>OZ014509.1:14792643-15992643 GCA_963966075.1 Aphodius sticticus
TTGAGAAATAAATATTTTCCCTATATTTTACTTTTTGAAGCACCCTGTATATTTTGTGTTAGTCTATAAAAGAGCATCTTAAGAAGTAAAATAGTTCTGATCTACTATACTTGTTTTAAGTGATCTATATTTTTTAGTTATTTATATATTTTTATTTTTGTATTTTTATTAAATACTATTTAGAATGGATGGTTCTCATCAATTTCAAGACCTAGAGCACCTAGTTTGTATACAGCGTGTTCATAATATTGGAGTACATATATCAAACATTTTCCATTCTAAGAGTATAGATTTTCTAATTGGAACACCATATACAAGATCATGAACACGCTGTATGCAAGCTAGTTATCCTGTCTCTTGAAACTGATAAAACCTTACATTATAAATAAATATAATTTCGTCATAAACCATTTTGAACAAATTTCTAGTAGTTGATTATTATTATTAAATAATTTGTTTCTTAAATAATGTTTTTTGACAAATAAAACAAGAGCTCAAAAACTATAAGGATTAGAGAAGGACCATTTTAGTCCATTTTGCACTAAAATGTTGCAGATAATTCAAAATAATACAAAAATATTAGCAATTCCATTTGAAAAAATGATGTTGACCTGATTTGCATGACTCGTCCTTGTGGTCCCCTTCGTTCAAGAAAAGATTTTTATTTGTTTTTGAGGAGGGACATTTTTAGGGATAATCAAATGTTAAGATTAAAATGGCCCATCCTGTAGCGCGTGTTCCACTTTTCTCCCGCAATTTTAGTAAAATATTTAAGCAATTTAAGGCATAATCAAACAAATAAAAATAAATGAAAAAACAAATACATATCAAACAATACAAAAACGAAAAAGCACACAAACCGTACTTATTACAATAATCAAAAGTAAATAAATTAATGAAACTAAATTATAAATAACAAAAGTAAATTGAATAGACAAATTAAGAAACAATTATTTATTTTTTTTAGAAAGTAAATATCTGAGTAAAAAGTTTCATCTTTCTTCTTAAGTATCATCCATTTGAGAAATGAACGAAACACAGAAAATTGTAAAAAACAAATAAGACCATATAAAACTCCGTATTTAATTAATTCATCTGCTCACTTTTTGTAGTCACAGAAACAGTCAGCAACTTCTTATTGCTTATATTATACACAATATGTGCATAAATAATTAGTTGTTTGTGTTCTAAAGCTTCAATCATAGTAATTATTGCTATAAGATAAACATCAGTGTTTACTAGAAATACATTATCATCATTATTTAAACAAGCAATAACAAAAGATTCCCCTCTATAATAATTCATCTCGTTACATCAATTCTTAGCATTAATGATACTTATAAATAAATACAAACAACACAGACGCAATTATAATTACAGTTACTTTATAAATAAACGATTACACCTCTAAATGACACATATATAGCGTCGTGTGAATCTCAAATCTATTAGAGTGTAAGCTGGCGATCATCATGTAACCTTGCCGATACCATTTTTGTAACGAAGACTAAGTGAATTAATGTGAAAAAATGCGCCATAACAACATTAGATGATAAATTTCCCAATATTATTAATGGCTAAAACCATTTACAACGGAGTAATTTGTAAATGTCTCGTCATATATGGTTGTGCATTTCAAAATAAGATCATGTCTAGGAAGTATTATAATTAAAGTATATCAAAGGTCAGATTGTTGTTGCTCTTGTGCAAAACTTCCTTACGTTGGTCGCAAAAGTCCAAGAAATTAGGGTAAAAACCGAGGGGGTCATATTCTGGGAAGATTATTATTATTGAAATTTATGACGCAAACCGCACATCATCAATAATTTATTAGGTTGCTTTATATTAATTTGAATGAAGGCGTATGCTGATCATGTAGAACAAAATAGATGTTGAATTTCATTCTTATATACCTACGGTGTGTCTATAATTGTTTTTCTGTACCTCTTGTTGGTACACCTGTGTTTCTTTCAAGATCGGTTTCCAGCAGTACTGATTGATAGTTTTTACACAATTTGTTTTGCATAAACTTTATTATCAAATGGCAAACATGTGGAATAAATTAAATGAAATTGAAACCGTTTATTATTTTTAAAAAATCCTCGTCAATTTTTAATCGTTCCATCTTCGTATTCATTTTTTGACCACCAATTGTGTTGCTTATAGCGTCATCAACATTATTTTTTAAAATAGCAATCTCTTACTTTTCTTTTTACGTAGTCCCTGTAATTGTCTTAAGGCTCCCGTCTCAATTCAAATGGCGCGCTTTTCTCCAAAGCTTCGAAATAGAAAAATTACCAGATGTAGATGGCGCCAATATAACCAATTCTGAATTTATTTCGTATTTATTACATTTGACGATTTAACGTATGTTTGCGGCATAGTAGGGGAACCCCGACGCCGTGTCAGTGCTACTACTGTAATTGCCAGTTCCCGTTTCGGTCTTTGTTTTTTATTTATAGAGGAGTTAGTGTTCTTAGAGTTATAAAGTGTGTGGGAGTTTGTAGTATATGTTTGTATTATATTATTTTTGAGTGGTGCTTATATAGTTTCCAGTTATAATACTTATAAACAGATTTAGTAGGTTAGGTTGTAAATAACTCGTTTGATACTCGTTTGTGTGACGTGTGACAAATTCATATATTTTCTGCCCACAATACAAAATTTACTAATCATTAGTTGGAATAATGGGTCGCTTATCCCATTCTCGAAGGAGTTATTCGAAAAAGAAGGGCACAAATTCACGAAGTGCGGCATCAAAACTAAGGTGGGCAAGATTTCAAGAGGTTTTACGGTATGTTTTATTTTATACAAATAGGTATGCTATAAATTAAAATATTATTATTTTAGATGTGGTGATGTACAGCCGAACTCTCCAGAACTGTTGTCACTGGCAACTGTGGAAGATTCTGCTGCGGAGATGCCAGAAAGCAGTGTGAATTTGACTATTGATAATCCGTTGGGAGCAAACGAGGATGTTGAAATGTTTGTTTCTTATTATACACACATGCATATCACTGGAAACGGTGGAAGATAACTGTGACCCTTCCGAAGTGAATAAGAAGTCTTTGTCAAATATGTTGTACAGTTTCTGCGGAGAATAGTGTCATAAGTGTCAAGTTTTTGCCCTTTTTCCAGGAAGTTCGTCATGACTTTTCAGTCTGTTAACATGTATAATAGACAGTAAATGTTCATCTGTTATACATATGATGTAACTGTTCTACTATTCCGCGCAGAATTTATATGTGATGTATTATATATAATTTACATACAGGTGTCCCAGTTTTTTCCCACAAAATTATTTTTAGTAGTAATTGTCATACTGAGTAAAAAGTTTCATATGAGTTTCGTATTTATTAAAATAATTCATATACAGTAGAGCATCGATAATTCAAACTAATTGGGACCGAGGGTGGTTCGGATTATCAAATATCGAGTATTGGATACAAGCTATAAAACAAAAGCAATATATGTTTGTAAAAAGGAATCGACAAAAATAGCTCGGTGACTCGGTGATTTATTGTTTTATTATTTATTTTTGGGGCGTTCGGATTACCGGGGTTCCGATTATCGACGCTCTACTGTATATACGTGAGTTGTACAGTTATTGCCTAAACCCTAGTTCCTCCTTCTAAAACCGTCAGGTAAGTATATTATGAAGTACATTAATACAACAAAATACCTACTACAAAAAGAATATTAATCAAATTTTACAAAACAAATTGCAATGAATATATAAGACTCAAATATTTTTTAAAATTTTCATTCTTCTATTATTCTTCTAATTATAACATGGTCAAAATAGTACATAAAAAGTAGTAACAATGTTACAATTAAATATATTACATTATTTGCATTTAACAATGACAAAGAAATTTGTTATAGACATGTTGCAGATATATTTACTTGTTTAGTGGGTTCCAAAATTTAGCAAATAATATAATTTATACTAATATAATATTTATTTTTTAGCAAGTAGCATGCATTCTGTTTGAACGTGGTTTGAGCATACTACGTACGAGAAATCGAATAGATTTACCCATTAATTAAACTAACTGGAAAACCATAGTAATTTTCAAATACAGGAAACCAATTAAGTTGTCTTCCATATGTGGATATATGTAATTTGCAAATATAAATAATATATTATTGATAATAGATTTATAATATAATATATATACCTATATTAAATATATTATTGCTTTCTATTTGTATAAATATTGAAACTGGAGTAGTTTTGAGTTTTCTAGTTGATGATATAGTACTTTCACAATCGACATATCACATAAAAAACACTTTGGTAAAACGCGGATTTAGGCCGCGCCATCTAGTTTTGGATACCTGAACTGTCGGTATTGTAATCATTTTCGCCAACTTACTAGAATGCACCAGAATGCAATTCTAGAGAAGTTCGGAAGAAAGTAACTTGTGCTCTTATAGTTTAACATTCAATGTACTTTTATAATGTATTACAGCAGACAATAATCAGATGCCACTGCCATCGGAAAGCTTTTCTATATTTGAAGTCCACATTTTTTTAACACTAAAATTTGCATAAATAATCTGCATAAATATTGAAATCCTTTCCGATGGCAGTAGCATAAAGACCTACAGAATCGAATGGTAGCAAGCATTTCACGATTGGCGCAATAATTATAGCGTGAGTTACTTTGGCGTTTCGGGGGTAGGAGACGGGAGCCTTAATGGCAGCATACTAGTTTATGGTTATACACAGTGATGTGGACCGGATAAATACCCGGCGGGTGGGAACTTATAAAATGGGTATTTACCCCCACGTAGGGTAAATACCTAAATTTTGGGTATTTATCCTTTTTATCTTTAAAAGACCATTTAACAACATTTCAGCGATATTTATACAGGGTGTAACACTTTTTTCCTGCAAGAATTATTGTGATTCCGAGTATAACTTTTCATATGGACCTAATTGTTTTCTCATCTCCAAGTTACAGCCACTTGAAATATTAACTAAATAAAGAAAAATAAACAATTAACTACATATCAAACAATGCTAAAACGAAGAAAGAGCATAATCAATACCCATAACAAAATTAAAAGTAAATTAAAAAAAAATCAAAATGTTAAAAATAAACTAAATAAACAAATGAACCAATCAAAATACATACTAAATTTTTTAGAGTCATTTAATATAAGTCATTTAATATACTGTTGTGCAATTATTTTGCAATTATTTCAAACGGTTGTAATGTTTTAAGAAATAAAGAAAACAAATAGGTCGACATGAAACTTTTTACTCAGTGTGGCATTTACTATCTTGAAAAAAGTTTTGCGGGGAAGAGTTTTGTACTCTTGATCGCAAATAATGTAAAATATTTGAGTTATATAAGAACACAGTACATTTAGTTCGATTCATACTAAAATAAGAAATTGATTAACAACGACAAAAGTCGCTAAGTACTTAACATATAATCATAAGTTTCTGCTAAATCTTCTTCGATAACAGAATCAGAAAATATGGAAGATGCACACGATTGAATGCACGGTGATGACAAGAATATGTCTGCTCTTGATATATCGTCATATGAGACTGATATTTTTATTCTTTGTTTTAAATTTGGTTATAGGAATAACCTTTATTTTGTGATAAGACAATACCTTTTGATTTTGTGATGAAAAAACAACTTCATTTACTAACTAAATATTTCCTTTTACTGCTATTTTTAGTAACAATATTATGTTTATAAATACCCCTTCCCACTTTGGGTTAATACCCGGGTATTTACCCGGGATATTTACCCTTGATAATAAATACCCGGGTATTTAACATCGCTGGTTATACATGAGACAATTTTCGAGAAAAAGGTAATTGAAAATTAAATAATCATTTATGACTCTGCAGAGCATGGATTTTGTGCATGGGAAATAAATAAGCATTCTTGATAAATTTCATGCGTTAAATATGAACAAGGTTTTTGTGTAAAAGTGAGGTTAATGTGTGAAAACGTAATTTAGTCTCATCGGCTTAACCAAATGTCCTAAAATATAACATCAAAATATCCCTGTAAATTTGAATTTATCTGAAAACCTACCAACTTTTCTTATTTTTGTTTCGAATTCAAGTAAATGCAATTCTGAGTAAAAAGTTTCATATAGATTTATTTGTTTCTTTTTTTCAATTCAATACATGTTAAACACTGCAAAAACGAAAGAAGAAAACTAGTTTTAACAAATAACAAATTATTAATAATTTGTAAAAATAAATAATAAATATATTGAATAAAGCATGAAGAAACAAATAAATTCACATGAAACTTACTTTTTATTTTTGTGTTATTCTGAGTAAAAATTTTCATGTGGTCTTATTGTTTCTTTTCCACTTTCTTAAGAAATTTAAAGGGGCGTTTAAAATACGATTTTGTTAACATTTCAAACGACTGTAACTCAATTGAACATTCTGATATATAATAATTACAATTGCGCTGTTTTTGTTTCTAATTTATAACAATATTTGGCGGTTATGAACAATGAATTAACTTTGTATTAAAAAAGAAACAAACAAAACAATATATTTTAACTGCAATAAATGTGTATTCCATACTTTGCGTCTTCGAAAATGCGTCTTTTTGCGATGTTTTGCACTACTTTTCTCACTAGTTTTATTGATTGGTAGTACTTTACCTTGGATTATTGAATTTATGATAAATTAAGTAATTAAAAATCTGTAAGATTGTCTGGTAGTTACATTTTTTTACAGGTTCTTCATTATTTAAGTGAATTAATAATGGTGGACTGCAAATTTATTGTAGTAAATGCAAAATTAGTTTATTTTTTTCGGACAGTTCGTAAGAATCCCCACATAATTTCTTATAATTCTAAAAATTACTATGTAAATGTGTTTCTGATCATATAACATTTTGGAGGTTTTTAAGGTGCTCTTAATAAAGTTTATTTCTTTCCTGACTTCAATATTGATGAATTATTTTTTGAATATCCAAACAAACGTTATGTATATATGCAGGTGACAAAAATGGTTTACAGTGCGTGCGACCGCAGCAATGGTAACCTACATATCGGGAGAAAATGAAAACAAAGGAATGCTTGTGTCAATGTCAATGTCTCATTTCCTGTGTGCTGGAGGCTGGATCCAATTTAGTTCACCGGAGAAGCTGGTTTCTGAGGAAATGACACTAATCTCTCGGCACTGTAATGTCGGCCTACCAACCTGTCCTGGGTTGTTTATCGACATAATGCAAAAAATTAGGTTTCAATGTTATAGGTAGCGATGGAATATTTTGCTTTCGAAAGATTCACACATGTTGTGCTCTTATATTATCAATTTATGTGTAAAAATGTGTATTTCATCAAGCCATTACTCAACAACCAAGCATTTTTTCATATAAATAAATTAGCCTTAATCGTCTTAAAATCTTCAGATTAATCAGATGTAAACAAAAAATCACCAAGAAAATGTTTTTTTCATGGAGATTTCAACGCTCCAACAAACGACAAACCCGCAAAAATAAATAACTACCTACTTGAATAACAAACAATCTTGAATTGCAACAACTTGATTCGTCACTAAATCAATGTCCGCAAAGCGCAATTGTCAGAAACCGGTAAAAAAGTTGACACTTTTAACGCAGCCATAATCAATTCGGCGAACCGCTAACACAAGAAACAAAAGTGAAACGTGAAAGCGAAAAAGATCACATTAACATAAGACTATCAATAAATCCATTGTTCTGAAAAGGATATCCGAGCTGGCCTTGCAGTTGTCAATTGTCATTTCGTTTCAGCTGTTGAAGGGTTAAGGCCGTCCAGCATGACAATTTATTTGCTTCCTTTTTTATTATACTTCACCTCTCCGCAATTTAATGCACTACGACATGCTGTACTCATACATACATGCATATATATTTTTGCCCTGTTATGCCACGTCTAGACTAAAGGATAACAAAAGAGTATTAAATGGTTTTGTAGCTCGCGCCATTTAATTGCAGCGTTGACCTTGGGTACCTCGAGATACCTATAAATATTTAATAGAGGTTAACTCCCCTGTATACGCATTGTTTGATTATTTAAAACAAACAATGACTGTATGTTACGAATAACTAATAACGAGAGCTACTCCGAGTCTGTGACATTTAAATACATAGTATGTGTGACTGCTTCAGCTGAATTAGCAAATAGAATTCTTGATGCTGATCGCTTATAGGGAATTTATCTTTAAGAAGCTTTTTAAAGGCCAATTATGTTGGGAATTGTTAGGGAGGGTATGGGAGCATGTCTTTTGGGAGTACACATTTTTTTTCAGAAAGTAGTTTTTAGTTGTAGCGTCAAGGCGACCGCAATTTTTGCATTTTGTATATATTTTGATTGGGTTTATTTTAAAATCGTTTGGGATGAGTACAGAGTCCTCTAACCTAACTTAATTTTTTATGTACTAAACTTTTACTCCGAAACGTCAAAAAGGACTCCTAAATCCCAATTTGTAAACGAATAACTACAATTTATCGCTAAACAAAGCCGTTAGAGCAACTTTCCGCCGATTAACTCAAAAGTGAGGTTACGCACTAAAGTTGTTATTTTCTTGCGGTAAAACTAATTACTCACAAACATTAAAAGTGGCTGTTTATTCCTCCCTAGCGATTTTCTAACGATTTATGATGAAATACACGCCAATTATCTAAAATAAAACTGATAAATACATTACTAACCTCAATAATAATAACTTTGATTGATATCTTTGATTTTCAACAAATATACTATTTTACATCATTAGTGAGCTTTTTTAATCCTTTCTACCGATCTTTTACTGTTTTTTTAAGAATATGAAAAATTTTCCGAACACAAAGCCGATAAATACATTAGTTATGTCGGCTTCTGTACTCAATCTAAGCTAATGATTTTTTAATCGTCCCTAAATCGTAATACAAAGCCATTAGTGTATCTTTCTGCCGGTAAAATGAAAACTGATCTTATATACAGAAAATGTAAAATTGATGGTGATTTTTTTCATTAAAAACAAATTCTCCTAAATGAAAATAATCTACTGCCAAACCCTCCTGACGATTCCCGAACGACTTTTATCAACATTACGTAAAATTTGCCTAACCCCACTACTCGACCGCTTTCGAGCGCGCGACCGTTTTCGGTCATGTTTGCAAGCATTGTTCACCTATTTCGCAACATTTCAACGCAAAATCAGAATTGGCGTTTTGTACCACAATACTTCTACTCTCAAAATCAGTTAAAAAAATTCAAATCAGACCACCTCTGACGCATCCAGGCTCGCCGAAAGATATTGCATAAAAAAATTCAAATCGCAATTGTGCAAAAAGTAATCATCGGACAACGCTTGGGTTGCGCACACTCAAAGTACCCATCAATCGTTACTTTCTCGCGAAAAGCCTGCGCTACAACTTTGAAAATGGCAGAGTTATGAATTTTTGAAAAAACGAAGATTTTTCCGGTTTTTCCGAATTTTGTCCGTTAATATTAATCCGATCAAGTCCGTGTAGGGCTCATTTTTTCGTCTTTTCATTCTCTACAATTCGTCTGTTAAAAGTATCGAGATTGCTCCATCGGTTCAACTTTTACAAGCGAAAAACGAAAAAAAAAAACACGATTTTTTGAGGTTTTTTGTTTATAACAAATTAAGTAATGATATTTTGAGTCGAAACTACATCACAATACACCTACGGACTGTTCCACGTGACCTGGGACCGTCGGCTTCCTGATACTATTTTTGCCATTTTGCCATTTTCTGCTCTATTGCCTGGACTACTATGAAATTATCACAAAGCACGTCAAAAGTCCCATTTGGTGGCACGCCATATCATCCGATTTAACCCCATAGAAATGAAAATGTTTAACGACATAATTTGTCAAATTAATATTTATAGGTTAATAATAATATGGTGACATACAGGCGGGATGTAAATTTTAAATAAATCAAAAATTACAGCCACAACCTGGATTTGAAGCGCAAAGGTCCCTGGTTCAAATCCAGGTTGTGGCTGTAATTTTTGATATGATTTATATGATTTGATTTTAATACACCTTTCATTTCATATTAAATAGACCCGATATTATCAGAAATGTTGCATAGCCGTACATATAGCAACATAACTTTAGATGGAAACGTTGTGTTATTGGGAATATGATATTGTTTCAATCTTTACACTACAAGCAATTCGTTTTTAAAAGAAATATTTGAATTAACTAAATATTTTTGGAAATACGAGTGATTAACAATTTGTACCTTTTTTTGGCCCATAATGTATATTAGGATTACTATTGATAGAAAAATTCCATGATTTAAGAATATTTTGCGTCAGTCATGATTATTTCGCAAGACATTGAGATGACACATCGCTACAGTAATTAATTTATGACTGGGGCTCTTAAGCAAGATTTCACAAATAATCATAATAATGCACCGGGCGAAAACGGTACATTTCACAAAAATGTGACCATAAACCGAGACTGACCTTTATTTCACTCGATAATTAGCAAAAGACATACACTCGTGTTGTCGAAAAATGTACAGTTACCGAACCACTTCTCTACACGCCGGTATACAATACACACGTGATACAAGAGCGTAATCTAAAATGACACTCAAATACCGCTGTTTATTATTATAATAATTTATAATAAAATAAGATTTAAACGTCCTATCGCTTTACTTTATAGGCGAACGTTTATTTCCCAGATTGTAAATTAGGCAGAAAACGGTTGTTTTATCAGTAATAAATTTTAAGTCGATGGTTTCATGGTTGTTAATAGTTTTTCGGTAAAAGGTATGTTGAAAAAATGAGGACAACTTTGAATCAAATTTTTCACCCATAAATAACTCAATGACAAAGAAATACCACCAGTTTTGCTAGGAAAGATGAATGACTACTACCTGAAGATGGTCTCAAGTTTCCACCTTGCGATTTTTTTCGGTATAGTGCCCCGAGGTTGCTATGGATGTGTACTAGGGCTTCCAATTGCCGGATCAAAACGTTTGGGATGCAAAAAGGTTATCAAATCCAGTCGGTAAGAAACGCCTAACTTATACTTGATTGGACAATATCTTTGTCTCCAAAACTTGATCAACATTTTCAAATTTTACCTTACAACCAAGTTTGTCGGTTAAAAAAAAAGGTAAAAGGTGTCAAATTCTCCGTATTGCATCAATAATAAATAAAATGTAAACTCCACAAAGATAATAACTTGCTCTTGCATCTTAAATTTGCTCAAAAACATTACATTTTTGTAAAAATTTTTCAATAAAACATTCTGACAAATTTTTGTTTTCTTCTTTAAGATAAAGTTGGATAACTTTAGAATTCATACGCCATGGATGTTTATTATGCATTTTAATTAAAACGATTCTTGTTTAGAAAGAAAAAAGATACGTGCTTTATGGTTCAAAATTGATGAAATATTCAGTGCATCTTCTTATTTAAATATTCAATTTCTTGTAATGAAAAAAATTAAAATTACTTGTACGTCTTTCGGTTGTGTCAAATAATAGTTCAAATAGCCCAGCCTACATTATAAAATAGTATATTATTATACAAGTTTTATAAGACGTCAAATTGGCGAACGAGTGCACCAATACGTCTTATAAAACGAGTGTACTATTTTTTCTACTTTGCGTCATTAATTTTATATAAGTTTAGAAATTGTGGTTACTATATCGCGCTAAATTAGAATCTAGGGTATTTTGCGGGTACCACGTGGTTGCAATGTAGTAACTGTCAACTTCGTTAAGGATGATATCGATGAGATAAAATCATGACAAAATCTAATTGTGAATAATTTTACTCTACTTTAGCCTACAAGTTTGAATAAATATTCAGCGAGGTCGCAACGATGATCATAATGGAGCTTGGGGCAACACTTTTAACCCTACTGTGATAAATACATGAAACTTAACCTAAAAAGTTAACAATTTTAAAATAGTGGTTTCATAAGTATAATAATCAGAATAGAAGTGTTTGGCGGTGACTGATTAGTTACTTCGAAGAACAAGAACTTACTAAAGAATTGTTATAACGCTTAACGTTTAATAGCGGTGTCTACCTAATTCCGCTACGTAGCCGTTGCGGCTTATATATTTACAAGCACTTATAATTGAAACCCAATTCTAATTTCGGCAAAGTATGGAGATATGTGATGGAGATAATACAAATACGTTGCACACAACCAGAACTAAGACGAAGTCGAAAGCGACGGACAAAAACGAATATGAATTGAACCGAGCATCCAAGCGTCCAAAATATTACCGAAAACTTATATGTTACATAAACTAAGAAATCCTCTACACTTTAAATGTACTATAGCTTCGTACGTGTATGCTGATAAACCATTTATCGCGCATATGCAATCTCGCAGCAGTAATTAAAATCGTTCGTATAACGATGTAGGTTTGATCTTCGCATAATACCTTATTAAAGTAAATGTGGTCCTTGAATTATATCTGAAAAGGGGATTTGATGTTTAGTTGAAAAGAATGATAACGATCACTTACTAGAGTCGTAAAACATCACCGTAAACGTCATGCTGGCGTATTTTGATGAACACAGCAAAACTAAGAAAGCCCCAATCCTTTGGCCATACTATAGCAGGCTACACCCATGTTTAAATATGTATAGAAAATTGATATTTCGCAGTTTATGTGATTCCAAGCGATTAAGAAGATGCAGTGTGTGGTTATGTTGGGTTATGTATTGTACGTTTGACATATGGCATTTGATATCACTGTGTACCAATCAGACAAAAATGTTACTGTTTTCGGTATTACAATGTGTTAATTGTAACACCGAAAACAGTGTTACAATGTGTGCATTGTGAATGCAAAGTAGAAAAATAGATTTTTTTTTTATCAAAGTGTACTTTTTGACAAATCTTTTCCACTAAAAAAGCGAAAATAGCGATAATTGTGCGATGAGGAAATGTCTAATATGACCATATTACCGCTCTCACAGATCATCACAAACTCGAGATGGTTTCTTTATTTTATAATTATTTTCAATATTCTCTTTGTTTTCGCTGTATTTTATTACCTCGTTTTTCTTTTTTTCCGTAGTACATCGTTGAATACAGGTAAAGAAATACGCCACTATTTTTTTTTTTACCTTTATGTTTTTTTTTTTTACTTTGATCATAGACCAGAATTCTTTGTATTCGCGATCCAATGTTCTCGCGGCGTACACACATAAAAATTTTGGTTTAACTCAAATAAATGCGTGTTTGAATAGAGGCAAAAATATATTTAGCTACAAAGAATGTGTATTTAAGTCAAATGCCATTTGTTTGGACTAAAGTAATATTATTTTGACTCATGAGTTGTCTTGGCCACGACGAGCGTAGTGAGGAGTGCCCAAATGGAACGACTGCGCCAATACGTCTTACAAAACGGTGTAATATACTATTATTTCTACTTTGCGTCATTAATTCTATATAAATTTAGAAATTGTGGTTACTATATCGCGCTAAATTAGAATCTAGGGTATTTTGCCGGTACCTCGTGGCAGTACTGTAGTACACTGTCAACTTCGTAAGGTTGGGATAAAATCATGCCAAAATCTAATTGTGAATAATTTTACTCTACTTTAGCCTACAAGTTTTAATAAATAATTAATCAGCGAGGTCACAACTATGATCACAATGGAGTTTAGAGCAACACTTTTAACCCTACTGTGATAAAAACTTACATTACACCCAGTATAAAGAATATAGATATAGAAACATAATTCTATTCTATTCTAAAAAGAACATTCATATCTATACGATGTAGGTTTGATCTTCGCATTTCTATCTGTGTATAATATTTTCTGATGAAGCAACTTTTTACTTACATGGAACTGTCAATAGGCGTAATTATCAAAATTGGGCTAGGGTCAAATCCAAATATCCACAGAAGCTTAACGTATGGGCAGGACTGTCGGTGACAGAATTGTAATCTTTAAGACCTTTTCTCTTGATTTTTTCTTATGTACCTAACGTATTCGAAATGTTCTTGTTGAACTGTTAAAAACAGACAAAAATCCTACCAATTAAAAAATAAAAAATATATATTGCCATAGAAAGAAATGTTTAACGTCAACTTCCAAAAATAAAATAATGGAAAAATCTGAAGGTGCGCTGTAATTTCAACCGCTATATCCCTTTTACATTTTTGCTCTATCACAAACATTAACGTACCTAGTTATCGATTTTATCCGCTACTTAAGTACACCCTGTATATTTGAAATTTACTTCCTTATTTCTGTGTTACTTTTATTTTCTTTGCAGAGTCATAAAATAACCTATAAAATTCAAACAACGGCAATTATTGTTTTGCACCGTAAAATTCTCTTTCGAATGGTAACACAACGTTTCGCATAATTTCACCACTCACTTTTGTTTTTCACTTTCCTAAAATAATTTCAAACGTTTATTCATCTTCAATTAGCATACTTCTTTAACACAGGACACGTCCGGACAGGCGTGAAATAAATTGAACTCGTTGACAGGTACAGGTACAAAATTTACATTTATTCCACTGCTTTGTTTTCATTGTGTTGATTATCGTTTGTAGTCGTGTATGTGATTATGTTTGTCTGTGTTTTTTTAATAAGTCGATTAGTAACACACAACTACGCATGTATTTCCATGAGATGATTCAAAATGTGTTCAACTTTTAAACGGTCAATGTTACTATTCAAATAAATAAAATTGGGGAACAACTTATACAGGATTTTAATATTAGAATAATTAATTACCACGAAAATGACCTTCCTATCTAGAACATGAAAAACCAGAGACTATATCCCCATGAGTAAAATTTTAATTATTCATTTATTACACGTATTTTGTAAAAATCGATGTGTCACTTCACCTTTTGTGACTATATACTGTGTCTGTCGAGAACTGAGAGTGCTCATTGGTTTAAATTGTAAGAACAGTCGAAATCGTAAAACAAAATACATAACATCGGTCGTTAATTATAATTGAATTAACGAGAAACCTAATATCTTTAATTTACAGCAAAATTAAATACCAACATGGTAGGATGATACTATTGACTTATAACATCTATGAAACGCAATAAACAACATTTACTGAACCATAACATTAAGATAGTTTGTGTCGTCATCTAGAGTTGAAATCTCCAACGTTTTTCAGCCATAACACCTCAACTACGAATCTAACAAAGATTGTTTAGTACTTGAGTGCTACCTAATTTTATGCTCTACAACTTTTTATAAGGTACTTTTGCGCTTAAGTGCAGTAGAAAGCAGATATTTTCTGATAACTTTTTGTGAAGTAGAACGGTGTAGGTATTTTTTTCTGCAAAGTTCAGATTGATTTTGTTTTTTTAATTTTGGCGGCATTGTAGATCTATAACGGCTGAAATCGACGTCCTAAACAAGAATTTTTAGGATATCAAGTTTTATGTTTACCTTGAGACTGTTCTGTTTCTAGGGCATTGGGTTCAGACGTTAAAAAACCAGAAAGTTGACAAAATCACATTTTTTTTACAATTTAGCGTGAAATGAGTCTTTTTAGTCCGGATTCGTATTCAGCGTAAAGAAATCTATTGAAGAAACCTACATTTCTTCACGTTCTCTAGAATTAAAATTGTCCATTTTTGAATTGTATTTTTCGTGAAAATTTATATTTATTTAAAGCCATAAATTTTTGAAGCATGATTGATTTCAGAAATTAAACATCTACCACGTTTTAGAAAAGATATATCTTTCAATTTGAAAAACAAAATGCGTCTGTCAAAATTATACTTCAGAAAAGGAAGGTGTTATCATTTTGTCACGTATATACAGGATGTACAACTTTTTCCCACAAAAAATTGTTTTTAGAAAGTAAATGTCATTCTGAGTAAAAATTCTTGTACGAAACGTATTGTTTTTGAAACCCTTAAAAAGTTACAGCCGTTTGAAATATTAACAAAATACAGAAAAATATAAAAGAATACCTGAGGAATAATAGAATAAGGAAAAATAAAGTAAATCAATTTAAATAAAAAAAATTAAAATAATAAAAATAATGAAGTTCTTAAATAAAGTTGAATAAATTAATAAAGAAACAAAGAAAAACATCGTACAGATTTTTTTTCTACAAGTAAATGAGTAAAAAGTTTTATGTCAACTTATTAGATTTTTCAATTAATAAAGAAGTTTAAAATAGGTAGTTTTAAATGGAGCCGTTTAAAATACACTATAGACATTTACTATCTGGAAAAAATAGTTTGTCTTGTTTGAAATGTTATTTTTTACTAAAATCTAACCATAAACTCTGAAAGTGGGCAAGGCAACTTCTTAACCCTTAGAGATATAGTGGTACACGCAATGTATAGGTAAAACCACGAGAGCTGAAAGCGAGTCATCGATTCCAGCTGTTATTTTGCTGATACGTTACAGACCATTTCCGTGCGTTAGAAAGAAACAGAGTGCTTTTTCATGCGTCTGTTCTTACGTTTTTAGGCGATGACTCCCCTTCAGCTCTCGTAGTTTTGCCACCTTTTTTTGGTAGACAATCTTTTTTGTTAAATTTGTTTTTATTTTGCGGACAACCTGGGACAAAATAGTCGCATCTTGGTTGTGCCTCAAAGGGTTAAGACCTAATAAAATAATGTAGTCGTACATGTGGTAGCAACCAAAATAAGTCAAAAGATCAAATCACGATTCTAAAATGAACCAATTCTAAGTAAGACATGATAGAAAATATGGAAACGCCAAAACGCTATTTATGATTAATTTGTAATTTTTTTAAAAAAATCTTGTCAAGCCATTAAGTCATCATTTAAAATAATTTTGCTCTTACATTTTAAAGTCAAGCCACACAAAATAGGTTTTTTTCAAAATACTTACTCCTGATGTAAAAATCTGATGTGACCAGGCACATGACTTTATCATACTAAATATAAAATTAATATTGTAGCTGCATGAGATTCTATTTGATCGAGATCGGCCATGTCTGCATTATAATAAAACTAGTAGAACTAGACAGATATATTGATTATATTGACAGTAGGTATTGTCAAAACATTAGCGTTTGACACTACCTACTGTCATTAGGATCAAAATATCTGACAAATCCTGGCTAACTAGTTTTAATGCAGTACGACCGATCGCGATGAAATAGAATTTGCTCATGCAGCTAAGCTATTAATTTTACCAAAAAATGTCAGTCATAATACATACTACGTATGATAAAGTAAAAAGTCATAATATGCAAGTTAAAACTTATGTAACCAAATAACAACTACCTCATTAAACTAACTGTCTCATATTTCGAGATAATGGTGAATTTCTATATATGAAAAAAAAACATTTTGGTCGCACATGTGCCCTCGAATGGGACGACACCCTGTATAGTCCACATAGAATTTTTTGAAACTTATTCCTTATCATGAACATATTAACAATTGATAATTTCTATATTGTTAATTAAATTTTTACATAATATAGAAAATTAAGTTTGTATATCTACTATGTTATGAGTATTTTTACGCCCATACAAATTATTATTTATATATTATACATAAAAGGCTAAATTTTTTATAACTGGGGGTGCATATTTCTATAGCATTCAATTTCTATTGTCGTCGTTTTAAAAAAGAACATTCAACCTTATCAAAACTATTAATTATTTAAACAACCGTCTTAGGAACTAAACGGACCATCCAAAATTATCTTTTACTCCCGCTAGTCCAGTAAACTAAAACAACGAAAAATAGCATTGGTCCGAAGCACTTACCCTGGGGTACGCCCTGCAGGACTCAACACCTTGCGAAACTACCGCTTGCCGGCGCCACTGAACAAAAAACGATCTAGCGTACTATCGACTGTCGTAACGACGCGTGGTCCTCTTCTATACTCAACGACCGATCTTCTACCTTCTTCGCGCGGAAAAAGATCGGCGACGACGAGAAACAAAAGACGACGATCGCGCTCGCAAACAAGCTCGATCTACGCGATCCAACGTGTGTAACGCTCGGTAGCGCGAATTGTGCAAGACTGCGACTCGACCTGCTGGCAATCATCAGGTATATACCTGGTCATGGTCTGCCTCCATCCTTGTCTATAGGAGCGAAGGAGAAGGAAGGATATATGGAGAGACGGAGAGAGACGGAGAGAGAGACGTCATCATCTCTTATCCAGGTCCTGGTGTGCTCTTTCGCGGCTGTGTCCGTAGTAAACCCCACCGCTGACTTCCTTCCGCCGAAGTCATCATCAGAGGTCACTAACTGAGCGAAGAAAATCGCTAGGGCCATGACCTTATGGTATACCTCCAGATTTGGAGCTTGGCGTTTTTGTTTGGATCGGTTTTTTTTTTGTTATTTTCCTGTGTCGATAGACACGACTTTGTGGATTTTGTGTTGTGTCATCTTAATCATCGATTTATGCTAACATGGAATCTCAATGAGAGGCCTCTTAGATGGTATTTGTTGATCGTAGCGAGGAGGTGCTTGATGGTGGAGATTGGTGATTTGACAAGATGGATACGATCGTCGGTGTAAAACTTGTAGATGATGTGTTCTGTCGTTGAATTTAATAGGAGAATTGTAAGGACCATCTGTTGCATGTAGATAATTTTTCTCCTGATATGGTGGGTGAAAAAAATTCGCAATACAAAGACGAATGTACACCAAGGGGAAAAATATGTTTCTATCAAGGCAGCTTGCATATAGGAGACGTATGTCTGAGATTATTGGTTTGCGACTACCTGCTAGCTACCCTTTTTTCTTTTTTTGTCGAGAATTTATAAAAATTCTATACTTGTGTCCATCAAGCATCCAATAAAAAATCTTAATAACAAATTGATAAACAACAGAAAAGCAACAATAATATTTTTAAATTTACCGAATTAGCGCAAATCAGTGATCAAAAATACAGAAAAGGTGTACAAATTTGAAAGTTCTGCGACATCGACGACAAAATAAACAAATGTTTGTTATTAGTGCTAATTGTTGCTATATGTGTAGGGTGTCAAATAATTTAGGGAAATGTATTTAAAGGGTTAACTAGGTTTTGTTTGAAACTTTTTTTTATTTAACTACGTTCAAAAGAGAATAATAATAAGAACCATCCATTTTCAGTTGTCTCTTTGCGGAAATTGTCTATACAATTTGAACATCATTACACAAAAACACTACTAGTACCATTGTGAAAAACAAGAAAAAAAATTACATACTTTTTTTTTACTAGAGAACCACTGTTCTTTGATCATGATTAGGAAACGTTCTTTTTTTCAAAGTAAGAAGCACGCAAAGAATTTTTATAAAAACAAAATGATTCTATAAAAATAAACAATAACTGTCATTTAATTTTCTCTGTTTTGCACATATTTTAGTTATTTATTATTTTTATATGTTTGTTAAGTCATTAAGAATTATATTACCTCATTAGACACTATATGGTCTGATGATGCTATTAATTTAAAGAAACCAGTTACCCCACAAATTTTAAAATAAATATTTGCAGTAGGACTGATTTTTTATTATTGATGTTACAATATTTGCGTGATATAAAAATTACAATATAAAAACAACAAATCTGATATAGCCAGGTACATGACATTATCATACTATTTAGCAGTGTTTCCCAACGCAACGCTGATATGGTGACAATACTGTCAATAGTATCAAAGTGTCTGTCAAATCCTGGCTAACTAGTTTTAATGCAGTACGAGCGATCTCCATCAAATAGAATTTGTTCATGCAGCTGGATATTTATCTTATATAAGTAGGGATGTTTTAATATTTCGCTCAGAAATAATTATGCTATATAGACAAACTCAATACTTAAACTATACTAAAAATCTAGAAACTTTTCTTTAGTCAAAACGGCGACTGGTCCCTATTCTAGATTTTAGAAATCTGACAACCCTGGTTACGGCGCAAGACTTAAAAGATACTGTTTAAAAGTTATTTGTGGCACAGTATATCTTGTGACTCTTTCGCGCTTTACAAAAGATCATTATCGCAAAAGCTAGAGACAGTCTCCCGCAGAAGACCTAAAGGTTTGTTTAAACAATCTAATTTTTCATTTTTTTAATGAATTATTAAGTGATTTTTCTTCTTCAAAGCCCACATATAAGCACATAATAAAATATATAATGACAAATAAACTATTATCAACATTTAAACAAATTTTTTAAATTAAACTAAAATGTCATTTTTCTAAAAGTTCTATCGAATCTAAATAAACTGCAGGCGATCTAATTGTTGCATTAGTGCATTAGAGTAATATGTTTTTGTATACGTTAATTTCACACCTTATTGGTAAATTTGATTGTGGAATTATCGGCTGATTGCAGTGTAATTGGATAAACCAGGATTACTGGGGGAGCAGCCAGTGGGACGGTTAATACAACAACTTCCTTTGCAAGGCCCTAAGCTTTCGACTGTTTATTTATGCCTTCATCAGAGGGAAATCTACAAACAACAAAATAGAACAATCGTCACAAATACCAAACAACACACGAATCAACTCACAGCCGGAAGCATGCACCAAGTTAACAAAAGACATCGGACCGTGCTCTAAGGACTGGCCCCGGCGAACATTCGTTCAAGCAACGTACAGTGGGACACATCGGGGTTCTCACACCTTTACAATACTACAAGTAAACATCCGGTGTAAAAAGGATATCAAAAGGATAAAACTTCTTTACTCCTACCTAGTGTTTGGAGTAATTTTTCTTAAGTTTCAAACGAAGAAACGAATAATGAGAGGAATAAGAGATTTTTGGCAAGGTGAGGTTAGATAACTACCAGAAAAGGAGTGTGAAAGGGGGAAAAAGGGAGAAGAATAAAGCGAAACCGACTTCAACTTACTATCACTCACATCGTTGAATTGTTAACGACGTAACGAAGATTTTCGCTAGATTTTCATCCCCACTCCACATGCGTATGGACATACCTCTAATAATAATACCACGGATAAATTCTATATTTGACAGTTTGACAGTTCTCTGTATTGCTTGTATAGTTTCTTATTGTTTGAGGTTATGGCCAGGAATTTTCGGTTATTAATTTAATTATTGTTCGTTATTAATTGTTAGTTCTTGTTGATTTTGACGATAAACGTTTTTGTATTTGTTCGTAATGTAATTTTCACTCTACGATTATCAGCAAAATAGCAAGCATTTGGTATCATTGTGTAGGGAAAATGTTTTTCCTCGAATAATCAGGGTACTAGTAGTCCATTGAGGGACTTTGACTTGTACGCTGACTTTGATCATATACTAATATGTAATATTTATTCGATTTCCTTGCTTGTAACAACATTTGTACACTACGAATTTCAACAAATTATCAAGTATTTAGTATCATTGTAATCGGAAAGATTTTTTCTATCGAATAATCAGGGTGTGGCCATGGGGTACCCGTGAAAAAAAATGACTCACTTTCCGAAAACCAATTAATTAACGCTAGAGGGCGCCAATCATTCAATGTCAGTTTATTTGACAATTTTCCACTATTTTCACCAATTCATAGCCACCTAGGTTAATACACAAAAAGTATAGGATGCCATTTAAAATTTCAATAATGACGTCATTTCCGGAAAAACCGGAAGTAATATTAACCTAAAGAGTATCCCAAAGAATTGCATTTTTTATCTATTAAAACTTTCTCAAATTTCATTCGCCCAGCGTTACAAACAAAAAAAAATTAACAGGAGTACCTATGGCGTGGGTCACCCGGTATGTGGGTCCATAGGTACAACCTTTTACCAACTTAAAAATTTGAAGTTCGTAAAAACGTATTTTCGATATACCCTAATATAATATGTCAATATGGATTTGTCAAAGAGCTCTAGAACTCCGTTGCGGTGTTCTAGCTACCATTATCGCGTTTTTATATTGATGTAATCAAATAACGTGTTTTTGTTTTCTCTATTTTGAATCTGTATTTTGAATTGACTAGCTATGTTTACCAATAGCCTAAATAAAAAAACAATACAAAATTTGTTTTAAAAAAAATAAAAGTCATGAACTTGGGACACTTTTTATGCAATTCATTAGTGAGCAAATAAATCTAAAGGCCGTACTCCTAAAAAAAATACCGTCCTTTACAATAAAGAACAGTCACCATGTTCGTACCACACAAAAAGCTTATTGGTCTGGTCGGTGCATCAGTCAATTTTATGACTCAAGACGAATAAATCCCGAAGCGATACCGATCAGGAACGGAAAATAAATACAAATTTAATATAAGTAATCGTGAAAAGCAAACAAAACCACAACTCATTACACTTGATATATAACCAGTCATAACGATTATTATTAACAAAATTTATGTGGCCTTTTTGGGATTTCTGCTCTCATAAATTCTTTTACTAATCGACGCTTGACACACGAACATGCCATACTGGCCGTCCCATACGTTTTAAAACCCTGGATGCGAGAGGTGACAAAAGTGTTCAATGCGCCCATAAATAAATATAATATATAAGTACCTCAGCGTCGTACGTCTAGATTGGACATTATAAATTGGTAAATGACGCCTGCTTCTTTAGAGGACATCATACCATATTCGGAGCACAAAATATCATACTTACTAAGCAATTACGTCTTTTGTAATATGTTTTTTGCCTCTTTTCTTTTCGATTGTTATTCAAATATTTGATTATTGATACTGTCCTTCGTTATTCACAACGCTGTTTGGTTATTGTTAACTCGTGTCGTAAAAGAGAGCACTCCGGGCAAAATATTTATTTTAAGGCAATTAAAAATATGACATTGAAATTGATTGTGAAATTTTTTGTTTTAAAAGTATTACCAAACGAGA
Source organism: Aphodius sticticus (assembly GCA_963966075.1). Lineage (NCBI taxonomy): Eukaryota > Metazoa > Arthropoda > Insecta > Coleoptera > Scarabaeidae > Aphodius > Aphodius sticticus. The sequence goes on from OZ014509.1 coordinate 14,815,415, forward strand.
GCTGGTGCTATTTGCAGGAGTAATTAACTAATTTATCTGAGTTAGAACTGTTTGTGAAATGCCAACAAATAAAGATAATGTACAAAGTATTAAAGTAGAAGTATATGCAGGGTGAGTCACTAGAGTCGCAGTGGTCTATACTGCATTTAACTTAAGAGATTAAAAAAAATGGGTGCGATTTAAGCGTGCATTATTTAAATAGATCCGTGCAATACAATAAATACTTTGAGCATTAAAAAAATAAATATTGTGAATTAAATAAATATAAATATGTTGCATACAAAATTACATATTGTGCCCTAGAATGTATAACTTGTGCATTAAAATAATACATATTGAGCATTCCATAAATATGAATATGTTACATACAAAATATTATAATGAGCAATATGTTATTCATATTGTGCCCTAAATGAATAACTTGTGAATAAAAATAATAAATATTGAGCACTAGATCTACTGCGCATCAAAATTTACGTTTTGACCTGATTTTGACGATTCGTATGTTAATGATTTCAAATGCCTCACCCTACATATTATTAAATGAAAATTCTATTGTTTTCGACTTATGTCGTCATCGACACTTCTTTTAATGGCAACCCCATTTTTTTGTACTGATATTGATAGATCTATTACTTGTTTTAAAGGTAATTAGCAAGCGTTTGGGCCTACATAACAAAATTTCCGAGAAAAATACAGTTGAAAATTAGGGTAATATTGATAACGTATTTGTTTATGGAATGGGAATAAATTGATTGATTTATTTGCGCTGAATACGAATCTGAGCTTGAATTTTGCATATCACGTCAGGTTATTGCGTTTTTTTACGTTTCTTATAGGGAACCGCTCGCACTCCACTTAAAGAATCGCTGTAAATGCTTCAAAAACATTTGGGAACAAACTTTTGAGATTTCAGATAAAAGTGCAAAGATTAAGGTTTACTATGAGACCATTTTGAGATTTCTAGGACAATAGGTTCACCAGTTATAAATTTGTTAAAATTACCAAATCGCATTTATTTCATTATTCCTCACTTTTTTCGAAAACCTTGCACGATAGAATTTTAAATTATTTTATTAGATTGGTTTTCAGGGCAATTAATTCTATCCTAAACGCAATTTCATATTCAATTTATAAAATTTATTTTCACCAACATATATTTTTAAATTAAATATTTAAAATTAAATGTAAAATTAAATAAAAATTTTCAATTGTCTTTTTTTAAGGCCATAAAATGTTTTCGCTGCACAATCAAATTATCTACAAAATTCATTAAAAAAAATGGTGCCATTTAAAAAAAAAGGGTGATGACGTTATAACTCAAAAAAATGTGTATTTTAATAATTATGATTCGACGTCTACAAGGTTGTTTTTAAAATGACAGCTTCTCAGAGATTTTCCCATGTTTCCATAGTTTACGCGCTTACTGTATGTGCGCTATAGATTGCAGAACTTAATGCACATTATATTCTTTCTAGGGCGCAATTTAGATTATTTAATGCGCTTATAATATTATTTAAGTGTACAGATATATAATTAAAGGATAAATGCAAATGCAAATCAAATATATAAATGCATTATTTATTCTGATGTACATTTATGTAAATTTATTGCACATTTATTTTTTTAATGCACAAGTAATTTTTAGAATTGCTCGAATATTTTTTTGTTTTGGACAAATATTATTTGGTATAATGGTGAAATATTTTTTCAAATGCTTACAATAAATGCACGTATTATTTTATTTATTGCGCATATAATTTGTACTGAAAAAAAAAATGTTTACAAGGTAGTTGTATTTCCAACTGTATGTTGTCAAGTTGTACATGTGTAAAGAAAAAAGCTTGTTAAATGGAACAACCCTGTTAATATGTGTTGACTGTATATGTGTGTATGTGTGTATTTGTGCACCCGTTTTTTTGTGGCGACGATTCCGGCGAAACTACTAAAGGTATCGGGACAAAAGTTCATATTTAGAAGTTTCATGACCAAACTTTAGAGCTGTAAAGCTAAGGCCTATTTTTCCCTCACAAATGTCTTAGGCCTCAGTAGCCCAGATGGGAGAGCATTGTGCTAGAAACGCAAAGGTACCTGGTTCAAATCCAGGTTGTGGCTGTAATTTTTGATTTATTTAAAAATTTGCATCCCGCCTGGATATCACCATCTTCTATATATTATTTTAATATTGTTTTGATTGAATATATTTTTGCCTCTATACAAACACCCATTTATTTGAGTTACACAAAAATTCCTGTGTATACAAGGTATTTGGTAGTTTTATGTTGTGTTTAAGTGTTTAAGAGGTCATAGAAGAAGGTAATTTATAACCTATTTAACTATATTTATCCTTATACAAAATATTACGGTTAACAAGATATTAACAATTTTATAGGAAATTTTTAGGTGTATTTTGCCATTTTTGCAGTCGTATGGCAAACGAACCTATAAAATTACTACTAAAGTAAACCCTGAACTTTTAGGTTAACTATCGTGAATATTTGTTGACTCCTGACAGTGTTGAAAAAACGACGTTCTTTTATGTTTGTTTTTATGCGCTCACACATAAAAACCAAATATGCAAAAAAAACTAATAGGCATCTTTAAATTCGGATTTTTATTCATAGCAAATAAAATCTATTGCAAACCGGGTTGTTATGTTTAAAACAGTTGGTTTTAAAACAGTATTTTAAACATGTTTTAAAACAGTATTTTAAACATGTTTTAAAACAAATATTTTGTTTTAAACTATTTTGTTTTAAACTATTTTCTTTGAAACTATTTTGTTTTAAACATGTTTTGAACAGTTTGTTTTAGATGTTGTGTTTTAAACGTGTTTTAAACTACCGATATTTGAACAGTTTTTGATATTTTTTATAAAATATAGTAATAGATACAATATCAGTGGTAGCAAGTAAAATAAAGAATGAATAGACGCCGATTAAAATGCTTACAAATAAAATAATTGCGTAAATTAAAACGTTTAAAACAAATTTTATTCCTTGTTTAAAACAATTTTTTTGTGTGTCATTTAAAACATGCTTTATTTCTTGTTTGAAATATGTTTTTTGAGAAGTGTTTAAAAACATTGTTTCGATAAAAAAACATCATTTTATAAAAAAAAAGACATGTTTGTTTTGTTTAAAATAAAAAGAAAACGTTTTTTATACCAACCCTGACTAGAAACCTCTCCAAATAACCCTTTTTTTTACTTATATTAACATTCATATTACGTATCCCAATTTTTAATTGTCTCTCCGGAAAAATACACAGCCCATTTTGGGTTATAGCTTTAAATATTTACATTAAACTACCCAATACATTGTATACAGAGCAATATTAAGGTACTATATAATCCTACAAGTCTTTAAATTGCAAATATCACGATAACTAGTATAAATAGATCTGGTACATACTGTACATAAATAAAAAGAACTTAAGGGACATTGCAGTTAGAAAATAATATACAGGGCGCTAAATTAAAAAATTACAAGAAAAGTTTATTTGAAAATGTTAAAATATTACTGTGTATAGCACCTGTATAGCGCAGATAATTTTTCATGACATCAGCATCTAGCTGTGGTTTTAGTTATTATCTGACAAGATTTTTAGTTTTGACACTATCTGCAAACATTTATTATTTACGTAGTTTGAAAAAGGGCCTACAATTGCTATTTTTTTGACAAACAATTGACTGCCTCAGAAACTATCATCTACCTGAGTACAATCTGATACAGTTGGAAAGACAACTTATTTAGTGCTCATAATATGGTATGATATACAAGTAACTCCATTTAAAAAAAAAGTAATATTTTTTCTTTCACGCCTAAATGCAACATCCTATATATAAAAATAATTTTCCGTTGTAGAAAACGACAAACCGTTTCTTAAATCTTGTGTTTATTTTAATACTCCTACCACCTACTTTTAATACTATTACAAAGGCATGTGACAAATTTGATAAATTTGCTTACAATGTACAAAAATAATTTTTAAAAGTTCTTTATGTCATTTGACTGGATTCATGATTGATTGATTGAATGGATTCATGATCAATACACTATCAATCAATTTATTTAATCACGTCACTAACAAAACTATAAATCTCAAATGTTTGTTTTCTTAAGTTTGGGCCTATTACGGTCCTGTTCAAGATGCATTTACCGCACCGACCGGCATCTCGCGGTCAAGTCGTGAACTCCGCGCCAGACAACTACATTATTAATCGACTAAACTTCCACTGGTTCAAAGACATCGACAGAGGATGACTAGATTCGACACAAATTTCAGCAATTTTAACGTGTGGGTGCTCAGGCAGCGTGTCCCTTTCTATACCAGCTGCGATTTGACAAGACCTTGGGCTACTTTGTTTCCGCCTACTCTGATAACTTGCTAAGATTTTTTTAGCTAAAGAAAGCGAATTTTGCACAAAAAAAATTGATACGATTTTTTTAATTATTTGTAGATATCATTGATTTGTGTATTTTGTTTTATTTGAATGCTGGATTTTAGGTTGACTACATTAAAGTGACACCCACTGACAAATACTGGAAAACGTCCGTACCCATTTTTATAAAACCCACCTGTTGTTTTTTTGTTCCAAATATTTTTTCTGTTAGTTCACTAATCATTATTATTATTAACATTTTAAACCTTGTTAAACGTTAAAACCAACATATTCAAACAGTCCAATTATTACAATTACAATTCCTGCAATTTTCTAACCTAAAAATGATAACACACTCACCATCGGTATTGCCAAATTTGACAGTTGACATCTGCAATTCTATTCCAAATCCACCGAAACGCACTCTTTTTCTGTTTATACTTTAAGGTTAATTTAAAAAACACGGTTTTTAATTAAAAGAAGAACTGGTTTAAACTTTTTTAATTGGTATTTTAACGTATGGCGGTTATTCTTGGTCACTTGCACACTGTATTCACTTCCTTATTTGAGGAAATCTTGGTAATTTCGTAAGATTGCGATCATTTCGAATGGAATTAGATGATAAAAGGAACAGATGGACTATAAGCGCCTCGTATACGGTCCATGGCGGTACTAAATAGGCAGTCAGTTGAGAAAGTCACTCACCTGAGTCTGAGTGACTTAGGTGTTGTGTAAAAGATTGTAGAGTTCGACAAAACTTGTTGCCGATTCTCAATATAGACCTGATGAGATTCAAAATTTAGTTGTAGAATTTGTAGGTATATATAGAGTTTGGTGTATTAAATATAATGTTTAAAGCATTTTTAGCAGCGTCATTTAATAATATTTATTTTCTGATTTGTTTGTGTAGTAACGGGATAGTCATTTAAGTGCATAATAGCACAGTATGTTGTGAGAGAAACTAAAAATGTATTAATTGCTTTACAACTTACATCATGTTATATTGTTTCTATTTTAGTAATATACAGTATGTCCCTGGATCGTGTTACAAAGAGGAAGACAATGTTTATTACTGATTTTTCTAACATATCTCCATTTAAATAAAGCGTCGGATATGTGCAAATTCCAAAATAGCGTGAAATTTATATTCTAACTAAATAAATTAATTAATAATTCTGATTTTTATATCATAGAAACCTGCTGCTTCTCTAATAGTTAATAGCTACATTCAGTTAAAGAAATTCCAAAATTATTCCTTTGAAGAACAGCGTTACAAATTGAAATTAGTAAATCCCAAATGTCCAGATTGACAAAGAAAATAAAATTAAACCATTTAGACCGCGATTTAGGCAGACTTCGGATGCCGGCGATCATGCCAAACGTTTGGATTTCTGTCTTGAGATTGGTAACAAAATACTAAATAACCATAATTGTTATACATTTATAGTAATTTCGGATGAAGGCGCCTTTTCAATAAATGGCATTGTTTATTCAGAGCATTGTCGTTACAGGAGTGATGTAAATCCACATTTTAAACTCTCTAGACAATATACGAGTACTAGCTATACAGGGTGTCTCACGGAACTGGTACGTTAAAAGTTTCTCATGTTCTACTGTTTCTGGAAACTTGAAATTTTAGAACTAGAATTTACTCGATCTGAGTTCTTCAGCTAAAATATTCTCAAATTAACTGTCACGTCCGGTCACCGGAAGTCGGTATCTACTTTGTTATTTCAAATGGAGTGATATAATAATTTTATTTTTATAATTTTATTGTATTTTTGGTTTCTACGTATCAAAATACATCAATTTTGATAATGTTTCCCTATACCTAAATATCACCATTTGTTAGTTTTTTGATTTTACTAATTTTTTGGTGCTTTTCGCGGTTACGTTTAAAATTGAATATCTCGGTTGTTATTGAAACTAGAAGTTTCATGATTGGTGGTCCAAACCAAGAAACATAACCAAATAATACGTTTTTTAGTTCATCATGATATCTTACACAGGATGTTCAAAATTTACAACACAATAATTGAATTTTCAAACGTTAAAAAACTATTTTTTTCATGTGGAACACCCTATATACCGGTACGCCATTCGATAGGAAATCTTCTTCCCTATCAATCAATATTAGGGTTCCCTATATCTATGTTTAATAGTTTTTGAGATATTGTCACTTTTTCTTTAAATCCATTTTGAATTCTCCCATTTAATAATGGGGGACGAAATTAGATAGGAAATTTACAACAAAAATTTAAATAGTGATAGAAATTTAGAAATTTTGCGTGGATGGGTGTACAATTTTTGCGAAACTCTTCCTGCTGGGTGGTTTTTGGTTTACACTGAACACATTCTGTACCCACTTCAAGTCATCAAGCACCTTCTCTTGAGCTGTCGGAAAATAATTTTCAAACGATTCTTTTAAAGCTTCGAGTTGCAACTGAATATTTTTCAGTATCTTTTCTTGAATCTTGATATTATTTTCATTCAGGAAGTTTTTTGTAAGAGGGAAGCAACCGACATCTTTTTTGTTTTCCACGCACTTCAACCAATACATAAGTTTCCTGTTAAAAGCAATCACTTTGGCGTTCGCATCAAAAACTGTAGTAGTTTTTCCATGCAAGGATAGATTCATTTCGTTCAATTTGCTGAAAATGTCAGCCAAATACGCCAGTTTGCACACCCAATCTTCATTATTTAAAACCGTGGCCAATGGAGCGTTATGTTCCATCAAGAATACTGTTACCTCTGCATGCAGTTCCATCAAACGTGTCAACGCTGTTCCTCGAGACAACCATCTTACTTCAGTGTGCAACAGGAGTGACTGATGTTGACTTCCCATATCTTCTCACATTAGTTTGTAGAGCCTACTTTTGAGACGTCGCGATTTAATATAGTTTATTATTTTTATTGTATCATTCAACACCATCATAAAATCAGAAGGCATTTTTCTTGACGCTAGCGCCTGTCTATGAAGGACACAATGGCTGTTACTACATAGGTTAATAATATGGTGACATACAGGCGGGATGTAAATTTTAAATAAATCAAAAATTACAGCCACAACCTGGATTTGAACCAGGGACCTTTGCGTTTCTAGCACAATGCTCTGCCAACTGAGCTACTGAGGCCTATGTCATTTGTTAGATATAATTTGTCATAAGTCCAGGAAAGGAAGTAGACAAATGGACTTATGACAAATTATATCTAACAAATGACATAGGCCTCAGTAGCTCAGTTGGCAGAGCATTGTGCTAGAAACGCAAAGGTCCCTGGTTCAAATCCAGGTTGTGGCTGTAATTTTTGATTTATTTAAAATTTACATCCCGCCTGTATGTCACCATATTATTAACCTATAAATATTAATTTGACAAGTTATGTCGTTAAACATTTTCATTTTTATTTCAGCTGTTACTACAATTCTTTGCCTATTCTTTAATTTTTGCAATGGCGCCAGCATTGTGGCCCATCATTGCCTTGGCACCATCAGTACATATATCTGCACAGTTTTCCCACGGGATTCCATTAAATGAGAAGAATTCATCCACCATATTAAATATTTCACGCCATGTTATGTTGGTTGGTAGAGGTCTGCATAGAAGAAGATCCTCCTGATAGCTTTGTAAGTAAACATAACGAACAAGTACCATTAAAATCGCCAAGCCGACGACGTCAGTCGATTCATCCAAATGGATGAATCGACTGAAATGTAATGCGAATTTTGTACACGTGGTATGAGTGATAAGTGTATCAGTCACGTTATTGGCCATATCGCTAATTCGTCTCGCAATAGTATTATTTGACAAAGGAATGTTGGATACTAACTTATTAGCCTCTTCATCAAGCAAACACTTGACAATATCGATTGTACAAGGTTTAATAAGAGTCTCTGCAATGCTATGAGCTTCACCAGCTCGAGCTACACGGTAACTTATCAGATAGGAAGCTTCAATTACTTTTTCATTATTGGTTTTAAAATATGTTATCATAGTTTTATGAGAAGCCAAAATTTCGTTGCACTTCCTCTTGAAAAAATCACACGTCTTATCTTAACTTGGGATGATTTCCCTAGAAATGACGCCGCAGTTTAGCAGGAAACATAGAACTATTGGTCAATACATTTCCGCAAATCACACAGAGAGGCCGGCCATCGTTTGTTACTGTGAATCCCATATTCAAGTACCTTTATTCGTATTTTCGTTTTTTGTTGTCGTTGGCCTTACAATACATTTTCATTTTCAAACTGCCAACCCTGTACCAGCTGGCAATATCCGACACGTTCATAAAATGTATTCACCACGTTGTTTATGGTTTCAGGCGTCATTAATTGGCACTCATGACGAATTCTTTCTCTAAGATTATCTAAATTGTTAGGTTGATTTGTCTAAACTTAGAAAAAGAAAATTATATCTATGTATATGTTACGGTCATAGTGATAAATAGGTTATTATTAATAATTACCGGTTATTATTAATAATAGCCAAGTGGCCAGGTTAAAGTGAAGAATTTATCACATGAACCGGCTATTATTAATAATTTCCAGCATGCTGTGGTCAATGTGATATGTTTCAATTCGATATTGCATTAAGGTGATGCTACAATATAATAGAGCCTCAGATTTGGCATTCTGTTAGTATCTACATAATGGCCACACAACGAAACTATTCACTGGGTTGGGCCTTTAGTGACGTTACTCCTGACTAACTTATTTAGTTACCACTCATGACTACAATAAGGAAGATTATCAAAACGAGACTAAAAGTGCACAAATGTAATATTGATTTTATTTGAGTTACCTACTGTTAATTTTATTTATTAAGAATATATTTTATTTTTAAACTGATTCCTGGACTTGAGAATTATTTTGTTTTTTTTATTGTTTTATTTTTTCATATATCTAAATAAATAATGTATTTAAAACTCCTTTTTTTTTGTTGGTGATAAACGCTTTTATAGTATTGTTGTTAAAAGGCTATGCATAAGACTCAAGATAACTAAGAACCACTCTTGTTGTTGAAACACTTGTTTAAACGAATACCTCACACCTAATTTTGCAAAGATTAAATCCACTATGCTGAACGCGACAACGAGGGAGAAGCTGGAGAGATGATACTAATGTATACTAATTAAGATTTTACTTTTCAAATCATTTTTGTTCGGTTTTTTGTGTTACATTTGTTGCGCGATTACTTTTGATTGTGTTGTGTTTTTTCTAGCTTTTGGCTGATGATGATCTAAGGATCGAAAATAGTACCAAAGTAAATTAGTTATTTGTGCAAAATTAAGAGGTTTTAATTAACTCCTTTCCTTTATCACTTTTATAATAACCGCCTTATAAAACAGATTATATCCGTCAGATATTAGATATGCTTACGGCAGGTATAGGTAATGGACAACCTAATGTAGGGAATATTGGGGCAAGTTGTTACAATGTTTAATCTTTTATTTATAAAATGGTACTTTATTGTCAAACACCAAAAGTGAAAATACCGTGTTAGGAACAGAACCATACAAAAATGTTTGCTTCATTTGTGCGGTGCAATTTATGTAAAAACATCTATCTAAACTAGTCTCGCATATTCTTGCATGTATTTGCATGAAAATACAATATTGAAAAAATTATTATTAAATGCGCAAAATTTCAAGATAATTGGGATTTGAGAATTTACTTAATAAATTGTAATTGTACATTTACAAAAAACATGCATTAAATATAAAAGTGTGTGTTATTGATAATAAAATGGTTACCTTTTTTGAACACTCTATAAAAAATGTTCTTTTTTATGTTTTCGTCATTGAGCCGTCCTTGGGTGTATACCAAATATCATTACCAATTATATCCAGTAGTTTCTAAAGTACAAGGGAGACAAAAGAAAACATTCTGTATTATCAATGTTTTGTATTATTCGTAATTTTGGTCATTGGGCTAGCCGTACTGATGATTTGCGTTAAGTAAATAAATACAATAGCTTACATACTAATCAAAATAACTGCGCTAACTTCTTTGAAGACTGTATACAAAAGATCTTTTGTAAAAAGTAATGTTTTTATCACTTTTACCGTGCCCGTTAGGAAATTATTAATAATAGCCGGTCCATGTGATTATTTAAGTGTTTGTAATCATATTTACTAAATGATGCAGTTATTATTAATAATAGCCGGTAATTATTAATACAAACCACATTTATCACTTTAACCGTAACATATATATAACACCATAATCATAGATCATAGTTACTTGGCAAATTGTGTCATGTCACTGGTACTATATGACAGGGTAATTATTAAAAGTGAGGTGTCAACCAAATTAATGACATTGCTTTCGATAAAATTAATTTAAATTAACTCATCGCCTAGTGACCATATTGTCCGTACATCAAAGAAACAACGCACGTCAATAACATCACCTTTTTCGGCAATCATTCCGATATGGACAAAATTAAGAGTAACCAACAATCGTTCTTGTTTGACAAGAAATACGTAATATCGAGGGATTCTATGTTCGATGACGATTCGTCCTCGGATGACGAAGAAAAGGTATCTCAGTACCAGATGATCGAGATCCAACGTCGTCGCAGACATTTCGACGAATTCCGAAAGATCTACAACAACAAACTCGAGGAGAGGGAGGAGATAAAGAAGAAATTAGAGGAGGAGAAGATGGACGATTTTCTACAACATCCAATCTCCAAACTCCTCAGCAAATACGGCTTCCAAGTTCCAAAGCCAAATCGTACGTCTGGTATGAACGTCCTGAGACCAGATACCGTCGAATCGAAATATTCTTCTTCAAAATTTAGACTAAGGAATCGAAGTAAGACCAGAAGCAGATCTGGCATATTAAAAGATAACCGACCTTGCGTCAGTTGGTCAGATATTGAGATCGTCGATATCTACCAAAGGAACAACTCAAATAAAGAATTAGATATCAGGGAGGAAGAGGAAGAACACCTTAGACCAATATTACAAGAATTCAGAGACAAAATTGGAAGCAGTAGGTCTTCATTGCCTGACAAGATCAGATCGCGTACGCCCGATGGTGAGAAGCGAGAAGATAAGACCGGGCAAAAGTTGAGAGAAGAGATAGCGGAATTAGAAGAGAGGTTTAACTGCATCTTGAGATCGTTCAAGAAGACATTCCCGAGACAAAATAGAACACAATTTACTGTAAAGAGTTCGAATTCTGATAAGAATAACATCTGATTTATTTCATGTACCCATCAATTTGCTGTCTTTCATTGTGTAGATTTAAACGTGATGGTGGTAGGTACCAGAATAAAGTGTGTTTCGTTTTTATAACATTATTTAATTTTCATGTAAAATAAATTGATTGATCTAGCAGAAGATGAATCGAAAAGAATACAATATAGTTCAATTTGCAATTAAGTAAATTATGAAAACCCAACAATTTAAAAAAGTGTTGTATCCCTGTGAACTCAACTTCAAGGTGATTTATAGCTAGGGATGAACGTGAAAAATTGCTTTGAGTGGAAAACAGAAGCATAGAGATTAGCCATAATCTGTACTTAAAAATTACGTAAAAAGTTCATATAGTCGACTTAAAGACTTGAATGGACGCTTGAAATTTCTGTCTGTTTTTCATCATTATCAGCATTAAAAATATCTTTCATGGACTTTCTGCTATTTTCACCAATAGAAGCAATAAATTCACTGCTCAAAAAAAAAGGAACACTTTGGCGAAACCTGTAACTTTTTAAATAATGGCAAATCAAATTTGGTACGCTTTCAGGGCATATATTTAACTAAAGAAAATTACCAAAACAATGTTACACCTCTTAGGGCCGATCTTACAAAGCACGTTATACCATGGTATAACTAAATATTGGTATAATACCAGTATAAGTTGTTATTACTATGACAACACAAATATTTTAGCCAATGGTAGGCGGAATAGCACTATTTATACTGGGAATAACTATTCCACTTTCCTGCGGTGCCTGTTATCCTCACAATTGCCAAGGGAATAGCCTTAGCGACAGGATAACTTTGTTGGTAGGAGCGAATTTTAGAGATGCCAGGAGGTTAAAATTGCCAAGGAGATGCCAGCAGGTCGTAATAACGGGCCTAAGTTACACAATTTGTAAATTAATAACGCAAAACAAAATGGAAAAAATATCATGTATGCTTTAGATTAGAAATGTCATTAGAAGTAAAATGAGGCTGTTAGTGAAGTGCAAGTTGCTCATGCTGTTGCCCTTATTCAGTATGGCCACTCTATTCGACATGTTAGCAGAGATCTTCGAGTTTCCCCTTCTGTTATTTAGCGTTTATGGAATCGGTTTCGGGAGACTGGCCAATATGTTAGAAGAGCTGGACAAGGTCGAAATCGAAAGACTACTCAAAATCAAGACCGATTTCGTGGCCTTTCCTCTCTACGTCAGCTTACTGCCACAGCACGAGACCTCCGAAACGACCTAAGACGAGCACATGGAATAGAAATTTCTGATCAAACTGTTAGAAACAGATTAAAAGAAGCGAATTTGAAACCAAGAAGACCTGTCCGCGCACCAGGCCTTACGCAGCATCACAAAGCAACGCGACTGAGGTTTGCTCTGGATCACAGAGATAGGCAATTTCGTCACTGGAAGCCTGTACTGTTTACAGATGAGTCCACATTTCGTTTAATTCGTTGCGACGGTCGAGTACGTGTATATAGACGTCTTGGTAAACGCTACGCAGCCGCTACTATACAGGAACTGGATAGATTTGGTCGTGGATCTGTGATGGTTTGTGCTGGAATCAGTGTAGACAACAGAAGTGATCTTGTTGTGGTTCCTGGTAGACTAAATACCATGAATTACATCGAAAACATCTTGGAAGACCATGTGGTGCCTGCTGCGTATAGGGTCGGTCAAAATTTCATCCTAATGCAGGACAATGCAAAGCCACATAGCGCCAGCACCACCAGAGACTGTTTACAAGAACGTGAAATTCAGGTGATGGAATGACCGGCGTTAAGTCCTGACCTGAATCCTATTGAACACGTTTGGGATCGACGTGTTTGCAAGCGCCCTAATCTACCACTAACCATACAGGAACTGACACAAGCCCTGATTGAAGAATGGGAAAGCATACCCCAAGAATCCCTTCGCAGACTAGTGCGAAGCCGGCCACGCAGGTGTGAGGAAGTGATTCGTGCTCGTGGAGGTCATACACTGTATTAAACTTCACCAATCCACAGAAAAACCGACTGTCATCGATACTATGACAGTCATTTCCATTTTGTTTTGCGTTATTAATTTACATTAGTAAGTGTAACTTAGAAGTAACTAAGAGTTGTACAATTGTTTTTGTAGTCATTTCCATTTTGTTTTGCGTTATTAATTTACATTAGTAAGTGTAACTTAGAAGTAACTAAGAGTTGTACAATTGTTTTTGTAATTTTATTTAGTTAAATATATGGCGTTGAAGTATACCTAATTTGATTTGCCTAGAATTTTTATTTAAAAAGTTACAGGTTTCGAGAAAAGTGTTCCCCTAATTTTTTTCAGCAGTGTAATATTAAGGAGATAACGAAAGTGTTAGATCTTTTGCGTCGTGCTTCTTCATCTTTACCTATTGTTAAGAAAACAGCTTTCAATAACTTACCTATTCTAATCTCTAAATAACATTATTATGATTAACAAAACGATTTCAGTTCTCTATAACAGTATCGCAGTGGTATCGCATGACTTCTAACATCAAATGATATCCATGGCAATCAGCTGCACGCTAAATACCTGTTAATCTAGACATCTGATAGACACCATTCGAATTTATTAACTGTCAACCAAATTTGAGGTTATCTGTCAGATCAAAATGGGCCTAACGCTCTCAAATCTATTTACAAGACTGTTCGGCAAGAAACAAATGCGAATAGTGATGGTAGGCCTGGACGCCGTTGGTAAAACCACAGTCCTATACAAGCTTAAGCTAGGAGAAGTTGTAACAACAATTCCAACCATTGGTTTCAATGTCGAAACTGTCGAATACAAGAATATCTCCTTCACTGTCTGGGACATCGGTGGGCAAAACAAGATCAGAGCACTATGGAAGCATTATTTTCAAGGTACTGATGGTATAATTTTCGTTGTTGATGCCACGGATAGAGAAAGAATAGACGAAGCAAGGAGGGAGATACATAGTATGTTCCAAGATACGGAATTGAGAGATGTTGCTTTATTGGTGTTGGCCAATAAACAAGATCTGCCGAATGCTATGCCATCGGAAGAGTTGAAGGAGAAATTGCAATTTGATAAATTGCGGAGTAAATGGTACTTACAGCCGACGTGCGCAACCAAAGGAAGTGGACTATACGAGGGTCTAGATTGGTTGTCCAATGAACTGAGCAGGAGATAATTTGGACGTAAAAATAGACTACTTCCAAGTAGTCAACGTTCATAGATGTACGATGCAATTCTATATAGACGTATTTTGTGGGCTGTTGTTGCTGTTGAGTTCTAGCATTGCGTTTGATGTTGAATAAATTGTTATTATAATTTATATTGTATCTTTTTGGTGTTTGAAAAGTAGACTTTAGAGAAAGCTTTTTTCTGGGTTTACAACTTTTGGTTGTAAAAACAACTTTTGGTTGTAAAATAGCTTTGGTTGCTATTGCAGAAAATTCAAACGTTTTCTGCAGAAACAACATCGCCAACCGCAGGAAGATAAAATTCTACATCAAAAATTGTGTTTGTGGTCATGGGCGCCGTTTGAAAATGTTCCAGGGGGGAAATTTGTTTTTTGTATTAAATGGTGACCTAATAATATTAAGGACTATGCCTTTAACTATTTTGTATATTATTCATATTCATTGAATTTCAAGTCATTTTACCGTGTTTTCTATCGTTTATTAATGTGGGATTAATATTTTTAATTAATAATTGTTTGTAAATATATTTTGGTTCTGAATCATTGAACCCTTATTCTAGAATTTAATATTTTGTATGATTTTCAACCAATAATGTAGCCTTTTTATTACTTTTTAATACGCTAGGAGAAATTGTTGCTAATTCCCTATAATAATTTCTAGCTCGTGGTCATGGAGCGTGTGATACAATATCTTAATAAGAAATTGATACATAATAAAAAGGCAACAATATTATTTTCAAATTTACCCCGATCTAGTAATTTTTTTAGATCCTTGACTATACGAAAATGTCATTTTTGCATCTTTGTGGGGACACGAAAGATACTAATTGCCCGCTAGGCGTTAAGTTAGTAACTTTCAAGCCTAGCCGCGAAAATATGTACAATACACACAGGCCGGGCGGCGACCGACCTGTCTGTCCAAGAAATAAATAGCTTTCAATTCGGTTTGACATTTGCGAGATCGATCTGATCAAAAAGATCAACCTGATCTATGATCAAAAGATCCAACTGATATGACAACCGATTTATCGATCAGATCTATATGTCGGTCTTCAATTGTGATCAAAGATCGATCACAAATTTCTCGCCCACCCCTATCTTTTTCGGTTTTCGCGTAGCATATTATTATATATTATATTATAAAATATTGCATATTATATAAGTTGGGTTCGAAATCCGGGGGAGGGGGGCAAGCGCCCCCCCCCTGCCCATATGTAACGGCGCCCTTGTTTGTGGTGGTTGATACTATGCTCATCAGAAATTAGTTATCTAAAATATATGTTTAGAGTAATTAACAACATGCAATGAGCACGATTGCAATTTTGCAATTGGCTTGGTTGAATATCTCTGTTTACACATCATTCTAAAAATTCCTTAAAAAAATAAGATTGTCTAATTCAAATAGTTTCTTAAGAAATTGAACTACGTAACAAAATACTGACATTTATTTATGAAACTGATATTTTTATAAGAACAATTATATTATAAGAACAATCTGTGATATTTGTAGCTAGAAGTGTCTACGTTTTAATGGTGTAGTTACATTTGTTTTGCAATTTCAATCCACAATGTTTTAAAAATTCAAAACAGGTAGTCAAAATTTAGAAGCACTTTTAGTTAAAGTAAAAAAATCTGATGTGGCCAGGCACATGACTTTATCATACTATATATAAAATTAATAATTTAGCTGCATGAGATTCTATTTGATCGAGATCGCCTATGTCTGCATTAAAATAAAACTAGTAGAACTAGACATATTATGTCGCTTAAGCTGCTGTCGGATATTGTACACCGTTGACACCGGGTACACCGTTCAAATGACACTTACGTGTTATTTTGTGTAAAAAGTGACGGTGTACAATATCCGAACGCAGCTTATATTGACAGTAGATGTTGTCAAAATCATGTCAAAACATTAGCCTGACATTACCTACTGTCATTAGATCATAATTTCTGACATATCCTGGCTACTAGTTTAAATGCAGTACGACCGATCTCGATGAAACAGAATTTGCTCATGCAACTATACTATTGATTGTACCAAAAAATGTCATAGTCATAAATTATTCAGAATTTCCTCATCTTTAATTTATTATTTAACTATTTCGACGAAATTCCAGAAATGAAATTAGAATTATTTGCAAAATCTTTCAAAAATGCTAAGACTAAACCACCAGTTCCTTTGGACCCTTTTCAACAGAAAGCTTTTCAGCTCTAAGTTTGGTTATGAAACTTCTAAATATGAAGTTTCGTCCCGATACCTTTAGTAGTTTCTCCGGAATCGTCGTCACAAAAAACGGGTACACACACACACACACACACACACACACACACACACACACACACACACACACACACATGTTTTTGTACCTTGGTCAAAAATGTTCAGGGGACCCAAAAAGACATATTTCCGCTAAAATCTCGAAATTTTTTTTTGGCACGATTACAATACTTTACATACTGCGTTTAGTTTTAAAATTTAGTTAAAGGAAAAAAAATCTATTACTCGTTGATTTACTTGAGTTGCTGATTTCAAAGCTGGAGAGCTTTTTTAAAAAAATATTTAGATAAAATTCAATAAGTGGGAGTTTTGGGGCCACTGAAAAAAGCTAAATAGATAAGCCAAGTTGTGGAGTTAAATATGCAGAGAGAACTTCCTAAAAAAGAAATTTAATTAGCCGAAATTCAGTAATTGGGGGGTTTTCATGATTAAAAATACGACGTCTAATATCAAAATAAACTTGCAAACACTGTGAATATAAAAATATGATAAAAATACTATTCCAATCTTACAAATACTCGACCATATTGAGCTCGCCATTTTGTTAAATTCAATTATTTAGTTATTCATTGTATCAAGTTGTTATTGGTGATCTAAAAATAAGAAAAAATGGATTCGCCATTTTGAATTTGGCAATTATGAGAACAAATCGATAACCTTAAGGTTTATTTAAAACCGCTTTTTTAGAATATGCGTATGTGAAAACCAGGTTTTGGCACCCTGTATACAATTCATACGTATCGAATTAATTAACCTTCTTTGTTTTTTAAGTCTGTTAAAAATTATGAGTTATATTATTAAAATCTTTACTATTTTGACTTGAAATAGATATTGTTAAGTGATTTGTAAACTTATATAGTATAAACGCTAAATCAACAATATTACACTAAGTTTTAAATATTCTTTTCAAATATCTTAAATACAGGGTGTTTATAAACGTTAATTTAACTTGTCAAACATTTTAGAGGTCACAGTAAGAACTTCTTGGTCAACATGGGCCAGAAAATGAACACCTTATATGCAGGGCATTTTTAGTAAAAAGATAAATAAAAGCTTAAATTAAAGTTCAAAAGAATTGTAGGTCGAACCCGAAACATTTTGGTTTTGCAGTAGTATTTGGTTTTCTTTGTCTGAGCTGACATAATTGAAAAGCTTTTGAGCAATTATCGATGATAGTTAATATTTTTGTATTTTTAACTTACGTTTTTATTAATAGTTCGAATTTTTAATTCTCCAAACTTATTTTGAACATTTTATTTTTTTTTAATTTGTCTGTTTTTTTTTATTTAGGATTGAACAGCTTAAAAAGGAAGTACTACCTGAAAAAAATATAATCGTCAATTGTCACGTTCTTCATTATCAAAATTTCATTTGACTAGTACTCATTAAATCAGCCATTCGATGAAAAACTTTGCCATTTTTCTTAACTACTTATGTAACAAATATAATTTTATTGCTTTTGTTGGTGGTATCACTGGAAATACCATAAAGCCATACCATGGAAAGATTTTCTAATGCTGATTTGATGAAAAACAGGCAGATATTTTAAGTAGCGTCTATCCAAGTCACGATATGAACATTTTCCATAATCTTTAATTATGGCTACTTTTGATGCTCTTTTTACTGTTTTCCATTTCGAAGCTATTTTTTACATAAGTTATTAATCGCCCTGTAGTTAAGGTTATGTTAATTTTAAACTCTTTATAATAACGGGCCTAAAATCAATTGAGTACAAAATACGAATAACTTTAAATAATGAATATATTTTCAAACCAGCAATATCATTATGAAATATTGAATACAATATAACATATGAATTCATATGTTATTTGAAGAACCCGAAGAAATAATTACTAAAAAGTACTGAATGCCAGTTGGAGATAGTTTTTCTATTTATTAATTTAATTTTATTATACTTTATATACTTTTTAACCTTCCAGATTCGGTCCAAAGTTCTTGAAAAGAGAAAAACAATCATCAACATCAAAGTTTAGCAAAATATTAGGTGGACGCAATTATGATTATGTACCAAATATTTTTGGGCAATTTTTAAATTTATGTGGTACATTTTTAAATTAATAACAATAGTTCAATATAGAAATAACCAAACAAACAAAATATTCTCTATAAGCAAATTGTACCGAAGCAAGTAAATTATTTTATCTTATTTATTCTCATTATAAATCGCAAACAATTATATTCAGTAAACATTTACCACAAACACATCAAACCGCGTCGTCATGATAACTTACCATGTTCTCATTTCATGCTTAATTAACATGAAATTTACGCAAAACTTTTACTTATCTCTTCTTCCTTTCCCTCAATTATTACAAAAAATCCCTGATCGATGACACTACAGGTGAAATAGCTGTTCCAATTGATAAGCACTTGAGCAGCAGGAGCTCAAATATCCTCCTGCGGCACTAGTACTTAGTAACAGGACAGGAATCAGGAATTTTTTCATATCTCATATCCCCAAAACACCTGAAAATTAAGAAAAATACAGCACAGAAGAAAATTTTCACAACCAATAAAAATTCAAACACAAGAACCGCTAAATTATACATGACGAGCGACTCACTGATGACGAGATAATTGAGTTTTATATCCAGACGTGTAATATACACTAGGGTCAAATCACTTAACCTAACACAAGATCACAGGGAGCATGAATGGACGGCCAGACGAGCAAAATGTAACATAGGGGCACTAAATTTCAATTACGTTAGGGGTTAAACCCCAAGTTTATCTATGTGGATCACCAGGATCTCATAATTATTAATTAACAACAAAATTTCGCGCCAAAACTCAACTATTCACTAAGTAATCGGCGTTTGTGTTTTGAGGTTAACCACGCCATGTTTTTTTTTGCTAGTGTGACGCGTCACTCTTGGATTCCAAAGGTAACTAATGTGACATATCCCGACACTGCAGTAAGCAGTTAATACTTGGTATATTTATTAGTGATTCACCGGTTTAAAATAGGTTATAATTGAATTAAAACAAGCTAATTGTTTGATGTGTGTACTTACCGGCTTTGAATACAAGCGGTATATCAACGAACGAAGCCGCTGGAATGGTTGTTTTCGAGTTTTCAAGCCGGTTGTCGTCGGGTCACAGTAATCTACAAAACGGTCAAAAGGTTATCTACTCCATATTCATAAATGCCTCTATTTTTTATCGTACGCCCAACTGTAAGCGATATTCTACGATTAAAAACTTTTTATAGATTTAATAGAGAAGGGTACTTGAGGTGATATTTAAATAGAATTGTATGAAATAATAAAAATATATTGATTTTTAATCTGTTAATAAGCCTATTCATTTACAGATGGCGCGATAACGAATTTATAGGTTAGTTTATGCCTGTTACTGATAATGCAGTTAAAAATAAACATTTTTCTACAAAAAAAAATCATAAAAATCAAATATATACGTACCCTGAATATAGTTTATAGCACGTAATTTTGCGACACACACTAGTTCGGTTGATAAAATGCGACTGGGATGTTTAATGAATGTCAATTGGCTTTATATGTGAAGCCCACATCCCAGTTCCAATTTAAGTTAAATTAAGAGATTATTTCCTTTGTGCACGTTATTATTCTATTGTGGCGGGCATTACTAGCATTCAGCGTACCCTATGCGATGAACGTTGCGTGCTCTGATGCCGGTGTAAAAAATGCGTACTTTTGAACATGTGGTCGCGATCATGCAGAATTAGGACTTGGGGGAAGTAATTATCATGCAGGTTCGCATTATACGGGAGGTGTCTGTCCATTTTTAGATCAACTATGGACCGTTTACTTGTAGATATTTTCTTAGAACTTGTGTTATTTTACTTTGCTCTCTTTTTTTGTTTTTGAAAGACTGGCGCTTTTTGTAATATTACAATTCGACTACAGATGCTGAGTATAGAAGCAGCACCAGAAGTCAAGGTTCGACAGATATCTATCAATTTTATTAATTGGCTCTAGTTTTCGCGACCATGCGACGTTTTACACGCTATGAAAAAAAACAACGTTGTTCCCATAAACTCATTATCTTGAAGGGCAGAAAAACTTTAGAATATAATATGGCAGCTAATACACCAAAATTTCAGTCAAAAGAAAATTAGAAGACCAAAGAACAATCATCGTCTGTTATTTCTTCTTATTTAATTGTTTGCTTTTTAATTTACATTTTCGAACATTTTTATAATATACCGGGCGACCCACGTCATAAGTTGATGATGTCATAATTTTGATGATTCAGTCAACATTGAAATTTTAAATGGCACCGTATATTATTTGTGTTATATTTACAATAAGCATGAATTAATCCGAATTTAACAGTTGTATTTTAGAAAGGCATGTTTAAAATTGCAATTTAAGCAACAATAATTACGATGTAAACAACAAATTAAATAAGAAATAACGCACAATAATCTTATTAATTTTCGATTAACCTCAAACAATAAGCAATAAAGAGAACTGCCAAATTCGAATGTTAGCATTCATCCATAGTTAAACTAAGCTGACTTAATCAGGGTGTACCCGTGAAGTACACGAAAACTCATTGGCAAAAAAATACAATTAAATCACAAAAAAAGTTATTTTTTCGTTGCCTTGGTGATAAAAATTGACGATCGATATGTTTTTGTGGTTAGAATGTTATCCTGATTGAAAATATCTCACAAATAATAGTAAGTACCATCAAAAATTTTAATGATGACGTTATATCCGGAAAACCCGGAAGTCGTACTAACCTCAAGAGTATAACAAAAATTTGTTTGACTATTTGCATCTCTTAAAATTTAATCGTCCAGCTTCATAAATAAAAAAATAAACTCGCTTACCTATGGGTCACTCGGTATAAAACTCACATTGAATAACTTTAGATGTGAAAAGAATAGAATTTTTAAGGAAAATCCGTTGTTTTACAACAAAGAATAATTAAATAACAGTGTTTTGGTTGCAATTTTACATTTTTGTTTTTTTAGACTGCCGAGTTAAGCATAAAGGTCGTATCTAATTTTCTAAAAAGTGCTAAAATGTCGAGTTTTAAAATGAGCTGTGTTTTTACTTCGCATATACAGTGTGTCCCACTTAAGAGTGTAACACCTTTATACTTTTTTATTTTTAGTTAAATTTTAATAATTTTTTCTTTCAAGTATAGAACACATATTGCTCTATTTACTGCCAAAAAACCAATTGCCTTCTTTAAATGCAAAGCACCTTGTGATGGCAAAATAAATGGCAAAAAACAAGAAATCAGTTTAGGGAATTTTTTATCGAAAAGTTTTACTAGTGATAATTGTTCAGAATTGCCCAAAAACCATAAATGCAAAATTTCATGAAAATTAAAAAATATTGAAATTTTCTTCAAAAATAATTCCGTAAATATTATTTGCATAGGCAGCTGCGCTTAAAAAAAGTGTGCTGTGGAAATTTTGTTTGAAATAAAACCTGAACTAGCATTGTCGTATTTAATTAAGATAAGATGTTGCCATGTTTGTAGGTTACTCTTTGCATAATAGCCTTTATTATTCAATAGAAATGTAATAAATAAAATTATTAATAAAAATTCGATTCATTTTTTTTCTCTTTAATTTCACAGAAAATTTACACCATAATAAAAACAAAGTACAAATTAGATCTTTTTTTGTTCTATTAGACCTCCATCAGCTTCAATGCATGCATTGATGCGCCTTTCATTATGTTTAACTACTTTCCGGAGAGTTAATGGCGTAATCTCAGCGCAAGCTTGTCGAATGCGGGTTTTCAGTTCGTCTCTGTTTCTTGGCTGAGTCTTGTAGACTTCGTTCTTTAGAGCTCCCCACAAAAAATAATCTAGGGGCGTGAGGTCGGGTGATCTCGGAGGCCAATTAATTAATGGACTATTTCTTCCAATCCATCTCCGGTGATAATTGTCGTTTAACCAATTTTGCGTAATCATTGCATTGTGAATTGGAGCTCCATCAAGTTGAAATATTATGTTATTATACCTAATAAGTGGAATATTTTCGATTTCGTCTGTAAATTCATTTTGCAAAAATTGCAGAAAACGCTCCGCATTCAAATTTCCCTCAAAGAAATATGGTCCAATTAGTCGCTCGTTAAGGATAACCGCATCACACGTTAACTTTTTCTGAATACTGGCGTCGACAATTTATAACCCAATGTGGATTGTCAACAGACCAATGCCGCGTGTTTTGATGGCTAACTGTGCCATTAGTAGTGAATGTGGCCTGATCGGAAAATAAAATGTTTTTAAAAAAATTACGATTATTCAAGAACTCTCCCTGGCACCAAAGGCAATATTCCAGTCGCCTTTCTTTGTCTCCTTCTTCTAATGTTTGTAAGAATATTGGTTTGAAGGGATGTAGTTTATTCCGACGCATGCATCGCCAAATTTTACTTTTTTATACGTTTAAAATTGCTGACATTCTTCTTAAGCCCATCCTTCTATTACGTCTTACAAAGTCAAGTATTTGGTCTTCACCAACATGTACCCTCAATCGTTTCTTCTTTATGTTGATTACCGTGCCCGTTCTATTAAATTCAGTATTAATTCGCCAAACTCTTACGTGATCTATTCGAGGACGACCCTGATGGCGACTATTAAACTCTTCAGCTGCTTCCCTTGCTGATCGCGCGTTATCACCGACTAATCTTATTATTTCCACTTTTTCGGCAAGTGTAAGCATTATTATTCAGACAATAATTAAATACGACACAATACAACAAAGCACTTTGACAGTTCATGTTTTATTTCAAACAAAATTTCCACAGCACACTTTTTTTAAGCGCAGCTGCCTATACAAATAATATTTACGGACTTATTTACTAGAAAATTTCAATATTTTTTAATTTTCGTGAAATTTTGCATTTAAGGTTTTTGGGCAATTCTGAGCAATTATTACTAGTAAAATTTTTCGATAAAAAAATCCCTAACGTAATTTCTTGATTTTTGCCATTTATTTTACCATCACAAGGTGCTTTGCATTTAGAGGGGGCAATTGGTTTTTTGGCAGTAAATAGAGCAATATATATAATAATAATATAAATAATAATAATAATAATCCACGCCAAATATATATATATATATATATATATATAAATTATTAAAATTTAACTAAAAATAAAAAAGATATGAAGGTGTTACACTCTTAAGTGGGACACACTGTAGAAGCATTTTAATACTTTTTTTTTAAATTCCATGTCATGTTTTTCTATCTTTTAGTTTTAATGGAGCAACAAAAATCATTCCATTTCTTCTGTTGTTACATTTACACTATGACTAGGTATGGTATGACACCGATATTGTCAGAAGTTTACACATTAAAGGATTTGAAAAGGAAGATTACTATTAACTTTTATTTGAATTTAATGGCAATTTAAAACAAAACAAATAAAAAAATTAAAAAACAAACCTTTTTGGATAAAATATAACATAAAATAGGTAGGTACTATGCTCGCCAAAAAAAAGTCGTACACCTTGTAGCTTTGTAAATGGTTCTTTTATAACCTACACGCTGTCATTCTGACATTCGTCATAGGGATGAAACATGCACCATCTGTCAAGTTGACAAGCCAGACTTACATGATGTCAAACTTAGCTGTACGACTTTTTTTTGGCGCGGATAGTACCTACACAGCGCATCAAAATTAACGCACCACTAAACAGTTATCACAATTTCAAACTTCGAACTTTTAAACATGAATCAAATCTCGAACATTGTGTTCTTTGGTTCACTTCATTACCTGCTTTGATAATCGAGATATAAGAGGAACAATAATAACAAGACGTTCACTTGATAGCAAACATACTAGTAGAGGGCTGTGAGAATCTTCAGCGTTTCTTGTTCAGGGAAAGAACCCAGCTTTTGCGTATACAGCTAGAACCGACTTAGAACGTGTTATGTGGCAACCAAATAAGCTTTATTAACAGCGCAACATTTGTCGCTACGTCTATTTACTTTTGCACTGCAAATAAAGCTTATTTGACCGAATACTTTCAGAGATGATTTTACAAAACTGGTTTTGTCATGCGATAAATAAACCTAATGCCAAAAATATTCTAACTTTAAACACATATTTCAAAAAGTTTTTTTTTGACATGATTGATAACTTGACAACTATACTTTCATGTGGGAGTTATTCGTTCTTCTTTACTTTATCACTCGTTGTATGTAAAGTATTGTAATCGTTTTAGCGGAATTATGTCTTTTTGGGTCCCCTGAACATTTTTGACCAAGGTACAAAAAATGTCTGTGTGTGTGTATGAATGTGTGTGTGTGTGTACCCGTTTTCTTTGTAGCGACGATTTCGGAGAAACTACTAAAGGTATCGGGACGAAACTTCATATTTAGAAGTTTCATGACCAAACTTAGAGCTGAAAAGCGTTCTGTTGAAAAGGGTCCAAAGGAACTGGAGGTTTAGTCTTAGCTTTTTTGAAAGACTTTGTAAATAAGCCGCCATGTTTGGAATTTCGTTGAAATAGTTAAATAACAAATTAAAGTAGACGAAATTCTGAATAATTTATGGCTGTGAAATTTTTGGGTACAATCAATAGTTTAGCTGCATGAGCAAATTCTATTTCATCGAGATCGGTCGTACTGCATTAAAACTAGTAGCCAGGATATGTCATTATACGTCAGATATGATTCTAATGACAGTAGGTAGTGTCAAACGCTAATGTCTTGACAATACCTACTGTCAATATAAGCTGCGTTCGGATATTGTACACCGTTAAACTTTTTACACCCAATAACACGTAAGTGTCATTTGGACGATGAACTCGGTGTCAACGGAGTACAATATCCGAACGCAGCTTTAATCGACATATCTGTCTAGTTCTACTCGTATTATTTTAATGCATACATAGCCGATCTCGATCAAATAGAATCTCATTCTGCTAAACTATTAATTTTGTATATAGTATGATAAGTTCATGTGCCTGGCCACATCAGATTTTTTATAATCATAGGATTATAAAAATCTGATGAGAAAAAAATCTATAGAGATTTTTTTTTACTTTGGCTGCTGCAGCCACTACAAACTCTCACGAACCGCCACCGGTTTGTACTATTTTATTGTAAGCAACTTGAAATCGTTTCCAGGAATTCCTGGATTACTAAAAATAAAATCATTTTGTTACTATTTATTTGTTCATATACGTGCTTATTTTTAACTATAGTGCTTGTGTTTGCTTTGTTAGATGTTTGGAGTATGTTTATGACGTATTGTTGAGTACTTAGGTACCTATTTATTATTATCTTCTAGATTTTCTTCATTGTACTTCTGGTTTAACCAGAAACATCAATATTATTTTTAATGGAATTTACACATATTGTTTCGTTTTTGTCAAGTGGTTATTTGATTAGTGGCATGCTAAAACATGCCGCATCCCGAATAAATTATTAGTAAAATAAGGACAATAAATCAATTATTATTGCTGCAACCCAGTATTTATCTGCTTTTGTTACTTTTACATTATGACTAGCTATGTATGGTATGACACAGAATGTTCAGAAATTTATAACTTATAACTAGCAGATTTAAAAAAAAAATAGTTACCGTACCTAAATTTGTTAGGTTTATTGACAAATAAAAGAATCAAACAATAAAATACCAAAGTCTCCACTAGTTTCAAACTTGATTTTCTCTTGATCCATTTTTGTATGCCTTTTTTGTAAGTTGATTCTTCAGTAGCGATGTGGTTTGTGTCAGCTTGAACCACATGAATAAAATAGAGCCAACTAGTCGCTCAATCATTTCTAAACATTTTGTTCTTTGATTTACTTCAATGCCTCGTTTAATATGGGTTCTTCCCTTGAATAAGACTCAGACCTGATGACTACCATACCCTCTTATCTGTTAAATTTGTTACCATGTTTCAGTCTGCATTATTCTTGTACCTATCTCGATTATTAAAAGAGGTAATGAAATGAATCAAAAAACAAAATGTTTACAAACGATTAGGCCACAGCATGTTACATATTTCGACTATTCATTCTTGTAACCTGTATATAAAATCTTGAATTACATTCCAAGATGCTTGATAACTTCACAACTATCCATCACCATCACAATCCAATCAAGTTTCTCTAAATTCTCTTGAAAGTAGAAATGAAAATTGTTATCAAGTCTTGGGCAGTGTATTCTTTATTTGTCAGTTTCTTCAGTTTTCTATAAAAATTGCTAGAAACACCACAAATATTTTATGGGAGTTATTTGGGAACTTTTTGAACTGTTATTCACAAATTTAAAAATATGAACTGATGCTCCAAGTCCATAACCACAAGTTCCTAGCAGTAATTAAGTTAACATCGTGTGTACTTGTCATTTAGATTTACATCCTGTTTAGCCTGCTACAGAATGCATTCTTCGCCCAGCTTAGACAGCTCAACCGGAAATTTTATTATGTAATTACAGTTCTCCCACATTTTTTTTCACTCTCTCCTCATTCCTTTCCGTCCTCCTGTCACCCGCCTTATGCAGGTCAATTCTTTGGCCCATAAATCCTCTGCTTCGCGCTTGTCAGCCGTCTCATAAGTCCGAACGCGGCTCATAACTGTGATTCATGTTTTGAGAGCATCGGTAATTCAATTTAGCAATTGACCGAACGGTGCGAGTGTCAAGTCGCTTTGAATGGATACTAAAGAGATGACAATCGACGATGGACCACAGAGGGACACTAATGACACCTTTTATATAGGCCCCCATTTATCAATGTTTCACTTGGCGCGTTTGCACGTGTGCTGTTATAGTAATGCGGGTATTGCGTTTAAATAACAATTGAAAATTGGAGATTTTCTGCAAATCTTCTTCAGTCTATGTTTTACATCATGTAACTGACATTTAAACTTCAAATTTAAATTGGGTTCCTTCAATAGAGCGACACATTTTTTGTCAAATCAAATAATAAAATAACTAAAAAAAACCTTTGAAATTTTGAACATATTTTTGATGACAAAATAATAACATTGAATAATGTTTCTTTTTTTTGAATTTTTACTAACCAAGATGGTCTTGAATTTGCATGTATAATATTGATATCCTTGAATGTAGTTCTGCTTTTTTGATTCGAATGATACATATCACACTTGCTTGAATTAGATTTCAGTTTGAAATGGTTTGATCCTACCTCTGTTATTAGTAGTAGTGTTTCATGTAACATACAAAATTGTACAAAATTGTACAAAATTCTGAACAGCCATTTTGATTGTCCTTATCTACTCCAAGCATTTTTGTTTAATGTTCCTACCCACCCCTCCCGCGCCTCTAACCTTTTACGTTATTATTTCTGTCATACCAATTCCCTTCAAAACTCTCCTGTCAACCGCTTAATTACATCCTACAACAGTTTCTTCTCCTCAGTAGATCCCTTCGATAATTCTTTCCTCTCCTTCAAACGTAAGCTGGTGCGAGTCTTGCGTCCCCCTTGAGCGTTGTCTTACCAGCATTTGTCCACCACTTCCCTATTCCGTTTCGCTACGTAGTCTCCTTTCTTTTTTTTTGTGACTTGAGTTAGCTAAATTTTCTTTCTTTTTTTATCTTTATCAGATTAATTTCCGAGCATTGCTTAATTTTTTATTTGTAATTTTAATAATTTTATGTTAATTTGTCTATCTTATACGTACTATTTTAAGCTATTATCTTCTATTCCTGTATGTGTGTACTGGTTTGGGCTATGCCCGTTTGTACACCGAACGCTTAATAAATAATAAATAAATAAATAAATAACATTTTCAAATTTAGAACAGTGACAAGCAAGATCGAAAAACTGAGTTGCGTGCTGCAAGGATGGTTTGTAGGTTTGTTTGTTTCTGTTTTTGAGAAAATATATACATAAATATAAAATATATAAATTCCAAAATTGTCTGATTGATGTAGTCCAATATTGTGAACACGCTGTATGCAAACTAGTGGTCCTATGTCTTGAACCTTCTAAATAAAACTTAGTCATGACTCATGAATCACTATTTTTTGCTTAAAATAAATAAATTGTAAGATTTCAAAATTAACAGTATGTCTCACGGGAATTGTATAGATGCTTTTGTAATTAATAGTGAAAAATATTTTTTTTAATTTTTAAATTGGTTAAATAGCATATAACCATTATTTGTTTCCAGCAAATTAATGGGCGAAAAACTGTCGTATTCTGATTGTAAATTAAAAGTCCGGTAAGATATTATTAATATCGGTCGGACCACAAATATAAAATAAAATTCATTCTATTAAAAACAGCGCAAAACAGTGCGAGTTTTAAAATAGTTCTCCAACCAGAATAACTCCAACCAAATCCTTTTTTTAAGGATGCCCTTAAAACATTATTTTCAAAGCTGAAAATAATCTGTGCAGTGTTTTTTTTCTACGATATTTAAACATCAGTCGGAACTGGAGTCGGTAGATTTTTTCCGACTCCGACTCCAACTCCTCTGAAATTTGTATGAACTACGACTCCGACACCACAGCCCTGGTTGAGATATCATTTGTTTTTTAAAAAAGTGTTTTTTAGACAAAAAAAGCAATAATTGAAAAACTGTTAGGCTTTTAGAATTGGACTACCTTAATACCGTCAGCACCAAAAAGGTTGTAAAGAATTAAAAAATACACAGAAATTTAGATCATTCCATTCTATATATAAAAAAAAATAAGTTGACTACGGTTTCACGACACTAGCGCCATCTGTAACAAAACCGGTAACGTCCTAATGGCCGCGTTCAAGATCATCAAATGTTAGATACTTGATGGCTTAAAATGGCCCACCCTGTATATTATTTTTATGAAACACCTTTTTGTTACGTTCAAAAGTCTGTTACATTATCATTTAAAATGTAAAAAAAAAATGTCGCCAGGCACATGATCATACTATACCGCAAATGTGTCAAACACTGATGTTTGATAATACTGTCAATACTATCCAAATATCTGTCAAATCCTGGCTAACTAGTTTTAATGCAGTACGAGCGATCTTGATGAAATAGAATTTGCTCATGCAGCTAAACTATTAATTTAACCAAAAAATGTCATACATAAATTATACAAATTTCCTCTACTTTAATTTATTAATTAACTACTTTGACAAAATTACAAAAATGGCGGCTCATTTGCAAATCGTTGAAAAATGCTAAGAGTAAACATCCAGTTCCTTTGGACCCTTTTGAACGAAAATTCTTTCAGCTCTAAGTTTGGTCATGAAACTTCTAAATATGAAGTTTCGTCCCGATACCTTTAGTAGTTTCTCCGGAATCGTCGCCACTTAAAAAGGGGCACACACACACACATACACACACGGTCAAAAATGTTCAGGGGACCCAAAAGGACATAGTTCCGCTAAAATCTAAAAACTTCTTTTCGACACGATTACAATACTTTGTCATATTACGTATGATAAAAAATCTGATGTGGCCAGGCACACGACTTTATCATACTATATATAAAAACAATAATTTAGCTGCATGAGATTCTATTTGATCGAGATTGCCTATGTCTGCATTAAAATAAAACTAGTAGAACTAGACAGATATTATGTCGATTAAGCTGCGTTCGGACATTGTACACCGTTGACACCGGGTACACCGTTCAAATGACACTTACGTGTTATTGGGTGTAAAAAGTGACGGTGTACAATATCCGAACGTAGATTATGTTGACAGTAGGTGTTGTCAAAATTATGTCAAAACATTAGCCTGACATTACCTACTGTCATTAGAATCATAATTTCTGACATATCCTGGCTACTAGTTTAAATGCAGTACGACCGATCTCGATGAAATAGAATTTGCTTATGCAACTATACTATTGATTGTACCAAAAATGTCATAGTCATAAATTATTCATAATTTCCTCATCTTTAATTTATTATTTCACTATTTCGACGAAATTCCAGAAATGGCGGCTTATTTGCAAAATCTTTCAAAAATGCTAAGACTAAACCTCCAGTTCCTTTGAACCCTTTTCAACAGAAAGCTTTTCAGCTCTAAGTTTGGTTATGAAACTTATAAATATGAAGTTTCGTCCCGATACCTTTCGTAGTTTCTCCGGAATCGTCGTCACAAAAAACGGGTACACACACACACACACACACACACACACACACACACACACACACACACACACACACACACACACACACACACACACACACACACACACACACACACACACACACACACACACACACACACACACACACACACACACACACACACACAGACATTTCTTTGTACCTTGGTCAAAAATGTTCAGGGGACCCAAAAAGACATATTTCCGCTTTTTTTGGCACGATTACAATACTTTACATACTGCGTATGATAAAGTAAAAAGTAAAAGAGATTCCAAGTAAAAACCATATCCAAATCAAACAAACAATTCACTAATAAACTCAGTTGTTTTAAAATTTAAGGGTTATATCATCTATAAAATATCATTTCACGAAATACATATTTGAAAAAATTTCTGGGATTCTGCTGCAGTTTTTTTAGGATTAGCGACGAAGTGTAAAAAGTGGACTAAACGTGGTTTGCATGTTTGCTGCTCGTTTGTAAAAGTTTACTGACTTTCAAAAATACAGTCGTACAAGAATGAATTTTTGTGGAATTGTTTTTATAAAATACATTTATTTGCCTTGAATAAGTGTTATAAACCTTTATTCATAGTAAATATAATACAATAATATCAAAATAGTGGACGAATAGTTTTAACAAATTAATTTATTATTACATCATGCGTTATTACAAAACGCGATAACGTATTAATGTGTCACTCAAATAGACAGCAATTAGAATTTAACAATATTATGAATATCAATAGCAGAAGGTAATTAATTATCGGGCATTTTTACCGATTTCCATTATGAATATCTTTTATATAGTTTATTGCTGGAAAATGTTGATTATGTTGGATTGACTGTTGCTTTGGTTCTTTAGGTAAAAAGTAGTGAAACCACAGTGTTCAATTTAATTTTGACACTTACGGCATTACTACTTAACATCCAAAGAACTGTACCTTCCTAAACATCAAATCAATTTCTGTGGTCGATTTCCATTTCCGGCCCTATTCAGTGCCATCACGTCTTCATAAATACTAAATCACCACAAATATCTTGTTCCTATAACAGAATCAATTTCAAACGATACAGAAGTAATAAACTTTAAACATTGCAACTACTCCACCATACAAAAACTGCGATTAAATGAAGAATTAGTTTTACAACGTACCGACTTTAGCACAATAATTCACGTGTACGACTCATTTGTACGGTTACCACTACTGAACAGAGTATTGTTACCTTGATTAATAATATTCATTAACATCAGCATAAAAATATTGCGGCAAAATGCTGTAATTGATATCGGTCACCATTGGAAGTTACGCAAGTGGCAAGTCGAATGGAACAGTAACTGATACGAAATTATTGAATGTCAAAAATAATATTGCGCGATGGATAGTACCTATGGTCTAATAGATTATAATAAAAGATTATATTATTCCGAGTTACTGTGTTTTACTATTGCACGTTTATTATTCAATATTTTGTACCTACATATTTTTGAACATCATCCCATCCAACAAAACTATATGCGAAACAGTATAATCCCATGTCTTTTAGTACTACTTTTTTTCACTTCCGTATTTGTAATTTCTGTGGTTTGACTTTTCTTTGACAACAGATTTTTAAAGAACTTTGGTTCTTATTAACACCTTTCAAAGACACTAAATAAAAAAACTGATGTAGCCAGACACATGAGTTTATCATACTATATGTAAAATTAAAAGTTTAGCTGCATGAGATTCTATTTGATCTAGATCAGCATGTCTGCATTAAAATAAAACGGCTAGAACTAGACAGATATTTTGCTTATATTGACAGTAGGTATTGTCAAAACATCAGCGTTTGACACTACCTACTGTCATTAGAAATATCAGTCAAATCCTGGCTAATTAGTTTTAATGCAGTACGACCGATCTGGATGAAATAGAATTTGGTCATGCAGCTAAACTATTAATTTTACCAAAAAATGTCATAGTCATAAATTATTCAGAATTCTACTTTAATTTATTATTTAACTATTTCGACGAAATTCCAGAAATTGCGGCTTATTTGCAAAATCTTTCAAAAATGCTAAGACTAAACCTCCAGTTCCTTTGGACCGTTTTGAACCAAAAGCTTTTCAGCTCTAAGATTGGTCATGAAACTTCTAAATATGAAGTTTCGTCCCGATACTTAGCAGCTTTCTTACCTAGTAGTTTCTCCGGAATCGTCGCCACAAAAAAACTGGTACACACACACACAGACATTTTTTTGTACCTTGGGCAAAAATGTTCAGGGG
Source organism: Aphodius sticticus (assembly GCA_963966075.1). NCBI lineage: Eukaryota > Metazoa > Arthropoda > Insecta > Coleoptera > Scarabaeidae > Aphodius > Aphodius sticticus. Next base: position 14,848,778 of record OZ014509.1, read on the forward strand.
ACCCAAAAATACATATATTTCTGCTAAAATCTCAAATTGTTTTTTTCGCACGATTACAATACTTTACATACTACGTATGATAAAGTAAAAAAAACCTTCAGACAAACTGCTTTCCCTATGCTGGTTCTAAAGTTGTGCCATCTCCCAATTCTTTCAACATCGTTCAACATTGAGTTTGATCAAAAGTCGGTCTAAAAAATCAGTACCTATTTAAAGGGCATACAAAGGGGTAATAGCCCTTTGTATGCCCTCTAAATAGGTACTGATTTTTTAACACCCTACTCAGATGGCAACAATTAGTAATTATTTGAACTAATATTGTCGCCTTTCAAGTGTTATTATTATAAGAGTAATAACAATAATTTTGTAATTTCTCATCGATGATCCCTATTGCTGAGCTTTCAAATTTGCTCGTTCTTATGTCTCTATTTTTAACAATTGTTTATTGTTAACTCGGTACATTTTAATATAATATTGTCGCTTTTTTATTATTTATCAATTTCATATTAAGGATTTTTATCGATTGTTTGATTGACACGATTATAGATTTTTTATTTTGTCGGTTTTAAACAGTTTCTCTGGACAATGGGGACACTTATAAATCTTGTTACCTTTCTGTCGGCTCTGTTTATTATTGTTGGTATTAAGTTTTTTATCGGTGGGCAGTTTTAAAGACAACTGAACTAATTCCTACTAATATTGTCGCGATTCTCATGTAATTTGCCGTAAGAGTTGTTGCTTCGTGTTTATTGAAATCAGTAGAAAGGCGACAATAATAATTGGAATTCATTCGAGTTATAGAGGAAAATAAACAGAAAATTGACAAAGTGGACAAAATTTAAAAGTCTGTAATCGATGGAAACGGGAGGGCGACATTACCCTCCTGCGGCTCGATGAACATGAGCGAGCTCTTATAGCAAGATAGCAAGTTAACAAAAGCAACTACTAGCACTTTTTAATTTTTAAAAATTTTAAATTCTAAATAAGCAGTTCAATGGTTCTAAAATAAATTATAATTATTAATTACCAATTGTATTTATTAACATACATTAATAAACGATAAAAAGACAACTAAATTAGTTGAAATTAACTTCAAATCGACAGAAGTAGAATCTTTAAATTCGTAAGTACTGTGACAAAACGGTTTATTTTATGATGTTTGTCGAGCAAATATTTCACGGAGAATTTAGTTTTTATTTTGTTTGACCAATCATATGAGCTGTCTTTTTCACATAATTTACGTAATTTTTATGTTCGGTTTGATTTATTTTACAATAGTAACTAATAAATAAGAATATAAATACGACAAATGTAAATACCTAAATTTTGGGTATTTATCCTTTTATCTCTAAAACACCATTTAACAACATTTCAGAAATATTTATACAGGGTATAACAGTTTTTTCCCGCAAGAATTGTTTTTAGATAGTAGGTAAATAGTAAATGTCATTCTGAGTATAACTTTTCATATGGACTTCTATTCATATTATTCATATGGACCTAATTGTTTTATCAACGCCAAGTTACAGCCGCTTGAAATATTAACTAAATAAAGAAAAAGAAACAATAAACTACATATCAAACAATGCTAAAACTAAGAGAGAGCACAATCAATACCCATAACAAAATTAAAAGTAAATAAATTTAAGTAAAAAATTCAAAATGTTAAAAATAAACTAAATAAACAAATTATCGAAAACAAAATACATATGAAACTTTTTAGACATTTGTTTCTCTGCAAGTAATTGTCATTCTGAAAGTTTCTTTCCTGCCGACTTATTGGGTTTATCAATTCCTAAGGAAGTTAAGTCATTTAATATAGTTTTGCAATTATTTTACAATTATTTCAAACGGTTGTAATTTTTTAAGGAATAAAGCAAACAAATGGTCCATATTAAACTTTTTGCTCAGTGTGGCGTTTACTATCAGGAAAAAACTTTTTTGGGAATAAAATGGGAAAAGTGGTACACTCTGTAGATGTGTACTGTTGATTACAAATAACGTAAAATATTTGAGTTATATAAGAACATTCAGTACCGTAAACTTGGGTGACTTTAGTCCACTTTTGAAATTTGAAGTCTGTTAACTTTTAACAGAGTAGATATAATTTACTCATACTTGTGCTATTTTTTGGGTCTTTGATAGTACTTCAAAAATCTCAAAACACTAATATTTCCAAAGTCAGGATATACTTCTTTTATGTATATATATGGGTGGCCAAAGTCAGAATTCATTATTGGGTCACTTTGGCCATACTACTGTTTATCATGCCAATGAAACGATAAGCTAGTGTATGCTCGAGTTTGGCCCCCAAATATGTTTATAGTGTTCAAGAACAAAATATGTTAAAATCAGCAAAAAGATCATGACAAAACTATTTTATGACTATTTTAAAAAATAATGCTAACATGTTATACATTGCGGAAATGAGAAAAAATACGACTATCGGAAAATGCCAAAATTCAATATGGCGCCCATAAGAAAAACAAAAGTTGGCCATGATTAGGCCGCCATCTTTGATGTTATTTCAAATTAAAAAATAACACTGCATTCCTTGTTAAAAAGTCACTGTAGAATGTTTTTGTTTCAAATGTCTAGCTACGTTTGGTTTTGAATAAAAAATTAAAAACGATATCTTAACATTTCAGTCTTTGCGGATATCTTTAAAATGAAAAATGATAGCTAAAATTTCTTTTCAGATAATTGTTCAGCACAAAAATACGAAACTTTGCCAAATTTAAACATAGTCTCTATCTCCACTAATAAGCGAGATCTAATAAGCCTCGAAATTGAATCACCCGGTATAGCTAGACATAATTTTGTACTTCTGGTGTAATGAAGAAACCTCCTTTGGACGGGACAGGTGTTTTTATTGCTTGTAAAATGTCATCTTTGTCATACCACAGAAATGTCATCATTTGATGGCCATTTCCACTGAGAATGCCCGACTTTACTTTCCTCGATTGACTACACCGAGCACTTTAACTACGTGGGTATTGCAGAAAGATATTCCTAACAAACCACAGGACTAATGTTATCGGCGGCAAATCATGGATGCTGATAGATTACTCAACACAAACAAAGTTGTTGATAGTAACAAAATTGGTCAATTTTCAAAGCTATGCTCTGAACACTGCCACAAAAAAAAATAAATTAGCATCTAACTTACATTAAGCACCTTTGTATTCAATATAGTATCTAAAATATAAATAACCAAAAATACTCGCAATGTTTGAAATATTAACAAAGATCTAAACAATATAAATAAATTTTCGAATAGTGGCCAAAGTCACCCAGGGCGGCCAAAGTCACCCAAGTTTACGGTACATTTAGTTGGATTCATAGCAAAATAAGAAATTGATTAACGACAAGCCGCTATGTCAACTATACTTAACATATAATCATAAGCTTCTGCTAAATCTTCTTCGATAACAGAATCACAAAATATGGAAGATTCACTCGATTGAATGAACGATGATGACAAGGAAACGTGTGCTCTTGATATATCGTCAAATGAGACTAATATTTTTATTCTTTGTTTTAAAAATGTTCTTATTTTTATAAGAATAACCTTTATTTTGAGATAAGGAATACCTTTTGATTTTGTGATAAAAGGAAAACCTTTATTTAGTAATTAAATATTTCATTTTACTGCTATTTTGAATAATATATAAATATATAAATACCCAGTTTTAGGTAAATACCCGGGTATTTACCCTGAGTATTTACCCTTGATAATAAATACCCGGGTATTTAGCATCACTGATTACGACCAAAGCTAGATATCATATAATATGGGATAGAGACGATTCTCGTATTATTGTGTTTATATTTGTGTTTATAGTACCTATATTCTACTTTTATGACAGGTGATTTGTTGATATTATTTTCAATTATAGTTTTATATTATTTGTTAAAATAAATTGCTCATTTTGTGTCTTTAGATAAGAAAATTTTGAGAACAACTCAATAGGGTATTCCAGTGTTTTTGAAATTGTCATTTTTTACAAACTATGAGTGCTACTGTTTGCTACTTCACAAGTAAAATATCAAACATTGTTTTAAATTAAGAGAAATCGTTGTTTGAAGTTTGAATTAGGATTGGTCTTTGTGACGTCACAAAGACCGCTCAAAGTGAGCGACTTGACAACGTTGCTATATCTAGGGTGCACGTAGTAAATTTTTGTGTTCTGTTGTGTCAACGTTTAGAATCGCTCGTTTGTTGACACCTGCTTTGGTTATTGAGGTTATATCAAACACTTGTTCAAAATGTATAAACTCCAACGCCGACATTGTTCTGTGCCGGGCTGTAACAGCACTAGAACAGTAACTCCTGATACGATTTTCTTTACATTGCCGACTAGCGAGATGAGAGATGTTTGGCTTCAAGTTTCAATGATCAAATCATTTCTCAAAAAAGTTACCTTTATTCGTTGTCAAACAACAGGGTCGCCAACCGTCAATTTGGCCGATCAGCTGTTCGAGAGCTGTCCGCTGTTGCCACCGCTACTAGGGATCGGTAATCATCGTGTATTTCCGAGGGTGGTTCAAACAAAATGCACTTTTAATTGCAATTATCTCATAGAAAAACTAAATTAAAAAGCTCATAGCTTAACTTTATGAATCGTCATAAATTGTACAATAGGTTAAACCGAATATCTGCTTAAATTTTGACATGACCGGAATACCCTATTTAAAAATTGTACCTATACCTAATGTTGAATTATACTATGGAACATTGATTTTGCGGATGAAATCTGAATGAACTTTATCTATTGATAGATTTCCTTGCGCCAAATACGAATCGGGACTCAAGAGTTTCCTATTGTCAGGTTTTTGTGTTTCTTTTTGTACTGTTTGGGCGCAAGATTGTTGAATTCAGAAAAATAAGATGACAAAACAATTGCAGAATTGCCCAAAACATTCGTCAAATCTTTTTTGTATGAAACAACAATGAAATAAAGTTAAATCACACATTTATTACTCCTTACTTCATTTACAGCCTGTATAATAGTGTGAGATTAACTAAAACACAAAACAATCACAAAGATGATATAAAATCTTTATTAAATTAGCAAAATCAACAGAAAGAAAACTTTTATACAGTTTGAAATAAATATACAAACATAATATTGATAAAAACATGGAATCGATAATACTTTAATACTGTGCATTTTAGCCTCTTTCACAAATAATGTCAACAACACTTGGCTCCATCAGTACAGGTTCCAAACATCGATGTACAGCTGAACCCAAAATCTCATCCAACAAGAAGTGAACCAAACTAAAACGAAAAAACGAATCAATTAAAAATGATTAATAAAAAAAAAACAATAGAGAACTTACTTTTCATCAGCCACAAATCTCCACAAATACAACTGCAAATAATGCGTATCGACTTGAATTTGTTGCAAGCCGTATTTGCTATAAGTTTTCAAACGCACACATTCCATAAAAGTCTAAAATTAAATGAGAAACATTAACTTTTACACATAAATTATTTCAGCAAAAAAATACAAACCTTCAAACTTATTTTGATAATCCCAGTCAAAATCGAAACTTTAGTAAATTCAACTGTGGAAAATATTTCGATCCTTTCACTGAATAGTTTATGCATATTCGAGACCAACGTAGAGTCGAGATGGTTTGGTGTATAGCTCGACCAGTTTGATTTGTATTGATGCCTCGATACAGATATGCTAATTCAACAAATAAATGTATATAGTAGGTACAGATAATTAAGAATTTTATTATAGATAATCTTACCTATGGGTTTTTCTACTGGAATCGCTGCTATGTTCAGTGTTATTTCCTTGGTCTTCGTATAATAAAGCAACTGTTGAGTCTATCGCTGCAATATCTTCAACAACTCGCTTCATTACAGCTCTCACGGTTCTAGGCTCGATAGTGTGAAGCCAATCCCTTGTTTCGACACTCTTCCTAAGCATCTACAATAATTACAAAAGTAAGAAGAGATTAGATAAAGAAATAATATGATAATAGCTAATATACCGGGTGATTCAATTTCCAGGCTCACCATGGGGATCTCGCTTATTAATGCAGATAGAGCCTATGTTTAAATTTGGCAAAGTTTCGTATTATTGTGCTGATCAATTATCTGAAAAGAAATTTTAGCTAACATATTTCATGTTAAAGATGTTCGCAAGAAACTGAAAGGTTAAGATATCGTTTTTAATATTTTATTCAAAACCAAACGTAGCTAGACATTTGAAAGAAAAACATTCTAGAGCTACTTTTTAACAAGGAATGCAGTGTTATTTTTTAACTTGAAATAACATCAAAGATGGCGGCGTAACCATGGCCAACTTTTGTTTTTCTTATGGGCGCCATGGCATTTTCTGATAGTCGTGTTTTTTCTCATTTCCGCAATGTATAACATGTAGGCATTATTTTTTAAAACAATGGTGTAGTAATAAAAAAACTTTTTCTTTTTCTCGTTGTTTGTCTTACTTATCACGTGCCCAACTGGTGCTTGGTTACAGACTGCCGGCGCCGGACTGACCAGAGTGCTTTGGATTAAAAACACTCAGATTGTAAAAGAAGCAAGTTTATACAACAAAAAGCTTATTTTTTAAGTAAATGTTCAAATTAGTCACCATTTTCATGAAGGCATAAAACCGAGCCAGCTTTTCTACATGTTGTTATGCTCTTCTAACTGTTCTTCCCGGAATAGCATTGACCGCATTTGTTATTCGATCCCGCTGATCCTCGATATTTCTGGGAGTATCATGATAAATTTCACAGTTCCTCATAGAAAATAGTCCAGAGGACTTAAATCAGGGGATCTAGCAGGAAATTGTTGATTCAAATAATTTCGTACAACTGCAAAGTTTGACTTCTGTGGGGTTTGTACGGTTTTAATTTCTTTGTTCGTAATGCTCTTCAAACACGTGTTTGCGGCAATTCCAAATCAGAGGCTACTTCCCGCGTAGAAATCCGAGGATCCTCATTTATCTAAAAACCAGTAGTTGAAGGATTGCAAATTATGGTAATCTAACGTTTACCATTTCCAAAATATCTCTTTGATCGCTATTTCCATGAGGATTATAAGAATTGCGGGGTTTACTAAATGATCCATGTTCCGCTAAATTTCTGTCCAATGTTAGGAATATTGTACGATGGGTACGGTGACCATTCGTACTGTTTTTAGCAGTAAAGTACTGTTTTTTAAGACGCTGTACTCTTTTTTTCCTTTAAGCGTAAATGTACTGGTTTTTATTCATTTGTACTGTTTTGTACTGCTTTTTATGTGTACATTTAGTTTGCGGATAAGTATAAAATGCAATCTATTTTCCATACACCTACCTTGAAATTTTTAATACATTTAAGCTATTTAAACCCTTAAAGGAATATTTCTTAAACCAAGAAAGATGCCCTATAATTTTTAAACAATTTTTTAATGATCCGTGTTCAGAAATTTGGCTGTTTTTTGTACACAGTCAAGCTGCTACTTTTCATAATGACATTGTTCTTATTGAATCCCAAAAAATATCCATGCTAGAAGTATCTTAGATTATCAAAAATTTAAAATGTAAATTTTTGGCAAGAACATATTTTGCCCATTAAAGTAAAAAAAGTTATTAATCTGGGCACATTAATATATCCGAATTTAAATTTGCAGTGGCTAATTTCTATGAGACATGCATTGCTTATATAAACCAGCGGAACACTGCATTCGAAGAAATTGAAATATTGGAATGGGTACTTCTAAGTGAAGTCCCTTCGTGGTCAAAGGTGGAAGCTAGTGTCAGTTTCATTTTTGAAAAAAGACCGAACCTTCAATTGGTTGATATGTACTGAATTATTTGATGAATTTTCTTGCATTAAAATTATGCCAATGCCAATAAATTACAAGACTGGTCGTCCAAAAACACACCATCGGATAAACGATGGGTAGAATTATTTACACATTTGAATAACAAGAAAATCTCTTACCCAAACATTTTGAGAATAGTGGAGTACGGAATGAGCCTACCACTGTCCAACACACCAACAGAAAGCGTATTTTCTATATTAAAGAATATTTGGTCAACTGAAAAGACTCAACTAAAAGTTGAAACTATCAAGTCACTTTTAATTCTAAGAAGCAACTATAATATGAATTGCTTAGAATTTAAGGAATACTTGAATGATAAAACTGATATTTTAAAACAAATACACAGTGTCGATAAGTATGAACATTAATTATTATTTGTCTGAATATTATTTTCTGTTCTATACAGTAGAACGTCAAAAATCTGAACGTTTTAAAAGTAGTTTTAGTTTTTAATATCTTTCATATTTGATATGTGGGAGGCAAACATTTATATTTTTTTTCTTTAGTTGCTGTTTTTTTTTTGTGTTTTTGTATAATTCTATCTATTGTTTTCTCCCGTGGGATGGAAGAACAATATTACTATTGAATCCCTCCGTTTGTTCACGTATTATCGCTGTGGATATTTGATTTGATGTAATGATGTGTGTGGACAATAAACTGATTATTATTATTATTGTTAAAAGAGTTTATATAATTATGTAATAATTTGTTTAATATATGTATATTTAATCGATTTAAGTGCATTTTAGGCATGTTTTAGGCCTAAAGTGTCATTTTCTAGGTTATTTTCGAAAATCCGAACAATTTGATAATCCGAACCACCTTCGGTCCCAATTAGTACGGATTATTAAAAGAGTTTATATAATTATGTAATAGTTTGTTTAATATATGTATATTTAATCGATTAAAGTGCATTTTAGGCATGTTTTAGGCCTAAAGTGTCATTTTCTAGGTTATTTTCGAAAATCCGAACAATTTGATAATCCGAACCACCTTCGGTCCCAATTAGTACGGATTATCGACGCTCTACTGTACTTATATTTTATTACTTATAGATAATTGTTTGAGTTTGACTTGACTATATTTAACTGAAAGGTGTGTTTTTGTCCTGTTTTTTTGTCAGAAAATAATAGTCACCGTAACGATGGGGCATTTCTATGAGAACAATAATAAACCCTTATCATATCACGCTTTTCGTTATTGGTAAACGGCATTTTACATCCACAATCAACCACAATTAAGGTTTATTTGGTTAAATGGCAAACCCAACGCTGATCGCGCCGCTTCATCCAAGTGCATTTTGTCGACGTTGCCTGGCAACGAGTCCGGCGGTCTGTAATCAAGATCCAGTTAGGTACTTGAAGGTTTTTACTTTATCATACGTAGTATGTAAAGTATTGTAATCATGCGAAAAAAAATTTTTGAGATTTTAGCGGAAATATGTCTTTTTGGATCCCCTGAACATTTTTGACCAAGGTACAAAAAAATGTCTGTGTGTGTGTGTGTGTTGATGTGGGTGTGTGTGTGTGTGTGTGTGTGTGTGTGTGTGTGTGTGTGTGTGTGTGTGTGTGTGTGTGTGTGTGTGTGTGTGTGTGTGTGTGTGTGTGTGTGTGTGTGTGTGTGTGTGTGTACCCGTTTTTTGTGGCGACGATTCCGAAGAAACTACTAAAGGTATCGGGACGAAACTTCATATTTAGAAGTTTCATGACCAAACTTAGAGCTGAAAAGCTTTCTGTTGAAAAGGGTCCAAAGGAACTGGAGGTTTAGTCTTAGCATTTTTGAAAGATTTTGCAAATAAGTCGCCATTTCTGGAAATTTGTCGAAATAGTTAAATAATAAATTAAAGTGGAGGAAATTCTGAATAATTTATGACTCTTGAATTTTTTGGTACAATCAATAGTTTAGCTACATGAGCAAATTCTATTTCATCGAGATTGGTCGTACTGCATTAAAACGAGTAGCCAGGATATGTCAAAAATTTTGATTCTAATGACAGTAGTTAGTGTCACAATATAGTGACACAATATAAGCTGCGTTCGGATATTGCACACCGTTACACGTTTTACACCCAATGACACGCAAGTATCATTTTGATGGTGTACCCGATGTCAACGGAGTAGAATATCCGAACGCAGCTTTAATAGACATATCTGTCTAGTTCTACTAGTTTTATTTTAATGCAGACATGGCCGATCTCGATCAAATTGAATCTCATGCACCTAAACTATTAATTTTATATATAGTATGATAAAGTCATGTGCCTGGCCACATCAGATTTTTTTATTATTACACCATTATTTTAAAAAATAATGCTTACATATTATACATTGCGGAAATGAGAAAACACACGACTATCGGAAAATGCCAAAACCCAACATGGCGCCCATAAGAAAAACAAAAGTTGGCCATGTTTACACCGCCATCTTTGATGTTATTTCAAATTAAAAAATGACACTACATTCCTTGTTAAAAAGTAGCTGTAGAATGTTTTTGTTTCAAATGTCTAGCTGCATTTGGTTTGGAATAAAAAATTAAAAACGATACCTAATCATTTCAGTTTTTTTTGGATATCTTGAAAATGAAAAATGATAGCTTAAATTTCTTTTCAGATAATTGACCCACATAAAAATACGAAACTTTGCCAAATTTAAACATAAGTTCTATCTCCACTAAGAAGCCAGTACCCATAGTAAGCCTCGAAATTGAATCACCCGGTACATTATCAGAAAACAATGACTTACTTGAGATACATTCAACCCTTGTATCCTCACGTAATAATTCAACAATTCCTGCGCAGACTCTTGCATGGAAACGTTAATTTCATTTTCTTTCGTCAATGCCACCGTCTCCTTTGCATTTATCCCAAATAATTCGTCCGTTTTAGAGAGCTACAAACGTACAATTATGAAAACTAACGAACAAAACTTTTCCCTTAAAGCAAAATCACCAACCAAATAATGCGTATTCCCATTTTGGAAATCCAAACAAAACTTCGAGATCAGCAATAACAAGGTCGGCGGATTTTTCAAATCTACGACATTTTTCGAACAGAAATTTCTTGCTGTGGCCGTGAGATGATGGATGAAACACACAATCAAGCCTTCTCTGACGTTATCAACGCAGAAACTATCGCGGAATTGCGCTTTTTGCGCAAACGTTATGTCCGTTTGGATAAAAGCCTAAAAAAATATAGGTTAATAGGAAGCATTTTAATAAATTTAGCGATGAATTGAGTACTTACGACAAGATCTTGAAGAACTCCTTTTATTTTTTCAACAACTGTCATTATGAGAGAGTTTAGCAATTCGTTTAGGTTCTTATTTTCGTCTTTATCCTGCGTGATCAACTTTGGAGTTGTTAGGGTTTGCCTAACTTTCGTCATCGACTCAGCAAAGTGCATTTTTAGATGGTTCAAATGCATTTTGCACTGCCTCTTGCCTGCGTTGATTATTATATCAATACCTTTTCTGAAATAAATAAAAACTAGTAAGAAAATTATCTTCAGCCGGGCTGAAGTTAAAATATTGTAAAATATTTTTGTTGTTTAAAAACAACTCAGTTAACCGATTTTGCCCATTCACAAACTTGTCCCTTCTTTTTAAGAATAAGCTTGTATACCAAGTTTCACAGCACTTACTTCAAAATTATGGCAGTTATCGTGTACAGGGTGGGCCAAATTCGATGTTACTATAGGAGATCTCGGTAACTACAAGAGATATCGAAAAATGAGTAAGGTTGTTGTGTCGTCTTTTTTTGAGAGAAACTCAATGGTGAAAACCAAAATTAGCTATCGTCTTTTGTTTTCGAGTTATAACAGAAAACTCGATTTTTCGCTATTTTGATACTTGTCGATATCTTTGTTGTTTGTTAAATCAGACGAATGATATTTGCACGTTCTTCAGGCACTTTTTCGATTAGAATTCAGTGGAATTCACAGATTTTAAATATCTCTAATAGTTTTGTAGATATAACATAAAGTTGTGTTTTTTTAAATAGAAACCATAGCTGGCTATGACTGAAATAAATAGAGTCTTTTTTTCCCTTTTCAACGATATATAACATGCCGGTCCAAAATATTTCAAAAGTAATGTTTTATTGAATAACATGAAATTAGTATATATCAGAGAAATTATAATTATTGTCTTCAAGATTTCTCCGAGTAGGCGTATGTCACTAGTAGTTTGACACTACTAATCAGTGAAATTAGTAAAATTTCATTCTTTTATTTTAGTTGAAAATTACGGAATGCCGTTTGAATAGTATGAAAAATGCGCAATAATCGAATGCTTTATTCAAAGTAATAACAATAATTGTGATATAACATCCGAAACAATTCAATCGTTATCCAGGTAGTGCACGACCGCACAGACTTGTTTTTGGGATTAAAAGACCATCCCATCAATTACGGGTTGATTAATATGCCAAAAGCCGAACATTGTGGTATGGATTGGTATGCTGAAGATTCAGTTTCTATTTCACGACTTGAAGTTCAGAGATTTGCAACTGCGGCTGCAACTATGTTGGTGGCAGCTTCTTCAGCATTTTCAATATGGTAATGTTTGCGTCTTGGCATACTAAATGACCCGTGATTGATGAGATTTTCTTTTAATCTCTCAAAAATAGATTTGTGAGGTTGTGTTCTTTCTGGATAACGATTGAAGCATGTTTTGGATGCAATTTCAGCATTGTTATTACTTTGAATAAAGCATTCGATCATTGCGCATTTTTGATATGATTCATACGGCATTTCGTAACTTTTAATTGAAATAAATATTCACAAGAATGCAAATTCAATACTTAAGTCACTAATTAGTAGTGTCAAACTACTAGTGACATACGCCTATTCAAAGAAATCTCGAAGACAATAATCATAATGCCTGTGATATATACTAATTTCATGTTATTCAATAAAACGTTACTTTTTGAATATTTTGGACCAGCATGTTATATATCGTTGAAAAGAGGAAAAAAGGCCCTATTTATTTCAGTCATAGCCAGCTATGGTTTCTATTTAAAAAAACACAACTTTATGTTATATCTACAAAACTGTTAGAGATATTTAAAATCTGTGAATTCCACTGAATTCTAATCGAAAAAGTGCCTGAAGAACGTGCAAATATCATTCGTCCGATTTAACAAACAACAAAGATATCGACAAGTATCAAAATAGCGAAAAATCGAGTTTTGTTATAACTCGAAAACAAAAGACGATAGCTAATTTTGGGTTTCACCATTGAGTTTCTTTCAAAAAAAGATGACACAACAACCTTACTCATTTTTCGATATCTCTTATAGTTGCCGAGATCTCCTATAGTAACATCGAATTTGGCCCACCCTGTACACAGACAGACAGACATAGCTTAAGCGATTCAGTTTTCCTAAAGAATGTTACAAATGTTGTGACAAAGTCAATATACCCTACCACAGTAAATGTGGGGAGTATAAATATAAATAAAATCCTCGATGAGTACGATTCTAGAATTTTCAATATTGTCAATTCCATCTCTGGTTTCATACTTTCTCTGTCCATTATTGAGTGAATTCCAACTAATATCATCACCTTTCTATTTTTTATTGATTTGTTATTTAGAACTTTTGCTTTTTCTGTGTTTTAAAAATTAGGCATGGCGGTTTACCATTTATTTTATGGTATATTTTATGCCATAACACTATAACTAGTGATAACTATAATTTTTCTGTTGTGTAACTGATGCTTTATATTAAAAACGATGAATTCTGGGTGCATTATAAATAAAGAATTACTTAAAAATATTGAAAGATGTAGTTTCGGGAGAAGGATTATTAAATGGTTTTGAATTTCAAGATATTATGTCAATAATAATTATTATCTATGCTGTCAAGATATCTATTATTACCAAACCTCTCTAATTTTTAGAATATTTGCATCAAATTCCGTGAAGATGTAACACGTAATTAAACAAAAGTTGGTTAAACGCCTGTCATTTTTTTTAACTTATTCAATTTATTCAATTTGACAAGTCTTTTTATTGTAGTAACATTTGTGAACTGCAAATTTATTATAGCAAACAAAGATTTTTCTTAACTTACGAGGAATCATTGGAGCTAGTACTTCCTACAGAACAAGTTTTCATAGTGAGCTTAATTTTGTTCTTAATTCTCACATGTTATACATCAAATTATTGAAGGATTATTACTTCTTGTGGCAACGTACAGTAGAACGTCAAAAATCTGGAACGTCAAAAATCCGAAACGTCAAAAATCCGAAACGTCAAAAATCCGAACGCGTTTTAAAAAAGTTTAGATACATAATTATGTAATAGTTTGTTTAATATATGTATATTTAATCGATTAAAGTGCATTTTTAGGCCTAAAGTGTCATTTTCTAGGTTATTTTCGAAAATCCAAACAATTTGATAATCCGAACCACCTTCGGTCCCAATTAGCTCGGATTATCGACGCTCTACTGTATATGTATTAATTGTTGTTGGTGTGATTCATAGGTACTCACGGAAGTAAAGTTTTGAGTAAAAAAAATCTAAGATATTGATATTTTTAAGTTAAGGTTTCCACACTTATAGAGGAAGGTGTACAGTATATGTATTATGGGGTACTTTTTTTAATTTTAGCCTGTGTTCTCCGTAAAAAAAATAACAAAATCCGTCAATTTCATGTAAGTCTCAATCACAGATTTGTCAATAACGGACAAAACTTTCAAAAATCTACCACTAGACAGAGAATTAGTACCTTTTATCTTTAATTTGGTGTATAACTTATATCGATCTGTCAACTAATAGCTGAGAAAATCCCTCAGACCTTTTACGTGTTTTGCGAGTAGAATGTACGGAGTACAGATCCCTCTTAGCTCCTAACTACAGTCAAACTTCAATAAGTCAAACTTCGATAACTCGAATTTTGATAACTCGAATCAAATTGGTTGGCGTTAGCGTCAAGAGTGACAATTATGTGTAATTTTTACTTGATAACTCGACCTTCTATTACTTACTCGAATATCTTGATAACTCAAACTGATTATATGGCACAACCTTCAATAAGTCGAATTTTCTGGGGAATCACCTCAGTCTACGTGGTTTAAATGCTCGTTTTATAGCATAACGATGTTTCTGTGTTACTTCTAGTGTGTGCTTTATTAGTTGTTATTAAGTAAAAAACAATATATTCTGTGTATTTGACTTATCACACTATTTTCATTAGTGCTGATATGTCAGTTATAAATTTCAATCGGCTATTATATTATGTATGTATGTTCAAGTTTGTGCATTAAAAATATACTTTACTAGAGTGAACTTTGTATCTTTGCTAATAGTAAAAAAAATACCTGGCTCAATTCTGTCAAGTGTAGGTGACGAATTCTGTGAATATGTGTATGTTTTAGTTGATCGCAAGAAGACTACGACATAGCCACCAACAATCTTAAAATCCGTCACCTAGACTCGACAGGCTTGAGCCAGATAATTTTTGTATTATCGGCAAAGTTTACCTTAAACTTATAATTTTAATCCTTAACTTATAATTTGAAACCTTACCAGTTCGGCGTAAATCCTATTACAAAATAATGAAGTATAGTTGGTTGCCTACTCAATTCTTGCCCGACCTAGCTTTATTTATTGATGAAAAATTTAGCCTTATGAAAGAAGTGGAAGTGGTTCACGAAAGAATGGTGTTCCGCCAAGAACGGTGTCTACTATTAAAAAAAAATAAGCAAACATGATGATATTGTTAAGCTCTACAGATCTACATCCAAATATGTACAGCTCGACAATAAAAATGACAGCAAAATAGATGCAAGAGAAGATGATTTGCAGCAACCACCTTTAAACAAGCTGGTTGCAAATTTGTTGAAATTTGTGAACGCTTTGACTTCGTATTTAGAAACCAATAAACATACAACCAATTATTTGTATAATTGCTTAATAACAATGAAGCTCTTTTAAAAATTAAAATAAAAAGTTCCCTCTTCAGTCAGAAATGACCGACTGTTTACCCAGAAATAAATGTATGTACACATTGTACACTTTTCAGGATAGGAAATCCGTATCAAACCGTACTTATGGTGATATTCTTGGGTAAAAGTATTAAATTTATTATTAAAAGTATAACAAATTTTCACAGACGTTTTATTAATTTATATTCTCTCAAATATTGTCTACCTGAAAAAAAATACTTACTCAGAAAAATCGACATTCCTACACAGAGTGTTCATAGCTTGCAGACGTCTATAAAAACGATCCAGCGCATTTACCAGAACGTTAGTATCGCCTGCGTCTTGCTCCAAGTCAACTTTACTCTTAACCAGTTCGAAATATTTATCCATATTGACTAGAATAAAAGAATTCAGCTCCTTTGCAGCAAAATTCTCAAATATTTCACTGGAAAAAAAAGAAGTATGTTCTAATACCATTTTTCCAATACAATTTCTTTTTACGTACCTATTCTCAACATCACTATTATTCATACGATTAATAAACATATCGTGGAATGAGGCAACAACCAAACATAAATCGCTAAGAAATCCCGAACATCCCATATCCACAAATTCCGTGATATCACGTTGTTCGGACTGATCTCTCAACATGACAAGTTGTTCGCATAAACGTTTTTCAGCGCAGTTTAAAAATTCCAGACACAGCTCTCCGGCAGGTTCGTCCAATTGTAATAACAAGTCGACGGCTTCCGCCAGTTGTTTAGCACTCGCATCGGGATTTGAAAAATTACTGCGTAATTGTGCTTTTAACTCTTTTAATATGACGTCACAATCGGATTGTATGCCTTTAAAGGAAGCCATATTTCCGTATTGGGTTAACACCCTTTGCGCGTGCAAGTAATCTTGAACAGCCTAAAAGTATATAAGCATTATATTCTAAACAAAATAATTATCACTATCTAAATAGATAGTTCAAAAATTCAAATTTACCTGAGCGTAATTATTGTCTTCTAATCGACTTTTCAAAGTCGCGGGAAGTTTAAATAGAAACTGTAACCTTTTTAGTAACGTGTGTACCCCCGATAATTTACTGATTTGTTGACGTGTTCCTTGTAGAGTTCCAGAAATTTGATCGCTAAAAGACGTAATGGATTCCATATTCGACGCAAGCAGATCCATTTCCGTTTCCATTTTTTTAAAGTCGGTCTTCATCTTTCGAATTGTATCCGTCGCAGATATAAACTTATTGTAATTCTCGTAAACTAGCGTCTGCATATCGGAATGTAACGTTTGCGTATCCTTAACTACTTCCGCTTCGTGATCCATAACTTGCCGCAGCGAGCTCTCCTTAAAATTTGATTTTATTAAAGAAAACATGATGTTAGACTTGAGAGCGACTTACTTTGAATAACTTCTCTAAGTATAAATTCGGGTTGAAGTTTTGGCCGTTTATATCTAACGAAGTCAATTTTTTCTCATCCATTTTGCCTCGGATATTGTTTTTCTCAAAATAATTAGTTATAAATTGAAGGAAATATGTAATCTGGGATGTAAATAAACAGTTCGAGTGACGTTTCTATAAATGATATCATAACCACACTTTTGTTTTCTTGTTTTCGGAGTTGGTAGATCCTAAAATCACTAAATGGCGCGAACATCGTCTCATGTTCATTGTTAACATTAGGCACGAGTAGTGTTCGATTGCTGGCCGCGCTTAGTTCTGTTCAATCTGATTAGCGCTCAGTTGGCTAAAGTGCAGTTCGATTGCTCGTTTGACGTCTGAGCCAAACTGATTCCACCAATAGGAAGCAAGTATTTCAAATTTGCGATCAAAAGGAACAGAACGCGCTCAGTTGTAAAAGATCGCGGCCAGCAATCGAACATACCTAAAATGCTCATAGGGAACATCCAGTTCCTTTGGACGCTTTTGAACAAAAACTTTTTCAGCTCTAAGTTTGGTCATGAAACTTCTAGAGATGAAGTTTCGTACTACGTATTAGGGTGTATCGAAAATACGTTTCTTTCGAAATTCAAATTTCAAGTTCATAAAAAGTTGTCCCTATGCACCCATATATACCACAAAAAAATTGAGCCAATTGAAAAATATTTAGGTCTCCCGCAGAAAGCCTAAAGTTTAGAATTTTCTTTAAGAATTCGATTTTTTTTTTCAATGAAAGATTAAGTGATTTTTGTTTTTCAATTACAAAAAGTTTAACAATAAGGTGTGAAATTACCGTATACAAAAATATATTACTCTAATGCAACATTTAGATCACCTGCAGTTTATTTAGATTCGATACAAATTTTAGCAAAATGACCATCTGCTTAAAATTTAAAAAATGTGCTTAAATGTTGATAAAAGTTTATTTGTCACCTGTGTGCTTTGAAAAAGTAATACCACTTAATATTTCATTTAAAAAATAGGAAAACATTCGAATTTTTAGAGAAAATTATAAATTTTAGGCCTCCTGCGGGAGACCTAAATATTTTCAATTGGGCCAATTTTTTTGTGGCCTAGGAGGGTCCACTGGGGCAACTTTTTATCAACTTGAAATTTTGAATTTCGAAAAAAACGTTTTTTCGATACACCCTATACTACGTATGATAAAATAAAAATGTAAAAATATACACACTGCTCTATTAGAAAAAGGAAAGAAATTTCAAATTTCCATAATAAAATATATTATATATCTTATATATGTTATATTAAAAATGTATTGATAGCTTGTTTAAAGCCAAAAAATTTTGTTGTTATAAATTTGTTTGAATTTTTTTATGGTTGGAGAACTCATTGTTCCGGTAATTTTGACAAACCTGTACAAAATCTACATCTACAAGCTAAGGTGGCAAATAATAGAAAGTAACCAGCTGAATTCAGTCGAGTGAAAGCATAAAAACAAACTGAAATATTAAAATTACAAATGAAAAACATATTTTGTATTATTAAATAATGAAATACGAAGTTTTTGTCCACTATTAAAATATAGTAGAACATTTTAGTGGAAGTAGTGAAAGACTAGTAGAATTTTAGTAGATAAAAGTCGAAAAAGGTAGCGTTCTAGCATGGGCGCCCGCAGAAATATTTCCAGGATGGGTGCAAAATAAAAGCTGGCCATGGGTTGTTGGGTTGAGAGTTGCCAACTTCAAAAAGTAGGGAAAATAACGGAAACCGGAGCTACCGTTCCGCTTTTGGTATAAAAAGCCAATTGATTAGAACTTTTGCAAAAATTGTTGCATAAATTTCTATCATACTCCAAATTGTAAGTAATTAAAAGACGTAGAGTTTTGCCCCATGGAAAACTAGCCCTAAATGCCGATAATGCCAGTTCGAATAGCAAACGTATTTGAAACAGTTGCTAAAGAAAAATGTTTATAACTTTTGCAAAAATTGTTGCATAAATTTCTTGCGTACCTCAAATTGTAGGTAATTAAAAGACGTAGAGTTTTGCCTAATGGAAAACTAGCCCTAAATGGCGATAATGTCCGTTGGAATAGCAAACGTATTTCAAACAGTTGCTAAAGAAAAATGTTTATAACTTTTGCAAAAATTGTTGCATAAATTTCCATCATACCTCAAATTGTAGGTAATTAAAATATCTAGTAGCTCTTCGCCGCTCGGCGTTTTGCCCCATGGATAACAACCCCTAAATGGCGATAATATCCGTTCGAATAGCAAACGTATTTCAATCAGTTGCTAAAGAATATAGTTTATAACTTTTTCAAAACTGGTTGCATAAATTTCTATCATACCTCAAATTGTAGGTAATTAAAAGATCCAGTAGCCCTTCGACGTTTGGAGTTTTGTGCCATGGACAACAACCCTTAAATGACGATAATGTCCATTCGAATAGCAAACCTATTTCAAACAGCGAGTGAAAAATGTTTATAACTTATGCAAAAATTGTTGCATACATTTCTATCATACCACAAATTGTAGGTAATTAAACAACCTAATAGCCCTCGACGCTCGGAGTTTTGCTAAATGGCGATAATCTCCATTCGAATAGCAAACGTATTTTAATCGGTCAACTTTTGCAAAAATTGAACATAATCAGTTATCACTTGTTTGTTTCTGTTTTTTCTTTTGTACTTGAACATCTATACATTTTTATGTGTAAATTCAGAAGTTTATTAATTATTTTATTATTAAGTTCTATTATTTTATTACTTTTTTTTATTAAAATGGTTTTAACACTAGTTATAAATCAACATGTATTTCATGATTTTTTTGTTGTTGATCATTCCCCTGTTAAATCAAAAGCCAGGGAGGTGCAAGTGCACCCCCTTGCCTCTCTCTGCAGGCGTCCAAAACAGTGTTTATTTAGTATTTTATTATTTTATTTGACTTGTTATAATATTTATCTCAATAAAACTATCTTTTGCATTTGTTTGCTATTTATTCCTGAGACTTGGTACAAAAATATTTCAGATTACGGAAACATATCACAATTTTATTTTTGCATGTAAACATACTATTTGCTGCGCCGGATTTAAGGGACGGCAGGCGAGGCAGTCATTGTTCACATGGCTACAAGTAAAAGAAGTAGGTACTGGATAATAACCAGATTACAATGCAAATCATGTTGCTGTTTTTCCAAGGGCCTCGCATCTTTTCTGCCCAGGGCAGTAGCGTAGCTACATATTCAGCGCCCTGGAGCAAGTAAAATCATTGATTTAATATGTTGGGAACATTTATTTTAAGAACCTCATAACACTAATCTATTAATATTTTTTTAGTTTTCATGCAATATCTAAAAACTATTTACACTGTAAACATTACAAAGCCACAGTTGTAAGCTTAAACCCATTCAAATAATATTTTAGTAATTCGATCAACATTTTGTAATTTTTATGAAACTTATTATAATGGTTTTGGGCAATTCTGAACTACAAAATGCTGTATAATATGATTTTTTAATTTTCCATACTTTTTGATTGTTTTTTTGCAATAAGTAGATCATTATGGTTCTTATTTTAAAACAAAAATTATTCAATTTGTATAACCTGATGTTTTGTTTACATAATTAGTATATTATTTGACGGGCACATAACTAAAGATATAAGTCGCGAGCATGAAGTTTATACGCGAGCCGTAGGCGAGCGTGTAAACATGCGAGCGATTTATATCCGTTGTGAGCGAGTCGAATACGACGTTTTATCTACGACTCATAAATTCCATTTTGTCAAATATTTTAAAGGTATTTGTCAATTCTGGCGAGGCGAACTGTCACATAACTGTCATCTACGTAGGTTTTGACAGACTTTGACACTAGCGTCATATAATGTCAGTTCGTTCAAATAATGAAGTCATTATTTGAACAAACTCATATACTCATAGATTCGTATGCAATGAAGTTATTATATGTGAGTCGTAGATAAACAATTTATTATAGATATGTACTGAATCCAAATTTTTCTTGATTACATTTACTACATACACTTGTAAATTATCTTCAATATGTTTAATCTTACAGTGATCTTGAGATTTAGATCGTTTTATTTTATGCGGTTTTATTAAAATTGTAAACTATTTATATTGCTTGACACAAGCACAGAACAGGAATCAAGCAGAAGGGAAACTCTCGGCGGTGCCTTTGATCTTTCTCGGTCAGATTCTATGACCTCGCGCCATCTTTTCTGAGGATTACACAGGGCCGGAATACCTGCCAAATGATGGGCCTGTCGCTACATATGCGTTATGCATATAGATCCTAATTCAAACGGCCAATCCATCATTTCCACGTTTGACAGAAACAGAGACGGCGTGACATCTTGCATCTCTCTTTAATTAGATTGGGTGGAAAACAAAGCAAAAGTGCCATAAGAGATCATGTATTTCTGGCTTTCTAAATCAGCTTAAAATAAACCAATTGATACGATAGTGATTCAGCTTGGATTTTTTTCTGGGTGTGTGGACCTTATTGAATATGTTTTGAAG
Organism: Aphodius sticticus; assembly: GCA_963966075.1. Classification (NCBI taxonomy): domain Eukaryota; kingdom Metazoa; phylum Arthropoda; class Insecta; order Coleoptera; family Scarabaeidae; genus Aphodius; species Aphodius sticticus. The sequence continues at coordinate 14,870,477 of OZ014509.1, forward strand.
CTAATTTTGGAATATTTCACGGTGAGTATTATACAAAACGATGTTAAAAAGTGACTCCAGAAAGTGAGGTTATGTGTCAAACCGTGTTTTTGCTTTAGTATTAGTTTTAAAACGGGCAAAATTTGTAGCGTGGCTAACTGCAGGTCGAAAAGCCATCGAGATAAGGAATTTTCCTTTCATATTATTACCAAAAGTCCTCAAGCTAAATTATCCCAACAGTTTGTTGTCACCTTTTAGAAGGGAACGATAGCTATAGGCCATTAAGAGAGATCCAAATTTCTCTGAAGGCCAACTACAAAATTGGAGGATTTGCAGTGTGCATTTTATTGCAGGTAAGAGTTATATGAAATATAGATGTGAAATATTTGTTTATAATGTCTCATTTTAAGGTAAACCAGCTCGAAGAGTGCTCGAAATGATGACCATCCCGATTGGGTGCCACGTAGGGCTGTTCGAGTTATCTAACACTTCAAGTCTCGAATTTCGAGTAAATCTGGTTTCTTTCCAAACCGAACACTCGGTTTTTCGAGTTGGCCCGCATTTGTTCGGTTAAAATTCAAGTCTCAATACCAAAAGTGAGCGATTACTTGTAATCAAGCATATTGGCTTGAATAAACGTTAAAGCATTGGTTGTATCCAAGCAGTGGTATGATAGAACAAAATTTTAGTATGACGAAATGACAGTTAATCAGACCGACTTGTGTTTAGTACGAAAAAAGCGAGCGCTCGAACAGCCCTAGTGCCCTGCATGACGTTCGTGCAAAAACTGTCAAATATAATCAGGAAATAAAGTGTAATATTGTACTTATCACATTATTCTACTCATATTCTACATACATTTCAGATTTTTTAAATAATAAATCTATTAATTTACAATCATTGTTTTATTGATTTATTCTACCTCGACTACTTCCTTGCCTTCAGGCTTCTTTACATAAAATTTCAGGTAAGACAATTGTTTTGTGATACTGCAAACAGATGTAAAATCCCAGAATGGATCGTCTAAAAAATCGATGCAGAAAAAGTTCGTTTTTGGACCATACAACAAAGTCAATATTCGCTATGTGTAATTTGTATTTGATAACAGTAAGCATGTCCTAGTTGGTTAAAATCCTCACTGAATTGAATATTTTCCATAATAAACCTGCAAAAGCACGCGTAACCTCACTTTCTGAAGTCACTTTTTAACATCGTTTTGTATAATACTCACCGTGAAATATTCCAAAATTAGCTTCAAAACATATTCAATAAGGTCCACACACCCAGAAAAAAATCCAAGCTGAATCACTATCGTATCAATTGGTTTATTTTAAGCTGATTTAGAAAGCCAGAAATACATGATCTCTTATGGCACTTTTGCTTTGTTTTCCACCCAATCTAATTAAAGAGAGATGCAAGATGTCACGCCGTCTCTGTTTCTGTCAAACGTGGAAATGATGGATACGGACCTGCACGGAACGAAGTCTAGACACAAGCTAGACCAAACAAATACATCGAGCAATCACCTACGTTATGAGGTAGAGATGGCAAATAATGGATTGAGTGTACTTGAACCGGTCAGTCGGTATAAAATACGTTCATGCTAAATAACAACACGTATATACACCTTCCTGCTTGTCTTCTATTGGTCAAAAGTTTGCGTGATTTCAACATGGCGTCAGCTGCGCGCGGTGGTCTGCGTAGATCTTCCCGCCAAAGAGAGTTTCCTTTCTGCTTGTTCTCTTTTCTGTGACACAAGGCTTTTATGAAAATTGAACACACTTTGCGCGTGAAGCTAACTTCATAGAACTACCAATTCCAAAATTATTTTGCGTCTCAATTTATAAATAAACATTCAAATTTAATCTAAAATTAAATTACATAACATACTAAGTTATTAGTTCAAAATCGAACATTTTTTTCAATTATTTAACTATGAATTTTACGAAACTGCTATTACATGTTATTGTTTTGGTACCGTGTTTGTAAACATCCGGCTTGACATTTGTTGATGCGACTATCAAACTTTCAGATTACTGTGTTTCGTCGCAGTTTTTCGGAATTGATGCGGTCTAAAATGCCGAAAATTATTCAGAAACATTTCGACAATCCATATCCCGATTACTCAATTTCGACGGCAAAAAATGTCCTCCATAATAATCAGGTAAATTTGACTTTACCTCATTTTAACTGCAGAAGTTCACTTTATCATTACTTCGTAGGTTGACAAGAGCAACAAAGTTATCGCCTCTCTAGACGAGAAATGGGAAAATTCGTTGAAGAAGTTTGCGTATTACGATGCGAATGATTATACGGTATATACGGGTACTGCTGGTATCGCTCTGTTAAAACTGTTGAAGGATCCGGAAGAAAAATCTAATCTATTGGTACTTTTGATCTTTGTTTAATAACAATTTGTCGTTTTTCACTTATGTTACTGTTGTTTAGGAAATTAAGAAGCTGTTGATGTTGAACCAGCTAAAGAAGAAGCGACTGACATTTCTATGTGGAGACGCTGGACCTCTTGCTATTGGAGCTGTTGTCTCGTTTAAATTAGGAGATGTTGTTGATGGAAGGAAACTAGTGGAGGAGTAGGTTTTTCTATAATTTCTTTTGAAACAGGGCTCAGGTTAAGTCTTAATCAACATAGATCCAAAAAAGGCCTCAATTTCGAAATATCTAGGACATAAAAGAATAATAATTTTAATGAAAAGCATTTATTTGCAATAATCAGTGCATTGATAAACACTGCTGTTTGAATTTTTAATAAAAAAGAGTCAGGTAATTGTTACACATAAATAATTAAAATCTAAATAAATACCATGGCTTCAAAAGAATTCTCAATTAGAGTAGGCCTTGACTTATATATTTTTTTTCTGTTGGTAGTTACCACGGACTTCTGTCAACGAATTTAATATAATTAGGGCTGTTTGAACTATTATATGTTTATCTATGACTGTAACATATAAGATTATTGAATACCAATACAGTTCTTTGAAAAATGACTTCATTATTCAAAGGAACTGTCATTGTTACACGAAACTACTGTCAAGTCTGTCAATATCTACATTGTTGACAGTTATTTGACATTATTTAATCTACAAACTTTTACCACAATCATCTCACACATTAACTTACTATAAATCAAAATTTAATACATTAAATTTATTTTTCCAGACTGACAGAGCTACAAAAGTCCGTCGTCAACTACAAAGCGGACCTCCCGAACGAGTACATGTACGGAAGGGCCGGCTACCTCTACGCCCTACTCTTCATCAACAAGCACGTTTGCCCCCCTCCAATAGACGACTACCTCATCCGAAAAGTGGTCGAAGCCATCTTCAACGCCGGCCAAACAGAAGCGCAAAACTACAAGTCCAACTACCCCCTCCTATACAAATGGCACGACTCCTACTATCTAGGCGCTGCCCATGGCATCTCCGGAATATTATACATCCTCCTCCAAGCCAGAGAATACGTTCGAGAATCTGAATTAAATTCATTAATTAAACCCACAATAGATTTTCTAACGAGCCAAAGATTCCCATCAGGGAATTTCCCGTCTTCCCTAGGTGCTGAGAGCGATAAATACGTGCAGTGGTGTCACGGGGCCCCTGGGTTTGTTTATATGTACAGCGAGGCGTATAAGGTTTTTAACGATAAGAAATATTTGGATTATGCGTTGAAAACGGCTGAAATAGTTTGGAATCGTGGGATCGTGCAGAAGGGGTATAGTTTGTGTCACGGCGTAGCGGGGAATGCGTATTGCTTCTTGCAGTTGTTTCAAATTACCAAGGATCCGAAGCATTTATATCGAGCGGTGAAGTTTGCGGAGTGGTGCGTTGAGTATACCAGGGAGCATGAGTTGCATGAGCCCGATCGTCCGTTGTCGCTTTTTGAAGGCATCGCGGGACCTATGTACCTCTTGGTGGATATCCAGAAGCCTATGGAGGCTAAATTTCCAGGATTTACGTTGTGAAGAAGTGTTTTGATGTGTATTTCTTGCGAGTGGATGTGATTGTTTTGTATGATGTTTGTGTATTAAATTTAGAAGTTTTAATAAATTATTTGAAGTAAGTGGTGTTTGTTTTTCTAGCTGATGATGATTTAGATTGTTTTATACCTTGCTATACAGGTGTCCGATAAAGGTGTTCCGAAAATTAGGGAGTAGATAGAGGACGTCACTGCCATCCAAAAAGTGTATATGCACTTTTGGCTTTCGACCCTTCATTAAAAAGTTATAGCTTTTTTATTTTTCAGATTTATATTCCCTTAAAATACAACCGATTACAAAGTCGGCGGTGTTTATTTAACACAAACAAAAAGAAACACAAATAACAAAAATAAATCAAAGATTTTTGCAAATACTGCTCAAAATATTGCCCTTCCATGTGAATGCACATGTCAGCGCGACTTCCCAAATCCTGCAGGACTCTTTGAAAAATTTCAGGTGTTGCTCGAATGAGATTGCAGTGCATTTCTGCTACAGCGAATAAATGGTGCCAGCAATCGAGAAACAACTGACATTTTTCAAAGAGTCCGGCAGGATTTGGGAAGTCGTGCTGAAATGTGCATTCACATGGAAAGGCAACATTTTGAGCAGTATTTGCAAAACTCTTTTATTTATTTTTTTTATTTGTAAGTGCTTTTTTGTTTCTGTTAAATAAACAACGCCGACTTTGTATTCAGTTATATTTTTAAGGGAATATAAAATAACAATAACAAAGAATTTAATTCGTATATGTGTACAATCGGGTCACAAAATAGTATGTTATAATACAAGTTTTATAAGACAAAAATTGGCGCACGAGTTGTTTTGGGCACGACGAGCGTAGCGAGGAGTGCCTAAATGGAACGAGTGCACCAATACGTCTTATAAAACGAGTGTTATATACTATTTTATCTACTTTGCAACATTAATTTTACATAGATTTCAAAAAATTGCGGTTGTCATCATACAATCTACAGTACTTTTATATTCAACAGTTGGCAGTTGTGGTAAAATTCACAAATACGATTGACGCGAGCCAATAGCGATTGAGATGTCAGCGTTATTTGACACTTGACGTCAATATCACCAATCTTGGAAAACTAACAGTTTGTGATCTGGTGTTTTCATAACGACACCGAAAGCGGTTTTGTTATGAGTTTATAACGAACGCAAAGTAGAAAAACACTTTTATACAACCAAACAAAATGGCGTCACAAACAGAAAAAATAAAACTACTTAAACAAAGTAATCATCTAAGCTATAGGGTTCAAGGTTTATTAAAAGTTCTTTAGTTTTTTGCTTGAAAGTTTGAAAATTTTGAATTCGTTTCATTTGTTCAGGAAGATTATTAAAGATTTTTGTACACATATACTTTGGATTTCTTTCTGTCACGGAAAGTCTGTGTATCGGGTATTGATATTGATCTTGTGTTGTACGTAACATTGTCGTTTAGAGGAACAAACGAACAAAAAAAGCTATAACTTTTTAATGAAGTGTCGCAAGCCAAAAGTGCATATACACTTATTGGATGGCAGTGACGTCCTCTATCAGCTCCCTAATTTTCGGATCACCTTTACCGGACATCTGTATATGTGGATTACAAATATCTTTTGAAAGAAGAAAGTTTCATCAATTATGAAGTTGGAAGAAAAATTCTAGAAGTATTACTAAAAACAATTGTTAATAATGCTGCATATGTGATGCGGAAAGCGAAAAGGGACCAGCTGTTGGCAAAGATATCAACTTTGTTTTAGTGTAAAAATATTTATAATTTACTCTTTTACTAAGAAAAAATAATAACTCGAATTTGAATTTTTGAGGCAACGGGTCCCTTTTCGCTTTCCGCATCACATATAGAGTTGCCAGATTATATGAAAATATATTTTTTTTTTAATTTATAGGAAATGGCATTTAATATCATTCAGTTGTTTTTTTATTCTTTAATAGGTTTACAGTTTTAGTACTTCTATGATTATACTGTTTCAAAAGGTCTTAAATTTAACCCTTTTGCTCCTCTTGATGACGAGCTGAATACAAACTCAGACCCGCAAAGTTTTCGAAATAATTTAGATAAGAAAAGCGTTTTGGCTCTTATCATTATTAATTCAAAATTATTAATTTCTAAAACAAAAACATGCACCTTCCCCAGAACTAACAATAATATGTTATAACCCAGTTCATTTGAACAGCATTGGATCCAGAATAAGTCTTTTATTTTCTGTTTCTCAATCATCGCAGCATTATGGCTTGTTATGGCAATTTTTGTTATACAATCTGTATATGAACCTCAATTAGTATATGAGACTCATATTAATTATATGAGATCTGTTTACCATATGTTACGTTATGTAGCCATATGGTCGCTTGGCTTCCCTGCCTTTCAAATTACATCAACCACGATCGATTGTTTGTAATTTTCCTCTATGCAACTACAGTCCTTCGATGCCTAGCCTTTTATGAAGTTTATAACGCTTTGAGGAAGCAGTTGTCGTAGTTCTATAGGCTCTAGTTTTCCTACACCCGGGTAGTACATTCGAGTGCGAAGTAATGCTACGCAGTCACATAGTATATGCTTTGCAGTTTCAGATGCTTCACACATAATATGCAGGTATCATCATTATTTGTCTGACCCATTTGTATGTAGGTGGTATCTGAATAGGCAGTGTCTGCAATTACTATGAACTACTGCAATCCCCTTCTAACAGAAAACCCGATACTCTTTTCCTTGCCTCATGTAAGACAAATGAAGTCAGTTAGAGGTCGAATCTTTCTTTCCAACTCCAAATCTTTTGCTCGTCATGGCCTTTGGTTATGCCAAATAAGAGTTCCATAAAAGGGACTTGCTTTGCAAGTCTATCGGCAGTTTAATTTCCTTTAATTTAATTTGTTATGCACTTTGTCAAACTCGTCACTTAAGGCAATGTGGAGTAACATGGGTATGATTTGAAATCTACGCTCCAAATTTCTGTGATTCTATATTAGTATATTAACAAAATACTTACCAGTTAGCTGTGTATGTTAATCGTTAGAAGAGGGAAAGGAATCGTAGTATTAAAAAGGACGTTAAACTGTTAACTGCTAATATATTTCGAAATAAATAAAAAACGAATTTCAGTTTGACTGTGTACTCCGACTTGGCTCAAATACACAATAGCATACAGTATGGTATTTACAATAAGTTGGTAGACAATTACCAAAAGAAAAAAAAAACAATAATTAATAAAACGTAGAAAGGAAAGAAAAAAGAAAACAGTTTGTAATCTGCGCGACACGTTCGTACAAAGTAAAAATCATACACAAAGACACTAAAAAATAGGCTAGTAAACAATAGTAACGATGATACAATTTCGTATTATTTTTAATGCTTCGCTTGCGCTCGCCTAGACATGACTCCTTAAACTAACTTTTTTTTGTTTCTTATCACAATTGTCCGTGGGAGGATATCATCCACACTCACACTACTTTCCTTTTCTTTGCTTATTAATTCAGACAACAGCACATTATATAAATAAGTAACATGTAACTTATCATCATATTAGTCGTTAAATTTGCGAGTGTAAATTCACTTTTATTATGCCATTTTCCTTAACTTCAAAACACAGCTTTTTTAAATTTATTTGGCATTTACTGTTATTGCAGGATTTTGCAGCGCAATTCTCTCACTCTATTTTTTTTAGTTTATACATTTAAGAAATTGTCGCTTGCAAGTCGAGTAAAACCACATTTTAAGGTTAGATTGTTTATAAGATGACAACCATGATTCAATTAGCTGAAATCGGTTTCTTAAAATATTTTGGTACGTACATATTCGATATATATCTATATATTATATGTATGTCATCTTATTATTCAATCTTAAATGCTTTGACTTTCTTTTTTAATATGAAAAAACTAATTTGAGACATTTTTAAATCATAAAACTGATTTTTTAAAGAGTCGTAGCCGAACAATAAATAACTATAATAAAAAATATTTTTTCGTGCAAATTTGAAAAAAATATTATTATTTTCGTAAGATTATTGTACTCAACGGAACCGTAATTAATAATATTTATCATATAGGCACAAATCCAAAAATATAACTGCGGGTAATCGTTTTATTTATTTTACAATTTTCTCCGAATCATTACAATGCGAAAAAATTTCTACATGTCCAATTTTTTTTATAAATATGTACATTTCTAAATTATAAAAGGGGCCGTAAAGGAATAATGACAACAAAAACAATCAAGGAAAAAAGTGTACAATATTATTAAGTTCCCAAAAAAATCGTTTAAAAAAAATAAACTAACTAAAAATGTCTCAAAGAGCAAACGATTGGCTAGGAGGAAAGAATCTGCTCACAGATCGAATGTGGAAAACAAATGAAAGTTAAATAAGCGTAATTTCAAAATAGTTCTGTACATAACCTTATTTTATTACACTATCTTGCCGTTTTATTACAAACAATGCTCGATCAAACTCTGGTTGGGGGGGGGGGATTGAAGGGGGTTTCTCACGATAGGTTTCAGATCGAACAGCAGCAAAAAACCAAAGAAAAGAAAAATACACACTATTTTACAAAGCAAGGTCACTTTTTAAAATAATAACTTACGGATATTTATATATACTATTATATATAATATATATATACTTTTTAGATATATATATATAAAAAAGGAAACGTACAAGAGACTATGTTTTTTGTCGACTGCACAGGATATTCCTCTAAACACTTTTCGGATTCGAAAGAATAATTAAAAAAAAGTTATCACCACTGTTGTTTGTTATACAGGGAAGCAGAGCAACAAGCTAGAGTTTCATCTTTTCCTCTTTCATTTTCGTTTCTCAGAAACTGTAGTAAGAGCGGTCGGTACTAGAGAGAAAAATGGTCGTTTATTTCATATATATATATATATATGTATATATCACACACTGCAATCCGACTTCCACAACTAAAATTGTTTATTTTTTTTCGTCACTCGAGCGTCCCTCACTTTAGCATCTCTCGCCACGTAGAAGTCTCGTCCCCACTATTTATATATATATATATATATGTATAAATGAAAACAAAAAAAATGTTGAAAGGAAAAAAAATAAAATAAAACAACGGTCCATTCGTTATCTAATTAATGTAGGTAGTAGTAGTAAAAAGGAGAAAACGTGTGGTTTGTCCGTTCGTCCGATTACAATGGTCCTTCGCGCGCGCTTTTTCGTACTTAATCACGACTTTTTGCTTATCCGTTTAAATAACTTATTTGACGGCGCGGCACTGCACTAAGACGACGAGGACGCGTTCATCGCGCCAAACAGTCCCGTCGAGAACGTGGTGCCCGGTTGGGGGTTCGTGTGGCCCCCCTGCTGCTGCGCCGCCTGCTGTTGCTGCTGCTGCGCCTGCTGCTGTTGAACGCTGGACGTGAGCCGCGCGTGTTTCGGCATCGGCGGCTGCAAGTATTCGTGTTTCGCTAGCGAGAGGACGTCGATGCGGTCCTCCTTCCTGTACGCCAGGCAGCTCCTTATGAAACTCTGCAATCGAGGAATTTGAGGTTAGAAAATTGATCGGATGAACGGTTGAGGTGGTTTTTGATTCGGTGTAAAATTCAGTTGGTAGTGCATGATAATATGTATAATCATCGGTGCTCATTAAGTGGTGATTGGATGTCATCATGAATGTAAGGAAAAAAGGTGTTGAAAAAATTATATTGTTTGGTTGCTGTTAAGAAAATTGAGTTGTTTATAAAATTATGTTGAAAAAAGGCAATACTTTACATTCTTTGTTATGGGAATTACTGCTTGAATATATTTAATATTTACTTAATAAAGCTTGTAAGATTCTTTCTTTGTGGTTCTAAGATTCTTTTTTTGTAAGTAATCACAAATTAACAAAATTTTTAAAAATTTTAAAATTTAGAGTTATATTGTGTGAATGTATAAATGCTGTACAGAGAACAAAGACAAAAAAAAAATATTGAAATGGCACAATTATTAAAATTTTTATTTAAAAATAATAAAAAAAATAACAGTTCACCAAAAGTATACATTTATGGTTGTTTTTAAAACTTGACTGCCAGCTACGAGATACTTTAATATAAATCCTATGAGTTAGCTCGTAGTTGTGCTGTCAACGTGTTAAAATCTATGAAGAGAAAAATCACTGATAAAATGGCACAACCATTTTAAATTTCAAGAATCAATACTTTTATTTTCCAAAACAATTTGTTCTTTTAGCAAGCACTGCAATTCAAAGGAAAGTTTCTGCTCCCAAGAAAAAGTTACTATTTTCCATATGACAATTTCCTAAATGATGCAGGAAACTGCTATTTTCAGTATAAGATTTACAAAAGAATTAATCTTTTTATAGAAAGCTGGACTGTTTTAAAGAAATACTACAGTTTTCAAGAAATGATTTACCACACTCAATAAATTGCAATTGCCTATTTCAAGAAATGATACTGCCATTTGAAACTTTAACAATTTCCAATTTTGTCACTTTCTGACGCTTTTTTAGCTTTTTTAGCAGGCATTCAAAAGAAAATATTTCTGTTCTTATCTGGACATTGCTATTGTCCAGATATAACAATTTCGTAAATGTTGCAATGAACTCCTATTTTCGATTAAATATTTCTAAAAGAATTGGTCTCTTTATAAAAAGCTGGACTATTTTAAACTAAGTATGCAGTTTTCAAGAAAAGATCTACCACTCTAAAGCAATGGGCACGACGCTACCATTTTATTTTAAAAATTTTCAATATTGTCGTTTTCCAAAACAGTTTGCTTTTTTAGCAAGCCATGCAATTCGAAAGAGAATATTTCTGTACTCAAGAAAACATTCCTATACTTCAGATATGTCAAGTGCTTAACTGATGAAAGGAACTGCTATTTTCAATAAAAGATTTCCAAAAGAAGTGAATTTGACTGTTTTACAAAAATACTATAGTTTTCAAGAAAAGATTCACCACACTCAAGAAATTACAATTGCCTATTTCAAGATAGGACACTGCTGTTTGAAATTTTGAATTTTCAGTATTGTCACTTTCAGACAGTCCGCTTTTTTAGCAAGCAATTCAAAAATTCTATTCTTAAGAATACATTGCTATTGTCCAGATATAACAATTTCGTAAATGTTGCAAAGAATTCCTATTTTCAATTAAATATTTACAAAAGAATTGGTTTCTTTATAAAAAAGCTGGACTATTTTAAACTAAGTATGCAGTTTTCAAGAAAACATCTACCACTCTTAAGAAATGGCCACAACGCTACCACTTTAAATTTTAAGAATTTTCAATATTGTCATTTTCCAAAACAGTTTGCTTTTTAGGAAGCCATGCAATTCCAAAGAGAATATTTCTGTACTCAAGAAAACATTCCAATTCTCCAGATATGTCAAGTGCCTGACTGATGAAAGGAACTGCTATTTTTTCAATAAAAGATTTCCAAAAGAAGTGAATTTGACTGTTTTAAAGAAATGCTACAGTTTTCAAGAAAAGAATTACCACACTCAAAAAATTGCCTATTTCAAGATAGGACATTGCCATTTGAAATTTTGAATTTTCAGTATTGTCATTTTCAAAAAACTGTTTGTTGTTCTGTTCAACTAAAAATGCTCAAAAGAAACTAATTCTGTTCTGCTATTCTCTAGGTGTGATAATTTTCTAAATGAAGAAAAGAACTGCTATTGTACCCTCAAGAAATGGCAATTGCATGTCCATGGGTAAATCAAACTATTGCCCAATGGAAGTTATCTAGGTATTTGAGTATCATCAATAAAACCTCCAATTGAAAGATTACTATAAGTGCAATAATTTAAGAAGTTCAAATGTTTTCCACAGCTATAAAAACTAACCTAATAACATATTTAAAAAAAAATTACCTTGGCTTCGTTCGTTACAGCAGGCTTATTGGCAAACTGCACTTCCGTCGCTTTGAGAATCGTATTCTCTTCCAATATCGTTGCCTGCGACTGATTGTGCCCGAACGGTTTCTTCCCGTACAGACATTGATAGAATATCACACCTACGCTCCACACATCTACCTTCGACGAAATCTTAGGTGGATTCTTACCAACTACGAAACATTCCGGCGGTAGGTACCTACAACACAAAAACAAAAAAAAACAGTTAGCACTTCGTCATAATATAGATAAAAAAAGATTAAAAGAAAAATAACTTCAGTTGGTAGTGCATGTTAACAAATAATCACCGAATCATAAAGGTGGTGTTACGTTTTCATCATATAAGATAACCTCAAAAATTAAAAATATAACCTCAAAAATTAAAAAATATAACCTCAAAAATTAAAAAATATAACCTCAAAAATTATAATGAAAAAATATAACCTCAAAAATTAAAAATAAATTCAAAATAGAAAAAGTAAAACCTCAAAATAAAAAATACAACCTCAAAAATTAAAAATATAACCTCAAAAACTAAAAATAATAAATATAACTTGATGTAAAAACATAAAAAAAGAGCGTACCAGTATGTTCCGGCGCCTTGCGACGTCAGATCCATGCCATGATCGGGATTGTAGTTCTCCTCGTCCATGACCTTGCTGAGCCCGAAATCGGTGATCTTGATCTCGCCGCAGACGTTGCCCTCCGTCAGCAGGATGTTGCCGGGCTTGAGGTCGTAGTGGATCACGGGCGGCTTGATTTCGTTCAGGTACTTCAAAGCCGACACTACTTGCATGACTATAGATCTCGCTTCTCTCTCCGGTATTGTCTTGTGCTGAGGGATAACAAAAAAAAAATGATAGACGTTACTCACCGAGAAATAATAGAAAAAGTGTGGGGGAATGGCAACGGAATTTCTTCAGTCCCGTCTTGAAACATATTCGTTCACCGTCATAGTTGTTATCAGGGAACGGTTTTATCATCACTTTAAGCAGGTGAAATTGAGATAGTAATTTTGAAGATTTTGTTATGGGCAGGGGCACAAAGAAGGGTTAAAAATTGAAGTACTGACAATGCAGTAACAATCGAGGCATTTAAAAATAATAAAAAAAATAACAGTTCACCAAAAGTATACATTTATGGTTGTTTTTAAAACTTGACTGCCAGCTACGAGATACTTTAATATAAATCCTATGAGTTAGCTCGTAGTTGTGCTGTCAACGTGTTAAAATCTATGAAGAGAAAAATCACTGACTGAACTTACTAATTTACATGCTAATTAAAGAAAAAACCACCATATTCAAGAAGGTATGTTTTAAGAAAGCAACTACCATATTCAGTAGATATCTTCCCAATTTTTCAAAGCCATTTTAAAAAATATATTGCCATAATCAAGAAATGATTGTTACGCTCAATAAATGGGACAATTGCCTATTTCAAGAAAGGGCTATTGTTATTTTCCCAAGACGGTAATACTACTCAAAAGAAAATATAATAATCAGAACAGGAACTCAAAATCAGTATTCCCTATTTCAAGCTCTGCAAATTTTGAATTTTTCAACATGGTTTTCAAGAAAAGATTGTTATTCTTAAGAAATGGCCATATCCTCAATAAAACATGGAATTTTTTTCTTAGAAAGCTATGCTATCCTACAAAAAAACATTGCCATTTTCAAGAAAATATTGCTGCTCTCAAGAAATGCGTATTGCCTAAGTCAAAAAGCTGTAATTGTGAAAAAAGTAATACTACAAAAAATACATTGCTTTAAGAAAGCACTACTATTTTTGAAAGAATATTTTAAAGAAAATATTATTTTCTAGTAAAAAAAGATCTCAAGAACTTATGCTGCCTGTGTCAACTGAAGAGTTGAAGTAAATAACGAACTAAGTGCCAAAAACATTATTCAAAGATACTTAGTGTGCACCAAGATAAATGTTTTATAGAAAGCCATCCCTAATTTTTTGTGCATATTTAAACAGATTGTACATCATATGCTGGTGTTGTTTTTTGCAGAGGTCTTGTATCGCAAGAACAAATCTAAAGCAACTTCAAAAATTCGTAGAAGGTGCTAAGTGCCATAATATTTATTTATACATATTTTAAGCTAACTTGATATTTTTTTATATTAGAAAGTAAAACTTAATAGAAATAAGTTGCTTGACCAAGTATACTTCATACAGAGTGTCCGTTGTTCGAAAAAATACATGGGGACCTCGTTTACTGAGCCATGCAAAGTTTGAAAGCCATGCAAAATTTGATAGTTCTGCTCAATTTTATAGTTATTAATTTTCTTTAAAAATGGGTTTATTTGTTATTTTGCAAATGTACTGAAAAAGTGTTGTTTTTTGTGCAATCTTTCTAATCAAACAATTTTTAGTAACTTCCTTCAGAAAAAGTAAGGACCAGAAATCAAAATCCACTCAACGTTTTCCTTTTATTTTGAATTATTATTTTAGAAAAAACAAAAACAAGCTTTATTATTTTTTTTCACAAACTACTCAAGGTATCGCACCATGGGCATAGCCAGGGGGAGGGTTTTGGGGGTTGAACCCCCCCCCCCCCGAAAAGTTAAGATATTATATCTTTAATATTTTTCTTATGAATATAAGGGTTATTTTATGTACTTTTAGTCGTTTTATTTTCTTGAAACCCCCCCCCCCCCCCTGATACAAAAACCTGGCTACGCCTGTGTATCACACAGTATTGATACTAACAATATCGTACATTTTCTTTTTATTAAAAATCAAAATAAAATGCAATTCTAAAATAAAAAACAGAACTAACATGAACTTTTTTGTAATAATAAAATTACCAGAACACGCATAAATCACCAGCCCTAAAAAATTAAAAAAAAAAAACAACAAAACTTTTTTCAGCTTTAAACAAGCTATCGTTTAAGTATATTGTATTATGGAAATTTGGTAACTTTTCCTTTTTTTCAAATAGACTTACGAAAAAAATTCGAAAACGAAGATTCTTCTTATTTAGCGTAAAATCATAATTTGATAAAAAAAAGTTGAGAAAACCCATTTAAAAAAATGAAGTTAGCCTCATTTTCACCGATTGCAGCGCCATCTGCAATGAAACTGATATCGTCATCTCATTTCCCCCTTTGAGTCCTACAAGTTTATTTAAGACACTTTTGTCGTACCATGCATATTTCTAGAGATATTTAGGAGTCTCAAGTTAAAAAGAGCACCCGGTATATCAAAATTTGTCAAAATTACCGGAACACCTAAATAATTCCCCAACCGTAAATAGTTTCAATAATTAAATAATACATTATTATAGTATATTATTCATTTTATTACGGAAGTTTGCAAACCTTTTCTTATAGAATATCCTGTATATTTATTTTTTTTTTAATTCCAAGGAGTTTTTTGTAGGAATCATTTTTTTATAAAATGCGTAATATTTTGATTATAAGCAACTACTGGCACTGACTAAAGGCACTTAGCGCGCTATTTACGAAAATACGCCAAAAGTTAACTCATGCGAGATAAAGCGGTCAAGTTTGTTAGACATTTTTTTTAGGACATATTTTTACGTAGCCCGTTATTTACACTAAAGCCAGTGATATCCAGCCCACTTCAATGTAATAAAACCAATTTTTCAATTTTTGGCACTTAGTTTATTATTTACTTCAACTCTTCAACTGCTTTGGTTAATATTTGGACAATGGAGAATATTTTCAGTTAAAAAGGATGCTGAAACACCCTAGTTAGTTTATCAGCAAGTTCAAATTTAATTTAGTAAGCAACTAGTAGACAAAACAAAATATTATTCGGGTACTAAAACCAGAGATACGAATAAAACCATACATACCTGTTTCAAGTAAAAATCCAGATCATGTCCATCACAATATTCCAAAACTGTACAGAACGAGTTGGCGTCTATTTCGAAAACGTCATATAATTTAACTACCCTAGGATGGTCTAAAGCTTTATGAATATTATACTCTCTTAACGCATGCCTGAAAACGAAACAGAGACACAAAAATTAGCACCAAAGAAACATACCAAATTTATTCTCTGAAAAACTCACTTTATATAATTGGCCTTCTTATCCTCCTTCCAGTCCTTGTTCAGCTGGTGGACCTTGCACGCGACGTACCTCTGCTCCTTGAGGTCGAACGCCTTGTGCACCTCGCTGAAGCCGCCCTTTCCGAGGAGCATCAGCAGCAGGTACCGGTCGTTGAGCACGGGATGGTTGTTGAACCGCGACTGGTCCTCGTTGTGGATCCGTTTCAGTTCGCGGATGTGGAGGTTCCGCTCCCTCTCGAGCTTCTCCATCTCCAACTGGAGGTCCGCATCCTCTTTCTTTAACGCGCTTTGCCTTAACTAAGACACGAGAAGAGAGAGGTTAACGATAATAAAAATACGCTTGACTTTAAAGAATAATAATCACTGTCTAATGAATTATTAAAAAGTAAGAAGACTACGGTATTTCCAATGAGAAACACTTCTAAGAAAAACAAGTTTATGATAATAATGTTTGGGCATTATTTCCAAGAAAAGACAAACTGATTTGAAGAATGTATTACCATTTTCTGAAAAGACTATTTAACAAAAGACAGTAACTTATTTTTACGTTTGCCATTCTCAGTAGCCTGTCATTGAGAGAAAAGACTCAAGAAAAGGCAATAATTAAGAAATTCGGTATAAGAGACTACAGAAAAGTACAATAAAGACTCTCATTTGAAGAAATGATTGTAGTTTATATCAGGGCTGCGGAGTCGGTAAAAAAATTCTCGGCTCCGACTCCAGATATTTTTCGTGGATCGACTCCGACTCCAGAAACATTGCATACAAAAATATGTTCAAATAGTTGTGTGATAAAAATCTTATATATGTAAATAATCATAACTTTGACGAAGAGTAATACAACCGAGCAATATTAAATTTGCTATGAAAACAAAAGCACTACCAGGGAAAAAGAAACAAATTTAATAAATTAAATTTATATTCTAGTATTGTATCTGATTGTATTAAACATATGGCTTGTGCATATCAAATTACTCACAAACAATGCTGAAACCAAAGCAAAACTGAAGGTTTATTTGTGTCCAGCGAATTTGTTGGCAAACATAATTAAACTGACATAGGGGTAAATAAAAAACTGCCTATAAGATGCAAAATGGCCTACTGATCGGACCACAAATAAAAAAGTTATGACCACATAATTATAAAATGTAATTTCTTTCTATAATTTGTTTATTCAAAATATCTCTGACATCATTAAGTATTTAACCATTTAACCGACTTTCTATCTCTAATAATAACAAAATCACCCATAAGACCCATAATCGTTTTAATGAAAATAGAATTAAATGCAAAATACGTTTATAAAATTGTTGTGAGGAACAGAACAGCTCCAACCATCCTGCAAGGATGCCCTGACATAATTTTGAATTATTTTCAAAGCAGACGTCAAACCACCATAATTATGGCTGCATCAGGTAATCTGGTCAATGATTATTACTACATTGAACTACAGCCCTACTTTCTCAATCTCATTTATAATCTTTTGTTAAAATTACCCTTTTCAAATTTCGGCCAGATTACTTTTGTTAATCTTCACTTTCGTTTGAACAGTATGTTTTGTAACTTTATTATTTCCATATGTATGTAGGTAGGGTAGAATGTTAAGGTTTATTTGTTTACTGCCTACTGAGGCAATGTCCATTTCGAATGTTTTTCTTTTTCTACAATAATTAAATCTGGACTCGGAGTCGGTACATTTTTTCCGACTTTGACTCCTCTGAAATTTGTCTGGACTCCGACTCCACGACTCAGACTCCACAGCCCTGTTTTATATGCTTTTCAACAAAACTTCAAGAAAAATAAGATAATAATAATAAAAATTCTAAGAAAGGTTTTCTCTCAAGAAATGGGTATTGTTTAAGTCGAGAAAGAAACTGACATTTTCAATGGATATTATGCCTATATCAATAATACACAATTCGTCATAAAAAAGATATTTTAAAAAAGCAAAAGAATTTAAAAAAAAAATTTTGTTTGACATTTTTGCTTCAATTAGAACTGATTTTTTTTTGGGAAGAAAGCTTTTTTAAACAAACTTTTTTCAAGAAGGACTAATTTCGATTTTAAAGAAATAATATTTATATTTGATTGAGTTTTGGGAAAAAAACAAGTCTACAATTTTCAACAGCTGTCATTGGGGGAAATAATTTAAAAAGTACTGTTTTAAAGAAAATATTGCTGCGTTCAAGATTTTGTAATTGCCTAAATCAAAAAACACTGTAAAAGATTAGAAGATTGTAATTGTCTAAAATAATTCCCCCTTTTACAAAGAAAATACTGAAATACTAATTTTCTAAGAAAGGATTGGTACTCTCAAGATATGGGGAAATGGCTTAGAAACTGCAATTTCTTTCCAATAGATTCATTTTCAGATCATTTTCAAATTTCATGTTTCTAAGAAATACATTTTATTTTAAATAAAATACTACAATACTCAAAAGACTACCGACAACAAAAGATATAAAAGACAATAAAAGATACAAAAGACATAATATGAGATTGTCAAAATGAAGTTCTTCTTTAAGAAATCAATTTCAAAGAAAGTATTGTTTGAAATTTCTTGTCAATTAGAACTGACAATAGCCCATACCAAAAAAGCACTGCACTTTTTTTAGGCAGAAATATTTTAAACAAAGAACTTTGTTTTCAAGAAAGGCAAATTTCGATTTAAGAGAAATAGTTTTTTTTAAATGTTTTTGATCAATGTTCAACAGCTTTCAATCAACTTTGAACAGCTGTTGAGAGAATATAAAAAATAAAATAAAGAAAATAAATGCTTTTAAAGTTTTTAACGAAATTTTCACTAAACTATTTGTTTTTCAAGAAAAAGAAGGTTCCAACAAAGAGCCTGTTATTTTCAAGAAATACCGTAAACTGGGGCTACTTCAACATGTTTTCGGCATAAATCATTCCAGGACTTTTGATACGAGTGATAAAATCATGAGCTATAATACCATTAGACCATTTGAAGCAATGGCTTTCGAAACCGCTACATGCCGAAAACTCAAAATGTTGAGAAATATATTTTTTTAATTTTTAATTTCGTGTCGAAGTTACCCGTAGAGTGGTGTTACTTCGATATTACTTAAAAATATAATGATTGTCGAAAATATCTCAGCATTGAGGTTACTTTGACACTATATTTTGATTTTTAAAAAAATACCTTACATAAAAACAATATTCTCATATAAAAAGTATATTTAGTACAGTAGACTCTCGCTAATCCGAACCCGTTTCTGCATACCCCCATTCGGACTAACGAGTTGTTCGGAGTACAAGGCTGCCCATTGATAGCAAGGGCTTACTATGATTTTTCTGTTCAGACCAGGGATAAAAAGCAGGCAGGGCATTCGGATTACGAGGTAGTGCAGAGTCGTAGGCCGTTCGGACTAGGGGATAGTACGTATTAGACCGTAGTCGGATTACCGAGAGTGTACTACAACAACAAAGCCGTATTTGGCGTTTTCTTTGGCCCCAAAAAATATATCTTAGTCGTCATCTGCTTGTTAAGATCGTTATCACCTACCACCCACTTTCTTTTTGTATGTTCTAACCATATTTACAGTCTTTTAATCTTACTTATAATTTACTAAACACCTGTTAAGAACTAAACAACTACCTAGACAACACACAGATGCATAGTGCACAGGTGCAGCGCGAGGTATCGAAGTTACCCAGGATGTCGAAGTAGCCCCAGTTTATGGTACTTGTTGAAAATTCAAGAGCTTGTTAATGTAATTTCAAGAGAGCATTCCACATTTCATGAATTGTCTTAATTGATAAAATGACTTTCAAGCACTTTCAACAGCAGTTATTGGAAGAAATAATTATTGTTTTTAAATATTTTAAAGAAATTTTCAATAAACTACTTTCATTTTCAAAGAAAAACATTCAGGAGTGATCAAGACAGGATCACTTTTTTGAAAAAAGGTAGCTTTTGAGATAACACTTTTCTTTCATAGATCAACAATCACCAATCACTAGAAGAAATGGTTGGTGTTTTCAATAATGGACACACATGTAAAAACATCCATGTTTCAAACAGTTTTTTTCTAAGAAGGGTACTTGACATTTACATTTCAGAAGTAAAACTGGACATTTTCAAAGCAAATGTAGAAGACTTACGATAGGTATTTTCAAGAAAGAACAACTTTTCATGCAAAATCCTATTTTCAGCAATCTAAAGTAGAGACGGTATAATAATAAGAGGCACAAAAAGGGCGAATGCCTCTATTAAAATAAAAAAAAGTTGATGACTAAAATTTTGAAATAGATGTCAATCTCGCAGCAGCACTACACATATAAATAGCACCGAGTCTCAGAAATAGTAAACTAAATACATAGACGTTTATTTAAAGTGCACGGTACCATAAAGTATTATGTGTTCTGGAACAGCGCCAAGATTCTAAACCGACAAAATACCTTCATCAAATGGCTTAAGTAACCATCTTGGCAATAATGATGAACACCTTTCGAACAATATTACAACCCACTAAACATAACCTATGAAATAAAAGACCTATGAATAAAAAACCTATCAAATAGAAATAAAGAGACAAGTACCTTTAAAATTTCATCAGCCTCATAGTACTCCTGTAAGGAGAAGGAACCTGGTACAGCGTCTGGCTTGAGGAACGTTGAATCGGTGCCATTGTGCAGGGACGACGCCGAAGAATTATTTCTCTTCCTGCCCCCTTCACTCGGCCTACGCTTAAGTAATAATTTCTTTTGCCTATCGATTTCTTCCCGTTCTGCCGTTATTTCTTCTTGCCGCCTGAAAGAAAAAAAACATATTTGAATGCTAAATTTTGCGGTTAAGTCAATTGTTTATGGGGTTTATATTTAACGTCAGTTGGTAGTGCATGATAAGTAATAATCATGCGGATCATACAAATGGTGAATTTTTGTCATCATAAATAATTTGGGATACTTATTTGCTTGAGAATATGAGTTAGATTTGATATCTTAGTCTTTGCGAAATAAAGCATTAAATTTAACAAGAAAATATTTTTATGAACGGATTTACATAAAAAAGAACTGCTGTTTGCAAAATCTCTGATTGCTGTTTCAAAGCATTCATTTTCAAAACTGCCCCAATTAAATGTTCAGTTTATTATTATAATTTTTTCTTTATATCAAACAGATAAAACATTTAATTGATGAAATTTGGTGCGTCATTTCTATATACCTGCATACACATTTGGTTGCCTAACGTTGGGGACTCTCAATCAATAGACCTGCAATTTTAAATCAACTTTCTATTTCTAGTTCTTAAATGATATTTTTAAATAAGAAAAGGACCCATTTAAAGAATAATGACTAATGAATAATGAGTATTAAAGAATAACCAATACAAAGAGTAACTGATTCAAAGAAAAATACTTCTGGGGATAGCAGCCAAACGGAACGGTAATTAAAACATTTCATTTGTTTAAAACAGTTCATTTGTTCAATCCCTAAGCTTTCTGCAAAGATTTTTGCCTTCTTCAGAGGGTACGCTATAATAATGTTACTATCCCCAGAAGCAATTTGTAATCGTTAATAATAACTACAGCCGAGAATACATTTTTATTTGAAGATATAGTTTACAAAAAAACAACTGCCATTTTCACAAAATAACTTTATAAAAATTAGTTGTACATTTCTAGTACCACCATACTTTTAAAAATTCCTCTTGTGTATATTTATCGGGATTCCGAGATGCGTTTTCTTTTTTTTAGAAATTTCAAAGACAGTTATCTTAAGATTTAAACATTAAAAATACATTTTTTTCAGATCAGGGTTGCCACCCAGCTGTAATAATCTCGTAAAAATACAAACTTCAAACTTTGAGATCATTTTTAAGTATCAAGGGCAAAATAGTGTTAATTTTTAAAAATGTTAGCTGTTTATTTCTAAATCTTTTATTTGAGTCCAGAATCATATTCAACCCTCAAGAGAATGCATTGGAAGCATAAGCATACAGTAGACTCTCCTATAACGCAGTTCCTACAACGCAAAACACTACAAAACGCACCAAAAATTTTGCGACTACATCTTTATATAACGTGATTCTCGAACAACACGCATGCGTCAAAATTTGCGATCTTCAAATTCCTATAACGCATTTTCATAAAACGCGTAATATTAAAACGCGTTGTAGAAGAGTCTACTCAATTTACATTTACAAAATACATTTTATAAAAATTATTTTCAATGATAATCTTTGTCTCAACAATAATGATTATAGGAAAGCTGGTTAATCGACGGAATTGCCCGACAAATAATGATTATCTTTTCAAAATTTAAGAGTCCTATAATGTGTTTGGTTTGAACTATATAAAAAAAATACTTTTAAAATCAAAACTTTGCTTCTGCTACGACTATGATAAATCACTGATTTCTTTTCTTGTTATTTTCTAATTTGATGCTTTTTCGCCTCGTATACAAGATAGAAACAACGGTCATTTTAAATTGTTTTAGTTTCCCAATTGTATTCCTAAATTACAAATTAATGTTTTATTTTACAGCCCATTTTATTATTATCGATTTATACAACGTTCTATAAATAACATGGTGTACTATGCAGTTTGTCACATGACATTTTAAATAGAAAATAACCTTTAAGAAAGGTTATGTAAGCATTTATTAAACTCTAGCATCAATCAGCCCCACGTACAACATAAACACTATAAATAAAGCTCATTATGACTAGCTTTTCATTGAAATTTTTCAGTTCACAAAAATGCAGACATAACCCCAACATTGGGTGACACAGGTTAAGGGTGGCGATTAAAAACGCCATCTATTACAGAATAGCTGAACCAGAAAACAACCAGCACAAATAAAACAAAAGAGCAGCGAGTTTAAGGAATCTCCGTACACAAACGATCAAAAATGAGCAACATCAGAGGAATAAAAGAAAGAAACGTATCTCACCTGGCAAGTTCTTGAAAGGCATGCCCGTCTGTCCAATTTTCCTGGAAGGTGGCGCCCACCCTCTGCGTCACAAATTGCCCTAATCTAAGCCTATTCTGCATGCATTTCTGCCGCGCCTCCTTCTTTTCGATCGAACTTTTCTCCTTCAGTAATTTCTTAACGACTTCTATGCACTTGTTTATGTGCTGCTTGTGCTGGTCTATCGTCTTTTGCTGCGTGCTCATCTGGTGCCTCAGCTCTTCGTTCTGCCGCGTAAGCTCCTCGATCTTGATATTCCGCGCTTCCAGGTCTGACGATGCCTGGGTCTCGAACTCCTGTATCCTCTGACACGTCAATTCAGTCTGAAATACATCACAAACGTTAGATATATAGCAATATACGGATGAAATATTATAGAATTTGAGCGTATATTCCTCAGTTGGTAGTGCATGAAGGTATAATCATAACTTCTCATGTCTTGGTGGTTAAACGTTCATCACAAGATTACGATTAAGAATAATTCAAAATAAGTGTGATATGAGTATAATACCTGTGTTAAATTCGGAGATGAGTTCAGTTTGGTTCTCTTTCTCGTATTTGTCTCCATTTTGGCTTTTTCCTAAATTTTGAGAAATTTTGGAACACGTGGTTAACCGACATAACCTCATTTTCGCTTCGAACGCAAAAAGTACGAGTATTCGGCGTTGAAAACTCGCCAAATATACTTCTGTGGTTTAGGCATACCTGTGTAGGTTTATTTAATGAAATACTGCACTGATTTAACTTATTTATTGCGCTAAATGAGCAACAGGTTTGTGGGAAGAAGGGAACCGCCATGCCGCTCGGAGGTTCGGAGAAAAAGAATGAAATGGAATGAAATATGGCTGCCGGCGCTCGGAGCTCGGAATCCGGATATGGAGCGGGCTGTATTGCGATTGGTTGGCGTAACAGCGGCAATATTTGAATCGACCGGCAACCGCAGTGTGGTCAATTTATCACAAAGGTGAACGACAAACAAGCATGGATGCCGTTACTTATGGGCAAGTAAGCGCTTACCCCCTAGTACAAATATCAATCACCTCCTTAAAATACATAGTGTAAAATAAATTATAATTTGTCATCCCGTTTACTGCCTGCTTCCCTAAAAAAATGTTAAAATATCCAAAAAGTAGACATAAAAATTAAATGCAAAAACAAAATTACACAAATCATACAACAACATAGAATATTGTCAAATATTATGCACATATGTAGTTATAAGTATTTACAAAACATAAAGTAAAAGGAATTTATTACAAGAGCATTTCAGGTGAAAATTGTAAAAAAAAACAATTAATATGCAAATATACATATTATAAAAATTATATTATTATTATATATATACTAAAAAAATTTATTTTTCGCATTTTTCTCGGAAGTCTTGAGGTTATGTTATATAGTAACCTCTACAAAAGTTGTAGATTTTTTCTTGACCTACAACTTTTGTATTGGATACTTTTTGATTCTAAGACAAAAACTGATTATTTTGCTTACTTATCTGAAGATTTCTTATTCTAATTTAAAGGTTGTATTTTTGTATTAATAGTAATAAATAATAAATAATAGTAATCATTGTATTTTTTTTTCGTACAGTTGAATGTCATAACCAGTATTGCAATTTTCTTAAAAATTTAAACAAATAATGAACAATTACTGCCAAAGTCGTCTTTGAGTTTTTTAAATTTTTGAGCATGTTGTTAAATCGGGACTATTATTTTCATTATTGTATCACTAAGAACATGTAAAAACAACAAAAATGAGTCCCAGAAAAACTCTGTACGATGATTTTTCACCACAGAATTTATTTTTTTTTAAACTCGAATTTTGACGGAAAAAACTAAATATCTCAAAAACTTCTTGTTTTTTTTTGTAATAATTAATAATTAGTATATTATTTGACGAGCACAGAACTACAGAACTAAGGATATAAATCGCGAGCATGAAGTTTATACGCGAGCCGTAGGCGAGCGTATAAACATGCGAGCGATTTATATCAGTTGTGTGCGAGTCGAATACGACGTTTTATCTACGAATCATAATAGTTATTTATGCACCAAGGGCATTAGACGCATGTTTATGCCCCGAGAGTGACAGCTTTTTAAGTCGCCCGAGGGTATAAACATCAAGTAATGCCCGAGGTACATACAAAATTTTATGTCCTACAATGGTTTTGTTCCTCCGTTTAAATAATTTTAATAAATATTTTGACGTTATCAAGTGACGGCGTATCTACGGAGTTGAATAACCATACAAACAATTCGGAGTTGAGTTGACAATACAGACAATTAATTGTCAAACTTATAACCTTAATCGTCAATAATTGACATTGACGATTTAAAATTTACAATTTGAATGACAAATAGTTGGTATATTTGACATATAACCATGGCAATCCTTTATGCTCTAGGGCGCATAAAGAATCTTTATCGCCCTAGGGCGCAAAAAGTAGCTGTTTTCGTCCCGGTAACTAAGATGTAAAATGTTACTTTATGATCATGTAGGACATAAAAAAATGTATGCTTATTTAATATATAAAAAGGCACACTTTCACAAAATTTGATTAAAATTGAATTATTGTTGCGACAGCGAAAAATTAAAAACAGAAAATTAGTTTTGGCATTGGCATTCGCATTTTTCTCGGAAATTTTGAGGTCATAGTAAAAAGTGACCCATATGAATGTAGTAGATTTTTTTATGATCTACAACTTGGTATAGAACGTTTTTGAAGACAATTGAAGACATCACTAATGTCCTAATGTCAGTATGTCCTAAGATGGACCTATACCTATAATATTGGACCATAATTTTTATGTCTCAAGAAAAAGTCATTCTTTATAAAGATCTTATAGTCATAATATTGTTTTATAGGCTGATTGCAAAAAGAAATTTTCTCAAGAGAAAAGTATCAGTTTTAATTTATTTTATTAATTATATTTATTAATTATAAAATCTACAATATCATAGAAAAAGTGGTTTTGAATTTAATTTAATGCTCACGTATAAAATTTGTATAGTTTATTTATATCAATTATATAAGGTTTATTAATGGTTGTAGTCAAAGTAGGCGCTGAAACCAAATGTAAAACTTTGTGGTTGCCGCTTTATATAAACTGCCGCTGTTCTATATGCAAGTGGTAAATTAGTTGCATAACATTTTGTATGTTTGACACTTGTGTGTGTAAATTTGGACGTAACGCATAGTTTGTTCAGTAGATAGGCAACCGAACATAGATCACAGTAAATGCGTTGCCTGCCGAGACGGATATTATCTGAATTAAATTAATATTGCCATTAACTTTTCTCATTAAATAACCTTTAGGGCAACCGAATATATGCTTTAAAAATCAAAGAATACGAAAAAACGATAAATCTGATCGGACGCTTTCCACATTCGATATTTACGTTCAGTATTGGATTTTGAAAAGTCATTCCACGAAAAGACGTTATTTTTTGCTGTGAGCATGTAATTTATACGGCAGAAATATAAAAAAGAATGCTATTTATTGCGTTCCATCACACGTCAATTTACAGAAAATAACAGCAGAAATCGATTAGTCATTTGCAGCACTCGTGAAATTTCCCATAGAACCATTTATATGGACCCTGAATATTTTTTCTTTTCACAATAATAATATTAACCTGTGTATTCAGTTATCTAACAATTTTAAAAAGTTTTCTGTCTAAACCATTACTATCTTTTTTATAAATCCATTAAACATAGTACTTTCTTCACCTTTAATTTGTTGTATGTTGTAGTATGTTGTACTAGTTGTTTCTTTGTTTGTTTGTTACGTTAAAATCTTGTAATCGATATTTTACCTACTTCTCAATGTCCAATCGAGTTGAAATGTTTTATGTGGGGAGATTTCCGGTGACAATGTGTGAATCAATAGAAAAATTTGGAAAATTTTCCAATATTTGGAAAATATTTCAAAATTTTGAAAATTTGTCTGATCGAGTTAAAACTTTGCATGCGGACAGATTTCTGGTGACAATGCCTGAATCAATAAGAAAATTTCAAAAGTTGGAAAATTTGTTCAATCGAGTTGAAGTTTTATAATGTGGGCAGATTTCCGGTGACAATACATGAATCAATAAAAAAATCAGGAAAAGTTTTTAAATTTCGGAAAATTTGTCCAATCGAGTTAAAATTTTGCGTGTGAATCAAAAGAATTAGCAATTTTTTTTAAAAATAGCAAAAATTTTAAGAAAATGTTCCAAAATGACTTTTTTCACAAAACGAAGTTTTTAAAAATGTATTTTTTACATACATTTTATTACTTTGCTCAATGAAGCGCTCCAATATTCTTTTTCTAATTCTTCTTTCTAATATTAGTATATCTTTTAGATTTAACAGATCGGAAAATAAAAAAAAATAAAAACCAAACAAATACAAATAGATTTTACGTATTTTCTAATTAATTTATTCATAATATTCGCCATGACCTAGACCGATATCTGAGATTTGAGAATTGAAATATTACATTCTAGATCGAATGCAACACTCGTTTTTCGACCACCAAACAAAATGCACTACGTGGCAATTGACTTTAAAGAGCACCATCCAAAAACTATTTCTCGAGAAATTTACGTTTAGGACCGTATATTGATACATTATTATAGCGAGGTCTGGGGACACACTGTATAAGATTGCGTCTTTCCAGATAAACACAAAAAGCTCTTCGTGAAAGAAACACACCTTATAATTGTTTGACATTTACAAAATAAATCTCTTCATCGAAACTTTTTTCCCTCTGATGGATCACAAATATTTTTTATTTTTTATGTATACAGTGTATCTCACGGAACGTTGGATTGTATGGGTACTTTTGTTATTATTAAAGATAGAAAGTCGGTTAAATGGACAAAGTAGTGCTTGTGTGCTCTTTCATAATCTAGTCAGAAAACAGTTGAATTCCAAACGGTTCCCAAGCTATTTTGAAAAAAAAAAACCATAAAATGTCATTTTTTATTTATGGTCATATCTCCTTTATTTGTGATCCAATCAAAAAAGCGTTTTGTCATTATAGAGGCACTTTTTTGTCGACAATTTGATTATGTCAGTAAAACTTCTTTCGCCAATGAATTCGTCAGAAACAAACGAAACTTTTGTTTATCTTATGGACGCCATATTGGTTTTATACATATTGGTTTTATACATGATTCATCATTTCTTTCTGAGTAAATTGGTATGCCACATGCCATGTTTTTCATAAGATAATAGAATTGACTGAAAATTGTACACTTCGAGAATTGCTGAAAATCGCATGGTGTCATGGAAGACATTTTGTGAAACAATCTACCCTTCTGTATCCATCTGTTGAACAATATTGGTGAATAACCCAGAATTTTATAAAAAAAAAAATTATGATTCGATAAAAGATATTTTCTAACTGCGGTATTTTTAACTGAAAGAAGACGCACTACTGGGTACTTGGCCCGCGAAAATCAGCACCTTTTTGTCGTTTTAATGTATGGTGCGGTATAGCAGCCAACAGATTAATCGGGTCAATTTTTTATAAAAAAAATTTAACTTTGGAGAGGTATCGGAGAAGAAAGAATGGACGATATACCGTAGGCCTGACGCTAAGGTATGTGGTTCCAAAAAGACGGAGCACATGCACATAATGCCCGAATTGTGAGGAACTATTTAGATATAAGACATAAACCGAGAGTAATTGGTACCTATTCAGGCATTGTGACCACCAAGATTGCCGGATCTTGCCCCTTGTAATTTTTATCCATGGAGTGACTTAAACAATACGGTGTATGGTATTTATTATTTTGGAAACGTTGGTGAGTTACGTGACACCGTCATCGCCGCTTTCAATTCGATTGACAGAAGAACCCTCGGTAAGGTCACCGTATTACGGAATGCTGTGAAAAATGCCTCCACGAAAATGGCGAAATTTTTGAAAACATTATTTAGTTTGTTAAAATGTTGTTACTTTTTTATGTTGTGTAGTTAGTACAAATAAATACATTCCAAAGTTTTACTGTAACTTGACTATGGGCACATAATACTGTATCACTCAAATTTGCTTTTCATAGCACCATGCGATATTCAGATATTTTAAAAAAAGTTCAATTTTATCGGCATATTGTGTTCTAAATATGGCATGTGGCATACCAAATTACTCAGAAAAAATTCTGAATCCAGACATGTATAAAACCAATATGGCGTCCATAAGAAAAACAAAAGTTTCGTTTGTTTCTTACGAATTCATTGGCGAAAAAAATTTTCAACTGACAATCAAATTGTAGACAAAAAAAGTACTTTTATAATGTCAAAACGCTTTTTTGATGGGATCACAAATAAAAAAGTTATGACCATAAATAAAAAAATAATTTTTTTGGTTTTTCAAAATAGCTCGGAAACCATTTGGAATTCAACTGTTTTTCTGAACATATGAAAGAGCACATAAATATGCACTACTTTACCCATTTAACCGACAATCTATCTTTAATAATAACAATAGTACCCATACAATCCAACGTCCCGTGAGGCACTATATAAAAATAAAATCTAACAACAATTAAATAATTACCAATGTTTGTAATAATAATATTTTATTTTTTCGGGCTAGCTAATTACGTATGTTTAACAAAGACGAAAAGGTCAACTCAGCCATTTCAACTAAGAAATTCGTTAAAATCGTTAAAATACGTTAAAATCCAATAAAAGAAAATCGTAGATTATTCTACGGCTTTAA
This sequence comes from Aphodius sticticus, assembly GCA_963966075.1. Taxonomy (NCBI): domain Eukaryota; kingdom Metazoa; phylum Arthropoda; class Insecta; order Coleoptera; family Scarabaeidae; genus Aphodius; species Aphodius sticticus. The sequence continues at coordinate 14,900,009 of OZ014509.1, forward strand.
AGTGACGACATAAACACCAAAATTTGAAGAAAAAATGTAATATCGTCCACCTAATTGGTAAATTGACCACAGCATATCATGGCGGTATGTTATCCCGATTGGTTAGCGGCAAAATAAAGGCGGGAAAATTTGAATTCGGCGCGGTACAGTGTGTGATTAAAAAAAGAGAGTTGATAAAGTAGATATTCTCTATTTACCTGTACTAGTTTGCTAACCATAGGCGTATGTTGTGGTAATCTAGGGGCCTGCGTTTTGTAGAAGTCGAAAGGAACAGAAACCGTAACTGGTGGCGTCATCACGGGCTGCGGAGAGGGCGGGTACTGCAAATGCGTAAAATCTTTGTAAACAAAAAAAGTATAAGATTAATGATCGTAGTTTGGTGTTTCTTTAAAGTTCGGTAATCCTTTCAAATTATCAATAAAGTAAATTAATTATGTACGCTGTGAATTGTTCATGAGATTATAACGCCGAGAATTTAATTGTCATTACGCGTTTGTTTATCTAAAACAGAGGCAGACAAAAAATAGTACGATAAATTTAACGATATAATCGCAATCATGTTTTGTACTATACGTTTGTGTTGCTCTTTGTTGAAATATTTATGAACTTATTTATTAAGAGAAGAAATCTTACTGTCAAACGTTCGATGACAAAAGCATTTGAAACATCCCAAAAGTATTGATATTTTTAATAATATGATTTTATATTTAGCCAGATCCCGCCCATTTCATTGTAGTTCTTTAAATTCTGAGTAAACTTCTACAACTGCTATCATCATTGCTCAATTAATGATTATAGTTTATAGAATTTATACTGCCACTGAAAGTGTACTGGTTTCTAATGTTCTCTCCTTACCCCTAGACTTCCTTCCTTAATTTACCTTTAACGGTGATGTAAATCATTTAAGACCTTGGTAAATTCGTCATAAATCAGTTGACTGTTTACACTGAGAATTATAGTTCCCCTGTGCAGATACAAAGGTAGCTGATAATGTTATTTGGTTGTGTGAAAACTAAAACAAAATCAACACACGCCGAATTTTATAGAAAACCCTAACCTATAAATAACACGCCATATGATAAATTCGTCCCTTTAAATTAAAAATTTTTAGGGATTAATTTTTTATATCACACTGTTTTAATTATAAAGGATGTATTCCATAATATACCTATAAACAACATTTCTGAGTTGTTCATATCTGAAGATAATACAGAGCTCTAAAAACTGCCAATTTGTGGTTTTTGTTGTCCTGTTTTATACAGGGACGAATTTGTGTAATTTAAATAAATCGTTTTAGTAAAAAATATTAGAAATATTCTTTGGATTCTTAAACAAAAGTTTCTTACATAAAATATATCGAAAAGAACAGAGAGGAGACACTCAATGGTAAAAATCAAAGTTAGCTAGCTAGGTATCGTCGTCTTCAGTTTTCTTCATTTTTTGGTAAATTACATGAAATATATTTGCCTTTTCTTCATCCACTTTTTATATAAAAAAAATAATGGAAATAACAGATTTTAAATCACTCAATAATTTAACAGTCGTAACAGAATGTTGTTTTTTGTTTGTTATAAAACGGATAGCGACTAAATCAAATAGCGCCGTTTTCTTCTTTAAAACAATATACAGGGTGTTTAAATTGACGGAAAGTGTACTAATGTTCTTCGCAAAATTATGAGTAGACAATCCTTATATTAAAATGTTGCAGCGTCATTCTTGTGTCCTCTGCAGCCATTTGAAAGAAACATACATTTGGAAACACTGAATCCAACAATTGTTCGTATTACTATGCACTGTAAACAATCTTCCAAATCATTTACTTATCGTTTTAATGTATAACTATAGATTTTAAATAACACGCAACGCAAAACCGACAAACTAGTAGACAATTTTATTATCAAAATACACAAAGATGTGTACACATTTTTAATATTCTAAACTGAAGCATTTCTAATAAGCTTTTTCCATAAAAATCAATCAACATTCACCTCAAATGTTCAAATCGAAAACCGCCTGTTTCTACACACCGCTGCAATCTTGGAGAATCGTTTGTATGACTCTTTGTTCTGCTCTGCATTTTCATTACAGTAGGTGAAGACTCAAGAAGCATATACAACATTTTCGATTATAGATTGTCCACTCAGAATTCCGTCAACTTATAGATACCCTGTTTACATGGGCGTATCCAGGGGGGGGGGGCAAGGGGGGCAGCTGCCCCCCTTACATATTTTGATATTATGTTTATTACATAGCACTCTGCCCATTATGGACACTAGGGTGGTTATTTTTATTTAGAAAGCAACGATCCCTTCCAAATCGTTTCCAAATCCAAAAAAAGTGGACACGTATTTTTTTTTTCAGAAATTTGATTTTTAATGGTGCCTTTCAAGGCCTCAAATTTACATGGGAAGAAGACATTTTTGGTATTTTTCGATTAGTTGATCGGGGTTTGGGACTTTCCAAGGAAGAATTTGACCAATTATACATATGAATTTGACGCCCCCAATACACCCCACAGTGCCCTGAAAACTACCCACATCAAACAATGTACATTTTTCAGAAAATTGACCGTTCTAATGATTTCATTATCTTTTATTCTCATAGAAATCCGTCTGAATTCTGTTTTCTGAGTTCGAAATGGCAGTTTATTTATTACCTTACAGGGACATTACTCAGTTTGTTTAAACAAACGCCATTTCTTTAAATATTTTTTTTTAATTCGCCTAAAATGATCTTTTTTAGATCGGTCTGGCCAACTGTTATTCTGAAGGGACATCATTTATATTTTGGGATGATTTCAAGTGTTTAAACAATAAAATAACATTCGTTTTCAATTGTTCATCAAATTCGAGTACAGGGAACAGTTTCCAGACAGCAACAAATCTACATTATCTGGCGACACACAGTGGTAGGAAATGAGAATAAGAAATGGAGAAAGAAATGTGATTAATAAAATTTGTTGACTTTAGGAAATTTACAATTTTAAAAAGAAATGAAACTCCCCAATTTCCCGAAACAAAAAGGATTTCAAATCATTTAATTTTTTTCGAATAAATGACCCCAAAATATAAATGCTGTCACTTGAGAATAATAGTTGGCCAGACCGATCTAAAACAATGAATTTTAAGTGAATAGGGTATTCCGGTGTTTTTCAAATTGTCATTTTTTACAAAGTATGGGTGCTACTGTTTGCTACTTCACAAGTAAAATATCAAACATTGTTTTAAATTAAGAGAAATCGTTGTTTGAAGTTTGAATTATGATTGGTCTTTGTGACGTCACAAAGACCGCTCAAAGTGAGCGACTTGACAACGTTGCTATATCTAGGGTGCACGTAGTAAATTTTTGTCTTCTGTTGTGTCAACGTTTAGAATCGCTCGTTTGTTGACACCTGCTTTGGTTATTGAGGTTACATCAAACAGTTGTTCAAAATGTATAAACTCCAACGCCGACATTGTTCTGTGCCGGGCTGTAACAGCAGTAGAACAGTAACTCCTGATAAAATTTTCTTTACATTGCCGACTAGCGAGATGAGGGATGTTTGGCTTCAAGTTTCAATGATCAAATCATCTCTCAAAAAAGTTACCTTTATTCGTTGTCAAACAACAGGGTCGCCAACCGTCAACTTGGCCGATCAGCTGTTCGAGAGCTGTCCGCTGTTGCCACCGCTACTAGGGATCGGTAATCATCGTGTATTTCCGAGGGTGGTCGGTGAATTCAAACGAAATGCACTTTTAATTGCAATTATCTCATAGAAAAACTAAATCAAAAAGCTCATAGCTTAACTTTATGAATCCTCATAAATTGTACAATAGGTTAAACCGAATATCTGCTTAAATTTTGACATGACCGGAATACCCTATTGCAAACAAAAATTGTTGAAGCGAATGGAATTTGTTTAATCAAATGTGGGTTTATTAGACAATATAGATAACATGTTTGTTAGATATCTCGAACATAAAATTTCAAACTTAATTTCACAAAAAAGCTGACTGTTTTTTCACAATTAGAAGAAAAGTTAAAAATGGATTGATTGTTTAAACAATAGGAAGAAATTTTTTAATGAATACTGCCACTGTAAGATAATAATTTGCCATTTCGAACTCAGAAAACAGAATTCAGACTGATTTTCGAGAAAACCGAATTATTTAAATGTAAAGTTAGTTAAATGTAAATTAACTGACAAATGTTTATAAACATTCCACTAGACTTATAGTAATAATTTCTATGAGACTTCCACTTTTTTTGATTTGGAAACGTTTTGAAGGGATCGTTGCTTTCCATAGAAAAATTTTTGCAATGCATTTTTGAACCACCCTAATAGGCACCCTTCTCCCATACAGCAAGTTAAATTTAGACAACTGCCCCCCCTTCCGATTTGAGCCCATGCCTGTTTAAGAATGTTTAAAAAATTATAATATAATTATACTAATTTTGAATCGTACTATTGAGTTCCTCTCAATAAGAAAAAACGACGGTACATTCTAACCCATTTTTTCGATATTTACTATATCGTGTATCCATATTATTGATTTCTGTATGTATTTTGATTGAATCGCCATATTCATTATTATTATTAATATTATTATTATGATCATTATTATTATGTTTATTATTATTATTATTTTTTATTTATTATTATTGTTATTCGCTATTTACGATTATTATTAAAATTAATGATCGAAAATGATATTTATCCTTACCATTTGATGAAAGGGTTGTTGCGGCGAAGGACTCTTCGCACCCCCGTGCCTGATGGGGCTGTTTCCCGGATGTTTATTCGTGAAGTACTCGTTGATCTTCTTCTCGGTGCTGCCGGCGCTGCGAACAGCCTTTGCTGCGCCACCGCCGCCTACAACCCCGCCGCCGCCGCCCCCTCCGCCCCCCGTGTCGTCCGCTTTCCGTTTCCGCTTCCTCTCCGACGGGGTCCTCGGTATTTTCTCTGGAGTATTCGGGTCCACCTCTTTATCGCTATGAGACGAACCTACGGGCAACAGACGGAAGACTTGCATCAGCGCGGTCACGGTACTGAACCAACACGTGTACGAAAAAATTGACAAACGATACAATTCATAAGGATATTCGTCGTGGTAATTGGTAATGTCAGATAAACTTCTGTGGCCACCACTGGATCGATCGCATTTATTGTGTATATGTATGTGCATTTTGGGATATAGGTTGTGTTTTTGTTTACTAAAGGCGACACATTTCTGTTACAAAAAATGTGCAAAAAAGAACGTGTTAATATAATAGTATAAGTGAAGAAACCACGTGTTTTCACTCACACGTATGTCTCGGATTGCCGCACGAGGCGCAGCCGAGTGTGGAAAGACATACAAGCAGTGAACTGTATATACTACGTACAGCCGAAGAAAAAAAGATCTTTACGTGAGCGCGGCAAGCCTACACCAAGCGTAGGTCGGAGATTGTCGGTCGTCGTATATACCTGCTAAAGCCATAAAACCGAAGGGTCACTTCTGTTTCATATCATTTTAAGTTTTCTGTATATAGATGGCATGAAATTGAGTTTCGTATTAATATAATATATTTTCGATATTTGGAACGAGCGAAACTGCCGCTCGTAGCTAAAGATTGTTATTCGTTAATATTTTTGTTTCGATTTGCAATTGCAATATTATTTCATTTATACTCAAATACATAGTAACGTTAGTTATAATTATAAAAATTTGAATTAGGCACATATTAAAATACTTTCTCATCAGGGCTACGTCGCCTAAAGGCAAACCGATTACTACATCGGATATCCGCTGTCAATAATTTTTAAAGGAAGGTAATCCCAGATAGGAATTTCATGTAAGTGAAAAAAATCTAACTCGGTTTCTACTTCGTCGCAGACCGAGATAATATACTTTTATCTAAAAATTTTTATATTTATTTAATTTAAGTTATGATAAGTAATTGAAAAATGGCAACTCCGTAAACTACAAAAAAATTCACTTAGATGGGTATTATATATTTTATTTATGCATATAATTATGTATACAACGAAAATAATATAAATATAAAATGAGAATAGTAGGTATAGATAAAAATAATAGGTAGATATATAACAGTAAAATATAATATATGTAATAACTTAAAATAAATATATGTAATAACATAAAAAGAAACATTTAATAATATAGTAATAACATAAGCAAGTATTAAATAAGGAAAGTGTTCTGTTAGGTTGGAGGTGATTTAGAAATTTGGAGTGCCTTTATTTCATATTTGTTGAGGTTGGTATGACCTGCTGTTTTAGGAAATGATACATTTATGACAATCTAAATACAGAACATGTATCGTCAATTTGTTGCACTAAGAAAACAAACAAAATCCTTTGTTGTTGTATCAGCCAAAATTGATTTAATTGTGGTTATCCAACAAATTTATGATTTTTAATCAAATAGCTGCCTAGATTAATAATTGAAGTGCTTTTTGTTTGTTTCCTTGGTGTTTTAATTACACTAATGGAAATTTGTTAACGACCTTTTAGTTGCTCATTATAATTTATAGAGGTTTAGACTGTATTGCACATTTATTTACTTAAGTTTTTAAAATATATTATAAAAGGCACATTCACATTTACTATATGCCCCACATTTTTTCTCACATAAATTATTTTTAGAAACTAAATGTTTCAGAGTAAACCTTTTCATATGGACCTAATTGTTTTTCCAAATCCTTAAAAAGTTACAGCAAACTTGAAATATTAGCAAAATAAATTTTTATATAAAATATAATTCCGGGCCTTTAATTTTGTAATTTAACCGAGTTTGTATTACCAATTGTTATGCAGCAACGGATAACTTTGAATACAACCACTTTATGTTTTTTTTTATGTCAATTTTCTGATGTTCAGATCAATTGATTAATTAATATTAAGGTAAATAACAATTTAATGATAATAAATTAAGTAACATAATAGATTGAAGTTTAAATAAATTTTAATTTTACAATTTTTTTAAAGTTATCGACATATTATTCTGATGTGATATCATTGATATTGGATTGTAAATCCTCCCCTTACATATCACACATAAGAAAATGCGTATGGATGCTACTATAGAACGTCAAAATATAATTTTAATAAACAAAAAATAACAACATTTTTATAATTAAACTAAAATGCTGAACAACAGTTCTAAAGGGCATATCTGCAGCAAAGTAGAAACCGTTACAAATAAGATTTTCAGTTACATGCAAAATTGTAGAAATCTTTTAAAAATTATTTACGCCGAATATAATGATCGGTTTTGTGTTTCAGACATACGCCGGCCGGCGGCGCCCTGATGATCAAGAACTTAAAAATGTGCTTAACACAATATTCAACAAATTTGCAGATACATCCGTTAGAACTATAACAGCAATATACCGACTGAAATTGTCGGTATACCTACTTATAATAAGAATTTACTGTTGTGTATTTTAAAATACATTAAATATTACAATGCACTTTTGTCAGGTTCGGATATCAGAAACATGTATAAATAGACGAATATCGATTTCATTCCATACATACAGAAAAATAAAACGAAACGAAAAAAAAGTGACCGTTGGTTTTATGACTTTAGCAGGTAGGTGTCCGACGACCGACGACCGACAATCTCCGACCTACGTTTGGTGTACGCTAGCTGCGGGCATGTTAACATCTTATTTTCTTCGGCTGTACAACTGTATAACTGTATACAGAGTGATCTAAAATGACTGAGGACAGGTTGAATTTCCCGCTAATTTGAATAATTTTGATGTTGGCAATGGTTGCAAATGACAGCTGTTATTTTGGTCCAGTGGCGTAGGTAGGTGTTCCTTCTTGTAAAGGAATTCATGATTCATGATTATAATTAGATATATTAAATTGAAACTATTAATTGAATTAATTGAAACAAATGGTTAATTATTGTAGTTTCAATTCAAATTAATTCCCGTGTGGGTTAAATAAATAATAAAATGACATCCTTTATTGAGAAAAAAGATGACATATCGTTGCAGAGGAACGTAATCGTTGCTGACGAGTTCACTATGGTATCTGACAGTGATCATAACCTGTATCATCCACGCATACCATCCTAGTAACACTAAATAAGTTCAAAACTGTGGAGGGAAATTCAACCTGTCCTCAGTCATTTTAGATCACCCGTTACTACGTATAACTGGAAAGGACCAGTAATGGTCAGTAAGTAAGGCAAATGCATTTGGTATGTCGTGTAAATACAAAAAGGGGTAATTCTTTGGCTTATTTAATGACTAAAAATTCATATAAACATAGGTCCGCAAACGCTTCGTTGCCGATCTACAGGGTTTTGAAATTTCAAGATTTTTTTAGTTTTTTCTTTATAGCTCTTGTAGTTTTTGAGATATTTAGCTCTAATTTGGAATATGGGTTACGCTGTAGGACAGCATTCAATTGGGCATACCAAGTGGTTTTAAGAATCTACAGGGAGATATTTTTTCAGGTCATGCCCCCTGTTCTCCCTATGAACTTTTTTTCGGTGCGCCGCTGGTGGATTCTAAAATACAAAGTGCATTTTTTGTTTTGTTCTAAAGCATTTTAATCTTTTGTAGGTTTTTTGTATTTACCACCGTTATCGAGAAAAAAAATAAAAGCTCTTCTGTGTTTCGCTAGATGAAATTAAATTTTTTTAAATAATTGGTCTAGTATGCGTTGGCTTGATTTAGATAACCTTTTGTTTGTATTTATTTTGATACTTTATTCGCCACCAACTGTTAAAAATTAAAACTAGGATACAAGAGCTATAAAGAAAAAACTAAAAGAATCTTGAAATTTCAACACCCTGTAGATCGGCAACGAAGCGTTTGCGGACCTATGTTTATATGAATTTTTAGTCATTAAATAAGCCAAAGAATTAACCCTTTTCGTTTTTACATGATATTTAGGAACAGCCTGTGTAAGTGCCTAATTTAACTTTGTATTTTATGCTATTATATTTTAGCTATTCCTTAATTTGAAACATTTGCAGTCCAATAACTAAATGCTTTGTATTACTGAATTAAGGAAACGCATTCTGACATTAAAAGTAGTCCACATAATGCTGATTATATTTATTCGATAATACCTATTAATAGTTATAAATTATTTTTCATATTTTAAAATTTGTACTTATTCGAAATATGTATACATTGAGCGCGCAAAGTAAGGAAACATGACACAATGTCTGAAACGGTTTGTGATTTGAAAAATTTCGTCGATTTTTAATTATCAAAATATACATATTTACATCAAATTTAATTTCCGACTTTCAATTGTTTTCGACTTCGTCATCGACACTTTCTAAATGGCAATCCCATATTTTTTGTACTGATATTGATAGATCTGTTAATTGTCGTAAAGAAAATTCACAAAACATAGATTAAAAAAAAATTTCGGGAGAAAGACAGTTGAAACTTAGGGTTATATTGATAACTTTTGTTTGTTTATGGTAAGCGAATAGGCGTTTTCAGGTTATTGCGTCTTTTTACCTTTTTTTTTCAGTTAAAGAATCGCTGTAAATGCGTCAAAAACATTTGGGAACAAATTTTTTGAATTTCAGCTAAAAAATATTACTGTGAGACCTTTTTGAGGTTTCTAGGACAATGGGTTCAGCTGGAATATAATAAAAAAAAGCGAAACACTATAATCTCAAGCCTACCCATAGCCTACCGCCGTATACCGACGGTAGTCAGACAGTGACACATAGCCCACATCATCGTCCCTTCCAGTTATACCATTCGTAGTATAATATACAGTTCACTGCATACAAGTGAGTGAAGTAGTTTCTCACGAGTGATGAATAACGTTTTGTTCAATACTGCCACTAAATTTAAAGAAATAACGTTATTAAAATTAATTAATTTTGATATCTGTCGACGTAAGTGACAGTTTATGACCTACGCAGTGTTCACCTACGCGTTTCTATAACCAGCTTCTACAACCAGTTTACAACCAATTTATTTTGACGAAATTACAGAAATGGCGGCTCATTTGCACAATCGTTTTAAAATGCTAAGAGTAAACCTCCAGTTCATTTGGACCGTTTTGTTCAAAACTTCTTTCAGCTCTAAGTTTAGTCTTGAAACTTCTAAGTGATAAAGTAAAAAACAGACAATAACAGTGAGTGACAGCCGGAACAGGTCACATTTCTGGTATTGGATGAAGTTTGCCAATAGCAAAGCATGAAAATTACACAGTTCATTATCGTTATTCGCGTTATTTGCTAATCTGTAATAGGTATTTCTTTTAGAACACTTCTCATGTTGTAATAAAGATATTTTAGGGAATATGGACAAAAACGCAACGACCGATTAAAATTCAGATTTGTATGCATTTTATGTTTGTCTGTAATTACTGTCAAGCTAGGAAGAATATTTAATCCCAGCTGTAACGTCGTCAAGTGTTGACGCATGGTTGGCACTTTGCAAAACTTTGATGAAAACCTCATAATCTTTTCATCAAACATTTGATAAGAACTTGTCAAAGAAAATTGTCAAAAGTTTGATTGTTTAATTCAAGCCCATTCAAGCATAACATTTTCTGAAGTATTGTCATATTAATTTCAAATTAATGTCACCATGACGTTATGTATAATTTTGAGGTTGATTTCCTAAACGAAAAGCACATATAAATCAATAATAATAACGAATCTCAATAGATATAAGTAAATACTGGATTCTGTAAAGTTATTTTAGAGAAACCTAGTTAAAATAAAAGTTGTTTGTTTCATTGTATGTATTTCGGAAAATAACTATATTATAGTACTTGCGGTAGGTAAAAGTCTAATAACATTTGCTAAGTTGAATTCGATAAGAAAATCGAGTCTAATGTAAAGGTAAGATGTATTCGAATATGTGAAAATATTGGTCCTAAAACAGAACCCTAGGGGACACCGTATACAGTACATTTGAAGCCTTTAGAATATTGGACGATATTCTTGCACAAAATTCTTTAAAAATTGTCGTCAGAGTGTCCACCCATTTTGGTGGATGCGCTAGTTCTAAACCATATGATTGACCAAAGTCGAGATTTCCAAAAAGTAAATATCTCTTATAGTGACAATCATTATAACATATTTCAAAACGATTTTATAGTCAATTTTGCAGAAGAGCAAAAAATGCGAATAATGTCAAATGGTTTATACTATACAGTGTGTTCCAGATGGACATAACTACACCTGTAATAGAATAACATTTTTATTTCTTAAGCAAAAGTCACTCTTTCAAGCAAATAAAGGAATGAAAAATGATAAGCATCTGATATTTAGGAATAATGAATTACATTGAATATACAAAGACTATGCCAAACAAAGATTTTTTTGTACTTCACATGAAAAGTTATATGTTAACTTGTTCTATTTGGGTCAGTCAAACAAGCGTCGGTTTAACTTGTTAAAAACAGTACTTTCATAGCGATTTGAACAAAATAAATATTGTACCGTACTGTGTGTTTTCGTACTGAATTTTCTGTTATTCCTTTTAAAAAAACAAGTTTACAGCATTTGAATATGCAATTAAACTTAAAACAACTTTTCCTGCGCGACATTTTTTGTTAAATTATGAAAAACTGATAAAAAAAACCTTCATGGTCTCTTTCTGGAGAATGTGAAAAGATCTACAAACTTAAACATAACCTTTTTTAAATAAGTGCGTAGGCTTTCACGGCCAAAATCATTGAGAAAATAAATTGTTTCCGGGTTATGCCGTGTGTCAAAATTCGTAAATACTGACGTTTCGCGAACAATGTTGCTCGCTTCTTCAAAGCTAACTGTCAAAGCAAATGCGGCCATCTTTGCAGGCGCTTTATTCTAATGTTACATAAATAATAACTGATTATTTAATTAAAATATTAGACTACAAACTCTATTTTGTGTATTTATGGAAATTCCATTACATAATGTGGTTCAAGTCGAATAACAAATTTATCTCACTTCGCAATAAGTCATGCGTTACCCATATATTTATGTAATGCTAGAAATCAAATTATGATATCAAATTAATGATTCGTTCTGAGTTTATGTTTAATACTGTTTACGCAACTATAAATAAACTAAAATATTAAGTCTGTCTAAATATCAATCTAAAGTTAATTTACTTTCTCTGTACTAGACAATATGTGACATGAAGGAATGAAATAAAGGAAGAACGACTGAAGAACGTTGAACTTTTGTGATATTTTCAATTAGAATGACATTCTTAACACAAACACATATCAATTGTAAATTTTTATCACCAAGGCAACACAAAACGTGACATTTCATGTCTATTAACATTTCTACGAATTTCATTCGTCTAGCTTTAAATATAAGAAAAATAAACTAGCGTGCCTATGGCGCGGATCACACGGTATATACATATACACCTACCAGCAATTTTGTCCTTTGCATTCACCAACAAACATTTGAATACTGCACACTACATACAAAACATACAGCATAATAATATTCAAATTCAAACACGCAAAGGTCACCATAATATTCGTATATTCGAATATCCAACTGCAGTAGATGTGTCTTTTCGTTGCCATACCAAAAGGTCAAATTTGCAAAATCACGGTTACTGTTATTTTTACTCTAGCATAATGTCGCATGTCATCAATGACTATAGGCTAGTTCGGTGGCAAATTCTAAATAAGCTTGAGCAATCTGCTGTATAGTAGTTTGCGTTGGAGACGACAAAATGCGTCATTTTTTGTATCTTTTAGCAAGGTCTGTCGCTTCTGAAGGTTGTTATATAAATATAGATTATATCGTTGTTGTATGATAACTGAATCATATTATGAGTTGTACTGCTAAATAAAACTTAATTCATAGGATGTTTAAAACCCGAAAGTACAGAGAAGAATTTACGAAATTGTAAATTTTAGAATTGTGTTCATCAATCAAAATACGTGATAGAAAATTAATAAATAGTTATCTTATAATGTGGGTAACTTACCCTAAAATGGACATACTTTTTCATAAATCTATATTATTGTAATTTATTATTATATAGGTAGATACTTGTTTATCAAATTTCATTTTTTTTTATTCGTTGCGAGCATTATAAAACACTTGAAATATTGGATATTCAAAAATTGACCGCAACCCTGGGAATATTGACTTTAATAATAAATTCAGTTTTTCGAATTATTGGTTTTTAATTCATAAAAATGACGTGAAATACCTGAAACTGAAAAGAAACATAATTTTTGTGAGAAAATTAGGTTTGATAGAATGGCCTTCTGTAATATTTATAAAAATAAACAGAATTACGTAATACCTACAAATGAAGGTGTGTAGCCCATCTGTAGCGATATATATGCAAGGTATCCAACTTTCTTCCCCGAAAAACTTCTTAGGCAGTGAATGACAGTGAATGAAAATGTTCATATGGACTTCAGTTTTAGTTCTTTCAATTTATTACAACTTCTTAAGGAATTGAGATTAGGGATGGAACGGATATTCGGCCCGGCCGGATAGTCCGGCCGATCCGGCCAGTTTGCCGGATATTCGGTCCGGCCGGATCTCGAAATAAGAACTCGGCCGATCCGGCCGGATCGGCCGGATCTTTTCGCATGTTGTTAAAAATAAATGAAATCAATTTTTATATTGAAGAATAATATTTTCCATTAATTGTAATAAATTAGTATTATTAATTATTCAGTTAAAACTATATAATATACTAAAAAATAATAGCTAAACAAAATAACAGTTTTTCTATGCTGCCGTGTTTTGAACAGATGTCGTATCTATGTTTGTCAAAAGTTGTAAAATGTTGTGTTTAAGATAATATTGTGTTGTTACTTCGCAGATAGAAATGTTCAAATACTTGTTTTTTAATTCTTTGTCATGTTCTTATATCTTTTAACCATAACATATCAACAAAAGATCGGAAATGGTAAGATTTTATCGAAAAAAACTAAAATCTAAACACATTTACAGTTACGACCTCAATACTTAACACGGCAGCATAGTGCTGATATCTTTTTAATTCGTGAAATAATCGACACATAAAACTCTTTTTTGTAAAAAGTAATGTTTCTGAATTGCTTTGAATAAGACTTGTATGTTGAAAATAATTGCTCTGTGCAAATGGATAAATGCACTGAAGTTGATAAATACTGGTCAATAATCGACATGTTGGAAATAAGTTGTAATTTTCTCTTCACCATTATTGTCAGATTTTTCTGTTCACAAACAATTTCTTCGTGGAATTATCAAATTGAATCAGGCTTGTTTCTTATTTTAATTTATGCGATTTCAATTTCTTCTTTATCCCTTTCAAATGCAAGTCCCTTAAATAACAAAAATAATTGAAAAAGGAAAACACGAGAAATATTTTTACAGGTAATTACCTGTAAAAATATTTCTCGTGTTTTCCTACTTACCTTAGTAAGTAATTGTTATCCAGAATTGTCTAAAACCTATACAAAAAAAACCTGAATACTGAAACTCTGAAGTTTTTAATTTTTACACCTAAGAGCATAAACTAACTTTCAAACTTCAAATATTCTCCACAGTACTAATTGTTGTTTTTAAAAACCTAGTCAAATGATATTAATAATAATAATAAGATTTAATCAATTTGCGGTAAAGATTCGGCTGATCTGGTTTTATATAATGGCCGGATATCCGGTATCCGACAGGGTCTTGGCCGGATACTTCGGTATACGGCCGGATCTTGGCCGGATAGTTCGGTAAAAAGATCCGGGCGATACAGTTTTAGACAATGGCCGGTTATCCGGTATCCGGCCGAATTTTGGCCGGATAATTCGGTATCCGGTTTTGAGATTTAGCCGGATATCCGGTATCCGGTTATCCGGCCGATGCCCGATCCGTTCCATCCCTAATTGAGATTACCAATAAGTCCATATGAAAGCTTTTAAACAGAATGACATATACTTTCTAGAAAAAAAAAGTAAAAAGGTAGAAAGTTTCATATGGATTTTATTTCGTTCATTTGTTTATTCAATTTACTTTTATTATTTTTACTTAAATTTATTTAATTTTTATTGTTGTAATGGGTATTGAATGTGTAATTTTTTCGGTTTCCCATTGTTTGATACGTACTTTATCTTTTATTTATCTTTATTTTATAAATATTTAAAATGGCTGTAACTTCTTAGGGTATTGAAAAACAATTAAGTCCATGTAGAAAACATTTTACTCAGAATGACATTTACTATCTAAAAAATAATTTTGCGGGAAAAAAATAGGACACCTGTATAATATTATATATTAAGCTAAAGTAGGCATTTTTACGAATTAAGTGCTTAAAAGTGTCAAAAGAAGTCCCGCGTCTTTTTGGGTCACCAGTATAAGAATTAGAAAATTTATGATTTTGGAATAAGTATTTTATTGGAATATTGAAATTATAATTCAAAAACAAATTGAAACCGCAAAAAAATATTTAGAGCATAAATGTCATTCTGAGTAAAACTTTCCAATTGTTTTTCACTTAAATGCTTAAAATGTTTCAAACAGCTGTTTGAAGTATTAACAAAACAAAGTAAAATAGACAATCGAATATCTACATATCAAACAATGTAAAAACGAAGAAAGAATACAATCAATAACAATTACAAGAAAAGTAAATAAATTTAAAAAGAAATCGAATACCTACACAAATGAAGAATTAAATAACTGAGTAGGTACTGATTTTCTTTTTAGAAAAGAAAATATATTCTGAATAAAAAGTTTCATGTGAACTTAACGAATTTTTCAATTTCTGAAGAAGTTAGAGCCGTCTAAAACACGGTTTTATTAATATTTGAAACGACTATAACCGTTTAGGTATTTGAAAAACAAAGATCGATATATTATGTAACTTGTAAATTTTTGTTAAAACCTGTGAATTTGGCATAAATGGCGTTTTTTAAGGTTTCTTTTCGACTGTGATCAATAGCAGGTTCAGGCAATCAATAGCAGCCATACCTCAAAGTATGGAAAATTGTAGCAGTTGCACTCAAAAAACAGATTTTGGCGAGAATCATTAACTAAAAAATTTTAATAATATAATATAGAATATTCATAAGCTAATAACTTTTTACTAAGATCATATTTAAATAATAAGTTTGGGCAAAAATGGTTGTAATTGAAAAAGTTTATTTTTTTATTTCAACAGGTTTAACAGTTGCTTATACTTTTCGAAAAAGTTTATTTTTTTATTTCAACAGGTTTAACAGTTGCTTATACTTTTCGTCTGATTTATTATGTAATTACAGAAGATTTCCAGCGCTGTAAAGCTCAAACCTGTCCTTTTAAGAACAAGATAAATAAAAACAGGAAACTACAGAAATATTCTAAACTGCAGCATTGAAACTTGTAATTTACCTACATACAATACAACTAACAAAGTCAATGTTTAAGTTAAAGATAAAAAAGAATCAAACCAATAATTTACGAGTAACATTCACAAATTTATTTTCGCGGTAATCTTTTGAAAGTATATATTAATCAAAATTAAGTATTTTAACCGGAAAAACCTGTACTTTCTTAAAATCGAATGTGACCTTTATCAATATTATTCAACTAAATTATTGACACCTGCTTGAACCTCGTTCATTGCAAACCTTCAAGACTACCAATACCGAACAAAACACGAAATCGCGACCAATAAACAAATTAATTATTACGGTTACGCCAGATGTTCTAGTACGAAAAATGGATATATCGAAGTTGTGAATATTCGTACGGTATGCAAGTGAAAGAAGTGTCTAACTGTGCCGTATTGTAACCTAGAAAACTGCACTAATAGAAAGTTTGTTGCTATCGCAAATAGTAACCTAACTTTACCCACTACTACCAATATTTTTACAAGTATCCGTTCATGAGTCGATGAATATTGAGTTAGGCGTGTTACACACTCACATAGCAGTAGAAGTCACACCGCAAATACAATTGTGCAATGACAGTACAGTAAATGGAACAGCCAACTCCTTATTTATCGTATTTTTTACGCGGATCCTATGACATAATCCACTTAACGCTGCAGTATACTCGTACATTGATTCTTTTTATCTATCGATAACCATGTTTGATTTGATCATTTACAACAGTTCTTCTTGTAATATATTTCCCAAAGCTAGAACTTTGACTACCACCTTATTGAAGTAACTTGAAAACGAAACGTAGCAGAAAAAAAATTAAATAAAATCTGTTTACTCGAGAAAAGAAAACAGGTGTATTTAATTTCTATTTTTGTTATTTCTAATTAATTGTGTTACAAAAAGTGGTTACTCATTTGACTCAAAGAAAGCCTACTTATAAAAGCAAAATAACTCTAATCGTTATACTTTAACCACAATTAACTCATTTTCTATTGCTTTTAGGCGACGATATGTCATTGGAAATATATTCCTTATCAACTAACAATTGAATCGACAAATGCAAAAACAGAGTAAGTAAAAATTTTGCATTTTAAGTAGGTAAACAAAGAAAAACTGAATATTATAGTACATTTTATATATTTTGATATAAAAGTTATAACAAGTTATTGTGCCTCTGTTAATTTATATATTTTTTCCGTCGATCGTTTATTTATGAGTAAGTTTAGTGAATAGGAAATCGTTTATTAAACAACACTATTAATGCACGATTTCTATTAATGCATGATTTGTTATAGCCAATCACAAGACGTAATGACGTCGTTTGATTGGCCAATCGAACGTATGTGAAATGAAACCTTCCAATCAAAACATACCGCCCTCTAGAACTGTCAGTGTCAAATTACATAAATTGTCATATAACCTAAAAAGACATCGGCGAAGAAAAATCTGTGTGTAAACGACGCTAGAAGAATACGATCGACGAAAAAATTTTGTAACCACTCGAATATTAAACGGCGATTAATGATCTCGGCAATTAACGCACTCGCTAATCGCTCGCGCGTTAAACAATCTCGATCATTAATCGCTGTTTTTAATATACTTGTTGGTTAAATAACTATTAAAGTAGTTTTTAATGGACATGGTACATTTCAAAATTATTTCTGTATATAGCCAGTATCACGTGTTGATATACAAGATGCCAATACTGTTTGCCAAAAAAGGTCACCTGTATAGGTACGTGTAATAGATTATAATATTAATAATATTATTATATTATAATAGTGCATTTTCACTCATTTGCACTAAGATACATCAGGTAGCCCATGACCATATACAGGGTGTCTCACGGAACTGGTCCATTAAAAGCTTTTGATGTTCCACAATTTCTATATATTTGAAAGTTGGAATCGGGTTCAACTCGATCCAAACTTGTAAATTAAAATACTCTCAAAATGACTGGCACTTGCGGTCTACACACAGAAAAGTGATTATTTGGAACGAGAAAACATAATTGCTTGAATTTATTTACTAGATTCAAATGCATATTTACTTGGATGTAGAAAGTTAGGTATATACAAGAAATGCCACATACTCAATCTAAGATAAATGCTGTCGACAAATAAATTCTTTCTTTATAAGAACCAATATTGTATTGAAAGTAATTGAATTTTTCGTCCCAAAAATGTCAATTTCTCCAACGAAGTAATAGTAAATCCATCCAAGTGCGTAGTTACTTGATCCAAGAACATTTAATATAAGTAAGTATTGTTTACTGAATAAAAACCCACCAATTATTTAACTGAAGTGATTCTCACTTCCTTCAAGTAATTCCTTTCTCTGGAATAAATATGCGCATCGTGATTTTGTCAAGGCTCGCGCGCCCGCGCGTAGGGCTGGCGCCGTAAGGAGCGCAACCTAGTACGAAAACAACAACGAAGTAACCGTAGGGGCTGTGCCTTGTGATTAGTGTACAATAAATGTTTCAACATGGAATAATTTGATGTAAGGCTTCAGGTTCGAACGAGTAAGTAAATATAACATACCTATCTTGTTAATTAGCAATAGAAAACGTATTTGTGCCAAATCTTTAAAATTCTTACATTAAGTAGGTAAAAATATTTACCGGGAATAAAAATATACACTTCATTGAAGACTGTTTACTTCCTTTACCAGAGTAACAACTTTCTTCTATCTAGTAATTATTCCAAGAAATAAAACTTCTTGGTTGAAGTCAATAATCTCTCGCGTATATACGAACCTACCAACTACTTCTTCCGAGTAATTCTCTCTTCGTTCGAGAGATCACTTTTCTGTGTGTACTGGAAGTTTCCACGTACTCAAAAATACACCGACTTTTATCAGGTTTTCCTGTACCTAAATGCCACAGATTTTGAGTTACATATTTTGATTTTTCTCCTCTTGTTAATTTTTGGGGTATTGTTCAAATTGAATATCTTGGTTATTATTGAAGCTAACAGATTCATGATTGGTGAGAACATATATACATAAATACACCACTCCTGTAGACTAACACCCTGTATATTAATACAAAACTCGAAAGAAAATCCTGCGCTCCAATATTGCATACAGGTGTTTCCTAAACCTATCAGTGGGTTGAGATATTCATACCTTTCTTTAAATTTATTAAAACGCTTTTTATATTGCATTAGCAGACTTTGATATTTTGACAGCTATTTGCGTTGTGACAGATTGTATGTAAATTTGTGACGGTTGAATTTTGTGAAGATACGCAAAAGAAGTTGTTTATCTTAAATAATATGTACCTAGTAATGGGGCAATGCTTTGTTACCTAAAATAAGGGTGCAAATTACAATTACAATTTACGAAAAATCTTTTTAATACCAACAATTTGTAAGATTATATTAAGGGCAAATTAGGGTCAGGGAAATCTGACTAAAGACACTATAAAACGATGAAAAAGAAAACTTCTAGAAAACTCTTTTACCATTTTCGATCGTTCAACTGTAACTTTAACAGTATCTGACCTAAGAAAACGCTTTCAAAATGACCGTTATTTCTCGGGTGTCTTAGATTATACTTGTGAAACTCTCATGGTTTAATAATTTGATCCATAAAAAAGGTCTACAAACAGCTGACGGAAATAGCCAACCCAATACACCAGGTAAAAACTTTATCCGAAATGTCCCTCCTATAATGACCAAATACAATAACCGGAATAGGGTCTTTTTAGAGTACACTCTCATGATTCCATGTGGGTTACAATTCCATAGTGACCTTGACAATGCGTGTATGCTCCTATACGTGCTTACAGTTGCGTTTCTGGGATATTTCTTTTTTAAATAACATTCTGTACATCATAGGTTAATTTTTCTTGACGCAGTGGTATGCAACATTCTTGTGCGATGACGTACTTTTCGACTAAAATTAAAAACCGTGATATTTAACAAGCTGATCACGTATACTCACTCTGAACAACAACAGGAAGCCCTCAGTTATATTAATTGGAACACGGTTATGTTTAATTGGAATACATTGTTACTATATATTTTTCATAGTAGTGTTCCAAACCGTACTCTGCATGCGTCTACTAAAGTAATTGGATCAAATGGAAAGTTAGCAACAGACGTGTTTGTTACTAAACTTGTTCTTATTTTTTGTGAAATACTAGATGACGTGTTAAATTAAGAAAAAACGATGTAAACAAATGTTCTAAGGTGATGTGTTGATCAGTTATAGCCTCTTGAGCTTTGAGTTTAAACACACCAGAGAAAAAATTCTTTTAAAGCCACATAAGGAACAAAATAAGCCATGTAAACAAGGTGGTGCAAGAACTGAGATGTACCGCAATTACATGATTTTTTTTTTTAAATTTAAGGGATTTCATCTAGAGCATTTTGATTTCATCTACTGTACTTATGGTCCTTATTTATCAAACTTTAATTGGTCTGTAGGGCACTTTCAAGTTGTTCTTTTACATCCATACTTAATTCCTGTGAAATTTGGCACAATTTATTGTGGTATAACAAAACAAAAACTTTAGTTTAATTTTTTTAATATTAATAAATTGAACTTATTCTCAATTTTGAGATATTTTTTGTATAGAAATAAGGACTACCCTAATACATAATTATGTATATTAGGAAAGAATTACACTTATCACATACATTTTCCTGATGTGTTTGAACACCAATTAGGAAAAAACTTGTGTTTAGCTTCGTAATTTGTTTATTTTTAATCACCTGCGACAACAATTAGGTGCTTATAAAGAAAAGTTTGGATAAATTTTTAATTTGTTTGACGTGTAAGGCCAAGTTTCACAAGAACTGGTAATCTACATATATTATAGATTCTGGGGAATTCCATAGTGACAGTTGGGACTCATTTTCTGACGCACTTTTAGTTATATAATGTTTAATATAAGCTAATATACTAACAATAATACAGGATGTTCCTAAATATCATGTAAATACGAAAAGGGGTAATTCTTTGGCTTATTTAATGACTAAAAATCCATATAAACATAGGTCCGCAAACGCTTCGTTGCAGATCTACAGGGTGTTGAAATTTCAAGATTTTTTTAGTTTTTTCTTTATAGCTCTTGTAGTTTTTGAGATATTTAGCTCTAATGTGGAATATGGGTTACGCTGTAGGATTTACATCATTGGGCATACCAAATAGTTTTAAGAATCTACAGGGAGATACTTTTTTAGGGGTCATGCCCCCTTTTCTCCCCATAAACTTTTTTTTCGGTGCGCCGCTGGTGGATTCTAAAATACAAAATGCATTTTTTGTTTTGTTCTAAAGCATTTTAATCTCTTGTAGTTTTTTCGTATTTACCACCGTTATCGAGAAAAAAAATAAAAGTTTTTCTGTTTCGCTAGATGAAGTTAATTTTTTTAAATAATTCGTCTAGTATGCCTTGGCTTGATTTAGACAACCTTTTGTTAGTATTTATTTTGACATTTTATTCAACACCAACTGTTAAAAATTAAAACTAGGATACAAGAGCTATAAAGAAAAACCTAAAAACATCTTGAAATTTCAACACCCCGTAGATCGGCAACGAAGCGTTTGCGGACCTATGTTTATATGAATTTTTTGTCATTAAATAATCCAAAGGATTACCCCTTTTCGTATTTACATGATATTTAGGAACACCCTGTATATAATTGATGACAAAAGAAGTGTGCTTTAATATGGCTACCGAAAATTACAACTTTTTTCTTTATATTCATGTTTGATTCACTGTCAGTCGGGCCACGCACGAACATAATAACAGCAGATTAGTATACAGGGTCTTTTGAGCTGCCATTAGAAGTGTATGGAGAACCAAATGAAATCAGGAATTGAAAATTTGTGGACTTATGTTGTTGGGTACGATTTATTTAACAAAAATATTTTCCGGGTTTGGTTACTTCCGGTTACACCGGAACTGATGTTACGTTTCATATTTCAAACGGAACGTCCTGTATTTTAAAGCTTTTTTTTGTTACTATACCAAACATGTGTTAATTTGAGATATTTTATATTTCAATACAAAACCGACAGCTGCAAGGTTGCCTTAAACCTTGTTCAATGAATTTCTGTTTATTCATAATTATTGTACTGTTGTTCTCCGACGCAATCTAGATCTGGCGATGTTTTTAATTTCTTTTTTATTTTTAAAAATCTATGAAAGTAGGTAAAAAAAGTACCTAATAAAAAGTAGGTATATTAGGACATTTTACATAAAGTTGACCTAAAACTTTCCATAAAATTTTTTTTAAAACTTTTCTCGAGTTCAACTTTAGTTCTTATGATTTGAACATCCTGTATAACTTTTCGAAAAACTTTGCCTATGTGTCGATAATATGTTACCTTCACAACAGTTCTGCCGGACAACTTTTTTTGCAACGGTCACAGCAGATAATTTATAAATAATTTAAGGCAACCATGTAGCTGTCATGCTTTATTGAAAACATTGAATATCTCAAAAATGACATGCTAGGTATAAGGTATGTAACATACAAGTGACCTTAAAACTAACGAAGATTTCAAAAATTTCATAGAATACAAAGTGTTCTATTTGAAATGTGAAAGTTGATACCATTTCCGCTAAAACCGGAAGTAACCAAAAACACTGCTAGGAATGCATGATTACAACTAAGTTTTTCACTGGTGTGTTGTATGTTAGCATGGAATGCCCCAATTGCAAGTTTAGCTATTTACGTCACATGCAAAATGTGAATTAAAAAGGTATTTCTGGACGCATACTTGTAGTAGTTTGATTTAAATTCCTGTCTCCAACATTTCAGAAACCCCGATACAGATTTGTCCGAAAAATCACAATCTTTTTCATAATTTCGTCTGAAGTTTCAACAAATATAACGACCTCATTTTGTCACCCAGTACAAAGACCAGATCGGTAGCTCTAGCTAAAATCTCTATATTATATACTCAACATTACTATATACACCAGTACCATGTACTACGTACACATACATACATACATATATACATATACGTACAGTCAGGAAGAGTTGGACCAAATATTGATTTTCGGGAGCAAATTCGCAGAGCAACGGGATAGAAAAGAATAGACAGAGAGGTATATCCGTATTACAGATGTACGTTTATATACATGCATTATGTGCACATACTGCTGCTGCCTGGTATATAGGATGCGCTGTTTCTCGGCATCGCACATAATGGCGTAGCAGTGGCCAATTCTGTGGAAATTTCCGTTGGTACTTCTTGGCGCTCGAGAATCCGTAATCTTCTGTCTTTTGTGGATCTTTTATATAGAGTAGGGAGGAGATATGGAAGTAAAATATCTGGTACCACACCTGCCATGGTGATGGTTCGTTCGTTGTCTTTGTTGTACTCGTAGTATTTTTTTTTCGAACGTTGGTTCGCAGCCTCTCACTTACCATGCTTACCACAAAGGTTGGGAAGCTGGTTGTATGATTTTTAAGCGATATTAGTTGATTCACGACGAACTATTTGAAAGTTGCCATGATTTCCATAATTCTGCTCATTGCAGAAAAAATTAATTGATACACAATTAAATGTAAAATTTCTCTAAAACAATTTCTCGTTTATAAAATAAAAATAAAAAATTAAATATTAAAACATATAAAATGTTCAAAATTGATATCTGATTAATGCTTATATTAAATTTAAAACAGCTTTTTTCGTATACATTTTATATTTAGTAGTGAAAAATAATTCCTTACTCTTTTACACTTTTACAATTTCTTTTAACACCTGTTCTGTCATACAGCTATTTTAAATTTAATATAAGCATTAATCAGATATCAAATTTGAACATTTTATGTTTTAATATTTTATTTTTTATTTTATAGACGAAAAATTGTACATTCTTTACTTTTATTTTGGTGTATTGGTTTCAAGATTCTGAGAATAAATTACATGAGAATAACTCTTGGAACGTTTAGGTGTTCAGACTTCAGAGACTAAATGTTTGTTTTTTTACCATAGCAAATACTTTTCAAGCAAGAAAAAACAACTTTAAAGGAACTGGTGGTTTACTCTTAGCATTTTTCGACGATTCTGCAAATGAGCCACAATTTCTGTAATGTCGTCAAAATAGTTAAATAATAAATTAACGTAGAGACAATTTTGTATAATTTATGTCTATGATACTTTTTGGTAAAATTAATAGTTTAGCTGCACGAGCAAATTCTATTTGATTGCGATCGGTCGTGTTTGCATTAATATAAAACTAGTTAGCCAGGATTTGACAGATATTTTCATTTTAATGACCGTACGTAGTGTCAAGCAGTGATGTTTTGACAATACCTACAATAGAATAAAAACATCTGTCAAATCCTGGCTAAGTAGTTTTAATGCATATACGACCGATCTCGTTCAAATAGAATCTCATGCAGCTAAACTACTAATTTTATATATAGTATGATAAAGTCATGTGCCTGGCAACATCAGATTTTTTGTTTTTCTATTGTTGTTTTAATACCACGCAAATATTTTAACAATAATAAGAAAATTTCTGTCTTGCTGCAAATATCTATATAAAATGTGTGGGGTATAACCGGTTTCGGTAAATTAATAGCATCATCAGACCATAGTGTCTATTGAGATAATATAGTTCTTAATGACTTATCAAACATTGACATAATAAATAGCTAAAATACGTGCAAAACAAAGAAAATTAAATGACAGTTTTTGTTTTTCTTACAGAATCATTTTTTATAATAAAAATTCTTTTGGTGCTTCTTACTTTGCAAAAATTCGCTTTTTAGTCATGACCAGGAAAACAATTACAGCACTTTTCTCAAATATACGTATGTAATTTTTGTTCTTCTTGTTTTTCAAATGGGACTAGTCGTTTTTGGAAAAAAATAAAGACAACTGAAAATTGTCAAATATTGATAAATCTGTAGATTGGTTTTTGTTAATGGGACTGCATAGGCGGTTTTAATAGATTCCTTTGCGCTGAATATGAATCCGACTGAAAACCTTGCCATTAAGGTATAGGTAAGGTTTTCGAAGAAGTTGAGGTCAATATGTTGTACATTGTTATTTTGTATTTTTTTTAAATTTATTGCCGCTGAACCCAATTCATTAGAAACTTTGCAAGTGTCTCCAAATAAACAAGGACCTTTAAAGTAGAGGAGATTTTGTATAATTTATGTCTATGATTAATAATTGAACATTAATAGTTTAGCTGCATGAGCAAATTCTATTTGATCGAGATCGATCGTGTATGCATTAATATAAAACTAGTTAGCCACGATTTGACAGATAATTTCATTCTAATGACAGTAGGTAGTGTCAAACGCTGATGTTTTGACAATACCTACTGTCAATAGGATCACAACATCTGTCAAATCCTGGCTAACTAGTATCATTTTAATACAGACACGACCGATCTCGATCAATAAGAATCTCATGCAGCTAAACTGTTAGTTTTATATATTGTATGATAAAGTCATGTGTTTGGCTACATGAGATTTTGTTCTTTTCATTCAAGAAAAACAACTTTAAGATATTTTTGACGAAATAAGTTCTGTAATGATGTCATTTAGAAATAATTTCAGTATTTGACAGGTTTTAAATTCTTCTTTCAAATATCAAGTTGATAGCTTTTGACGTCACATGCAAAATTTTTTTTATACCTCTGCTGTGTAAATTAAATGCACGCAGCGAAAAAGTACGCCTTTTCTTAGAATTACATTTCTAACTCTCGAATACTGAACGTAAATATTGCACTATTGATAATGTAGGAGAGACCATTGTTGTCGAAGTACTAGCTTTTGAGGATTAATCTGTTAATGTTTTATTTTGTGCTTTATTTCCGTTTTTTTTGTTGATATAACACTTTTCGCCTTTTTAGCATATTCTCTGATTAAAGCATATTTTTAGTTGACTTAAAGCATATTTAATAAATAAAAATACTAGCAATATTAAATTAATTCTGATAATATCTGTTTCGGTAGGCAACGCATTTACTGTGATCTATGTTCGGTTGCCTATCTACTGAACAATCTACGGGTTACGGCCAAATTTTAGATTCGTCCTGGACCGATCTGAGTTATTGAGATACAAGATTCCAATTTGAAATTTGAACATAAAATTACATTTAAAACCAAGACATATTTAATTTAGATGTGAAAAAAATAATTCTTTACTACGAAAATTTAAGTATTTCTCGTCTTTCGACCACCTGTAAGTTGAATCGAAATTATGAACTAGAACAACCAATTTTTGAATTTTTAGAACAACCAAAACACTTAATAAAGAATACTAATAGATATTTTTGTATGAACATCCATATTAGTTATATTTTATAGCATATTTTTGGGTCCAAATGACCCAACATTAAACATAATTAATTAATTAATGCAAATTAAGTTTTTCGATGAAATGTTTGTTACTTTTTTACTAAAATTATAAAAACTGGAATCCTTCAACCGGCATATTTCTGATTTCAAATAATGTAATAAACAACAATAACAAAAATCATAAAAATATAAAGTATAATAATAAAATTAAGAACTAATCAACAGTGCCATTTCGGATAATAATTGAGTGTTTATACGTGTTTGAACCATACACTTCTGCTTATCTCCACAACTACTGACTAAAGCCGTTTTACACTACCGAGAATTCTAACGAAAATAATAGCGCAAATAGGGTATTTGACTGTATTAAAAATATGGCATGTATTATAGTCATCCTAATAGATTACAGTTTAAGAAAACTATTTGTTATTACTTTTCAAAAAAAAAATGCTTTATTTCTATGAAAAACCAAAATTAAAATTGAATTTTATTCACGTCCTATCACGTGATTGAAAACGCTCTGTAATTGGGTCAGTCTCCAGTGATGTCATTCGTTAGTCCGCCTTAGAGCGCGTTCGGTTTGTCAGGGTAGGGTATGGGGAGAGCAATGCTCAGATAACTTGGGTCGGCTGTCTCTCTCTTATATGCAGATAAACGCCGTATGACGTTAGTCCGCCTATTGTGCAGCGCGTCACTCTCACCGTAAAATACCGGGTTATCCGAACGCGCTTTTATGCTTCTCCCGTTTGAATTTAATAGCACGAAAGCGTCATGTAAGCATAACTTTGTAGGTTAGGATAGCCCTAACCTTCAGCTGTCAGATCAGATAATACCTTTCGAAAATACGATAGATAACTTATTCTAGTCAGTTTTACTTATGTCGAAGTAATCTTCACAACAGAAAACACTTGTATTGGCGGCTATTTATTTCATTTGGATTTCTACGAGCCAACCACTTTCTTCGCAGTTTCAAATCTTGCGGAACAGCTACAAATAGTTTATCCGGAGTTTTTCTTGACGTATCTCTGCATTGTGGAGTTATACACCATTTATAACCCATTTTTATGTAGAAATTGTGAAAACAACACATCATACAACACAATTACCAAACGGCGACGATGTCTATGCTGACAGACCATATGGGCCGATTTGACATCTTGACATCACATCATCTTGACATCTTGACATCACTAACCGGTGACGTCACACAACAGAAAGTATCGTTTTGGCGGGACTTTTTGTGATTCAATTTTTAACGCTGATTTTTATGAAATATTGAGGAAATAATTACAACAAATAATGCATTTACAATGTAGAGTGAAGGAATAAACACATTAAGATGGTTCTCCAAAAATAGTCAAATACCCTATTATCACTATAGTTTTGGTGAGAATTATTGACATTTGACACATTTGACAAAAGCAATTAATTTCGCTACAATTCTAGTGATTGACGTGCGTACTAGCGCGATTTTCTCAGATTCATAACATCTGACATCTTCGTATTCTAAAATTATATACGTATCTGCAATAGATAAATATAGCTAATAATTTCGCTATTATCTTTGTTAGAAATCTCGGTCGTATAAAACGGCTCGTACACGTCCGATTTTATAGTCGATAGTTTTGGTTATTAATTTCGCTCTTATTTTCGTTTGAATTCTCGGTCGTGTAAAACGGGTCTTACGAAAAACATATAGTAGAGCAAACTTGTAGAGAATAGGGTATTTGACTATTATTGGAAAACCATCTTAGTGTGTTTAAACCTTCACTCTACATTGTAAATGCATTACTTTTCGTAATTATTTCCTCAATATTTCATAAAAATCAGCGTTAAAAACTGAATCACAAAAAGTCCCGCCAAAACGATACTTTCTGTTGTGTGACGTTACCCGATAGTAGATGTCAAATCGGCCCATATGGTCTGTCAGCATCGGCATCGTCGCCGTTTGGTAATTGTGTTGTATGATTGTTGTTTTCACAATTTCTACATAAAAATGGGTTATAAATGGTGTATATATAAATCCACAATGCAGAAATACGTCAAGAAAAACTCCGGATAAACTATTTGTAGCTGTTCGGCAAGATCTGAAACTGCGAAAAAAGTGGTTGGCTCGTAGAAATCCAAATGAAATAAATTGCGGCCAATTGTTTTTTGTTGTGAAGATTACTTCGACATAAGTAAAACTGACTAGAATAAGTTATCTATCGTATTTTCGAATCAGGTATTATCTGATCTGATAGCTTAAGGTTAGGGCTATCCTAACCTACAAAGTTATGCTTACATGACACTTTAGTGATATTAAATTCAAACGGGAGAAGCATAAGAGCGCGTTCGGATAACCCGGTATTGTACGGTGAGAGGGACGCGCTGCATAATAGGCGGACTAACGTCATACGGCGCTTATCTGCATATAAGAGAGAGACGCCCACCCAGGTTATCTGAGCATTGCTCTCCCCATACCCTACCCTGACAAACCGAACGCGCTCTAAGCGTACTAACGAATGACGTCACTGGAGACTAAGCCAATTACAGAGCGCTTTCAATCACGTGATAGGACGTGAATAAAATACAATTTTAATTTAGATTTTTAATAGAAATAAAGCTTTTTTTTTTTCAAAGTAATAACAAATAGTTTTCTTAAACTGTAATCTATTAGGATGACTATAATACAAGCCATATTTTTAATACAGTCAAATACCCTATTGTATCCTCTACAACTTCGTTACTAATTATTTTCTGTTTTAAATGTACAGGACAGAATATATTTTGAGGAAACTGAATTAGGGGTCTATCTTACCAATCTGGCGGTATAGTTGTATATTATTCAACCTTCAAATGTACTAGAATTTCAATCTTCCATTTTTTTTTTCGATCGTAAATATATATAATTTGAACATATTTGGTGAATTTCAATAGAGACTTCGTTGAAACCATATTTCAACCGAGAAATATTTCGTATAAAAACTGTTCAAAACAACATAAATATAAACTGTATTTATTATTTTAGTCGTAGGATTTTAAATTGTATGAACAATTCAACATTTTTGATTTTAGTAGTGTCCGACTGTCACTTTTGTTTGGTGGTCATCGGAATAATTCTTTCAATAATTGTGTATCATTTGTATTCATTAACATTGTTTCAATGTTTTGCAGGTTTTGCCTATGCATTATGCATCATTTTTTTATACCACTCGTAAATTTGATTATCAGTTTGTTGAACCGACAACGCTATTCACGCCGCACTCAAACCCTCCTATGGCGTCCGCATTTCACATAAACAACAATCACCATATACCAATGAATCAACCTGATTTTGTCTTAAGCAGTTTTTGAAAGGCGATTTCAATAGTTTTCTTCCGTAGAATAGAAATTGCACGACGAAAACTCAAAAGTATGTATTATAATTTCCAATTTCCATACGTCACGCGAATATGAATTTTTGTAGAAAATACTCAGTTTTAAATCAGACTTTGTGCCAGGTATTACAGACACTGCAAACTTTGAGTTAAAACTGGGTATCTTTTACAAACATCACGATGTTTTTAATTCTTAGTGCTTAAAGTCATAAATAATGTGATTATGTAAAATTATAGAAAATGATGATGCATAAAATGTCAAATAGTATTTTCGTTTGATCTTTAATTTGGCTACATAGTTTTCTTTAAATATTTTTGTCTCTCTGGTCACATCAGAAAAACAAACAGCAATTTTACAGGATATTTCTGCACTTTCACATGAAATGTACTGTAAATTTCCTGGTAAGCAAGATATGTACGACTTTTGCTACCGAATACCACGAAAATTCCCATTTAGCTTAACCTAAAAGAATATTCTGATGAAGATAGTTACCTGTACTCATATTGGAGTCTTGGCTATGAACGGGCTGCGAAACTGTTGACTGAGGTGCCATCTGTATTTGAGATCCAGCTGACATCTGTAACAACAAAAAAAACCAATAAAACACCTCCCCAATCAAAAAACAAACAACAATCACCTACAAGAAACGCAAATTCAAATAATACGAGAGACGACAACCGACGAACAGTGGTCGATTTTTTCAGGTCGGCTAATATCGCGACTGCGAAACGTACTGGAGAAAATATTCGTAGTATGCCTTGGCGAGAATAGGTTCCGTAAAAACATCAAGCCGGCTGGGTGCCCCTGCTTTTCTGCTGTTGCCGCCTGCTTGACTTAGATATCGATTTTGTCCGACACACGTAAAACGCTTGATTAAAACAATGCCGATGGGAAGCCGTCCGAAAGAGTCGACCTTGAAGATATAACCTATAAATTTTGACACGTACCTATGCGCGACTAACGATTCCCGATCTTCTTTTGTCCGCATCTGCTTAGGTTATGTTAAGTTGATTCTGACATATCGGAAACCGGGGGTTCTAACCTGTAACTGGTCGGGTGACTCAGTTTGTACTTAATTTAGACACCGGGAGTGTATAATAAACAGGGAGGAGAGCAGTATTGGATGTGTCATGTCTGTACAGGGTTGCCACCTATATTAAATCCGACGCGGCGCGTAAACCTTGTAAATATTGAAGGAGACTCACTCACTCGTTTCTGTTGTGTATATAGTATTGTGTGGTTATTTTTGGGGCCGGTGCCGCACTGTTACAAAAGACAAGTTTTAAAATAGACCTCGGGGCAAGCAACGATGCGAGCTTGTTTCAATACAGGCCACAAGAAGACGATTTTACGTTTCAATACGCCGTTGGCTACCTGTCTTCAACTTGCTTTCTATAACTCAAGTTTCGGACAACAAAATCGTATTTTCTCACTAACGATAATATTATATATACCAGTTTTTATATCTCTATTGGGGTTTGTGACGTAAAATTGCGTGTTGATAAGTATATTTTCTTAATGTCGACTTTGCCTTCACAATTGTTCACCTTTCACTGTTTTCGGTGTTACAATTAGCAACTTGTACCATTGTTTCTAGTAACTTTTAGGTTTGTAAAATTAGTGGCATTGATGGAAGACGTAAAACCGCATACATAACCACATTTTTTTGTCGTGATGACCCTCCACCAAAGTGGGTAGATGAGGTAAATGGTTTAAACCAGTTTACAGTTACAATTTTCAAATAGTAATAAATATGAATAAAATAAATAAAGAATTCTAAACATAATACAATTCAAATAAAAATGAGTATAGCACTGCTACCCATGTCACATAAAAAAATCGAAAAATATGCAAACATTTTGAAATATATTTCCTAAAATAAACATAATTAATATTATGTTTTGATAATAAATATCTTTGCCCTCATCTACATATCATCCACATGTTATGTGTGGATTTATTAAGCCTTAGATTAGTATAAAGCTGTATATAATATAAAGAATCCAGCCAAATTAGCTAAATATTTGACAAATTAGGAAGGTCTTGACAGTTTTATTATATTTAGATTTATATTAAGGCAAACAACTATGTACAATTATGCAAACAACTACAATTATGTAAGATGCTTGGAGGATCTATCATAAAACACCAAATAGGTGGTGGCATTTATAACCACCAGGTGATAATTCATGAACAAAATTTTGTGGGCTCAGAAAATCAAAACACACATACACACAAAATGTGGAAAATATGTGAATACGGGCAAAAAAAAACTTCGGAAGCAATACGGTACACCGAGAGCGCTTTTTCACTCATACATATATAAGAGTTCGTTTGTAAAAATAAATTCCAAAATCCCCGTATATTTTCGGACTTTATACTCAAATATATCTTGCTTTTTTATATCACATTAATGATTTTCGCCGCAAATAAATTTCATTGGAGTTTTTTCAATTCGGTGAAACGTTGAGCTGATGAAAATATCAACAAAACCGTATTTTAAACGGCTACAACTTCTTAAGGAACTGAGAATACCAATAAGTCCATATAAACCTTTTATTCGGAATGACATTTAGTTTCTAGAATAAAATCGGTAAAAAGTTTTATATGGATTTTATTTCGTTATTTTTAATACTATTACTTAAATTTATTTACTTTTATTGTTGAAATGGGTATTGATTGTGTTATTTTTTCGTTTTCGCATTATTTAATATGTATTTTATCTTTTATTTTTCTTTGTTTTTTAACATTTCAAACGGCTGTAACTTCTTAACGAATAGAAGAAACATGTAAGTCCATACAAAACATTTTACTCAGAATGACATTTGATTTCTAAAAATTAATTTTGCCGAAAAAAAAAGGTATATTAGTATATTTATACTTTTTTCTAATTAATGTTATTTTTAACTGTTATGTAATAATCGTTTTAATTATTAATACAAATTATGTCTAGTTTTTGTTGCTCCCTGACTTAAAAAAGGTTAAGAACCACTGGTTTACACTGTCATTGAAAAACCCAGCTTTAGACTTTTTCGAGGTTATGTTAGAGAAACGTCAAACATTCTAAGCAATGTTAAAATCTAGATACCCTACACTGCGTTTTGGTCGTTATAGCAAATGTTAAACTTAACAAAGAGCTTTTATATTGGGTTATATGACATTTACCATGAAAGTATTGGATAACACTTCATACTCTTAAATAGAAGTAAATACACACAAACATATCAACTTACATGTTTTGTGTAAACACAATAAAAATTAATTCACTACTATCTATAGTCCGAATATCCAAGTATTTGCAAAAATTCGTACACTTTTAAATGTTTTAAACGTTATTATACAAGTTATAACGTACAACGTTACAGAAAAAAAACCGATTCATTCTAATAATGCATATGATTGACGAATTGCAATAAAATTCGCTGCGATAATAATGCTAAACAAGTTGGCAAATGCGCATTTTAAAATAACTAATATGGAAATTGAAGGACGGAATAACATGCATACATAAAATGTGTAATGGTAAATGTGTGTAATTGAGTTGAATACAAATCAAACTCTATTGGATATTTTAACATTTTCGGTATATTATCAAATTTAAAAATGAAGTGGTATATAGAGATCTGTCAATCAATTATTTCTGTACTTTTGACAGTTCCGAGTCAAAAACTGGTTGCTTTTGTTATTATATTCCTTAAAATACCAAGAACTAATATGTGGATAGATGTCTATCGTACTGGCATAAATTTTAAGCATTATTGTGCATAATTATAAACATTTGTTACACTTTAACGGTCAAGACCTTGTATTTTTCGCTAGAATTTATTATTTGGGAATATTCCATACCATTCTAAAACATATGTTTTAACGCAAAGGAATTGTTGACAGCAATTTACTTTCCATTTAAACACATATGACTCGTCTCACAGTATCAACAGAGCAACAGGAAGTACAATTTTATTTTAAATAATAATCGTCACGACATTCAATATGGAAAGCCTTGTAGTTACTATTTATCGATTCGATTCTATAGTATCAGCAAATAATCTGAATACAGCAATTGGGCATTCACGATCGTATGATTTTACTCCCTGTTTTTAACGAGCTCTATTTTCAGCAAACTAAGAAAATACTTCGTAGTGAGATAACTGAGATAATTAATTTTCATTATTTTGCAAACAAGATTACATCAGGTTGCCCATTACCATTACTGAGCAAGACACACACATATACAGGGTGTCTCACGGGATTGTTCCATTACAAGTTTTTAGCGTACACTCCTAGAAAGTGTGTGTAATTCTACACTCATTTCCCATATATAATATCTGTGTTATTACAGTAAAGTTGCTGTGGTATGATTTTACAAAGTATTTACTGTAATTTTACGATAGCAAATCTAAAAATACACAGTTGTTTGGAAATACATATCTGTTTATAATATAATTACATTATAATATAGTTAATATTTTATTTATGTTATAATAGGTTCATATGAAGATAACTGCCTGAGGTTTTACTGAAAACGAGAAAATAAATGAAGAGTTTAAACAGTTTAAGGTGTTTTAAGGTTAACCTACCCTGATAAAAATGAGTGCGAATTTACAAATGAAATTTAATTTTTTTTCAGTAAACCTACCCTATTTGTCAGCAATTTTACCATAATTTTAAGCAAAAATACAAAATATCATTGAAAATGCAGTTACATTCATTAATTGTACAAACTATATGTAAATTTGCTAGCAAGTTTGTAAATTTCATAATAACAATTACCTCAGCGGAATAAAATTTCATATCTATACATTAAAACTACTGTCTGATATGTAAATTTGTCTTTTGCTCGTGCAATTTTAGTCTCTAGATGGTAAAGTGCTACCGAGCGAATTTTTATCGCGCTTGCGCAATAATGGGACATGCAGTTCGAGTTCCGTTCGCCATCCGTTTGGTTGTGTTTACAGCAGATAAGTTAGAGTTTTATTGAGTGCGCTTGTTAAATACAACTAATGTTAGTGGCTCTGTGACTTATCCTTCATCGGTGTGGTGTCGAATATTTGCTCCATATGGTTCTATAGTATTAAAAGATATAATATAGGTATATTATGGAGGACTTTGCAAATATACACAGTGTAGGTAAAAGTTTGCAGTCTTAATATGTATAATTCCACTTTCACTAATTGGGTGTTCTTTTTAGGATACAAGTGTTGACGATACTGACATTCTACAAATTCAAGCACTTGTGTGGTCTCCAATAGGTAAGATTTCGTTTATTGTTCTTTCTCGTACATGCGGTCTTACAATCAAATTTATTACTAACATGTAAACACATATCATTTCAATCACCAATATAAAAAATACCTTTCTACAAACACTCATTAATAACATTACACACACTCTGTACCTCAAAGGAAACCAGCTGCTGACATTGTTATACCTTGTATATGATATATGATATGTACTTTTTATTTTGATTTCAGGTGACACATTTTGGACTATCTTATATGCTGTGTTTGGAGTATCCCCAAAGGAAGGTTTCTCTTACTCTGTAGACGGTTTAGCTTTTTAAAAATTATTCCCAGTCAGGGTTCAAAAACGTATAAGGATAAAACCAAATCCACTGAAAGGTGATCAAACTTAAAATTATGAAATTAAATAAGTAAATGTTTGTATGCAGTCTAAGTAAGTGTGTGACGTAAGTTTACCATAGGTATTTCAACTTAATCTTGAAATAAGATTTAATTTATATTTAAAAGATATATTTCTCTCTGTGAAGCATATTGGAAATTCGGTTTATTTTATTATACGATATGTAGATAAGTATAGTCCATGGGTTCCTGTTTTAATTCTTTTTCTATTTCATTTACTTATCATTACATATAGAACATTTTTGGCAAGAACTTCTATTTATTTAATGTTAAAAATATGAAATATTTATAAAAAATATGTATATACGTATAAATATGTTTAACATGTTATTTATTGTTAAAACTATAATAAAACTTCATACTATTATTTTTTTGTTCTTATTTATGATCTCCACATTAATAGGATTTTACTAGTGATTTTACAGTTGCCAATATAGGCATGTCCGAGCAGTCGCAAAACCAGTTTACAAACAGTTCTTTTGTGAGAAACCAAATAATGTTTCATTGGTATTTATAATGGAGTTATCATAGCAACATATGTGGTCCATCACAAAAGCACTGCTTGTTAACTGGTTTTGCAGTTGCTTGGACAAATCTAATATTAAAGTTGCAGAAAGTTTACTGTACAACAATTAATTGCAATTCCGTGTTCGGTAAATTTACCGAACGTCAGTAATTTTACTTACAAAAGTATATATAAAACCACATCGAAAACCTCATTTCATATGAGAAGTCAATTTATTACCTCAAAGTAAAATTACAAACCACATGGTATTTTCCCTTCGATACAGGGAGGTTAAAAATGACCGCCGATTCACACGGTAAAATTACCTTTTGAGTTTTATCAGTGTATGTTTACAGCAACTTTTATGTAATTTTACGTAATTTATTTTTACAGTGCACCAGTATTTCTATATAATTTGAATGTTTGGAATCAGGATCTACTTGACACGAAATTTGGAATCAAGATACTCTCCTGATGACTGCAGTTTCCGGTCTACACCAAATGTATTCATTCTGCTTTCATTCAATTTTCAGTCAAACAAATATATTTTTATAAAAGAAGACATTTCTGTCCAATATCGTTAGATGGCGCGCTGTAAGCATTATAACCACAGATCCTGATCCTCTTGGCAAAAATTGGAAATTGACATTTCTAAATGTAGTAATTCAACAATAAAAACCATGTGAATAGGGAAATTTTAATAACTCTCCCTAAAAGTCATGTTATAAAGTTGTCAGTAGAAATATTGAAAGATGAACATGTTATCAAAGCAATCAACAATTTATTGATTGCATAAATGTATAATGACGTGTCCTATCCTTGACCCTAATAAAACAATTGGACGTACAATCGAAGTATTATTTTTTTGACAATAACCTCAAAAATTAATATTCCCTATTAATTCTGTATTCCAATTAAATATAATACAATAGAAACTTACCAAAGATGATAAAACCATAAAATGATAAAGTGATACACACAATCCTTGGTTGTCAACGTGAAAAACTATCCCATAATCGAGAATGTAGGGTTTTTAGTGATATTCGAGTCTGAAAGTATTGCGGTTGGTACGTCTGGGGTATTCCGTCATTCAAAACGACCGGCACGGAAAAAGTCTCAAGATCTCGGCTGATCGTTGATTTCTAAAATCGGCAGAGGTGGTGCTAGGTGTCAGCCAGTGAACTGAGCCGTTTCGTTTCGTTTAACTTTCCTACTATCGCATTGAAAATTATAAAACTGTTATGCAGGTCATTGAACTATTACAATCTGCCTTTTTCTACAACAGTACTACTACTAAATACGTAGACAATACCGCTTCAAAAGTGGCACGGCTAGATTATTGCAACCCGGTC
Organism: Aphodius sticticus; assembly: GCA_963966075.1. Classification (NCBI taxonomy): domain Eukaryota; kingdom Metazoa; phylum Arthropoda; class Insecta; order Coleoptera; family Scarabaeidae; genus Aphodius; species Aphodius sticticus. Next base: position 14,937,451 of record OZ014509.1, read on the forward strand.
TTGTGCTCGCCGCTCAGAACACCGACTTTGCACGAGTACGCCAAGTTAGAAAAAATACTTGTAACTGCATTGTTTCACACCAGAGGTCGCATCGGGCTAAATCGCGATGGTGCTAGCAAATATTTTTGCTCTAAGCAGAGCCTAGATTACGTAATACCAGATAAAACAATTTGTACGACTAATGAGAATTGTGGCGTCAGTAATTTTTTGTATAGTGGAAAACCATCTTAGTGTGTTTATTCCTTCACTCTACACTGTAAACGCATTATTTTTCGTAATTATTTCCTCAATATTTCATAAAAATCAGCGTTAAAAATTGAATCACAAAAAGTCCCGCCAAAACGATACTTTCTGTTGTGTGACGTCACCCGATAGTAGATGTCAAATCGGCCCATATGGTCTGTCAGCATCGGCATCGTCGCCGTTTGATAATTGTGTTGTATGATGTGTTGTTTTCACAATCTCTACATAAAAATGGGTTATAAATGGTGTATAAATCCACAATGCAGAATAAGTCAATAAAAACTCCGGATAAACTATTTGTAGCTGTTCCGCAAGATTTGAAACTGCGAAGAAGGTGGTTGGCAATACAAGTGTTTTTTTGTTGCGAAGATTACTTCGACATAAGTAAAACTGACTAGAATAAGTTATCTATCGTATTTTCGAACCAGGTATTATCTGATCTGACAGCTTAAGGTTAGGGCTAACCTAACCTACAAAGTTATGCTTACATGGCACTTTAGTGCTATTAAATTCAAACGGGAGAAGCATAAGAGCGTGTTCGGATAATCGGGTAGGGTACGGTGAGAGTGACGCGCTGCATAACAGGCGGACTAACGTCATACGGCGTTTATCTGCATATAAGAGAGAGACAGCCGACCCAGGTTATCTGAGTATTGCTCTCCCCATACCCTACCTTGACAAACCGAAGGCGCTCAAAGCGTACTAACGAATGACGTTACTGGAGACTGAGCCAATTACAGAGCGTTTTCAATCACGTGATAGGACGTGAATAAAATTCAATTTTAATTTTTGTTTTTAATAGAAATTAAGCATATTTTTTTGAAAAAACTGTAATAAACTGTAATCTGTTAGGATGACTATAATACAAGCCATATTTTTAATACAGTCAAATACCCTATTGTGACAACAAATTAGTGTGTTTTCAGTAACAAAGAAAATATTAGTCAGGAAATTCTTTTGTCCAATTCCTTTACAAATTTTTCAAAAAAAAAAACCTAAAAATGGGCATTAAAGAGGCACTATAACACGGAAAACTGTACATCCTTTAACTATAATTGGATGTATTTCTTTTAGGATTTTGTGAATAAATTACATGAGAAAAACCCTTGGAACTGTTACGTGTACTGAAAAACATAAGTCAGTACTTTTAATGCAAAAAAATATATTTTTACGAAATAAGTCTGTATTGATGTTAGAAATAACTCCAGTGTACTCTTGAGCAAATTTAAGTATTGTTAGTTTCAGAGCTTCCAAACACAGGACACAATACTGAAGATTGATATGAAACTGGTATACCTCAATTGTGAAATTTGAGATCAATCGACATATACTAACTTGTGCACCAAGGGGCTCAAAATCGGGATAAAAGTTTACATACCACAGTTATATTATAAATATCTAAGCTAAATGACTATCCTGGCCAACAAAGAACAACATCGCACTGGTAAAAACTGTTTCTGGTATGCTTTTTTTTCGTACAATCGTGCAACTTCCACATTGTGAGTAGTTTTAAAAAATTGAAAGAAGAAATTGGATTCTTTTTCCGCTTTTAGTACTGCTTTTCTGTAAAACAAGGTTCTACTCCAAATTCCTGCCTTCAGATTCTGATTCTCCGGAACAAAGCATACCAAAAATAGTTATCACTTGTTACATTTTGTTCATTGTTGGTCAGGATAGTCACGTTGATTATATTATTTTATTTTTGACAAATTAAGTGCTTGAAAAAATGTGTATGATATCAAGGCTCAAAAGTTTTTTTCCTATTTATATTTTTTTTTCTTTTGCAGAAAAAAATAAAAGGTGAAAATTAGGGACCACCCTAATCTAAAACTAGTAAGAACATTATCTTCAGCATGAGATTCTATTTGATCGAGATCTGTCGTGTCTGCATTAAAAATAAAGCTTGGATTTGATAGATATTTTCATCGTATTGACAGTGGGTATTGTCAAAACATCAGCGTTTGCCACTACCTACTGTCATTAGAATAAAAATATATGTCAAATACTGGCTAACTAGTTTTATATTAATGCAGAAACGACCGATCTCAATGAAATACATTTTGCTCATGCAGCTAAACTATTAATTTTATCAAAAAATGTCATAGACATAAATTATACAAAATTTCCTCTACGTTAATTTATTATTTAACTATTTTGACGAAATTGCAGAAATGGCGGCTCATTTGCAAAACCCTTGAAAAATACTTAGAGTAAACATCCAGTTCCTTTCGACTCTTTTGAAAGAAAAGCTTATCAGCTCTAAGTTTGGTTATGAAACTTACATCTTTTTTAATTTTTGTCTGATTTCATATTTTGTCTCTTTCTTAAAACCACTTCAAATGCAAAGCCTAATGCGATATCTATATGTATATTAGCATTGATATTGTTTAATTTTCATGAAACTTTGTAGTTAAGGGTTTTGGACCATTCTGAACAACTATTTAATTATTAGTAAATGTTTTTGAAAACCCTAGTATGCTAAATTAATTTTTTTCATTTATTTTGAGGTTACTAATTTTGAATTTGCATTTGAAGACAGTATATGTTTTTTTTATTTCTCAGCAAGTAAAACAGTTAAAACAGCAAGAAAAATCAGATAGAAACTAAGGAACATACTGTAGTGGGACATACTGTATTTATTTATAGAATCAGATATTTTCAAGTTGTTTAGTCATTTGGATTAAAAGTTCAAATTCAACATTTCAAATTAAAATGGCCACAGATAATCAAAAAAATGTGCTAAGAATGTCATTTCCGTAAACTCAACATTGGACACCAAATTTTAGCTAATTACATTTTATGCATAAGAAACTAGAGTATTTTAATGGTCGTTTTTTTAATATTTATGGTCAATAAGCGAGATGAATTGTTAAGCTTTTTTAGATGATTAATTAACACACCTTAGTTCTCTGTTAAATTTCATTTAAAAAAATTTTTCGCCAAGCAATAAACATTATTAAAATATAGTCAATATCTTGACCTATTTTGTCAATCGCAAACTTTCTATCCTTATACCAAACACAGGGTATATTAGCAACTTAACAATTAAAAATAACAATTCCTATGCCATTCTTAGTTACATGCATGATAGTCTCAATAACATTGTTTCAACTGTAGTAACCCTAAAATAAACACAAGGTCCGCGAACACATAACAAGATTATCATACAGAAATCAAGCAAACACTTCTTATACATAGGAGAATAACAGCAAGCCAAGACAACATAACAACGTACATTAATATTCAAATGCCAATTGAAAGTTGGATTGGAATTTGTACTAGTTTCAATTCAGTGACATAAACGAACATATCTGTATAAAGAAAACCATACAACACTAGTATTTTTAATTGATAAGCCAAAAGATAAAAATCAGGAATAATAATTCCAAATATAAAAAAATCGATATCACTAGAATTTGTTAATTTTGACGATCACTATCGCACCGCATGATATTTAAAATAGGTTATGTTGCAACGTTATTGTTACTAGTCATATAATATGGTTTGTATTATTACCTAGTTATATGGAATATTGGTTAGTATGATATATAATGCTAGATTTCTTTGAAATGACTGCGAATTTCTGCAAAATGAAAATGGCTAATGTTAAGGAATGCGAAACGACTTTTAGAAGTTACAAAATATGAAATACGTACCAGCGAATCGTACAGACGGTATTATTGGAACAATTTGTAAATGAATAACAAACTGCTTGCAACACAGCCACAACTAATCGACGAAAAAAATGTATATGCTTTCGGACCCCGATAAGATAAGACATATGTATGTACAACATATTTTATACCAATTCAAGTTATGTATATTATATACATAGACTGCGAACGAACGTTTGTAGTTTGTGTACATAGTAAGTGAGGAAATGACGTAGTATAACGCATCCATATAAGCTAATCTCCAAGCGACACTTTACAAAGCCTTGCGCACCATACTTAATTTTGTCTATTCCCATTGGTGTGTATAAGTAGTTCTTTTTAATGCTTTCAAATTACGCAAAACTGAACGTAAACTAAAGCAATGTGGAGAGTACTATTTCAACTATTTCAACTTCAACATTTCACTGTTAATATCGAACATTCTTTTGGTTATTCCAAGAAAAAGTGACATGCGCACTAGCATTGTATTCAAGATTTTTATAACGTTGGATTATGTACATTTAGGACCCAAATGTGTAGGATCCTAGTAAATCTTTTGGGCTATTCTGAATTATTACTACACTAACTGAGTTGTTTATTAAAATATGTGTCACGAATTGCAAAACAACTTTTTTTGTGGTAAAAAAATATTCACCCGAATGGCTAATGAATTTTATTCACAAGAACATAAGAGCGCTTTTTATGGGTCGTTTCTTATAATATCTACTTTTAATATTTATTGTCAATAAAGGAGCTAAAATATTTAGCATTTTCTTAGAATATTAATTAACACACCTGTATTATAAACAAAGTATAGAAAAAATGTCTTAATAATGTGTTAAATTTCCTTAAACAGCCTAGTCATAGAATACAATTAGTGAGAACTAAACTGGATTGAGGACAACCGATTATAGTCAAAATTTTCGTAGTAAATTAAACAAAATAATTGCAAACAAGCTTTACGTCTATTGCTCGTAAGTTTAAGTTAAAAAAGTATTATTAATAATGTTTATAAAAGAAAAAACAATCAAAATATAAAATTAAACAAAAAATACATCGATTATATCACTACATTATTTATATTTTATATTATAATTTAATTTTAGTAAAGTAAACTCACTTGATTTTAAACTTCTTTCTATATAACGTCACTGAAAAGATTTAAAGAAACCGCAAAGTTGGTGATATGGTGAAATATACCAACTTTTGAAGCAGCATAGGCGTCAGTCGTGTGAGGTATCTTTGAATAGCTAGTTTAACACCAAATGAATTTAGTCCAATTTTTTTTATTTAAGTTAATTGAAAGCGTTAAAGGTGATATTCGATCATGTTTAGTCAACTGGCGCACCCTGTATATCTGGAACAATTGCAGATAGACCTAGGTGGCAATTATGGATTTTTAAATGAAAATAATTAGTCAAATATAATTTCCTAATTTTCTTTCACCTTATAGACAAAAAATGTTGTACTATTGTTGTACTGCACACAACGAAACGTTGTCTCAATTCAAAGCAACCATTGTTAATCCAAAACAACGGTTGTTTTATATATACGCAAGAATATATATATATATATATATATATATATATATATATATATATATATATATATATATATATCGTTCATTGCAGAAAACCGTTGTTTTGACCGGTTGTCTTACTTTAAGATTGTACAATTTTAAATGGATATTATACTTATTTGACTTAAGAATTTGTTCTTTTAAATCAATAGGTTGGGTAGTTAGATTATACAATCCAAGCTCACATTCTTGGATTAAATATTCACCTTCTTCTTTTAAATATGGAACGTGTTATTATGAAAGCAATAATATTTTACATGGAATGCAATTAACGCATCCAAAAAGAATTGTTATTTTCCAACTACACAGAGGAAAAAATTTCTTTGACAGTATGAAACTTTATTTACGTCAAATATACATGACTGTTGATTATCAGTTAAGAAACTTTAGTTTGAAGTAAACATTTTTGGTTAGTTATATCAAAGCAGGAATTTGCTCGATACAGCAAAATATTCATTTGTTATTAACATATATTGTTTTAGGACAAAGAAATATTATAATGTAAGTAAAATTAGTTAGTTGTATCAAATTTCCAATTTGTTAGATACAGCAAACTATTCATTTGTTACTAACATATATTGTTCTATTCCAAAGAAATTATTAAATTAATTGTTTATATATTTAATGTTTTCATATATTTGTTAAATTTAAAAATTTAAGTTTGTTACATATATGGAGAAATCAAATATAACTTCTTTCCATTCAAATGCTAAAATTTCCTTCGATTTTATATTCACAAATTTATACATTTCTTTGATATAAACTATTACATGCATAGAAAGAATTAGTCATGTTGTTGACCTTATTAAATATGATACTTAATTTAAATAAATATACGCTATAATTTAAACAAGCGTTCTAATAAATGTCTTTCCATCAATATTAGAGCTGTTGGACATTTCTATGTCAGGTACATTGATGATATAATGGCACAATCACTGATGCTGCATAGACATGTATGCGCTTGTATACCCTCTAGAGTCTAGGAGACCTCTCTTACGACGAGAAACTAAAGCGCCATCTATCGGCATCTTTCACATTATTTTCAAAAGAACTACTTTCTTAAATCAAAACAATCGTTTGGTTAAAGCAAATATTTAGGTTGTTTTATATTAAACAAATAGCTTCAAATAAACAAATATTTTGTTGTTGTTAGCAATTCATCAAAAAAATGTGTTTATTTGACTCAAAACATGTAAGAAACTGAATTCTTGCTTATAAATAAAAATCTATTTATGTTAATAAAATATCTCTTTAGGACCACTATATTTGTTTAAGAAATGGATTCTTTGATTCAACACTGTTTTTTTCTCTCTGTGTAGAGAAGAGAACACACCCGGTGTCTCTTCTTTGTCTCCTTCCATCAATATTAGAGCAGTTGGACATTTCTACGTCAGGTACATTGACGGAATAATAGCACAATCACTAATGCTGCATACACATGTGTGCGGTTATATATTACCAAAGCGCCATCTATCGGCATCCTTCACATTATTTTCAAAACAACGACTTACTTAAATCAAAACAATCGTTTTCTTAAAGCAAATATTTAGGTTATTTTATATTAAGGAAATCCTCTTATTATAAGTATGTGTTGTCTGAAAACAAAGAAATTATGTTAAGAATGTTATTTTCTTAACATTAGACAACCATTTCTCCGTGTGTGTGTGTGTGTGTGTGTATGTATAAATAATATAATACATAATAACAATCAATAAATCAATAAAAAAATCAGTAGATTTTCACGATTTTTAAATATGGAAAATGCGGTAGAAGTGATACGTGAGCCATTTGGACTGTTCCAGAAGTCAACGACAAGACTAAAAGATCTAATAGGCCAACTAAGCCATCTTTTATATTTTTATTTAATTATTTTATTTTAAAAAAAAATGTTACAGTATGAACAGTCAAAAGAAAATTGGTCAGAACAACATAGCCCAAGTTCAACCGAATTTGTAGGACTATAACAATATTCTACCATTATCATGCATAACCGACACTTTGTATAATGTATTCATTACCAAAATGCTTTATTTATGAAGGTTACACCTTGTCAAAAAAGGAAAAATTTTGGAACTACGTTTTCTTAATAATTAAAACTCAATTAAATATTAAAAATACAGTTCCTTTTTCACCTATTAACCCTAAACAAAGCTACATAAACACCTCCACAGTCCCCACAACAAAAAACACCCGTACAAGTTCACTCCGCAGCTAAAAATCGCATTCCAACCTATAAACGTCAAACCCGGCCGGTAATGCAGATTCCCGCGTGCGCCATCTTGACCGGTACGTCAATCTGCATCGCGAGAATCGCGGAAATCACGTTACAAAAAGGCGTAAGGAACAGCAGAGAGAAGGCAAACGAACCAACCAAGCGGCAGGGGAAATCAATACGAACCATGAAGAAGGAAAACGTCGTCGTGTCGGGCCAACCGCTCGGAAATTCATGTCTCAATGAGGAAAGATGGCGTCCATGTCGTCGCCTCGGGTCACTAGATTCGCGTACGGATCAAAACACCGACTGACACCGACTTTTCGAGACTTTAGTTTAGTTTTAGTTTAAACAGAGAGATGGCGGAATATTTCTATATTGTTTCCATCAGTTGGTATCGAAGCCTGAAGGCTTGAGACGAGACAGAGAGACGTAGGATGTTATAGGGAGTGTGTTGATATTTTTAGAATGGGTATAGTAAAGTTCTTCCTTGATCTGTGTAGTTTCTGGTCATTTGCGAGTGTAAGATTGAGGGGAGACGAGTGAGAGGGGTACGGTCGGGAGGGGAGGGGAGGTCAGGTGTACGCACAGCCATCTTATTCGTTGGATATACCAAGGCTCACGCCACGCACACACATACACACAGACACATACAATACACAGACAGAAGAAAACGAGACATACATAATAGAATGGTTTTAATAATGTAGGTTATCGACCCATACAAACTGGTGTGGAGTTGGCAGACCTCTAGCTATGCTTGGCTACTTAATACAGTCTCCATAAATGCTCACAGGCGAGATTCCTCAACCTCTCCACGGTGCTTACCTTTCGAACTAACAGAAATCACGATGCCACTTTGAAAACTCGCACTGTACATATGAATTTAAACGATGATCGGAACTGGTCCTTGAAACTAACCCAGATGGGGGATCAGGTAAAAAGAATTTGTCGAAATAAGTGTTCCGATGTTAGAATACAATAAACTACCACTGAATGGGAGGAAATTGCTGGACGATCGGCATAGCGGTGGAAATAAGGATTGTTAGGTTGGAATTCTGTATCGTATGCGCGGAGCTGCATCATCGTTTATTAATATATCTGTGGAAGGATTCTGAGTATTTAATCAGAATGATCTCATTGTTTTGTGTGCTTATGATCTTGCAAGACGTATTTGCAGTGGTAAAAATTTAATTCTGAATCATTATAAGTAGAAGAAGGAAATAGATAGCACGCGTAGTATGTATGTAATATGGAAATATAATGTATGCAACCTGAAAAATCTCTCCAACAAAAGTATTCTAATGATCTCTATACATATTCCGACATATTCTGATGAAACATAACAGATATTTCATATTTTGATCGTAAAAATACATCTTAGTATCTGAACTAACATAACCTACAAACCACGATATAACACCAAACAAAAATCAGTAATGAAATGATTTGTTGGCTATCAAACTGTTAAACATCTGTAAGCTGATTGTATATGGGATTAGGTATCAGGTGATACGGGGGGTCAATAATAGGGGTCAATTCCGTTGAAGCATATAAAGGACCCAGATTTAAAACTTCTGAGAGCTACAATAAAACTTTTGATATTTGGATTTGTCAGTGGTTGTTTAGTATAGTTTTGGATGAGACAGAAATTTGAAACAAATGAACATCCTTTTCCGGTGTTGGGAACGAAACGTCACTGGAACGAACATACGAGAACATCTGCTCATTAATGAAGTGCTCATCCGTTGGAATCAGTTAAAATTTGTATGTTGCTTTGGGTTTAAATTTTGATATACCTACATAATAATAAAATTCGTTGTTTAGCTATTTAGGTTATGCAACTAGACAAATGAAAATAAAAATAATAACAATAGTATAATAGCCGGATCGGCGATTTATCAGAATCTACGATCTACCCGAATCAACGCTCCACCCGGATCGACGATTTATTCGGATCGACGATCTACCGGATCGACGATCTACCGGATCGACGATCTACCGGATCGACGATCTACCCGGATCAGCGATTTACCCGGATCGGCGATTTACGCGAATCGACGATCTACACGGATCAGCGTTATCTTCATTTGTGCAATCACCACACCAACAATACTAATACTAACTGGTAACATTAAAATTATTAGATTGGGGTGATAGTTCTATTAAATAAATAATTCTCATCGCAATAATTTCGATATTTTTAGAAAAATTGTTTTAAATAAACGTAGTAAAGTAACATTGTCCGTATTTGATTTACAATACAATTAAATCTAAATCTATTAAAAACCCAAACATTTCTTCTAAGCTTGATAATATATTAAAACTAAGTGAAAATTAAATTAAAGTCGAAATTAAAGTCGTTTCACTTAGCCCATTTGCACACGGGGATACTAAAAAGGGACTGATTAGTGACGCAAATTACCAACTGCTTTACTTTGAGTCACTGCCTGTGTAATATATTATATGGGACGCCGCACACGGCGCTACTGGTTAAGGACTCGTCTGTGTTTCACAAATCCTAGTGTCAAAAAACTCGTCGTCTGGGTGATTAGCATGTCGGGTTGCCTATTGATTTGAGTTTTCAGTTCCTTCATGATGAGTGACCAAAAAACCAACCTGTTGCTGGTGGGGGTGTACCAAAAACCTTCTGGCTGTTCGTCTTATCCTCATGAGGTAATAATACAGCACTAGAGTTTCATCATCACTACTCGACTCTTCAGACATTGCACGATCGATATCCACGACGACACTGAACGAACTAGAGATTTCGGTTGCTGATGATTTGCGTCGTGTGTGGAGTCAAGTCACCATTCAGTCTGTAACTGGTCAGAAACCCAAGTTACCAACTGGTTTAGTGCATTTCCAGCATCCCCATGTGCAAAGGGGCTTAATCTAAAGTTTAGTTTAGTAAACTAATATTAAGAAACACGAAGTTAAGCTTCGATATCACCAAAAAAATCACCTATCTTTATTTCGTATTTATTACTTTTGACGTATGGTATAACGTAAACAAATAAAGGTATTGGTGTCTATCTGTACAAATATTCAAACTGGACTGTGTTTGAGTTTTCTAGTCGATGATATAGTACTTTCACAATCGTCGCTATTGTAAACATGGTTGCCAACTCACTACAAACACGCACTACAATACTCCAGAGTGCAAGTATAGAGAAGTTCAGAAGAAAATAACTTGTGCTCTTATAGTTAACATTTAATAATATGATATAATGTATTACAGCAGACAATAATCAGACGCAACTGCCATCGGAAAGCATTTCTATATTTGTAGTCCACATCAAAATTTGCATAAATAATTTTTATAAATATTGAAATTCCTTTGCGATGGCAGTTGCTTAAGGACCTTCGGAATCTAATGGTAGCGAGCATTTCACTATTGGCGCAATAATTATGACTTGGGTTATTTTCGCGTTTTGGGGGTCGGAAACGGGAGCCTTAACGATCTCGTAAAAAAACATTGTTTCATAAAGACGGAACGGCGATCTTAATTCCTTATAGACAATTTGGATAGGCTTTTAAAACAATATAAATCAATTATTTCGATTGTGTTCTAATATAAAGTTAAGTTATTGTATTTTCCATGGCATTATAAAGAACTCGTGGTGTTTTTCTACAGAAATAAATCTGAAGCGGTTAAATCGTAAATCTTGCTGGACATATTTCCAATAGGTGTCGTTCTTGGGGCTTGTTGTTGTTTTGTAGATTGGGTTTAGTGTCAAAAGGCACACTATAATTATATATTATCAAAATCAACTAAAAAATCGTACCACTTCTTATATTAATTTATAAATCGTTATATTATAACCTGTATATTAACTAAACTTGGACAATATGCACGGAGCGGTGCAGTTTAGCGCTTTCAATGACCTTCAATGTGACCTCAAACATGTTTTAAATATAGCTGTTTTTAAACCACACATTGATAAACGTTTACTTTTATAAATTTGATTAATTTTCAGTGCATATAGCGTTTCTTTTTTTGCATAAAACCAACAGATTTATTTTATATAACATTACAATGTGAAAACATTAAAGAATAAAATAATAATACGAAAAATTAAATTTCAGTTCTGCTTATAGGGTATGTATTTAATTCCGTTTCATTTGCTCGACTTATTTGCGACGGGGTGCTTCCTTCTGCTCGAGGTCGACTTCATGCTCACTTTTCCGTCTCCGGATGTAAAATAATCAATAATGCACCCCACAGTCCAGTGCCAAGGGGAGAGACGAAAGACGAGGTACACAGGCTACCGCATTCTGAATCTCTTTGAAAACCGGTGTACGCCTTTTTATCAAGTGTCGGGAATCACCAAATACGGAGGGGTTTCAAAACACGCGCAGTTGACTCACTAATTCATTCGTAATATTATTATAATACCAACATAACGAAATAAAATTTCGTCGTAGAAGAAAAAATTGCGTTTGATACCATTTTTTTCCTGGGTAATTTTTTGAATAGGTACCCGATGCACAAAAGAGTAGGTACCTTTGGCCGTGAATGAAAACAATGCACAGGAAAGCAAAATGCTGAGAGAGACCAGCTGCCGGCCCAAAGAAATCTTATACCCGGGACTGTACCTCCACGTATGACAAAATCAAGGTGGCCGAGAAGATTCTTCTTCCTACAACACCGCGCCCGCTTCTGCATCTATAAGCTTGTTACAAACGTGCCAACCAATCAGGTTTAATCAGGGAGATACTAAGCCATCTTGATGTTTCTATATTATTTCATACTATAAGTGGGATAGGTAACTGCAAACAAATATCAATTATCAAAAGGTTTGTTAAACATCTGTCAGCTGATTCTTGTATGGGATTAGCTACCAGGTGATACGTAAATAGGGGTCAATTCCGTTGAAGCATAAAAGGGTCCCAGATTTAAAACTTGAGAGCTACAATAACATTTTTGATATTTGGATTTGTCAGTGGTTGAAATTGTTTTCAATTAACTAAGGTTTTTAATTTGAAACAAATGAACATCCCTTTCCGGTGTTGAGAACGAAACGTCACTGGAACGAACATACGGGAACATCTGCTCACTAATGAAGTGCTCATCCGTTGGAATCCGTTAAAATATGTAAGTTGCTTTGGGTTCAAAATTTTGATATACCTACATAATAATAAAATTCGTTGTTTAGCTATTTAGGTTATGCAACTAGACAAATCAAAATAAGAATAATAACAATAGTAGAATATAGAGTACCCGAATCGACGATCTACACTGATCGACGATCTACCCGGTTCGACGATCTATCCGGATCGACGATCTGTCCGGATCGACGATCTACCCGGATCGGCGATTTACACGATTCGACGATCTACCCGGTTCTGCGATCTACTGGAATCGGCGATATTATTTGTTCCATCACCATAGTGACTGGTAACATTAAAATTATTAGATTGGGGTAATAGTTATACTGAATAAAGAATTCTCATCGCAATAATTTCGATATTTTTAGAAAAATTGTTTTAAATAATCGTAGTAAAGTAATATTGTCCGTATTTGATTTACAATACCTGCAACGTATACATCTGAGAGAGCTGTCAAGACCACATGGTTCTTTCTATAAACACATCAGAGTCCGGTCCACAAGAGTTATTAAAAATATCACAGTTTCGGTTTAGGCAATTTAAAAAGTTCGTTTTTTTCGGTTCGCTGATGTTTTTTTAGGTTATGTGATGGTTATACCTGGTTGTGCAAGTGGAAATGAACCAGCAGGGCCTTGAGGACTCCTTCCATGGCTGCCGGTGATCGAACTCGTTTGCGACCAGGGGCTCATCGAGAATAAGTTAAGCAGATCGCGCACAACAGAACACACTAATAAACGGAAAACGGGCGGCCATGCGACGACATAACCACCACCGCGGGTCGGTCCAGAGCGCACTAAACCAAAACTGAAAACGCAAGCGGCAACCCGAGGAGGAGAATCCAATCCGTCGTGGTGGTTTGTGAGTGAGCACTAATCCATAATTCCAGAGAGTGTGCCGTGGAAAAACCGGGCCGTGGTGTGTCCGGAGGGATCAGAGCCCTCTAGACGGCCGCGACACTCACGCAAAGGCAGCGGTAGACACGGAGCAGCGAGCGGGCGGCCCACTTGATTCTCTACTACACTCGATGCGGCGCGAGCGGAGCGACGAGGAACGAGCGAGGCGCACTGCACCGCTCCGGACCTTGCAATGCCATTCATCTGAGGACGTTAGCACCGACGCGGCAACGTCGCGCCCGCCTCCGAGCTATCAGCTGTGCCGCGGCTGGCGCCCAGAGCCGACCTCTATTAGGGACGACGAGAGCGATTACGTTGCGCATGCCGTCACTGCCACGACACGACACGCTACCCGTACAGGGACGGCTCTAGATACAATTTTGAACGACGCTATTTTCTACGAATTCGCAAAGAATGGTGGAGGCGCCACAATATACATTCAATTTCAGCGAAAAGTGTAGTTTTCAGTCGATAAGTTAAAAGAATATCCTACGTCATAAATTTTTAGATATCCGCACCTAATCGGTACTGCACAGCGAGCAGTGGTCTCCATACGTTTTTGCTCGCACAGACAAAAATTAATTTGGTACAAAATCACTCCTAGTGTTAACTTCAGTGGCGGCTCAAGTCTAGACACTGTGGAACTGCAGCACCCCCCCCCCCCCCCCATATAATTTCCACTTAATATTCTGAATAACATATAATGTAATGAGTCCTTTTTCCTTTAATTCTTTCTTTATACTTGTACAAAGTATATTTTTTAATCCATAATGTCAATAGCCATCCCCAAGTTTAAGAAAAAGATTAAAAAATCGTTGTATGGAACTGTGATCTTGACAGTTCCAGTAGGCGAGGTGTTTAGCTGTTCTGCGCATGCGCACGTAGGAAGCTGCACGCGAGGCAGCGGCCTGTTATGGATAGAGTGCGAGAGCACTGTTGTTCCCGCAGTGCCGACCGTGTGGACCTTGTCGTGCTGGTGGAAGGTAGTTTTACAAACTGCAGATGGCATATCAAAAGTCAATACGTATTTTACACAATTGTATTGCTTTCAATGAAGAAAAACGTCCTCAGTTTTCATCCAGAGATCAAGGGTAAACTTATTGATATTTTCGCGCAAATTAAAACACGAAGAATCAATTTAATTTTTACTATCGCTTATCTTAACTTCACTTGTTTGGTTTCTACATTTAATTCTTGTAATCGATATTTTACCTACTTCCCAATATCCAATTGAGTTGAAATTTTCCACGTGGACAGATTGCCGGTGACAATGCATAAAGAAATAAAAAAAAATTATTTTCAAAATTTAACTGTACATGTATGCGTTTTTTTTTCATTAAACGTAGTTTTAAAAAAATTCAAATCTTGTAATCGATATTTTACCTACTTCCCATTGTCCAATCGAGTTCAATTTTTGTATGTGGACGATTTCTGATGACAATGCATGAAACAATAAAAAAAATATGGAAAATTTTTAATTTTTAGTGCATTTTGTTAAAGCGTAGATTTTGGAAAATGAAATTTTTACATAAATTTATTAATGAATGTAACTGTAATAATTTAGGTTAAAGTAAATAAGAAATCCGTTTTTATTCCCTAAATTCTTTCACGATTTTATCAAGTTTCTGAATAAATTATATTTTTATACTTTTTTTTCCTTTTACACAATATTTTTTAAAACAATGACAGAAAAATTCTGGAACAGCACCCTCACTAATATTAGCTACGAACCCCCACTGGTTAACTTACTGTTCCTTTAATGTCAAATAGCAGAAATATAATGTAATGTAATGATGCTGTAACTTTAAAGGATTATCTGAAATCAGCATTGTAAAAGAAGGCATTAAATCAGCAATATCGCCAATAACAAAGAACAAGCGATGATTCTGTAAAAAAAAGCTTTTGCATTGTAAAATCTGCACATCTGCAATATCAATTTAAAATATTGCAGCATTTTGCTGTCAACTTACTTACCTGTGTAAGTAATCACCAATTCCTCTCTTACAGCATTTTTGTTGTAATAAGGTTTTTCAAATAACATATTTTTAAAAAGAACATGCGTTACTGGTACTTGGTTTACAAATAAAACGTCAAACTTTACTTTAATTTAAGAGAAAACGCCGTATGAAATTCGAATGAAAATTGCTTCTAATGATGTCACAGGCAGCAAATATAACGAGTTATTTGGCAACATTGCTTAATTTCGCACGTAGTTATGTTCCGTTATTATATTGGCAGCTCAGGCTGACAGCCGCATTGTTATAAAGGTTAGACTATGTGAGATCGGTGCGATGTATAAACATTTTTTGTGTGCTGTCACACTCGAAAACAGCTGATTTCGTCAGAGGTACAAAATACAAGTTTCAAATAAACTAAGATCACCAATTTGATTGTTTGTTGATAAGGAATAGCAACCCGTTGTTATATCTAAATCTAAAAAGGATAAATTGAGAAAATTGTAAATAAAGTATAGCGATGAGTGTAGTTTTATTTTAGTATGTTGGTACGCATGTGACATCCACAGTGTAATGAACAAATATAAATCTGTCAAAATTTGAATTAATTTTTTAATCTTGACGTTTCGTCGAGGTGGTACCAACCTAACTTTTCCTATACAGAAATATAACCATTTTCTAATTTTGTTTTAAAATACGTATTTTCTAAAAAAGGAGCACAAAAAACGTTGTATGTCACTCCTGCTGAAAACTACATAGCTGGACTCGCTCACATGCGAGGCTCCGCCTTCGGCGTCGCGCCGCATTACCGCTCGTCGCGCTATTCCGTACTTTCGGCACTCGTAACATAAACTACTATTATAGAGCTCGTTGATGTGCCGGAAGTGTGGCAGCAAATCAGCAGGAACGCACGATAAGATATTTTTTTAAATTGCCAAGAAACGAAATAAGAGTATTTGTTTGACAGCGACATGTGTTTATGGTTTCCAAACAAGTAATCAACAGTGACGGCAACCTTACCGAAAGAAAATACCCTAAAGAAGATATCGGGCCAAGCCACAATCGGGCATTTCCGACAGTGGTCGACAAATTTTTAAATTTACGACTTTTAATTGCAATATTATCATAAACAAACTAACGCACAGAGTTAACAACTTCTCAAGAGGACGTGTTAGATGGTGTAGAATCGTTTGTTTAGTGATTTTAGTCAAATTTCCACATGATTGCAATACCCAATTCACTTTAATTGTACAATAACGTCGTTACTTTGTAGTTACTTTGTTAACAAATAACCTTGCTGTAACTTTACAGACGGACATTTCACGCAACTTAAAATAAGTTATCAACTTTTTCTTTCTTTATCGGCGTCATCTTGGATTTTCTTATTTTCTTTTATTTTTTCCAAAGAGTGCGTTGGAACGGGAAACGAGTTTTTTGTGTGTAGAAAAATTAGGACAGATCGCTTGTCATTGTCACATTAAATCTCAATTTGTTCGTTTTCCACATAAAAACATTTTGAAATTAGATATCATCATAGAACGCAATATGAACATAGCAAAAACTTTCAAATGTAAAAGAAGAGATACAATACGATCTATAAAAATGAAGAGACTATAGGGTAATATTGAGCTTTTGTTTGTTTATGGAAAGCGAATAGACGTTTTCGATTGACTTATCTGCGCTGAATTTAAATCCGCGGTTAAAATTTGCATTTTAAGTCAGATTATTCCGTTTCTTGTTGTTTCTTATAGAGGTGTTCCCACAGCACTTAAAGAATCGCTGTAAATGCTACAAAAACATTTGTGAACGAACTTTCAGATCGCCGATCCGGGTAGATCGCCTATTCGGGTGGATCGCCGATCCGTAGATCACACAATACGATCTTTAAATAAATTAAAAGACTGAGCAAAAGCATTAAAATTCTCTACCATATTTTAGAAACGATTCGTTTTATGACTTATGTTATTTAAGGCATGTTATGACAAAAATAATCTGTGAGCTATCAATAATGTCGAAGACTTAACCAAAAAGCCTTTAGAAGCCCCAAATTTGACAAATAATTTTACCCAATAATCTCAGACACTAATAATGATATAACAAAATTATTTAACTAAATTTATTATTAATTAATAATTATTATACTATATTCTATGATTCCATAAACCGTTCGTACCAAAAAAAAATAAATCAACAAAAATAAATAAATAATATTAACACAAAATGGTCGTTAGTCCGGTCCTGTGTTGTAGACTCCGGCTTGCTGGCCGTGGTGGAATTGGAATGCGGTTGGCTGGCGCGACTGTTGTGTTCGCAGCGCTTACTCGATCACCGCTTACTCATTCGTGTCCCGTCGGTCGTCGAGCGCGGTCGCTTGTACTACGGTCCCGCGCGCTCCGTACGATCGCGCTAGCGCAAATCGCGGGCGGTTCGCGAATTTAGAATAATTGAATATTCGCGGTGAAATCTAGCTGGCTGGTTAGCCGTCCGTCGTCGCCCCGGTATCCGCCGCGTTTCGTTTGCACCGAATTGCGGGAGATTCAAATCGCAGTGATTCCTTCGATCCGAACGCGATCTCTACTATGAAGTAGTTTAACTCGAGTTATTCTGTGTGCAAGACTGTTCTGTGTTGAGTTATGATTATGTTGAAGTATGGAATTATGTTAATTTTGGTATTTTGAGGAAAATATATGGTTTTCGATACGATTGTGTGGGTTTTTCATTTTAGAAAGTATTTTTTTGAAGTAAATTTTGTAGGTGGTGTGTTATTTGGAAACGAATGAACAGTAAGTAAGTAATAGCCGTAAGGTCAATATTAAAATGATTTTGAACTGTTGAATTTTTGTAATTTGTTATTGTCATGACAAACGTGAACAAAATTTAAGAGCCAGTACAATTTGTCCCTTACTTCAGTTAGTTAATTTCATTTGCCATTATATAATTTTTGTGAGATAAATTTGACCCCTAATTTGGAAATAATCATATATCTGAACAATCGGAACAATTTTTAGATTAAAAATAAAAAAAAAATAATAATCCTTAGTTTGCCGTAATTTTGGATAACTGTTTTTCCCTCAACTATGGAAAAAATGGCTGCAGAAATATACTCGAACACAATATTTGATAATTTGAAAAGTTGTAGCTATGAAGACACAAAAATGATACCTCAGAACTTCCAAATGCAAAATGGCGAGAGTAATGTGGGTGGCGTCAACTCAGAAATGGTCAAAATTATTACAAAAATGATGAGAACGGTAATTAAGAGCTTTTTAGTAGGTATACTAAATTATTATTATGTAAAAAAAATTCTCGGGAACGTCGATTTTTAATTATCAAAATACACATATTTATATAAAATTTAATTTAGATCACTTAATTCTCTTATGATACAAATGTTATGACATTTTGCCCGCACAGCAGTTAAAGAATCGTTGTAAATGCTTTAAAAAGATTAAATTTGTGAACGAACTTTCAGGATCGCCGAACCTGGTAGATCACCTATTCGGTAGATCGCCGAACCGAGTACATCACCTATTCGGTAGGTCGGCGATCCGGGTAGATCGATCACCGATCCGGGTAGATCGATCACCGATCCGGGTAGATCGATCGCCGATCCGGGTAGATTCTCATGTTATTCAATATTTTATAATTTTCAATAGTATTTTTCTCGAAAATGTACTTCTTCGTCCATCTCGCCATTTGTAGTAAATCATTTTAAAATGGCTATAATAATTTCAATTTGGAAAAAAAAATTACAAAATATTTATTGAACTGTATTCCTGACACCATAGTGGCGCAGCCGCCATTTTGAAAAAAATCTTCTGAAGTGCCCTGGTTTGGAAAATATCTTTTTGTTTATACAAATATTTGGAAAAGGAGTTTACGTTTTATAAAATAAACGGTGAAACGTCAAAATTATATTTGGATCTAACCTAACCATCAACTTTAACCATTAATATAACAACTAAACATGGTTTTTCTTTCTCTCCTTACAAGTTGGTATTAATTAACGAAAATTAACTTAAATTACAATAATAATACATAATTTGTAATTGTACATTATGTACTATTACAAATTATGTATTATTATTGTTTGTATATATTAATTATTATTATGTAAAAAAATCCTCGGGAACGTCGATTTTTAATGATCAAAATACACATATAAATATCAATTTGATATAAAACAAATTGAATTTAGATCTCTTAATTCTCCTAATGATACAAATTTTATCAGGTTTTATGAGAAGCTTTTCGAGAAAAAGACGCTGAATACGAATACGCGCTTGAATGATGCTGTTTACGTCAGGTTATTGCGTTTTTTTTTGTTTTATGGAGGCGACCGCACAGCACTTAAAGAATCGTTGTAAATACTTTAAAAAGATTTTTGTGACTTTCAGGATCGCCGAACCGGGTAGTTCACCTATTCGTAGATCGCCGATCCGAGTAGATCGATCACCGATCCGGGTAGATCGATCGCCGATCCGGGTAGATCGATCGCTGATCCGGGTAGATCGATCGCCGATCCGGGTAGATTACCATGTTATTCAATATTTTACAAGTATTTTTCTCGAAAATGTACTCTTCTTCCATCTCGCCATATGTAGTAAAATCATTTTAAAATGGCTATTAACTATAACAATTTCAAATTGAAAAAAAATTACAAAATATTTATTGAACTATATTCCTGACACCTTAGTGGCGCATCCGCCATTTTGAAAAAAATCTTCTGCAGTGCCCTGTTTTGGAAAATGGCTTTTTGTTTATACAAATAATTGAAAAATGAGTTTACGTTTTATAAAATAAACTGTGAAACGTCAAAACGATATTTGGATCTAATTTTAAATAACCATCAAACTTTAACCATTAATATAACAACAAAATATGGTTTTTATTTCTCTCCTTACAAGTTGGTATTAATTTACGTAAAAAATAATAATAATAATACATAATTTGTAATTGTCCATTATGTACTATTGTAGTCACACTCAAAACCGCGCTTAAGCTTAAATTCGAAATTGGCGCGTTTCCGCAAACGGCGGAAGTCTCGCTTCGCAGCCGCAGCGAAACAGCGCAAACAAAAAAAAACAACATTCCCAATAATCGTCCCCTCTGTCGGCGCGCACACAGAGAGGAAAACAGATGACTGCGGTGCGGCACGCTGTGACGTAGTAGAATCGCGCAGAGCAAATCGGCGAAGTACCCCGATCGCAGAGAAGGCTTTCGAGCGGCCCTGTTGCCAATTTTCTCTATATACCGATTAGAGAACCCCGTGAGACCGCATCGCCGTGACCGTGTTTCCATCCGTACACGTGAATCTAGCGGGCTCTGGCCGGCCGGTGGCTGAGCGACTCGAAAGCGCGATGAATGCGTTGGGTATACTCGGTCGGCAACAAGGATATGCCCGGTTATCGATCCGGGGACGTGATACGGCCAACTTTGCGATGCTAAATAATGGGGATATGTGTGTGTATGTGTTGGAGCGGCTGCGTTCTTGAATCCCCGGCTGGCTGCAGTCTGTGTGTGTTCATGATTCGACTCTGAGAACACCTGCATGTCGCCTGTATTACCGACGGATCTCATGGCGGAACAAGAATACCGACGATTTCTGTTGAAATTTAGAAATTCGAATGACGTATTCGATCTTAAGAATTCTAGCGCTGCTTTGGCGGGATTTTGCGTAGAATGATCCCAAATTTGGTATAAAAACCATAGAATGGTTGAATTATCATGAATTATTTAAGAATTAATAGGTATATGGACGATTAAGACGATAAATAAAAATAGTAAATATTGTTTCAACTTGCAATGTTACGATGATTTTAAACAATTAAACGTAAAACTTGGTATACAAATTAATGTACCATCAAATGTGTCAAAGAATACCGACGATTTCTGTAGAAATTTAGAAATTCGAATGGCGTATACGATCTTAAGAATTCTAGCGCTGCTTCGGCGGGATTTTGCGTAGAATGGCCCCAAATTTGGTATAAAAACCATAGAATGGTTGAATTATCGTGAATTATTTAAGAATTAGTAAGTATATGGACGATTTAGACGATAAATAAAAATAGTAAAATATTGTTTCAACTTTCAATGTTACAATGATTTTAAACAATTAAACGTATAATTTGGTATAAAAATTAATGTACCATCAGATGTTTCAAAGAATACCGACGATTTCTGTAGAAATTAAGAAATTTGAATGACGTATTCGATCTTAAGAATTCTAGCGCTGCTTTGGCAAGATTTTGCGTAGAATAACCCCAAATTTGGTACAAAAACCATAGATCGGTTGAATTATCATGAATTATCCAAAAATTAGTAGGTATATGGACGATTTAGACGATAAATAAAAATAGTAAAATATTGTTTCAACTTTCAATGTTACAATGATTTTAAACAATTAAACGTAAAATTTGGTATAAAAATTAATGTACCATCAGATGTTTCAAAGAATACCTACGATTTCTGAAGAAATTTAGAAATTCGAATGACGTATTCGATCTTAAGAATTCTAGCGGTGCTTTGGCAAGATTTTGCGTAGAATGACCCCAAATTTGGTATAAAAACCATAGATTGGTTGAATTATCATGTATTATCTAAGAATTAGTTAGTAGGTATATGGACGATTTAGATGATAAATAAAAATAATAAATATTGTTTCAACTTTCAATGTTACAATGATTTTAAACAATTAAACGTAAAACTTGGTATACAAATTAATGTACCATCAGATGTCTCAAAGAATACCTACGATTTCTGTAGAAATTTAGAAATTTGTGACGTATTCGATCTTAAGAATTCTAGCGGTGCTTTGGCAAGATTTTGCGTAGAATGACCCCAAATTTGGTATAAAAACCATAGATTGGTTGAATTATCATGTATTATCTAAGAATTAGTAGGTATATGGACGATTTAGATGATAAATAAAAATAATAAATATTGTTTCAACTTTCAATGTTACAATGATTTTAAACAATTAAACGTAAAACTTGGTATACAAATTAATGTACCATCAGATTTTTCAAAGAATACCCTACGATTTCTGTAGAAATTTAGAAATTCGAATGACGTATTCGATCTTAAGAATTCTAGCGGTGCTTTGGCAAGATTTTGCGTAGAATGACCCCAAATTTGGTATAAAAACCATAGATTGGTTGAATTATCATGTATTATCTAAGAATTAGTAGGTATATGGACGATTTAGATGATAAATAAAAATAATAAATATTGTTTCAACTTTCAATGTTACAATGATTTTAAACAATTAAACGTAAAACTTGGTATACAAATTAATGTACCATCAGATGTTTCAAAGAATACCTACGATTTCTGTAGAAATTTAGAAATTCGAATGACGTATTCGATCTTAAGAATTCTAGCGGTGCTTTGGCAAGATTTTGCGTAGAGTAACCACAAATTTGGTATAAAAAACCATAGATCGGTTGAATTATCATGAATTATCCAAGAATTAGTAGGTATATGGAAGATTTAGACGATAAATAGAAATAGTATATATTGTTGTAACTTTCAATGTTGCAATGATTTTAGACAATTAAACGTAAAACTTGGTATACAAATTAATGTACCATCAGATGTTTCAAAGAATACCTGCGATTTCTGTAGAAATTTAGAAATTCCAATGACGTATTCGATCTTAAGAATTCTAGCGCTGCTTTGGCGGGATTTTGCGTAGAATGACCCCAAATTTGGTATAAAACCCATAGATCGGTTGAATTATCATGAATTGTCCAAGAATTAGTAGGTATATGGACGATTTAGACGATAAATAGAAATAGTATATATTGTTGTAACTTTCAATGTTGCAATGATTTTAGACAATTAAACGAAAAACTTGGTATACAAATTAATGTACCATCAGATGTTTCAATCAGGCTTATCCAGCATCACAAATATGTCTCAGGCAAATCCGATAGTATTCCTATAACATTTACTGCCATTTGCAATTTAAAAAAAATTAAATCGCCTTTGGTGTTAGGGAGCGTCAATATCACAGAAAGCACATAAGTTTCATGAGAATAACAGTTCTTTAAATTTTTGTCGCCAGTACGAATTTTGAAAATCTGGCACATTTGGAATTTGGAGTCTTCAAAAGTAACAGTAATTGATTTCTTGCAAATCCGATATTTTTTTTACATTTTTTGTTACTATATTGGATCCTGAATATCCTGAATATATTGGAATTAGAGCCCTCAACAACCCCTTTATAAGCACGCAGAAGCAAGCACGCAAGACAGAGATTTATTCATCAATAAAAAAATGCACATAAAACTAAAAAATCCCGCAAAAAATAACATTTATATGTGCGTTTCATAATGAACACATTGTACCACATTGTTTTCGGTTTCATAATAAAACCGTCGATAACCATGGTTACGGCTAAACATATCATATCCGCAATCTGAATGAATTTTAAGAAATCTTCGAACATGTCGATTTTTAATTAGTAGAATACACATTTTTGTGAAAAGTTCAATTTCCAACCGACAATTGTTACAGACTGACAGAGTGACATGGCAACCCCATGTTTTCTTACTGATTTTGGTAGATCTTATAATACTCTAAATGGAAGCGGAAACATTTTATAACCTTTCATAAGAAAATTTTTGAAAAAATAAAATATGACAATAGGGTATTTGACTATTATTGGAAAATCATCTTAGTGTGTTTATTCCTTCACAGTACATTGTAAATGCATTATTTTTCGTAATTATTTCCTCAATAATTCATAAAAATCAACGTTAAAAATTGAATCACAAAAAGTGCCACCAAAACGATACTTTTTCTGTTATGTGACGTCACACGATAGTAGATGTTAAATCGGCCCATATGGTCTGTCAGCGTCGGCATCGTCGCCGTTTGGTAATTGTGTTGTATGATGTGTTGTTCTACAATTTCTACATAAAAATGGTTATAAATGGTGTATAAATCCACAATGCAGAAATAAAAACTCCGGATAAACTATTTGTAGCTGCTCCGCAAGATTTGAAACTGCGAAGAAAGTAGTTGGCTCGTAGAAATCCAAATGAAATAAATAGCGGCCAATACAAGTGTTTTTGTTGTGAAGATTACTTCGACATAAGTAAAACTGACTAGAATAAGTTATCTATCGTATTTTCGAACCAGGTATTATCTGATCTGACAGCTTAAGGTTCGGGCTATCCTAACCTACAAAGTTATGGCACTTTAGTAGTATTAAATTCAAAACGGGACAAGCATAGCGTACTAACGAATGACGTCACTGGAGACTGAACCAATTACAGAGTGTTTTCAATCACGTGATAGGACGTGAATAAAATTCAATTTTAATTTTTTATAGAAATAAAGCATATTTTTTTAAAAGTAATAACAAATAGTTTTCTTAAACTGTAATCTATTAGGATGACTATTGACTATTGTAAAATATTAATAACTTGAAAATGGATTTTGTAAATTGCGTTCTGGTAGCATTATTTTCTTTGAAAACGGGTTCCAACCTTTTCTATCGCGAGAGATGTGGTCAAAATGTAAAAAAAAAACGTGAGTCTTTTTGGTAATTTTTACAAATTTAAACCTGTTGAACCCATTGTTCTAGAAACCTCAAAATGATCTCATCGTAAACCTTAGTCTGCACTTTTATCCGAAATCCAGAAAGTTTGTTCACAAATGTTTTTGAAACATTTGCAGCGATTGTTTATGCGGACACCTACTTAAAAGAAACAACAGATAATGCAACAACCGGACGTTACCCTAATTTTCAACTGTCTTTTTCTCAAAAATTTTCTTATGCTAGGCCATAAATTTTGTAAATTACCATTAAGTCAATTTAACAAATCTATCATTATCGGTACAAAAACAAATACCGGTTGCCAATAAAAAAAGGACCGATGACGTCATAAGTCGAAAATAATTGAATGTTCAGGATTTTTTCAAATAATAAAGCATTTCCGAGATTTTTCATGTTTCCATACGCGCTCACTGTATGAAATTAATGACCCACATCATTTATTCATTTCATCTAATTTTCCCTTCTTATAAATTATAACACTTGTGGAATATCGCATTTTGATTTAAATCATTTAAACATACTTTCTGCTATTTTATTCAGTGTTGCTAGAAGCTATAAACTATGATAAATACGTAATTATTTAGTTAACTGGTTATCTTAATTTATTCATTAATTTCTGCAAAAAAAAGACTAGCAGAGAATCAAATTATTGCTAGAATAAACATATTAAAATATTGACTATAAACCGCGCCTAATATTTATGACTTATGTGTGACAGAACACAAAATTGACGTCATTTGATTGCGTCGTTCATACCAATGGAAAAAAACAAACTGTCAATGCAAACATTAGTTCGAATTACTTAACAATCTTATTGATTCAAGATATAGAATCGTGTACAGGAGCTTGACTGTAGACTCTTTAGTCTGTAGTTTTAGTGTTGAGTGTCCTGCACGACCACTGAGTGTGTAATGTAGTCACGACATGACATTTAGGGGGCCATAATGATTAGTGCCATTAGTCTGTATACTTATCCCATTATCTCTAAATTTTTGTTTATGGACTTAACGAAATTGACAAAAGTAAAAACAATATTTACCAAAACTGTTTGATTAATTCATTTACAAGCAAAACGTTTTTCATTCTTGTTTTATAATAGTCTTCACGACAAGTTTGAAAGTGATTTGAAAATAACATTTTTAGCACTACACACTAAAAACTAACAATTCATACATCTGTTTGAATGAACATTTGATTTTTTGATGGACGTAAAGTAGTTTTAGTAACTTGAACTAGGTAGACGCGTGACTATGCTCCTACATTCGGCGCGAAAATTGATTTACGTTTAAAATTAAATAAAAATAAAACTAGAAGTTTTATGATTGGTGGTCCAAAACTAGAAACAAAACCAAATAAGACGATGTTTAGTTCATCACGATATCTTATACAGGGTGTTCAAAATGTACAGCATAATAATTGAATTTTCAAACGTAAAAAACTCAAAAACACCCTCTATACCGATACGCCATTCGATAGGAAATCTTATTCCCTATCAATCAATATTAGGGTTCCCTATATCTATCTTTAATAATCTTTGAGATATTGTCACGTTTTCTTTAAATCCATTTAATAATGGGGGACGAAATTGATACGAAATTTACAACGAAAATTTAAATAGTGATAGATATTTAAAACTTTTGCGTGGATGTGTGAGCAATTTTTGCGAAACTCTTCCCCTCAATATTTTACGCGACTGCTTTTATCAAATGGACGGTGCACCGGCACATTCTTCACATGTGGTATCCATTCAACTTAATCAGATGTTTGACGATAGGTGGTTCGGAAATAGGGGACCCTGGCGGTGGCCACCAAGCTCACCAGATTTAACACCATTAGACTTTTATTTCTGGGGTCATGTGAAAAGTCAGGTCTATTCCACACCAGTTAATACTCGAGAAGAATTGACTAACAGAGTAGTAGCCGCCATTAATGGACTTCAGTGACAAGAAATCCGAAGAACGACGATGACAGAAGTACTGCGAAGAGTTTTAAAATGTTTGGAGCAGAACGGGCGCATTTCGAACAACATAATTAAGTTTTAATTTAAGTTCGATATCCCAAATATATTATTTTAGTTTTAACAAACCTTTTCAATATTTTTGTGTTTTCCTGCTGTTCCAAAGTTGTTACATTCCTATAAATCGTTTTGTATTTAGTTTGCATTCTTTTATACTGACAATATCTCGAAAACTATTGAAGATAGATATAGGAAACCCAAATATTGATTGATGGGGAATAAGGTTTCCTATCGAATGGCGTAACGGTATATAGGGTGTTTCATTTAAAAAAAATATTAGTCTTATTTGGTTATATTTCTAATTTTGGACCACCAGTCATGAAACTTCTAGTTTCAATCTTCTAGTTTCAATAATAACTGAGATGTTCAATTTTAAACGTAACCGCGAAAATCACCAAAAAATTAGTAAAATTAAAATAACTTAAAAATGGTGAAAATAACTCCGATCGAGTAAATTCTAGTTCCAAAATTTCAAGTTTCCAGAAATAGTAGAACATGAGAAACTTCTAATGTACCAGTTCCGTATATACATCCTGTATATACAGTGTGTCCACGAAAGTCCGCACAATATGGAAAAATTTTTTATTGTGTATTTCTCAGAAAATTTTATTCTTTATAAAAGTTGGCGACTCAAATGAAACCAAAACTGCAACCATCAAATATGTAGATTTCCGTGCCATATACCGAGCGATTCAGAATATATGAATTTGTGATAAGAGTAAAGTACCTTTATTTTCATTATTATCGATAAACTTTACTTAAAAATGTCGTTTAGAAGTAAAAATTATATTCAAATAAAAAATCAGAGCCACCTACCTTGAAAAAAAATATTTTCGGTTTTTTCCTTAATTATTACTCTTGTGACAAATATTAGTAAATGCCAATGGTATTAAAAGGTTCTTTTTAATCTATTTTTTGGAAATTTGAATACATTTTTTATATTTTTTGTTATTTTGGTATGATAAGTAATGTTTATTTAGAACTAGCACAAAATTACTCATTTTCTTGGTGCGAAGTTGATATTTCACCCTGTAGATATTAATATATCATACAATAACTAATTCAGCAGCGTGTCTTAGCTTTTATTCAGTTAATATTAATGACTGTGGATAGGTTTATAATAGTAGTTATCCACCTACAGCGAGCGATTCTCAAGTGGTGGGACGCGCGGTACTACCACTTATGAAATTTTATTTTCACTGATAATATTTTAATAAAATTAACTAAAGCATCACACATCTATTGTTTCTTGAATTAATTATGACTGATTTGCCCGTTATTAAGTTAATAACTATTATGAATATGTTATTAATGCTAATTTATTATCTATGAACTAATTTTATTTCTACTACTTAAAATGTTGTATAGTTTCCTCTAAATGATTTATATCTCTAAATGGTCGGTGTTTGTATACGTTATTTTTTACGTAAACCCACAAAAACAAATTTAACGGGGTAAAGTCGGGGGATCTAGGTGGCCAGGATCTTGATTCCGAATTTCTGCCTATCCAGCGATGGCCAAATTTATGATTTATAAAGTTCTAGACAGAGTTTATATTGTGTATATGGGCGCACCATCAAGCAGGAACTAAATTAACGGCAAAAAAAGGTGACAACTTTCTGTTCAGGAACTGAAGATATAATTCCCCATTTATATTTTGACGAAAAAAAAAAGGCCCAAATATTTGATTATTCAAAATACCGCACAGCACATTAGTCCTAAAATGGTACTGATCTCGGCATTCTATTGTAAAGTTCGTGTTTTCATGTGTCCACCACCGGCAATTTTCTGAAGAAACAGTCTCATTTGATGTAAATGTTGCCGCATCTGTCCAAAGAATATTTAAAAAAAAAAACTATGTTCTCTTTCATATTCACCTCAAACCAGATGGTATAGTCATACCTGATGTCGAAGTCTCTTTCTTTTAGTGTCGGCTTATAAATTTTGGTTTATAAGGGTGATACTTGTTTAGTTTTATTATTTTATGTACTGTTGATTTACTGCATTGGCTGTGTGAAGCAATTTGTCGAACACAAGTCGTTTTATGCTCGATTACTTCTTGCAACACTGGCAAACTTGTTTCCTCATTTTGGAAACATATTTTTGTGAGGTTTCTTGAGCTATTTTCAACAGACCCAGTCTCTTTGATTTTTCTCATTATCCTGGAAATGGTTGAATGGGCAATTTGGTTGTGTGGATGTCTTGAAAATAGCAGCAACATCTCGGTGCGGTCTATTTTCTCCATGTATTAAAAGAATTTCAACTTTTTGTTGGAGTGTAAGCATGGTTTTAAAAGTTACAGCACATAAACTAACGTAAACTGCAGTGAGTACGATTAAATGGATAATGTCTGGATAATGCTTTTGTTTTTCATATCCGCCTGTGATAGTGGTATATGCTTATTTTAAAATTTAAACAATGTTGCATAAAGAAAATAAACTGTTTGTTTCATATTCTTTTTTGTATCATTGGGTTGCCTATACAAGATCCTATACTTAGGTGGTTATTGGTGCGTTTTGTGCTGCTGTACATAAGAAGATACATTCTTGCATAAAATAATTGATTCAAGAAACAATTGATTGAGGTTTCAGTTATGTTTATTAAGATATTATCAGTGAAAATAAAATTTCATAACTGGTAGTTCCGCGCGTACCACCCCTTGAGAATCGCTCGGTGTATATGGATAACTACTATTATAAATCTGTCCACAGTCAATAATATAAACTGAATAAAAGGTAAGTCACGCTCCTAAATTACTTATTGTATGATATATTAATATCTACAGGGTGAAATATCAACTTCGCACCAAGAAAATAAGTAATTTTGCGTTAGTTCTAAATAAACATTAGTTATCATACCAAAATAACAAAAAGTATGAAAAATGTATTCAAATTTCCAAAAAATAGACTAAAAAGAACCTTTTAGTATCACTGGCATTTACTAATATTTGTCACAAAAGTAATAATTAAGAAAAAAACTGAAAATATTTCTTTTCAAGGTAGGTGGCTCTGACTTCATATTTGAATATAATTTTTACTTCTAAACAACATTTCCAAATAAAGTTTATCGATAATAATGAAAATACAGGTACTTTACTCTTATCACAAATTCATATATTCTGAATCGCTTGGTATATGGCACCGAAATTAACATATTTGACGGTTGCAGTTTTGGTTTCATACGAGCCGCCAACTTTTATAAAGAATAAAATTTTCTGAGAAATACACAATAAAAATTTTTTCCATATGGTGCGGACTTTCGTGGACACACTGTAGATAGATAAAATCGTACTGTTTACAAAATAAAATTAGAGAAGAGAATTGAAAATTAAATTCCATAGAACGGGCTAGTGTTTGTAAAGCAAGCGAAAGTTTTGCACTTTGATCTAGCAGTTTCATACGTACAGAATCTGGCCCGAAATGAGGCCAAAATGGGATGAGGAAAATAGCTAATTTTATCCATCGCATAAGTATTTTTATCTACAACAAATAAAGATCTCGGAATGCCAACGTGAAGCAACAAGAAATACTATTCCGCGAAAAACATCGTCACCGTTCCAATGTAGCAACTCTATATCGCGATAATACAACAAATAAAATCGACCAGAGCCACAGCTGGTTTCCCTTAATGTTACAATAAACATCGAATCATACTCGGTGACCTTTAGATTAACGATACAGAAATAGAAGCCGATTAAACCCGACAATAAACGAACGCGAACCCGACAGCCGAATGGAAAAATTACCGACCACACAATTGACACTTCCTATGCTTATTTCCACCAGATACCAGATTCAGAATTGAAACAAAATGACTGACTATGATCTTCTTACCTATGATCGTCCCACCGAGGCGTAGCTTGCTTGATTTGATCATCCGTCGCACCAGAGTTCACTAGATTGTACTGGTCGAAATTTATATTTCCGTTAATCGTCTACGTAAATATAGAATTATTTTAATATGGTGTAGAGAAAATACTTGGACTACTACTACTAAAAATCGTACCCGACGCGATCGACGTGTACTGTTCGAGGACGACACAGTGGCGTACCGGCGAGGGGGGGCGGACGCAAGTAGAAACCGTCGATAAGTACAAAATGCGGTTCTGTTGTATACTTGTATGTGTACGGACACAGAGGAACGATAAAAACGGCTAACCTAACCGCTTACTTGTGTGCGTCTGTGTGTGTGTTTGTGTGTATGTGTGTGTTACACGTTCGATAATATGTGCGGTGATGGTGGAGACAAATAAAAACAAATGCCGGTAGTTGGTGACAGTGTTGTCGCTAACCGCAGTCAAGTATGTACGGCGACGGCCGACGATACGATATGGTTTTCAACATAAGCAAACAACTATCTGCGGTCTATGAAAGCCGAGATATTGACAAAACTTAATAATATGTTTTTTTCTTGGCGTGGTAAATGTTATCGTCCTTTCTGGTGGTGAAATAAAATATCAGATCTCAAATCTCTCCTTGGTTGTACCTCATGTCTGACGTCGGCTTTACATTTTTTTTGGTGATATTCTGGTGTCATTGTGAATGATAATTAATGTCTGATAGTTGTTTTTAACCTTGGAGAACTGATGATGAACCCGGAATAAGACGAATTAATAAAAACATATTACAGTAAAAAATGATTAATATAAATATGTATACTGAAAAGTCATAAAGCGCAAAGCAAAGGAATGAAATATTTGAAAAATGTAGGTATTTTGCGCTTCAGTTTTCTATTAAGAAATGCAAAATACATTTTCAAAATGTTGGTCATACTGAAAGTATTGGAATGCGGTTTTGAAATGCAACGAAAAAAAAGAAGACTTCCATATCAAAAATTGGTCGAATATAGTTCCTCTGTATATCCTATAAATATTTTACCCTTATTACTAACACCCGATACATAATACCCAAATTTAAAGGGGTTGTGCCTATCATAGAAATATATACATATGTACACACAGCGAAGTATATTCTCAAAACGTGAGAAAATTATTTACTTGCTGTTATTGCTTTAGATGAAAGTTAATATTTACTTGGTTTGAAACAATTTCTTTCATTTAAGAATTCCTTGTTCTCACAATTCAAGAATATCCCAATCTCAGAGTTATTAGTTTCGGTTAAGTATATAATTTTCAAACCAAGTAGTTTAAATTCTCAATTCAAGAAGTTGATCAATATCTTGAATCAAGTAAGCCATTGCTTGCAACGCGCTTGCGCATTTACACTCAAACGTGCTCGAACGTTGCCGAGATTTAAGATTTTTCGCATCGGCCTTTGCCTTCAGTTAGTTGGGGTCTGCTATGGCGTCGTGTTCGCTGACTACCGAGTATTGTCCGGGAAGAGTTCAATATGTAAGTATATCTTAACTAATTTTGTAGGTACTGTACGCAATAACTACGCGATCTATAATATTATCAAAGTAAATAGTTTTAATTTTGCGTGAATAGCCTACAGTACTTATGTTCAACGTATTTGCGACGCAGTTCGTAGTTGTGACTTGTGATGCACACGGTACGTAAATTTTGCCTAGCCATATAGTGGTCACCAAATCAACATACATGTCACAAAAAACTTACTTGTGTAATATAATGGAAACAGTTTGATGTCTAATAGAATATGGTGTTTTTTTCCATGCCTTAGATATTGTAGGTAGTGATAATTTATAAATAGGTAAGTATATATGTAATTAAGCAAAGAAATTCCATACAATAAAACAAATATCATTCGCTAAGTTATTGTCTACTTATTTCACACAATTACCTACCTTAAAAAAAAAAACTAAAACAGTAATTTCTATTCAATACATTATGATCATGTTCTTGAACTAATAATATCTATACTCATTTCACTTTAAGAAAATTTCATTATTCTCAACGTGAGAATAGTTTTCTTGAATGAATAATATCTATACTCATTGCAAGAAAATATTTTCTCAGATATACAAGCATATGATCATTTCAATTCAACAATATCTCTTTATTCTTAACTTGAGAAAATATCTACTTGCGGCTATAGCAAACTAATCATTTACTTGGATGAAAGCATATTGCTTTGAGTGAAGTATTTACTTTTCTGTGTGTACTAGAATAATCAGAATAATAGAACATACGATACATACTATATTATTTGAGGAACACTTAATTAAGGATATGAGCCGTAGGCGAGTGTATAAACATGCGAGCGATTTATATCCGTTATATGCGAGTCGAATACGACGTTTTTTCCACGATTCATAAATTCCATTTTATATCAAATATTTTAAATGTATTTGTCAATGTAAATGCTTTGAATTATAATGACAGTTCCTTCGAATAAAGCAATCATTATTCAAATACCTGTCATCATAATCACCGGCGGGAATCATGATTTATATAGTCATAGATACGTATACAACGATTTTATATGGGAGTAGTAGATAAAAATACAAAATAATCATGTCAAACAAACCTGAAATGAAAATTAAAATTGATTGAAACGTAAGCAAAATTAAGAACTATTTTCAAGTCTGTGCTTCCAGATGTTTGCCTAGCAATGTTATTGCGATAGGAAATCGGGTATGATTTTTGGTATGAGTTTCGGTATCATACCGTAATGCCTATATAGCAAAATGCCGTTAAATAAATCATATTTGAGCCAATGAAACCATATAAATTCAAAATTAAACCTGAAGCGCTATTAACACTAGTTTTAAAGTGACTATTCTCTCTATTGCCCTGCACACTAAACAGTCAACATTAGTCTGTGATAAGATCGAAAATGAATAACGTAGGGAACACCATAGGGCAAATTTACTGTGTTCAGTAACATTTGAAATTTGACCATCACTATTATCGGTTTTAGAAAATAAAACTTGATCATAAAACGCTATTTATTTTGTCAATTAAAAAATAATAAGAAATGATCTTTAAACGTTGACCAAAGGTTTTCAGGGTTCTGTGAGTATTTTTTTAACGATTTGTTTGTTTCCTTTTGTTGCTTAAAACAAAATTTGTCTCGTACAGCATCTGTACCACGATCCACTTACACCGGTCTGCTTACTTCGTGTCTCAAATTTATTCATTTCTGCGCATGACGTCACTGTGAGAAGGATGTTGACACGGACACCTAGGCAACCAAATTCAGTCGTAAGTTTTTGACTTTTGTAAGTGATTTAGGTTGACAAGTTGACAACCATGCCAACACTTTAATTGTCAAAAAGGTTTGACCGTCACAACAACATATTAGCTACCATGGCACGAACGCTACTTTTCGTAATGACGTCAGCGCATAAACGTCATTACAACCGTGACAACAACAATTGCCTACTAAGGCAGCCATGGAAATTAACGCCATATTAACGCTACTTCCACTTCCTTCTCGCAGTCACGTCACTTGTAGGCGTAGCCGATGCGCGTAAGCAGACCGGTGTAAGTGGTTCGTGATCTGAAAGTGCTCCAGAAACGTCAAATTAATTTGTCAGAATTGACAGATGCTAATTTTACCGTCATAATTCATAGGTTAAGTTACGTTTACAGGTATATGGATCGTTGAAATCATGCCAGTCCCAGGAAACTTTTACCGAGAAAATTTGCAATAGGTTTTAAGGATAGCTTGATATTTTTGGCATTTTAAACTATTTGCGGAAACTAACCACAGGTAAGACAGGACCATTATAGGCCGTAAAAAACACATGACATAAACACTAGAGTCAAGGGCGGCTTAGAAATTTTTCTTTTTCTAAATTGTAGATTACAAATCACGTAAAAATTATAAATAATTCAAACTTAATTTATAGATAAAACCTTTTTTATGTTCTACCCTGGAATAGAATATCCTATCCAAAAAAACAATGCTTATTAAAAGAATTGAAATATGTTAATTAATTTTTTGTGCTGTCACACTCGAAAACAGCTGATTTCGTTCGAGGTTGGAGAATCGCTATGGAACCTTGCTGTTCTAGTGCGGCAAAGTACAAAATACATATTTCAAATAAACTAAGATCACCAATTTGATTGTTTGTTGTCCTTATCAACAAACCGTTGCAACCCGTTGTTATATCTAATTCTAAAAACGATAAATTGAGAAAATTGTAATAAAGTATAGCGACGAGTGTAGTTTTATTTTAGTATGTTGGTACGCATGTGACATCTACAGTGTAATGAACAAAGATAAATCTGTCAGAATTTGAATTAGTTTTTTATTCTTGACGTTTCGTCGAACATTTCTTATACAGAAATAGAACCATTTTTTTATTAAAAAAAAAAACACATAATTTCTCAAAAAGCAGCACAAAAAAGTTGTATGTCACTCCTGCCGAAAACTACATAACGCGACTCGCTCACATGCGACGCTCCGCCTTCGGCGTCGCGCCGCATTTTATTACTTTTATATACTTTCCAGGGTGCAATACTACATAAAAAAACACTGTAAAATATTCATATATACAGGGTGTCCCACTTTTTTTCCCGCAAAATTTTTTTTTAGATACAAAATGTCATTCTGAATAAAAAGTTTCATATGAACTTAGGGGTTTTTTCAATTCCTTAACAAGTTAGAGCTGTTCAAAATTGATACGCATTTATCAAGAATGCTTTAAAAATAATACTTCAGGTTGATTTTATACGTCACATTGCTGTCATTCTAGTAATTCTAATAACAGGATTGTTATTGCATTTTCACAAATAATTATAAATCCGAACAATATTATGCCCAAAAAATTTACTAACAGTGAATATGCCGATATTCATTTTATTTATGGATACTGCAATGGAAATTGTCGAAGGGCACGGAGGGAATACCAAAGAAGATTTCCAGCGAGAAGACTTCCGGATGCTGCAGTGTTTAATA
This sequence comes from Aphodius sticticus, assembly GCA_963966075.1. Taxonomy (NCBI): domain Eukaryota; kingdom Metazoa; phylum Arthropoda; class Insecta; order Coleoptera; family Scarabaeidae; genus Aphodius; species Aphodius sticticus. Next base: position 14,973,511 of record OZ014509.1, read on the forward strand.
ATATTCATGGAATGATTGGTGAAAATGGAATAAGGGGAAGACCAGTGGGAGATCACAACCAAGGAGCTCAAAGAGTAAGAAGAGTTAATGCAAGAGTTTCGCATGCTTTTGACGAAAACCGTAATTTAAGTGTAAGGCGTGCAGCGCGCCATCTGAGATTGCCGAAAACCACTGTATGGAGAAATTTACGCAACGATAGACGAAAGGCATTCCGTTCAAAAAAAGTGCAAGAGTTACTGCCCCAAGATATTCGAAACCGGTTAGATTTTTGTCGTTGGTTTGTTGATAGTCCACAAGAAGTAAGAAATAAAATTATCTGGACAGATGAGGCAACATTTACTCGTCGTGGAATTACAAACCGCCGTAATTTTTGCGTATGGGCCCACGAAAACCCTCATACAACGACAGTAGTATCTTATCAGCATGAATTTAAAGTAAATGTTTGGGCTGGTCTGGTGGGGTCACATCTGGTTGGGCCTCGCATCCTTCCCGACAGAGTGGATGCAAATAGTTTTCTGTTATTCTTAGAGAATAGTTTGATACATTATTTGGAAGATGTGCCAATTAATTACCGACAAAATGGATGGTTTCAGTTGGATGGCGCTCCAATTCATTACGCAAGACAGGTGAGGTACTGGTTAAATAACCATTACAACCAGCGTTGGATTGGTCGCGCCGGGCCTGTTCAATGGCCACCGCGTTCGCCTGATATTACTCCTCTGGACTTCCATATTTGGGGCTACGTTAAGTCAGAAGTGTACAAAACACCGATAAATACAAGACATGCATTACTACAAAGAATTCAAGCCGTTTTTGATACGCTTAAAACAAATGTGGAATCACTACGTAGTGTGCAAGAATCCATAATAATTCGTTGCCAAAAGTGCATAGATATTGGTGGAGGTCATTTTGAACAATTTTTTTGATGTATTTTATTTTCTTCTTCGTTAATGTATTGTTTATTACTTATCCAGTTTTTGTTTTGTTAGTGTTTGTTAAATAGGTATTATTTATGAGAAAAAAATAACAAATAAATTGCTACTAAACTTATTACCAGTTATTTGCTTTTTTTGCTGTACGAACCGCCAGCATAAAACGGGTGATTAACATCAACCAATAACGAATTCACCAAGTACCCAAATAATATAATTGACCATTTTATTCGTCTGATTTCTATGGAATGGCGTTAATATAAGATTTAAAAGCCAACTCAGAATTATTTTGAAAACAATTTTTGTCAGTTGTCATTATTTAAAAAATGCTCGATTTTCATTTTGAACAGCTGTAACTTGTTAAGGAGTTGAAAAAACCCCTAAGTTCATATGAAACTTTTTATTCAGAATGACATTTTGTATCTAAAAAAAAATGGGACACCCTGTATATATACAACGCGTAACGTTAGGATTCCTCGAAACACTTCCGGTATTCTATCGCTAATTCGAAAAAGATTACCCGGCAGGCAACCCTAAGCTGTCGAATGGTATATAAATTGTCAAACCACAATAAAAAAAAAGTACCTCGTTATTGCTGGCGGTTTTCCTATGGGGATAAAGATTTGTGCTTTCGACTGACGTCGTAAGTCTTATTATAATTAAACTCGGAGATTTGCACAAATTTTGAAAAAAAAAGCAATTAAAATTTCAGTTTGTCAGACCGTACTTATTTGATTGATCCTAAATTACTGTAGAATCAGGTCATTATAATTTTATTATAAAAATTATTTAGCTTTCTAATGATGTTGTCATTTGTTAAAAATGGTTGAGAAACAAACTTATTGCTAACATCACCCGAGTGGTGGCTGAGTGTATTAATTCCGACATTTGTTCATTTGAGAGGACTGAAGACAGCTAGTTATACTACAATAATACAAACAAGACAAAATAATCACGTCAAACCAACAAAAAACCAACGAAAACAAAGATTAACAACCATTCTAACACAAACACGAACAAGTAACTAGCCTAATATAATAGAAAGATGACGAAAGCGTTTTGTTAATGGCGCATAACATAATAGGTGCTGCGAGAGAGGTACTTCGGGGAGCGTTCGTTTATTGGGTGCCGGTCGTCGTCGGCGGCGAGCGCGTTCGTAAGTGCGAGCAATGAACTTGTTAGAGCGGCATCGTAGTCGGCTGCGAGAGTAGAGCGCGCGGCTCGCAAACGATCCACGGCCCACCGTGATACGCTCGCTAAACGACCTCACCGGCCAACAGGCTCGTATAGCGCGGCGCGCGAATGACGACGACGGCCGGCGACGAGTCACGGCCCTCTCTTCGCTTCCTACGTACGCCGCAACAATGCACACGGCGCAAATATCACGGATTGCCATGGAAGCCGCCGCACTATTACCGATCAAGCCGCGTTCACACGATACCGATTTTAACGACGCTGTTGCCGATATACGAATATCATAATAATTAATTTTGTAATTAATTATTTTTATTGGATTGTTTTATTGAAGAATATTATTTGGGATTTGTAAGTTGGAAAAAGTAGGAATTTATGAAATTGTAGGCGCATTAGCCATTTTATTTTGAATTTGGCAAATGCAGAAAATTGAAAATTGCTTGGATTGTTTTACATTAAAAGAATATAAACAGAACAGTAGATTTTTAACATTTATGTCCTAAATGATCATAAAGTGACATTTTACATCTTAGATCGGTGGACGAAAACAGATTCTTATTGCGCCCTAGGGCAATAAAGATTGCCATGGTTTATATATCAAATATTTGTCATTCAAATTGTAAATTTTAAATCGTCAATGTCAATTAAGGTTATAAGTTTGACAATTAATTGTCTGTATTGTCCATGGTATTGTCACTCAACTCCGAATTGTTTGTATTGTAGTTCAACTCCGTAGATACGCATGTCACTTGATAACGTCAAAATATTTATTAATAATATTCAAACAGAAGAACAAAACCTTTGTAGGAAATAAAATTTTGTATGTACCTCGGGCATTACTTGATGTTTATTTTATATATTAATAGGGTATTTGACTGTATTTAAAAATATAGCTTGTATTATAGTCATCCTAATAGATTACAGAAAACTAATAGTAATTACTTTTCAAAAAAAAAATGCTTTATTTCCATAAAAAAACAAAATTAAAATTGAAATTTATTCACGTCCTATCACGTGATTGAAAACGCTCTGTAATTGGCTCAGTCTCCAGTGACGTCATTCGTTAGTACGCTTAGAGCGCGTTCGGTTTGTCAGGGTAGGATATGGGGAGAGCAATGCTCAGATAACCTGGGTCGGCTGTCTCTCTCTTATATGCAGATAAACGCCGTATGACGTTAGTCCGCCTATTATGCAGCGCGTCACTCTCACCGTACCCTACCCGATTATCCGAACGCGCTCTTATGCTTCTTCCGTTTGAATTCAATAACACTAAAGTGCCATGTAAGCATAACTTTGTAGGTTAGGATAGCCCTAACCTTAAGCTGTCAGATCAGATAATACCTGGTTCGAAAATACGATAGATAACTTATTCTAGTCAGTTTTACTTATGTCGAAGTAATCTTCATAACAAAAACCACTTGTATTGGCCGCTATTTATTTCATTTGGATTTCTACGAGCCAACCACTTTCTTCGCAGTTTCAAATCTTGCGGAACAGCTACAAATAGTTTATCCGGAGTTTTTCTTGACGTATTTCTGCATTGTGGATTTATACACCATTTATAACCCATTTGTATGTAGAAATTGTGAAAACAACACATCATACAACCGATGCTGACAGACCATATGGGCCGATTTGACATCTACTATCGGGTGACGGCACACAACAGAAAGTATCGTTTCGGCGGGACTTTTTGTGATTCAATTTTTAACGCTGATTTTTATGAAATATTGAGGAAATAATTACGAAAAAGAAAGCATTTACAATGTAGAGTGAAGAAATAAACACACTGAGATGGTTTTCCAATAATAGTCAAATACCCTATTGACGTATAATGGTGCAAACGAATTTATGCCCTTGGATAAAAAATAAAAAAAAAAAACAATATTAAATTGCACTATTTTTTACCTACTCTAGGAGACAACACAGACTTTGAGAATGTTTGTCATAATAAAAAAAAACAACTGAAGGTCGAAATTTTCAAGAAAGTTTGGGTGTAACCAAAGAAATAATGTTTTTATGCAGGGTAGGGCTGGGCAAAAAGTCGATCGATCGATCAGATCGATCTGCCATATTAATATTTTCTTTTGCTGTCTGATGATGGAACTTCTGCTCATAATGCTCGGAATGCATTAGGCATTGGTTAGCTCAACACTTCCCAAACAGATGGATTGGTTACCAGGCGGTAACATTGTATGGCCCGCGAGATCACCCGATCTCAATCCAGTAGTTTTTTTTTCGGTTTGCGGTTTTATCATAGAAAAAGTGTAGGTACAGCATTAAACATTATTCAAATTATAAATAAATAGTAAAAACACCATGTTTAAGTGAATTATAACCAATTCAAATTCACTACGAAGATTATTCTATCATAAGAAAACCAAAGTCAAAAATGCTTGTTTATGCATACAAATATAAAAAAAGCTAAATAATTTATTATAAACATACATCAACTAATAATAATGAATTCAATAATTTCCTACTTTATTCAAACTGTAATCTATAGCATTAAAACCCCCTTGAAAACACTCTTGCTACATTTCCAATCATCATTCTACTCAAGGCCAACCAAATAATCATTTAATTTGACCAATCAGACCACAAACTCGTCCAAATTCCCATCTTTACATATCTCACAATCCATATTCGACATCACGTGCGACAAACACTTCAAATCAAACCACAAATCAAGATAATATTCAAAAATCGAGATCAACAACGGCGCGCCTAATCTAATCGTCATCGTGTGAACGCGCCTTCAGCGCTAGAACGGGATTCCACGGCACTCTAGATAAGGACGGAGCGCGCACAGATTCCCGACCCGGCAGCGTCGGTGTTCTAAATACTCCGTTCTGGTGTCCTTGGACGAGAGCAGAGCACACTTCGATCCGTCGCGGTCTGAAGCGGCGCGGCACAACGGCGGGTTGGCCGCTTTCGCCGCCTGCTACGTTTTGTCGCTCGTTACCAACTCGCAGCCAGATCCTCCCCTGTCAGTTACGGCCGCCTACTATTTAATTTTGACTCTTTCCGTCGTTCGTAGGGTAAACCCACTTCTGATGTTAGATTTTCGATGCGGAAGATCGTTTTTTCGATGTTTTGAAGCGATTTGGTCGTTGTTTATGGTAATATAAGGTGTTTTAATTGTCTTATAAAGGATTATTAATAGTTTTTGGTATGAAAAATAGGAAGTATCGATTGATTTGCGTAGTACGGTTCGAAAACTTTCTATAATTGGCGAAATCGTCATGCGCTTGCGTAAATAATCCCACAAGTTTCAATTGGTATTCATAAACTAGTACACGAAAATCTCGCGTACAAATACTCGATCGAAGTAAGCGTTGTGACGTTAAAAATCGTCCGTTTCCGTGGATATTCGGTTCAACCCCGAAGTAAAAATACCCTGAATTCTCGGCGAGGTTAAAATCTGACGAAGTAATATTGTAATGCGTTGAGTATTTACCTGAGTATTGTAGGCAGGCAATATGGTTTCCAATGCACGATTCTCGAGTAGTGTACGTCACACAGTGTCGGTTGCAAAACTGATTCTCGTCCGTAAAAAAAGACGAAAATACCGGAGCGTTGGAAAGAGATAGCCTATCGGTATTTATACCTTGAGAGTGCTTGTAATGTTGTAAATTAGGTGCAATAATGTCACATAGTGTGGCTATATATGCTCGAATTGATGCAGTGTTGATGTAATAGAAATGCCTAAGCAGTGTGTTGGTTGGTTCGTTCATTGGCTGGTTCATAGAAAAAGATAGATGTAAACTGTCAAGTCTATAAGATGGAGTTCATTACAAATCACTTTGAGAGAAACAAAATTGAAAATGTGGCTATGGTCACAAAGATCACCAGACCTAACGCCACGTGAGTATTTTCTATTAGGTTTTGTTCAGTTTTGCTAGAAAAGTATAGTGCAAGCATGGAGATTCAAGATAAAGATTTGAATATTCAAAAGAACTATATAGATGGCATTCAAGACGATACGTTGGACAATTTAATAACCGTCATATGAATAAATTGAAAAAAAAAATTCACAGTTCAAAGTGCGCTTATTACGAGTTCTTTATCATAAGGTCAAGGTTTGATTAGCATTTAATTGAAAATGCGAACTACAACAACACACAAAAATGTTACGAAGATATGCCATATATACAGGGTGCTCCTAAATATCATGTAAATACGAAAAGGGGTAATTCTTTGGCTTATTTAATGACTCAAAATTCATATAAACATAGGTCCGCAAACGCTTCGTTGCCGATCTACAGAGTGATGAAATTTCAATATTTTTTTAGTTTTTTATTTATAGCTCTTGTAGTTTTTGAGATATTTAGCTCTAATTTGGAATATGGGTAGCGCCGTAGGACTTACATCATTGGGCATACCAAATGGTTTCAAGATTCTACAGGGAGATACTTTTTCAGTGGTCATGCCCCCTTTTCTCCCCATGAACTTTTTTTCGGTGCGCCGCTGGTGGATTCTAAAATACAAAATGCATTGTTTGTTTTGTTCTAAAGCATTTTAATCTTTTGTAGTTTTTTCGTATTTACCACCGTTATCGCATATATATATATAGCATAAGGGTGGCCATGGTTATATGTCAAATATATAAAATATTTGTCATTCAAATTGTAAATTTTAAATAGTCAATGTCAATTATTGGCGATTAAGGTTATAAGTTTGACAATTAATTGTCTGTATTGTCACTCAGCTCCAAATTGTTTGTAGTGTTATTCAACTCCGTAGATACGCATGTAACTTGATAACGTCAAAATATTTATTAATATTATTCAAACGGAGAAACAAAACCATTGTAGGTCATGAAATTTTGTATGTACCTCGGGCATTACTTGATGTTTATACACTCGGGCGACTTAAAAAAAGCGAGGGCCTATCGGCCCTCGCGCTTTTTAAACTTTCACCCTCAAGGCATAAACATCCGTTTAATGCCCTTGATACATAAATAACTATTTAATTCCTTTTAAACTTACAGCCGTTTAAAATGTTAACAAACTAACGAACAATACAAAAATAACATACATAAGTAACCACTACAATAATAAAAAATTAAATAAATTAAATAACAAGTAAAAAATGATTAAACAAAAACAATTTTGTAAAAAAATAAGAAACAAACATAAATCAATATGAAACCAATATGGAAACTAAGTGAAAAGTTTTATATTGACTTATTGGAGCTATCAATTCGTTTACAGCCCTTTAAAAATCGGTTTTGTTAATATTTCAAATGGCTTGAACTTTGTCAGGAATTGCAAAAAACAAGAAAAGGCTTTCTCAATAAGATCACAAGATTTGAATTGCGCGCTATTTTGGCTGTTGATTCGATAGGTCAACGAGTGAGAGAGGTCGATAGGAGACAGTTGGGAGTTAGTAAACATGGAGCGCTGCACGAGACAACAACGTGTTAAATATTACTCTAAATATTAAAATGGTGAAAGTTTGGTTCATAAATTGCGTCCAATTTAGAAATAATGTTCCAAATTCATCCACCGTGAAAAGAATAGTCCTAAAATTTGAAAGTACTAGTTCAGTAAAACACACGACACGCGCTCGTAAAGCACAAAGACGAGAAACCATTAAAATCTAGCAAATGTGACTATTCTTGTGCACAAAGTACTAATGTTACATTGAAGGCATATGAGACCGCACAGGGGTCGTTCCGAAACGATTGACAACAACTTCTCCCACCAAACCATGCACATCGAAGAAAGTTCAGTAATTGGACCATTGAACAATAAAGAGTGAATGCCGATTTTCTGAACAAAATCATATTCAGCGACGAGGCTCGTTTTCACCAACCATTTACAGGATGTGTTGTTCTAATTCCTAAATGTCTACATTATAAATCCATAAATATTTTAGTAGTTTCCTAAAGAACAGCATGATTAATTTAAAATTGAAATCTTGCGCTCTTTTGGAGACAGCCTTTAGGTAAGTACAAATGAAGGACTTGTCATAAAATGTATAAAAAAGGGTGAGAAAAAGAAGTGGAAATTCCGGTATAATGCAACATGGAGAAAAAATATCTAAAGAATCTGTGGCTTAAATAAGTAAACTCTAAAAATCATAATTTGATCCTCAATACGTGGTAAATCATGAAAGATCCGCCAGTATCATATCTACTTTATTTTATCAAAAAAATCGTTAATCGATTATAATTATCTGTGGCAACACATTATCTAAGTAGGTATATAAATAGATTTAAAAAGATTTCAGACGCCCATTTAAAGTTCTCATAAACTTAGATAATAATCAAAAAGATTATCTAAAGTTTACAATTTACAGGCAGTTGTTCATTTGTTATCTAATCGCGTTTGGCACCAAACCGTTGAGGAAATGGTGATAATCTTTCGAATTTAAAACCCTTTATCTGTCTGTGTCACACTCAGTTTAAACATGTAATTTAAAATCATACATTTTTCAATTCTCGGTCTGTTGAAAAGCGAATAAAAAAGTTTCCACGCTGTATATGTTTTCTCTCATAGGAGAAGTTATCCAATTGAGGTTATGTCTTCACCATACCCATCATAATACTTGATGGTAAAGACGAAGAAGTGCTATTAGTGTTAAATAATTAGAGGCCCTATAACTAGTGAAAGAAGCAAGTGCTGATTTTTATTTTCTGTTTTTTTTTTTTCGAGTTATAAATTCTTAGCTTGTTTTTGGACAAAATATAACTCACCCTAGCGCCTAGGAAACGCGCCTCAAGGAGCTCCTGCTTTCTTGGGTCGAGAGCAGCTGGGAAATGCTCCATCTTCAAGCCAGCGCCTGCAAATAACGCTGTCGTTACTTTAAGTTGAACTGAATTTGGTATACTATAGGGCCTCTAGTTACTTAGTTTTTCGTTTATTGCTAAAATTAATAAAATTATAAATCAAAATCCTGAAAATATATAAGCGGGGTTATTTAGTTTGGGGTGATGGATGAAAAAAAGTTGAAGATATCCATCACTAGATGGACCCACCATCGATGATGATCTACCCGGATCGGCGATCTACCCGCATCAGCGATCTACCCGGAACGACGATCTACCCGGATCGACGATCTACCCGGATCGACGATCTACCTGGATCGGCGATCTACCTGGATCGACGATCTACCCGGATCGACGATCTACCCGGATCGACGATCACCTATCTAGGCGACGCGCAAACCTAATCTGTTCGTGGTAACAAAAATGATCATTTGAAAACCGATGGTTACTGAGTCCGATGGTTAATTTAAAATCATTGTATTTGAATATTTGAAAAATACATACTAGATAGCCCATACCTCTATTTCTTTTACTACTTTGATTGGATATCTTTGACAAATACCGTATTCTTAGCGCTGATGATTCAAGAAAAAACATACTGTTTTCTTTCGTATCAGTACTATGGATTGCTAACAAATAGTGTGTATATTTTTTGTCGACATATTTACGAGATGGTTGTAGGGCGTGCACGTCTCATCATGACCAGCAAACGGGACCAACGTATTTACAACTTTATCTGTTTTTTTTTGTTTTGTATAGCAGGTACACAATATATAACCATTATTAATAGTAATTTTAAGTTTTTGTAGAATCTAATGTAGTCGGTACGGATTGCAAGGACAAATTCCTTCTAATAGACATCAGTTTATTTCACAGGTTTTGGCAAATATTTACAAACAGTCTGTTACTAAAATTGTTTTCTTTGCGGCGGAGATTTTTAATTACAAGTCAGAATATTGCTTTCACATGCAGAATAGTTGCAAAAAAGTGTTAAATTTTCTGAAGAGTAAATATATCAGTTTTTACAATTAAATGTAAAATATAATAGACGAAAGATGTTTAAATTTAAATTTATGCTTAAATACGAAATTAGAACATTTTATATCAATTTCAATATTTTCTCTGTTATTCTTATTATTATTTATTCTTCTTTTATTGTTTTATCTTAAGCTATTACGTACATGCTAAAATTAAAAAATTCTTCAGATTCGTTTAGGTACTTTAAAAAAAAACAAAAATTATTAGATGAAGGAAAATTGTACATTTTTACCTTTATTTTGGTGTATTGCTTTTCGGATCCTGTGATACCTGTGCTGATTTTTACAATAATAAATACTTTTCACGGAAGAAAATACTTCTGATGATGTCACATGCAAAATGTTAATAAAAACAGTTTTAAAAAAAAACTTTAAAACGTTAATAAAAAAAACTTTACGACAGTCCCTTTTAGAACTGATCACTGATTAGTAACACTAAATAAGTTCAAAACTTTGGCGGAAAATTCAACCTGTCCTCAGTCATTTTAGATCACCCGTTATTAACTTTCATCTAAAGCAATAGCCGCAAGAATGTAATTTTCTCACGGTTTGAGAATATACTTCGCTGTGTAAACTAACCCATTCTTTTAAAACTGTGTAAGCACGGACTCAAAAGTTCATTATCGTGGCATGTTTTGCTTTTTTAAATACGTCAAACTGATATGTTTGTGACTTATAAACATAGACTTATAGCTAATGTGCCGACACAGAGAAAAAAATTTACCAATATTTACTGTAAAATCTCGGGGCGATGGATGTAAATATGTATACTCAACTAGGAAATTCTCATACTGTTGCTACCCTGTACGATTACAGAAATACCTGCATGATGAACTGCATTTTCTTTTTACAGCTATGTCGCATACTATGTCGTTGGTGTCAAATAACCAGCAACGTTGCAGCAAAAAAAACACAGCGCATTGTTTTCAAGCTTTTATCTGATATTACGTAAAGTATTTAGCAAGAATATCAAATGAATCACAACAAAGTTACATTTATGAACACATTTACACAGGAATTCAAATAAAACACGGTATTTTAAACGCTCTAAAAATATCGTTGGTGCACAAGAAAAGTGACACATCTCAAAATTCGTAATTTTTTAGTTAAATGATGAAATGTGTTTGCAGAAGTCTCTATTTTAACAGAAAGAAAAGGTCATTAAGATAATTTCTGAGAGAACCGGTAGAGAGAACTAGAAGTGACACTTTGTTTTTGGCCGCTAACCATCACTAACAAGAAAAATGAAAAATCTCTTTAGTGTTGATCAAGTCATAGTGGGCGAATCAAAGTTTACTAGAAAAACGTGTCATTTAGAATTAGATCTTTGCTAAGTAAGTGCTTGCAATGTTTTCTTACAAGAAAAACGTCATAGTTTGTGTTGTGCCGTTTATGATAAATAGGTAAGTTAATTTAATAATGTACAATTATTCCTGTTCATGTGTTATTCTTATGTGTGACGCTTGATTTTTAACATCAATCTAAAAAAAAAAACAGTCAAAGACGTATTTTTATGGCATTGTGTCACTTTTCTGGATACTTAAAACGTAGTATGTCAACACAATGGCGCAATATTTAGAACTGTGTCATTTTTGTTAATGGAGTTGTGTGTGTATTATTTGTTGTTATCATAGTTTTGAATAAAAAGTCTAATAGAATAGAAAAATAGAAAAAAGAATAAATCAGTTTGCCTGCAAAATGATGAATTTTGAGATTTTCGCACAAACACAACACGACAGAGTTCTCTAAGTAGGTTGAAATAAAAGCCTGAACCTTGAGCTTCTAAGCTTCGAAGATATTAACAAATGACAACTCCGTGAAGTTGTATTTAATTACTGTCAAGAGCGGGACTAAAATTACCATTCATTTGGTTAAAAAGCTCATTAGAACCGTTTTAAGCTTCATACTATTTTCTTCGTTTGATAAATATTTTCAATTCTGGAGACCTACAGGATAAGTACATATCCAGCCATATCTACCTCACCTGCCAGTGCCACCATTTTATCTTGAATAACTATACTAGAAGTCTTAAAATGTCTGGATACTTAAAACGTAGTATGTCAACACAATGGCGCAATTTTTAGAACTTTGTCATTTTTATTGATGAAGTTGTGTGTGTTTTATTTGTTGTTATCATAATTTTGAATAAAAAAGTCTAATAAAATAAGAAAAGAAAAAAGAATAAATCAGTTCTCCTGCAAAATGACGAATTTTGAGATTTTTCACAAACGCAACCCGTCAGAGTTCTCTAAGTAGGTTGAAATGAAAGCCCTAACCTTAAGCTTCTAAGCTTCGAAGAGATTAACGAGTGACAACTCCGTGAAGTTGTATTTAATTACTGTCAAGAGCGGGACTAAAATTACTATTCATTTGGTTAAAAAGCCCGTTAGAACGGTTTTAAACCTTATACTATTTTCTTCGTTTGATAAATATTTTCAATTCTGGAGACCTACAGGATAAGTACATATCCAGCCATATCTACCTCATCTGTCACTGCCACCATTTTATCTTGAATAACTTGCTATACTAGAAGTCTCAAAATGTTATGGTATGTCTGGATACTTAAAACGTAGTATGCCAACACAATGGCGCAATTTTTAGAATTTTGTCATGTTTATTGATGAAGTTGTGTGTGTTTTATTTGTTGTTATCATAATTTTGAATAAAAAAGTCTAATAAAATAAGAAAAGAAAAAGAATAAAACACTTCTCCTGCAAAATAACGAATTTTGAGATTTTGCACAAACGCAACCCGACTGAGTTCTCTAAGTAGGTTGAAATGAAAGCCTTAACCTTAAGCTTCTAAGATATTAGCGAGTGACAACTCCGTGAAGTTGTATTTAATTACTGTCAAGAGCGGGACTAAAATTACCATTCATTCGGTCAAAAAGCCCGTTAAAACGGTTTTAAGCCTCATACTACCTATTTTCTTCGTTTGATAAATATTTTCAATTCTGGAGACTTGAATACTACAGAACTGCCTACAGGATAAGTACATATCCAGCCTTATCTACCTCATCTGTCACTGCCTCCATTTTATTTTTAGAAGTCTAGAAGTCTCAAAATGTTATGGTATTTTGGTGTGTGGGTCGCTTGGGTTTCCTGCCTTTCGAATTACGTCAACAAGATTTTATTGTGTTAAATTTCCCAAAAACTAAATCGCTAATTCAGATTCGAGACTCTCCGAAACAAAAATATTCTCTGAAAAAAGTCTGAAAAAATGACGTAGCGAAGGGGTAAAGTTTGACTTTAGTTTTGCAACGTTGCAGTTCATGTTTTCTATACACCTATCTACCGGGGAGTAAGGGCAATATTGATTTATTTGACATCCAGCGTTCGCATGCAGCACCAGCAGGCAGCAGCAGCAACAGAGCTAGAGCAGCAAGCAGTTCGGTTGGTTGGATGCTGCCGCATACGCATATGTACCGAAGGCCAAAACTAGGTGTGGTTCCCCATTTTCACCGAAGGTATTTGCGAGATAAAAATCAATATCACCTTTTAGTCCGCAGAGGGGAGGCGAGGGACGAAGTACGTTCGCTACTACGTACAAAACAGCAGCGACCCCTATATTTGCATAACGCTCAAAACCGCCCACCTTTCAACCGTATGCAATCTACCGCACATGACACAATTCTATTTTAATACGTCATATCAAACTTCAACATATCGCACAAACTTTGATGATATATTCAGTATAGAATTGAATGCTATTGTTAATAAATCGGCGATCTACCCGGATCGGTGATCTACCCGGATCGACGATCTACATATAAACAAAAAAAACGCCACAAATCGACGTCGCATAGGAAGCGTTTTTGCTCGGTTTGCTAGGTTTTCCGAACGCAAAGGCTTTTTTCCGACTTTTACACTTTGGGAGGCGAGAAAACATATTTGCATCTCCTTAAAACTCTATTAAATTTTAGTACTGTACAACTATTTTTTTGCATAAAGGGCGTCTAATCTAATAATACTGAATGCGTGTATAGGAACTATAGAATTTGATATTTGCGATTTGGCGATCTACCGGGATGGGCGATCTACCCGGATCAACGATCTACCCGGATCAGCGATCTATCCGATTCGCCGATCTACCGAATCGACGATTTACCTAATCGTTCGCGGTAACAAAAATGATCGTTTGAATACCGTTGGTTACCATGGAGCAGATTTATTGGTGTGGGAACGGTAGGGGAATATCAAGCGAGACTTTGTATTGGTCCATCATAACCAACGGTTTTCAAATGGTACATTTAGATACCGTAAATAGGCCTAATATTTAAAAAAAAACCTATCTTTTATGTATCTGTTTTTCTAATTTAAATTAATCTGATCTAATTTAAAATCTTTAAACTTGAATCTTTGTAAAATACATACTATATATAGCCCATACCTCTATTTCTTTTACTTCTTTGTTTGGATATCTTTGACAAATACCATATTCTTAGCGCTGATGATTCAAGTAAAAACATACTGTTTTCTTTCCTATTGACTCTATGCTCTCATCGCCGCTCTGCTAAGCTCGCCACTATGTTTTCAGCCTAAAACCAAGGAAACGATATACTTTAAGTAACTCAAAAAAATGTAATAAACAAATTGAAGAATATTAATACAAAAAAAAGCTTCTAGTATTGAACTAAGTACGAAAAACATTAAAACAAATCGAAAGTTAAATAAAACATTTTGCCTTCGTAGTAAATACTATAGAATAAATAGCTGAAGTACCCCAAGGTAGAGTGCTTTGTTGCTAAAGCAACGTTGCTTTTGTTATTTCAAATCGAACGGTATATTTTTGAGCTGAAATTTAGTAGAGAAATCTATTTAGAACTTTGAATGTACATATCTTATGGATATTCGTAAAATTTTGGAGAAACGCACTTGAATGTTAAAGTGAATAGGTGTTTTCTCTGAGGAACATGGATTTTTGTAAATGGAAAGTGACTAGGTCTTGAACCCCACATCTTAGAATCTTCAGAAAAATCTCTAAGTAAACATTAATCTTTGAACTTGAAAGACTGAAATCCTGAAAGATTTTTAAACAGTATTCTTGAAGCTCTGACAGCGTTTATTTAAGTGATCTGCACTGGCGTCCAAATAAAACAAAAACACAAAACCCTGAAGTGATATTGAACTTTTTTAAACGGAATCGCTTTCATAGCAAAAAAATCTATCAAAAAAAAACACCAAACCAATGTTTCGATGCAGTTTAAAGAACAACTACACTGTAAAAAAATACCAGTCCATTTGAAAAACAAAACAAAGTAACAAAACGAAATACGTAAATTATAAAAAAAAAATAAAATTGAAATTGAGTTGGTAAAACATCAATCCTTTCTTTATGTCAAAAACCTACCATGTTTTCTTTTTCTTAAAAATCATTTTAGTAACTAACTCGTTTGATAAAAATCCATATTATAAACTAAATTAAAATATTTAAACTAAAAAAAAACGTACGATTTTAAAAACTTGGTTATAGTTAATAACATCTTGTTAACCATCTTTAAAGCAAAGACCAGCACGAACCGTAGCAAAATCGCATCTCAACTACGTATGTGCATTGTGCAGGTATGTAGACATAATGATATCTAGAGGGCCCAACATTTTCAGTCTAGATTGTATAGAACGTTGAAGAACAGGAAAGAACAGAGCACAGCGCCCGTTTCACGTTTGAATGTGGAAGTGCGAAGCCAGGAGGGGCACGGAGAGCGAGACGAAAAGGCGTATTGGTGTAGGAGACCGTGGATACGTGTCTCATGCCCTTTTGGCCATTGCTGTACCCCGGTTCACTGCAGCTACGTTGGATAACGATCCACGATATTAAACACTTTCGAATGAACGCATTTTCTGTGCTTTGGTTCTTCCTCTTTTTGCTTCAATTCATGTGGTGGAAAGTTATAAAAAATATGTTTAGGAGTAAAAAAACAATATTAGTAACAGTAATCTTGTTTTTTTTTAAATATTTTTAATAGTAGAAATAGGGCAACCCTAATAGGTCTGCGCGTCGTGTAGGATGGGTAGATCGGCAATCCGGGTAGATCGCCGATCCCGGTAGATCGCTGATCCGGGTAGATCGCTAAATCGCAAATATCAGATTCTATAGTTCCTATACACGCATTCAGTATTATTAAATTAGACGCCTGTTTATGCGAAAAATTAGTTGTACAGTACTAAGATTCAATTGAGTTTTAAGGAGATGCAAATATGTTTTCTCGCCTCTCAAAGTGTAAAAGTCGGAAAAAAGCCTTTGCGCTCGAAAAACCGTGCAAACCGAGCAAAAACGCTTCCGATGCGACGTCGATTTGTGGCGTTTTTTTTTTGTATATTTGTTTATACGATAAAATCATAAATATCAATGAATTAATCTTCTAAATTTGATCCCATCCCAAATTCTCAAGTTTCTGGTCGGTTGCACCAATTTGTGAGTCCATCCGGAGTGCTGTGGGACCTCAACTCGTGTTAAAATATTGATTCAATACGCTATCTCTGTCTTCGTCTCTGGTCCGGGACAACGTTGAGAGTAGCAACAAATCGGCTACGAGACCCTACGCGAGTGTCAAAGGCTACCACCATCCCCGAGGTGCTACAGTGGCGACACAAGCGGCCGCCACTCGAACTAAAACCCTCTCTCGACTGACCTCGTCATACTGAGTGATCCGATATGCTCTTCGTGAATTGGACCATAAAAGGAAGATTAATTTCTTCTTCGCATCCTTTTAAACAATACAGAGTACGATTTATATTAGAAGCTACTACTTCATATCTCAACCGCTCTTTGCAAAAGAAAACTAAACTGTCTATTGGGTTTATCTAGTGATGATTTTGTTTTGTTCATGCGTACTGAAAAAATGTTGGGTAAAATTTTGTCCTGATTATAGTAATGTGTGTATGTGGGTGTGTGTTGTATACAAAGGAGTGTACAAGGAGTGAATCCGCCAAATGGCAGATTTCTGTATGTGAAATACCATTGATCAGTGGACCAATTCTAACCTATAATCTGGATTTAGGGATGCAGTTTTTTTCTATGTCCATTGCCCATAGATCGACCTAATATTTAGGATTGTTTTTATTATTATTAGTAATAATATTGAATACGTAGGTTTTATCTGTGTTGAACATTTTTAAGATAAAAAAAAAACGAAAATAAACACAAAACTTTTCTTGTACGAAGGGACACACGGACGTTTTATATATTTTTTGAGTTGTTGCCATATTTGTTTAAAAAACATCATTCTAAGAAACAAATTATTTGATAGACTAAGTCCAAAATTACTAACATGCTGTATACAAACTAGTTGTCCTATGACTTAAAATTGATTTGAATTTTAATATTTAGAGTTTAATAATAAATCACTTCATACAAATTTATAGGTAAGAAATAATTTTGTACTTAAGATGCTGTTCTTTAGACAAATAGAACAAAAACTGTACGAAATAGGGGAATAAAAATATACATAGGGCGCCCCATTTAAAAAAAAAGTTGACCTAGTTTCCACGATACTAGTATATATAATCAAATATTTAGATTATTATTGCCCAGGCTGAATAGATTAATCAAAAACATTTTGTATGTATTGAAATGTTATGTTTTAAGTTTGGCGTTATGTATTATTGTTATCAATATTTTTTTGAAATATCCAAGTTGTTTGTAAAAAAATCTGATGTGGCCAGGCACATGACTTTATCATACTATATATAAAATTAATAGTTTAGCAGCATGAGATTCAATTTGACCGAGATCGGCTATGTCTGCATTAAAATAAAACTAGTAGAACTAGACAGTTATGTCAATTAAAGCTGCGTTCGCATATTGTACTCCGTTGACACCGGGTACACCGTCCAAATGACACTTACGTGTATTGGGTGTAAAAAGTCTAACGGTGTACAATATCCGAACGCAGCTTATATTGACTGTAGGTATTGTCAAAACATTAGCGTTTGACACTACCTACTGTCATTAGAATCAGAATATCTGACATATCCTGGCTACTAGTTTTAATGCAGTACGACCGATCTCGATGAAATAGAATTTGCTCATGCAGCTAAACTATTGATTGTACCAAAAAATTTCATAGTCATAAATTATTCAGAATTTCCTCTATTTTAATTTATTATTTAACTATTTCGACGAAATTCCAGAAATGGCGGCTTATTTGCAAAATCTTTCAAAAATGCTAAGACTAAACCTCCAGTTCCTTTGGACCCTTTTCAACAGAAAGCTTTTCAGCTGTAAGTTTGGTTATGAAACTTCTAAATATGAAGTTTCGTCCCGGTACCTTTAGTAGATTCTCCGGAATCGTCGCCACAAAAAAAACGGGTACACACAAAACATCCATTTCCATTTCGGAACTAGTTTCTAGACATAATGAGGATTAAAAAAAGAGTGTCAAGTTCTCAGGGTGGCGTCCCCCCTTAAGAGAAAACGTCGTTTAGAATTTGGATGAGAATTCCCTTCAATGACGTCAAAGGATTCTCCAGAATAACATCTTACATGGTGTAGAATCATTTGTTTAGTGATTTTAGTAAAATTTCTACATGACCCTAATACCCTATTCAATTGTATAGGTCTGAAAAAGCAAACAACATGGTTCGTGAAACGTCAGCATTGAATTTTGACGCAATGCATAACCTGAAAACAATTTATTTTGTAAATGATTCTGGACGTAAAAGCTTACATACTTGTATGGTAAGGTTTTTTGTTAGCATGTATTATTAATAATAAAAAAGTTTTGAAGATATTGCAGTTGTTTGTATGAATATAGTAGAACAAGTTACTTGAGATTAAGTTAATTTTATCTTTTCAGTAACGTCAAATAAAACGATGTTTTACACAAAAGTGATTTGGTTTTAAGAGCTATCGTATGATACCTCACACCCACATTTGTTTGTTTCCAGTTTTCAATCAATAATGATTTGACCAAACAAATACTTTGCCTAACCATGGTTGTTAGCTTTTTCAGAGATACTTGATTCAATACTACTAAAACAACCCTTATTCAATACTGACCAACATTTTCCTCAATAATTTTCCTTGTAGGGCTGCTTAATTATAAAACTAAGTCGAATTTAGCAATAATTTTTATGAACTCGTACATACAGCCTCTGTTCTTTCTTGAAACAACTGCTGCCTTTCAGCGGGACTTCTTGAGAGGCTATCGGCTCACCCGGTATAATCAAACGTTTCTCCTAGTGTGTGGACATTGAGCCACCACACAACAAAACAGAAGAAGAACGTTGCTCAGTCGGTTGGAAGGAGGAGATCGGGCAATGATTCTATGACCATTTTAACTCGCCAAAACCTGTTTACGCATTCTTTTTCGCGACTACTTCGGCAAGAGAGGTCCGTGACTGCGATCTTTCTTTTTTTTTCTCCCTGCGCGTCGTTGTCGTCCTCATGCTTGCCGAAGAGTCCCCGGAATACCACACCGTGGACAAGAAGGCACTGGGCATGCGTACACTCTTTTGTAACAAACTAGAAAGGAGTACGTATAATTTTATTGATTGAATTTGATCCCAAGCCGCTCCGAGACGTAGCGACGTGGAAACTAGAACGTTGTTGCATGCCATCGAGGGTCGCCAGCTTTATTCTGTAATTTTGCGTCGACAATCTTTATTTTTTTTTCCGGGGGGTGCTAAAATAGCATTTTTTCTAAATACCACCATAAGTAGCGACGTATAAAGCTTTTTAGAGCCACCTATATATGCAAAACTATGCTTTTTGGTCAATGGTCTGTTTGCTTACAAATGGCTTACAAATTTTATGACCCAACTGGTTCCGCAACCGTCGTTCACAAACAGGAAAATGTATTTGTTTCAGGGGAGGCATCAATTCTTTGAAGCTGGCTATGATGATCCGATCAGACCATGACCATGCTGCGTGCTCGTAAAGTGTTCCAATATGAGGACTAAAAGATGTTTGCCACTTTTGCGAATGTGTCTAAAGCTTCGAAATATAAACATGTCTGTTTTTCTTTTGTATTTATTACATTTGACGTATGGTATAACCTAAAGAAATAAATGTATTTGTACATATATTCAAACTGGACTGAGTTTGAGTTTTCTAGTCGATGATATAGTACTTTCACAGTCGTCGCTATTGTAAACATGTTAGCCAACTCATTACACGCACTACAATACTCCAGAGTGCAAGCCTAGAGTGCAAGTTCTTAAGAAAATAACTTGTGCTCTTATAGTTATCATTTAATTATATTTTATAATGTATTACAGCAGACAATAATCAGACGCAACTGCCATCGGAAAGCATTTCTATATTTGTAGTCTACCCCAAGATTTGCATAAATAATTTTCATAAATATTGAAATTCTTTTCCGATGGCAGTTGCATAAGGAGCATCAGAATCGAATGGTAGCGAGCATTTCACGATTGGCGCATGGTGGGGGTTATTTTCGCGTTTTAGGGGTCGGAGAGGGGAGCCTTAAACCTCGTATGTGCTTTCTAGCTTCTCTGAATGCTTTCCATTTGAGAAATCACTTGTTTATTTCAAAATACGATATGGTCAATTCAAAACTAGGGAAATAAAGATAAATATATAGATGCAAATTACAACATAATAAAACCACTATTTGTGGGTATTAATAGGAAAAACATTTGATTAATAATAACTTAATAACATCACTAATTCTATTTCCAGTATATAAAATAGTTTACATCGAACAAATGTAGTAGACATTATGTTTATCTAGTTCATTTTTTTTATTATAAAGAAATATTTATTTGCCCTAAAAAGTCTATTTATTATTCATAAATGAATACTTTGTTGTAGCAAACATATTGGTCCTTTGCTAAAAATAAAAACTATATAGAAAAAATAAAAAAATATTTAGCAATGCTTGTTTGTTGAGGTTTAATAGTGTGTATCACACAAAACAAAAACAAAAATCTCGCCTGATACTCAACTTTTTCGTCCGAGTTCGTATTATGTGCAAAGAAAGCACTGAAATGTTTTTCGATCACATTTCTTTCGTCTAAAAATTAAAAACTTTGTTTCGGGGGCAAAAGATATTGTTTGATCCAGGTAAATATTTGAACCGTTTTATTTTGGCAATCTGATCCGACTATTTATCTTTTTTTCACTCCATCGCAATGTTCAAAGTTAAATGTTTAATTTGAGACCAATTTGAGGTTTCTACACATTTAGAAAAATCTGATGTGGCCAGGCACATGACTTTATCATACTATATATAAAATTAATAGTTTAGCTGCATGAGATTCTATTTGATCGAGATCGGTCGTGTCTGCATTAAAATAAAACTAGTTAGCCAGGATTTGACAGATATTTGATTATATTGACAGTAGGTATTGTCAAAACATCAGATTAATGCAGACACGACCGATATCGATCAAATAGTATTTGCTCATGCAGCTAAACTATTAATTTTACCAAAAAATCTCATAGACATAAATTATACCAAATTTTCTCTACTTTAATTTATTATGTAACTATTTTGACGAAATTACAGAATGGCGGCACAGTTGCAAAGTCCTTGAAAAAAGCTTAGAGTCATCAACATCCAGTTCCTGTGGAGCCTTTTGAACAAAAACGCTTTTTGGTCATGAAACTTCTAAATATGAAGGTCGTCCCGATACCTTTCGAAGTTGCCCTGGAATCCTCGCCACAAAAAAGGATACACACACAGACATTTTTTGTACATTTGTACATTTTTGTACATTATTATTATTATGTTCGATAAAGTAAAAATGGCAAATCATACATATCAAAATTGCATCGAAAATTGTCAATATCTTGACAATGACAACTTTATATAATGATATATTGAATTAAATAGGTTGTCAATGGCCTGTTCAATCATTCCTTAAAAATATTTATCGACTAGCAAACATCTTGTATATTTGGGTAAAAATACTTCCCACTATAATTTTCATTGTAATTATTTTCTCGGTTGTAATTTTGTTGGTAGTGACAGGTGAAAACGAAAAAAAAAATCTCTTAAATTTTGGCATCGAACAAGATAAGTGCAGTTCCTTGGACCTAGTTTAGCCTTTACGTCATCAATAATTAGTCCTCCGAACACAGTCGCTACTCAAGAGTACTTTGAGATAATACAGTCATAAATGTCACCATTTGCTGGTTGAGTATTGCTCATGACACGATCAGCCAACGTCAAGTTTCCATGTTTAGGTCTGCTCCGATTAGTCATCCAATACGAAAATATGACATTCGTGAGTGTGTATGTATACATCTATCCCTTTTCTGACCGCAGAATAATACATAATATTTTCCATAATATTCCATAATATTCGCCTCCGTGAAATAAGAAAGTAAATTCACGACTTGAAAATGTCGCCTTAAATTTGAGGTTATCTGTCAGTTGATGTTCAAGAATAACAGGTTTATTCCAAAAACAAAAGGAAAAAAGCATTGTGTTAATATCACTACACACTATCGATTGCGGTCACGCAATAGATAAATATTTGTTTGAGGTTAACCTGAAAAATTCAAACATTGATGCCAAGCTTGTCGCTGGAAAAAAAATTATTTCAAAGCCCCACTCATTCCCCCTCCATTTGTTCTGGTCCACTACATTGCCAAAATTTACCAATAAAGCTTATTTGTATTGTATCACGGTTCAGATATCCGAAGAGAATGACGTTTCAGTCACGTCATTTTGTATTTCGAAATTACGAAAAGTAGGTTCTATAATTAATATTTGTACTTGTGCATTGTCATTGTAATTCGCAACGGTCTGGCAACAGTGTAACGTCATCGCACAGCAACTGTCTTCAAATGTTTTCAATGTTTCTCTAAGTTTGAAATCGCATAACACCCACGTAAAAGAGAAAGTTGCCATAATTACGTTATAATGATTCGTAACTAGTGTAGGTACGTATATACACGTTTTTAGTATAAGTAGATATTATGTAGGTATATGTGTGTAATAGGTAAGTTTTAAAATAGACGGGAAAAATGAATAGTGTGTAGTGATTTTTATGTTTGACACATGCTTTGTGAACCTAACCTAAAAATACAAGTCCGATTATTATTGTACGGTGAAATATGGAAGGTTAATCGGGTTTAGTTTGACAGAAAAATGAGATATTTTTATGAAGAAAACAAATAGGAGATCGCTAAGCGATCCATCTAATGATGGTGTAGATATATTTTCAGCCGGCTCGAGTGAGAAGTATTCTTCACTCAAGGTCAATAGCCTCAAACGAGTTAGTAAGAGGTATCTTCTTCAAATCGTTTCCTCAACGATGTGTATTAAAGTACTAACCGTAATACAAAAAAATAGGCATGATAAAAATAGTTTTTGACGTACCAAAGCGAGATTTGAATAGAGCCATGGCATAATTCCGTGCTTAAATCCAACACCGCTGAATTTTAAATGTCCACCTCTGCTAACTCATGTTCGCAGAAACACACACAACACTCAACAATTGGATCCTGCACTCAACAAGTCACTACTGCAAAGAAACAATCACTAATAAAACTCGCGTTTGGACATTTTTGGCGTGATTTTTTTCGCTCGAGGTCCGATATCGTGGTTGTAAGTCGTCGGGGTTTGAAGTCGTCAGTTTTCGAGGACCATATCGTTCGGTAGGGCTACGCGAGAGCAACTGAAAGCACCGGCGCACATCATCCTCCGAACTGGGCTTCCGAACACCGGCAACGACAAAATACCATCACACACAAAAGCGGCGGGCCGGATTCGCTTCTGCCAGTTCGGCCTTACCGCGAACTGTGTGTTTGCTGTATGTATGGATGTGTGTGTGTGTGTGTGTGTGGATGTGGATGTTGTGTGTATGTGTGTGAGCGTCGCAAAGCGTTTACATGGATCGTATGAATATATACGGGACGATGCGTAAAATGCACCTGCGAAAAGAGGGAGTTATGGTTTGGGTTGTTTTTAGGGTTATTTTGAGTAGATTTTGGTTGGAAGTTATAAGGAATGGTAAGGTTTTTAGGGAAGAATATCTTGGGAGATTTTAACGGGTTTCCGGTTTTTGGGTAAATATACCTGGACGGGGAACGTGTTGCACGTATCTTTAGGATATAAGTCGATGTGAATATTTTGAGTTAAGTGCTGGTCCGTCCTTGATATTTATGTACTGGTCAGTGGTCAGTACCTGCTGTGGAATGGATAGTTTTGATTTGTTAATCGTTTGAATTCAATTTGAATTATGCCCCAAAAAACTTACGTTTGTTCCGAAAAACCTGTGCGATTGGAGACGAAACCATAGTTCATATTATTCCTGGGCTTTTAAAGAATGCGTGTTTCACATTGTTCAATTCCATCATGAGTCGGGTGTCAATCTAATCAAACTGACTAGGCCAAGCATAGAGCTACAAATGATTGCCTTTTTGACATGAAGACTAGCAGGAAACCGCCTGTGCCGTCCTGTGCAGGACAGTATATTCCCACTATGTTTCCTACTCGAAAATGCAATTTTTTTAATTTTTTATAAACAATTATCAACAAAAAATCGCGTTTTTTTTACTTTTTTTTATTGTAAAAGGAAAACTATTGAAGCAATCTTAATGGTGCAACGGGGTGGACTGTAGAGAATTAACTTACGAAGAGAATGACAGGTCCAACGATGCGATCGGATAATTAGAACCGAAGAAAAGCTGGAAAAACCGGAAAATTTTGATTTTTTTTAATTCATAACTCCGCCATTTTTTAATATTAACAGCTGAATCTTTGCACAGTAGCTATTCACATGTACTTTTTGCGGAGAGCTGGGTGCGTTTGAGGATTCGTTTGAGGTCCGATTGCAATTCAAAAAAAAACGGATTTAGATACTAGACGTGAACAACAACAAAACGTCTATTCTGATTTTTCTATAAACCCCGTTTAAGTGGGTAATAAACTACTGAGAACATGAGTGAAAACGCCCGCGCCCGCTAGAGTGGTCGAGTGATGGGGGAAGTGTGCGATTAGAGGGGCGACGCGCTTCCCCGCGTCGACCGCCTACCCCCACTATTCGACCGGTTTGGAGAGCGCGGCAGTTTACGGTCATGTTTGCAAGCATTTTTCACCTATTTCGCAACATTTTAAATTTCGAAATACGTAAAAAAAAGTTAAAATTGGACCACCACCGACGCATCCAGGCTCGCCGAATCATATTGCATACAAATATTCAAATCGCAATTGTGCAAAAACTAATCATCGGTCAATGCCTGGGTTGTCCACACTCAAAGTGCCCATCAATCGCTACTTACGCGAAAAGCCTCCGCTACCACTTTGAAAATGGCGGAGTTATGATTTTTTTGAAAAAAACCCAGTTTTTTCCGAATTTCCTCCGTTAATATTAATTCAATCGAGTCCGTGCAGGGTTTGTCTGTTGAAAGCATCAAGATTGCTCCACCGGTTCAGCTTTTACAAGCGAAAAACGAAAAAAAAAAATCTGATGTGGCCAGGCACATGACTTTATCATACTATATATAAAAATTATAGTTTAGCTGCATGAGATTCTATTTGAACGAGATCGGCTATGTCTGCATTAAAATAAAACTAGTAGAACTAGACAAATATCTCGATTCGTTCGGATATTGTACTGCGTTGACAGCGGGACACCGTCCAAATGACACTTACGTGTTATTGGGTGTAAAAAGTGTAACGGTGTTCAATATCCGAACGCAGCCTATATTGACAGTAGCATTTGCAAGACATTAGCGTTTGACACTAGCTACTGTCATTAGAATCAAAATAATCTGACATATCCTGGCTACTAGTTTTAAAGCAGTACGCCCGATCTCGATGAAATAGAATTTGCTCATGCGGCTAAACTATAAATTCTACCAAAAAATGTCATATACATAAATTATGGAAAATTTCCTCTCCTTTAATTTATTATTTAACTATTTTGACGACATTACACAAATAGCGGCTCATTTGCAACATCTTCGAAAAATGCTATGAGTAAACCACCAGTTCCTTTGGACCCTTTTCAACAGAAAGCTTTTCAGCTCTAAGTTTGGTTATAAAACTTCTAAATATGAAGTTTCGTCCCGATACCATTAGTAGTTTCTCCGGAATCGTCTCCACAAAAACGGGTACACACACACACACATACACACACACACACACACACACACACACACACACACACAGACATTTTTTTGTACCTTGGTCAAAAATGTTCAGGGGACCCAAAAAGACATATTTCCGCTAAAATCTCAAAAATTTTTTTTGGCATGATTACAATACTTTACATACTGCGTATGATAAAGTAAAAAAACGATTCTTTGAGGTTTTTTGGTTATAGGTAACAAATTAAGAAATGATATTTGCGAGTAGGAAACACATCACAATCCATCCACGGACTGTTCCACGTGACCTGGGATCGTCGGCTTCCTGCTAGTATTTTTATCACGCAAAAACCTCTATGGCCTGGTCTAGACTGATCTCTCATTCCTGTTAAATTGTTTTGTTCCGAAAATTGTTTTCCATATATCAAATGACAATATAATTTAGGATCAGCATAATCAAATCCATGCTCTATATAAACTGGTTTTGGATATTCTGCACCGTTGACACCGGTGTATACTGTACACCACATGACACTAAAGTGTGTACAATATTCGGATGCCACTATATATGAAACCATTTCAAATGAGTAATTTTACACTTTATGCTAATTTTGATTCAACTAACTATATCCTCAGCTTGTCATCAAATTGGAAACTTTAACTCAAAACAAAAATTGCTTGACTCTGGATTTACGTTTTTTAGTAGAATTATCATTTTCCTCCTTTATATTATTTTTTCATCTTCTTGGTTTCTTCTGTCTTCGTACGTACGTATTTCTTTTTGGCAACATTTTGCAGAAATTTGTGTAGAAATGTTTCTAAAACATTTTTACTTATACACAAATTTATTTCTTTGTTTTCCTAATTTGTGTTCTACCTTATATGTTAGGGTCGTCTTGATTTTTCATTTTTCTTTTAATTTTTATCTGCAGGACCTTCTCAATTTGCTCCTTTATTTACATACTTAAATCCTGTGACTTTGAGATCGATGAATACATACCATAACAAGTGTCCCATGGAGCTCAAAATCGAGATTAGTGTATTTTAATAATAACTAAAATAAAATAATAAAGAAACCTTTTATTTTGAATTTACAGATGTTATCATAGACAAAAAAATATTTTTTAGTCTGGATATCAGCGCATTTCACATATTTTCAAGTACCTACTTAATTTTTCAAATGAGTCAATCCATATGAAATGTTCCAGAAAATAATAAGTTGGTAGCTTGACCATTTCTAAAAACTTAATTTTTTTAAAATTAGTCTGCCTATGTTCTGGGAGTGCAAACGCATTTATGTTCTTTTATTTATTTTACTCGGTTCAAAAACGGCGGCCAGTTTTGTATCAGCGAATCCGACATTTTTGACATTGGTATGTGTTAGTTTGCGTTAAATTAAATAACTTTGTTAGGGTCTGTCATAGAGAGTTGAAATAAAAATTACTCTATTTAGCACATTCCAAGCTATCTGTTTCTATTTTCATGATGTTTTTTTTTTACCTGAAGGGGTACTTCATTTGTGTATTCAATATTTTTTTTAGTTATAACCTTGTATGCAAAGGGTTTGTAAAAAAATAACTTTCTTACTCCGTCCTCCTATTGATAATGAGCTATTGAAATTTAAAAATTTCTTATTTTCACGATATTTAATGTCAAATATCTCTGATGGGACAAGGATAAAATATCTGAAACTTTCATAATTAATTCATATTTTTATAATCTTTAATAATAAATAAAAACATTTTTGTGTAATGCACTATGTTTGGAATAGAAATGAGAGAAAAATCACATGACGTAAAACAAACACTTTTTCTGCTAAAGGCAAAGGTACAACTTAGTGATCAAATAAAACTAAGTGATCTTCATATGTTTTTGAAGTTGATATGAAAACAGTATTCATGTCTTCGGTTAAGTAACTTGGTTTAAACTCCACTCTCATTAGAGCATCGATTGGCGTGCACGTCTCAACATGATAAAGCGTGGTACCACGACTTCATAAAAGCACTTAATTTGTAAATTATAGGCAAAAATTATATGCCATTAAAACAATAATTTCATTTCTCTGCTGTCTATACACATATAAATCTCTATTGGCTTCCTCTAATCCCATATCACAAACTGAATCATTTTAAAACTATACCAAACCACAACTCATTTTAAAATTATACCAAACCAACCACACTAATATATAACATTAACACTATAGTATATAATAATACCGTCAATAATACTGTCAATTATTTATTGCCTCTAATATTTAACATTCCATCAGTAGAAAACGCAATTTCTACAAACTCTTAGGTTGTACAGTTAGTTAGTTAGAAGTTCTTATTCGAGGGCGTGCTTCCTACGAACTTCAGGACTTTCAGGACTGAAAGTCAAGCCATCCTGCATAACATCGGGCACTATGCGGTGGTGCAAATGTCGACCCCCACCAATAGTGCCCTGTATTACCAATTTGGCTTTAGTTTGATATCAAAGTTATCGATCGGCGCTAGCTTTGCAGACACCGCATCCACAGCTTTGTGCCTCATATCTACACGTGCAACGAGCTCCTACATACATATACATAATATACCACACACACACAACCCTTGTATACAGACGAATACATAATAGATGTTTGTATGTGTGTTCATTTGGTAAATGTGTGCGTGTCCTACGACGGTATATACCTTCGGTAATGTCACGAAAGGGATAGAATATGGCGCGTTTGTGTCTTATATTTGAAACCTCCTCTTGCCCTGCGACGGCCTCGACGGTCTAATTATTGATTTTCGACCAAATGCTCCCTGAGACAAGACGATATGCTCCAAGAGTACAGCGAGTTACGGAGAGACACGCAAGGAGTGCTTGTTGAGTTAAATCTTGATATACGGGGGAGGGTTGGTAAGTTCTGGCGCCCTCTGTTGTTGAGTTTGCAAATTGGGTGAATCGAGATAATATGGGGGGTGTGTTATTGGATTTAATTGCGCTGTCAAATGGTATTTTGGGTAATGAAAGGGGATTTCTTCGGATGTGAAAGGAAAATAAACTGAATTACCGAAATAGTTTTGTATTGGAATCAGTGTATATTATGGGGTATTTTGGTACTGCAGTTGTTTTCTTTTTGCATAGATTTAGATTTATGAAATTATAAATCATTAGTTTTAAAAGTTTTTTTAGGTAATTTGTAGAATTTCTACCACTTAAATAAACGGTTTCAGGACTCTAAAGACCCTATCAACTAACGTTCACGCTTACAGCTAATAAAAAATTATAAATATAAATATATGTTTATTTTTATATTTTAACTTTATTTATTATTTCTTGTTTATTTTACACTTTAACTTTATTTTCCTAATAGCCTTAATGTTATGGTAAACTTAAAGCCGCGATCGTATTTAGCGCAAAGAAATCTATCAAACACGTTTATTGAATTTCTATTAATAAAAGTCCAAGTTTCCCAGAGTTGAACATTGGTTAATTCATTAAACAGTGTCTATTGAATTTCACAGAAAAACAATTACCACAATGCCTTATTTCAGTGGTTCTTAACCTTTTTGAAGTCAGGGAGCACTTTTGATCATAAGTAAAATTCGCGGAGCACCAAACACATAGATATAACTTTTATTAAAAATTAAAACGATTATTACATAATAGTTAAAAAATAACATTAATTAGAAAAAATATAAATATACTAATAGTCTACCTTTTTCTTTCGGCAAAATTAATTTCTAGAAATCAAATGTTATTCTGAGTATAATGTTTACTATGGTCTTATATGTTTTTCTATTCCCAATACCCATTACAACAATAAAAAGTAAATAAATTTAAGTAATAATATTAAAAATAATGAAATAAAATCCATATAAAACTTTTTACCGATTTTCTTTTAGAAACTAAATGTCATTCCGAGTAAAAAAGGTTCATATTGACTCATTGGTTTTCTCAATTCCTTAAGAAGTTGAAGCCGTTTAAAATACGGTTTTATTGATATTTTCATCAGCTCTAACTTTTTACCGAATTGAAAAAATGAATACTCGAATAAAATTTGCGACGAAAATCATTAATCTGATTCGTAACAATCGACATTTTCATGTTTGAAGATGGACATCACCCTTTGAGTGATGAGTTCTCTCATTTCGATGGCCACTTGAGTGCTGCTGTCTTCTTCTTCTATACGTGCATCTCCTGCTTGTGTTGTGGTTGGAAGTTGGACGTCTTTGAAGACTACTTTGCTAAAAGTGTTCTTTATTTAGCCTCTAGTTTTGATCGTTGGACAGTGAGGAAATACCACTTTATAGAGTAATGAGATTTTCCCACTTTACTTTATTGTTCAAATTTAAGATTTAGGAATAAATGGCATAATTTACAAAAAAAAACGGAATCTGTTAAGTATACTGAAAAAAAAGCTTGAATTTCCAAGCTTCGAAGAAACAAATTAGTGACAATTCTGAAGACTATTACATGATGTTCGCTTCATAGTTTCAAAGATTCACATGTTTAAGTTTGTAATATCCTGAAAAGGTTGAAGCAGCAACTTATTTCTTTCGCTCAACAAAATGTTCTAATTTCTTTCAAATTAAAATATCATCTTGATAGGTTTGAGTCCGCAAAACGCAATAGCCATTTTTATTAAAATCTCAACATAATAATTCACAAAAACACCATAATTAAAAGAAACACCATAGCAAACGATATGATAATACACGTTTGAACAAAATGTTCGTAATTGATGTTCTTCTTCACTCTAGCCTCAATGTTCGTCTTCCTTTTCCTCAACACCCTAGTCGTCACCTGTTCGCCAACTCTCTTCTTATACGTGTCAAAGTTCTCGATCATCTTCTCATAATCTATTATCGAAATATCGTCTTCAGACTCTATAGCATCCTGGTACACACTGACCGCTGACGCTGTAGCTTCAGTGTCCTCATCACTCCTATATTCCTTGAAAATCTCTTGCCCTGGTTCACCTTCTTCAGTAACTGCTTTAGCTTCAGTGAGGGAACTCCTAAGCGAAGGTGGTGAGTTTTTCTGGGAACATAGCGATGACTTCCGTGATGGTGATGCTGAAACAGCAATATGAGTAGTAGATATATGGGTATTAGAGTATTCCCGAATAGCGTTGCAAGACTTTACTTCGTAACAATCGACATTTTCATCTTTGAAGATGGACATCACCCTTTGAGTGATGAGTTCTCTCATTTCGATGGCCACTTGAGTGCTGCTGTGTTCTTCTTCTATACGTGCATCTTCTGCTTGTGTTGTGGTTGGAAGTTGGACGTCTTTGAAGACTGCTTTGCTGAAAGTGTACTTTATTCTATATTTAGCCTCTAGTTTTGATCGTTGGACAGTGAGGAAAGACCAGTTTATAGAGTAATGCAATTTTCCCACTTTACTTTATTGTTCAAATTTAAGATTTAGGAATAAATGGCATAATTTACAACAAAAAACCGGAATCTGTTAAGTATACTGAAATAAAAGCTTGAATTTCAAAGCTTCGAAGAAACAAATTAGTGACTATTCTGAAGACTATTACATGATGTTCGCTTCATAGTTTCAAAGATTAACATGTTTAAGTTTGTAATATACTGAAAAGGCTGAAGCGGCAACTTATTTCTTTCGCTCAACAAAATGTTCTAATTTTTTTCAAATTAAAATATCATCTTGATAGGTTTGAGTCCGCAAAACGCAATAGCCATTTTTATTAAAATCTCAACATAATAATTCACAAAAACACCATAATTAAAAGAAACACCATAGCAAACGATATGATAATACACGTTTGAACAAAATGTTCGTAATTGATGTTCTTCTTCACTCTAGCCTCAATGTTCGTCTTCCTTTTCCTCAACACCCTAGTCGTCACCTGTTCGCCAACTCTCTTCTTATACGTGTCAAAGTTCTCGATCATCTTCTCATAATCTATTATCGAAATATCATCTTCAGACTCTATAGCATCCTGGTACACACTGACCGCTGACGCTGTAGCTTCGGTATCCTCATCACTCCTATATTCCTTGAAAATCTCTTGCCCTGGTTCACCTTCTTGAGTAACTATTTTAGCTTCAGTGAGGGAACTCCTAAGCGAAGGTGGTGAGTTTTTCTGGGAACATAGCGATGACTTCCGTGATGGTGATGCTGAAGCAGCAATATGAGTAGTAGATATATGGGTATTAGAGTACTCCCGAATGGCGTTGCAAGACTTTACTTCGTAGCAATCGACATTTTCATCTTTGAAGATGGACATAACCCTTTGAGTGATGAGTTCTCTCATTTCGATGGCCACTTGAGTGCTGCTGTCTTCTTCTTCTATACGTGCATCTCCTGCTCGTGTTGTGGTTGGAAGTTGGACGTCTTTGAAGACTACTTTGCTAAAAGTGTTCTTTATTTAGCCTCTAGTTTTGATCGTTGGAAAGTGAGGAAATACCACTTTATAGAGTAATGAGATTTTCCCACTTTACTTTATTGTTCAAATTTACGATTTAGGAATAAATGGCATAATTTACAAAAAAAAACGGAATCTGTTAAGTATACTGAAAAAAAAGCTTGAATTTCCAAGCTTCGAAGAAACAAATTAGTGACAATTCTGAAGACTATTACATGATGTTCGCTTCATAGTTTCAAAGATCAACATGTTTAAGTTTGTAATATACTGAAAAGGCTGAAACAGCAACTTATTTCTTTCGCTCAACAAAATGTTCTAATTTTTTTCAAATTAAAATATCATCTTGATAGGTTTGAGTCCGCAAAACGCAATAGCCATTTTTATTAAAATCTCAACATAATAATTCACAAAAAAACCATAATTAAAAGAAACACCATAGCAAACGATATTATAATACACGTTTGAACAAAATGTTCGTAATTGATGTTCTTCTTCACTCTAGCCTCAATGTTCGTCTTCCTTTTCCTCAACACCCTAGTCGTCACCTGTTCGCCAACTCTCTTCTTATACGTGTCAAAGTTCTCGATCATCTTCTCATAATCTATTATCGAAATATCATCTTCAGACTCTATAGCATCCTGGTACACACTGACCGCTGACGCTGTAGCTTCGGTATCCTCATCACTCCTATATTCCTTGAAAATCTCTTGCCCTGGTTCACCTTCTTGAGTAACTATTTTAGCTTCAGTGAGGGAACTCCTAAGCGAAGGTGGTGAGTTTTTCTGGGAACATAGCGATGACTTCCGTGATGGTGATGGTGAAGCAGCAATATGAGTAGTAGATATATGGGTATTAGAGTACTCCCGAATGGCGTTGCAAGACTTTACTTCGTAGCAATCGACATTTTCATCTTTGAAGATGGACATAACCCTTTGAGTGATGAGTTCTCTCATTTCGATGGCCACTTGAGTGCTGCTGTCTTCTTCTTCTATACGTGCATCTCCTGCTTGTGTTGCGGTTGGAAGTTGGACGTCTTTGAAGACTACTTTGCTGAAAGTGTACTTTATTCTATATTTAGCCTCTAGTTTTGATCGTTGGACAGTGAGGAAATACCACTTTATAGAGTAATGCGATTTTCCCACTTTACTTTATTGTTCAAAAATAAGCTTTAGGAATAAATAGCATAATTTACAAAAAAAAACGGAATCTGTTAAGTATACTGAAATAAAAGCTTGATTTCAAAGCTTCGAAGAAACAAATTAGTGACAATTCTGAAGACTATTACATGATGTTCGCTTCATAGTTTCAAAGATCAACATGTTTAAGATTGTAATATACTGAAAAGGCTGAAACAGCAACTTATTTCTTTCGCTCAACAAAATGTTCTAATTTTTTTCAAATTAAAATATCATCTTGATAGGTTTGAGTCCGCAAAACGCAATAGCCATTTTTATTAAAATCTCAACATAATAATTCACAAAAACACCATAATTAAAAGAAACACCATAGCAAACGATATGATAATACACGTTTGAACAAAATGTTCGTAATTGATGTTCTTCTTCACTCTAGCCTCAATGTTCGTCTTCCTTTTCCTCAACACCCTAGTCGTCACCTGTTCGCCAACTCTCTTCTTATACGTGTCAAAGTTCTCGATCATCTTCTCATAATCTATTATCGAAATATCGTCTTCAGACTCTATAGCATCCTGGTACACACTGACCGCTGACGCTGTAGCTTCGGTATCCTCATCACTCCTATATTCCTTGAAAATCTCTTGCCCTGGTTCACCTTCTTGAGTAACTATTTTAGCTTCAGTGAGGGAACTCCTAAGCGAAGGTGGTGAGTTTTTCTGGGAACATAGCGATGACTTCCGTGATGGTGATGCTGAAGCAGCAATATGAGTAGTAGATATATGGGTATTAGAGTACTCCCGAATGGCGTTGCAAGACTTTACTTCGTAGCAATCGACATTTTCATCTTTGAAGATGGACATAACCCTTTGAGTGATGAGTTCTCTCATTTCGATGGCCACTTGAGTGCTGCTGTCTTCTTCTTCTATACGTGCATCTCCTGCTTGTGTTGTGGTTGGAAGTTGGGCGTCTTTGAAGACTACTTTGCTGAAAGTGTTCTTTATGAAGTCGCGAATTCTTGGCAAGGTACCGTGGGTAACCGAATCTCCAGGATTGTCAGAATCCATTTTGGACTTATGGGAGACAGTTAAGTCGGATGCATTTGGATGTAATGATGTACGCGAGGAAACTGTCAGTTTGACTTATGATTTTGACGTAACTTCTGCTACGACAAATTATTCTGAAATTTTATTTATTGACACAATTCGGAGAAGTTTTTTTTTTATGTAACGGATTTTGTGGCAGTCTATCAAGGTCGTAAGCATGACTGAATAACGTAAATATTTATGAATGATTTAGCACCTAATAATGTTGTTTATTTTGCGTATAAAAAAAGATTTATTAAATTATTGTTTCTTAAAGACTGGGTAGTTGTGGAAAATTCCTCCCACGATTTTGATAAAACCATCTTAAAGTGTTTTGTTGTTGTTGCAGCAAAGTATAGGCTATGTCACGAAGAAACGGTACCCATATCAGTCTTTAAACATTTTCAAAAATACCATGGAGAAAAATAAGAAACAAAGAATTAAATGTAGCGAATCAAGTAGAAAGTCAAAATCGTGGAAGAAGCGAAATCCAAGAAAAGTTATGTCCTAGCATGTATTGGCATATGTTCAATTTTTTTACAGTGTTGAATAAAAGTAATGTGGCATAAAACAGGAAAAAAAACTGTTCTGCCGCATTAGTGTACAGATTTGTCAAATAGTTGAAATACGGCTCAAACATTCATTTCAGCCTACTTAGGGAATTGTCCCAATTTTTAAGCACTGAGGCCAACCACCAACTATTGCGATAGGATGCATACTACCGGAAATATAGTAACATTTTTAAACGGCGACATCTAATGGTGGATTTGGTCAACTCTTCTTATTTTATAATACAGGGCCTTTCACAACGACCGTCCATTAGATCTGTAGGGAGAACCAAATGACATGTGAAATTGAAATTTGTAAAAACATAATCTTGTAAGATACGAATTGATTAAGGCCGGGTTTCAAGTGGTATCAACTTCTTCTATATTTTAAATGGAAAACTCTGTATTTTGTTACATTTCTTTTAATTCTTGTTCAATTAATTGTTTTATTCGATAAAAGTACCCAAAATGTGTCGTTTGTTAGTTATTTATCGATATCAAATCATTTCCATTGTTACCACTAAAACTTTAGTAGATTATTTTTGTTTTGAAAAACATCGTTATAGTCTTTTTTGCTTGTGGTTTGTCATTTGTTTTCGAATGCACTTTCCGTAAGGGGATGTCTTTTGTGATGAAATGCTTTTAGGTATAGGACCTTGTCAAAAAAGGCATTTCAATAATTGATAGAAGCTACCATTTTTGTTTATTAAATGAATCTCAAATATTTCAATTATGTAATAAAGGTATTATCTTACTAGAAAAAAAATAATTCGAAAGTTGACACCAAGTCAACTAGAAAGGAGTCTATCCAACGTTTGCTTACAAAATTTTCCATTTATGATAGGACACAGAGAGGGTCATTTTTTCACATTAAACAAAATATGCAAAATGCTTAAATTTGCTATCCAACGAAGGACCAAAACAGATTTAAAAAACCTACATTTGGTCACAGAGTTGTCATGTAGTTTAAGGTTCAAGTTTTCATTTCAGCATACTTAGAGAATTTTCAAAATTTTCAAGCACTGAGGCCAACCACCGACCGCGACGGTTGGGACAGGATCTACTCGCCCAGAAGTTTAGGCGAACTGATGGATTTTCAGCCCCAGTAAACTTTTTATCTAGCGACATCGATTGCGATGTTTTAAAATTGCATGCCAATTATTTTTCATGTAAATGTGTTCACGTTTGCAAATGTTAGTACATACCTATACATCAACAAAGTTTTTTGGAGAATAATGAGGAATGATTTTTCAATTTTGCTTTTAATTTGTACTCCTACCCTCAATGACTGTTTACACAGGGTAAGAAAAAGATGTTGACAAGATTATACTTATACAAAATTGGATGTAATCTGGGCTTCCATCAGTAGAAAACGTTTGAAATAAAGAAGGCAAGATTGTTTATATCTAGTTGCTCCTAGAGATCCATTCTGAAGCTAATGTAGCAAATGGCTTAATGATGGTACTGATTAGTGTTTTGCTCAGCCTCTTCACCAGCAACTGAACCATCATCCCTAAATATAGAGCATCATAATTTATCCATACTATAATTTCCTAAGCTGGGCACAAAAGCGTTAATCCGTTACCCGTTAATTAACGAAGTTAAATTTTTCGTTAACGAATTAACTTTTAAGTTAACTTTCAAAACCATTAACGGACTGACTAACTTCCGCTACATTCATCATCCGTTAATTCAAGTCCGTTAAATCGGAAGTATCATCAATAAATATTTCAAATGGTTGTATAGGCATATGTGCAAGTTCGAACTTGGTTTTGTTTACATGTGTGACGTACTACTTTGTGTGACGTGCGACCGTATATAAAACATGCGCGCGAGTTGTTTTTGTTTTTAGTTGTTTCAACTCCAACCCCCTTAAGCCCCCTTTAGTTCATTCTGTGCAATTCAAACGCGCAATTAAATTCGTCAAGTCAAACGTGATTTTTTGTTTTACTCTATGAAACATTTTAAAATTACCAAGTTACATGGAATTAGGATCAGTTCGATCAGTTCTAAATATGTAAGTGCGTGCGTTTATAGCAACAATCTAGGAATTTTTGTCTAAAACGAAAATTTGGTGACACCACTGTGTATAGACGCGAAACATAACCTATTCCGCATTTCGTTATTTGTTATTGTTTGCAGTGATTTAAAAACAGTGTGTGGAAGAAAAACGTAATCAAGAATTTAATAGCAAAGCATGGAGGTTATGTTTGCTACCAACCCAAAGCAAACTATTGTAGTCAAAAAATAAAAATAACTGATGTTCAAGCCATGCGATTTATTAAAGTTGCACAGGTGTACAAATTGTCATCAAATAGCATGCGGTTTTTTAAAACTGCATTGTTGAAAGGGCAGGTTTGAACTGTATAGATATAAAAGTAGCTTTAGTTGATCTTTTCATCTTTGTATCTCGCAATGTAGTTCTTTTAGTTACCACTGTACCTAGTTTGAAAAGTTTCTAAGGCAATTTTTACATATGTATATGCAACCGCAAGAAAGGTCCGCAGTTATTTGGGTTGCATACTCACCGGTAGTGGTTGCATACTCAACGAAACCTTTTTTTTTCATAAAATGCTAACGACTAAGGGTGAACAAGATGTTACAAATGTAACTTCCGTTACATTTGTAACAAATTAACGGACTATCGGTTAACGAAGTTAACTTTTTCGTTAACGGATTAATGATTAACGAAGTTAACTTGCTGATTAACTTTCCCAGCTTTGATAATTTCTACTTTCATTCAGTTTCTAGTCATATAACCTCCAAAGCAAATTTGCCATGGAAGGTTTTACAGCAATATCGTCCATGTTCTTTTCGAAAGCACCCTTTCAACGGCCGAACCGTAGCACAGAGGACACAAGGGTTGCACGTCGACCTAAAAACATAGGGTCCACCTAGCCGGGCCACCAGGATTGGCGCATACATACATAAGACACACCACTACACCGAGCAACTGTGCAGATAAGGACGAATTCATCTCAAACATTGATTTTCCCAGAGAAAGAGGATAACAAAACACCCCTCGCGTCTCCAGAGGTCCCCGGACCACCCTGCAGCCTTTCTCACCTTCCAGGCCAACCAGCCACCCACCCCCTTCGCAGGGGGTGGCTGGGTGTACCAACCTCCACCCCGCCTGGTTGGAAAAAATCACCATAGTCGGTTAAAGGGCGGAATTCTGTGACCTAATCTACGTAGAATTTAATCGATTTCTACGTGCACATGCACGACGCCCAGAAGGGGGTGGCTGCGGGGGTTGGGGGTGGAATTTACCGCTCCCGGGTTGAACTCGTCAAATTCTACCGCCTCTCGTCCCGGAGACCCGCGGGGATCAGTTTGAACCGGAACGGTGGGTGGTTGGGTGTTGGTCTGGCTCTGGGGGTGGTTACCACCACCCCCCCGGATCCCCAAATCCCCGCCGAACGGGGAGAGAGAGAGTTTTAGAGAGGGCTGGTGGTGCGGGAATGCTGCTGGTGTTAGCCAGCAGGTTCTCTTATTGACCCGATCCACGATGCCACCACTAACTAATGGATTCCATGACGTATAGATACACCCTGTACTACGTACATACATATATGCACGGGAAGCAGGGGTGCCAAGCTGAAAATCCGCGCAAAGCTGACAACTACGCACAAAATTGGACCACATCTAGTTTTGAGCGTAGCCATGAAGTAAGTGTGGACATAAACGACATCTATATGCCTTATTTGCGTTGACGCCCTTTTTAAACTGCGACATCTGTTGGTGAACTTGGACAACTCCTTGGATTATCATACAGGGGTTTTCATCACAATCTTTTAACTAGATGTTTTCAACTTCCAGTTGCTTCCGGTTACACCGGAAGTCATTTTTAGGGCAATTGTATGTATGTTTTAAATAATTTCGTAGTTATTTGTTGCCTGGAAGCAAAATTATGTATATTCTCTTTGCTTCTGGTTGTTCGTTTACTTTCCAATGCATTTTCCCTATCTATGGAGATACATTTGGTTTACGAATGCACTGTACGCTTGAAGGTGCAAACCGGAAGTCAAATTTCCGGTTTTCAGATACCCATCCTAGATTTACAAAATTATAAAACTGTGTTGGTTTATAATAGTTTTATAATTGCATAAAACGGTGCATGTTGTACTACTGTGATCATCTACTATCTACTGGTCCAATATTTCATTCCAAATTATTAATGTTTTTTTCTAATATTCCATTGTCTAAAATCAGAAACTAAAAAATACGTAGTACATACAGAATTACAGTGAGATACACTAAATATTAGAACATATTTTTTAACACCCTGTATTAGGTCCTTCTTAATTTTTGATTTTACAAAAAAATTTAGAAAAAGCAATTAATTAACTTAATAAAAAAACAACATTTTTATTTTCTTTAATACATTACATTGGCAGAACAGAATATTATTATACTTCATACATAAATAATATAATCAATAAACTTTTTAGTTTTGGTATCAGAAAATATCACAGATTTTAACTAATTTGTCGATAATATAATAATAATAATAATAAGAACTGCCGTGCAAAATTTCGCCATGGGAAATTCAAGAAATTGCGGTTTTGGGAACCGCAATTATTTTGAGAAGACTTTTATCATAGAATTCTTATAATTCTATAAATTCTATTAATAAATATCTGCATGTGCTTCTACTGATCTGTACGCAACGCTGTACGGGGTTTATGCAGTTTTCCTTTGCTTTGCAACCTAATGTTGCAAAGCATAAAGGGCGTTGCTTTTCCAAATTGGGTTGAGCTGCAGTGATACCCGCAAAGGGAGTACCCTAGGCTTCAGCGAAGCTCGGTACTACCAATTTGCCCTGATGATCTTCATTACTTTTCGAAATTTATTAGTGGAATTTTTGTATTTATATGTTGTATCCAAATTATATTATCTAGGTTTAATGTATTTAATGAGATGTATCAGAGAATTCCAATAAATAATAATAATAATAATAGACGCTAAATCAAGGCCCTGACTAACAGCAACTGAAAACAAAAAGTTGTGAAAACAGTGCAAATTTATTTATGTCCTAAATGATCATAAAGCAACATTTTATTACATCGTAGATACCGGGGCGAAAACAGCTGCTTATTGCCCGCGAGGGCAATAGGGGTTGCCATGGTTATATGTCAAATATATCAAATATTTGTCATTCAAATTGTAAATTTTAAATCGTCAACTATTGGCGCCAACTATTAAGGTTATAAGTTTGACAAATAATTGACTGTATTGTCACTCAACTCTGAATTGTTTGTATTGTTATTCAACTCCGTAGATACGCATGTCACTTGATAACGTCTAAATATTTATTAATATTATTCAAACGGAGGAACAAAGCCATTGTGGGATATAAAATGTTGTATGTACCACGGGCATTACTTGATGTTTATAATCTCGGGCGACTTAAAAAGCGCGAGGGTCGATATGCCCTCGCGCTTTTTAAACTGTCACCCTCGGGGCATAAACATCCGTTTAATGCCCTTGGCACATAAATAAATAAGTATATTGCAAGCTAAAACAAAAAGGTAACAAAGTGAATTAATTTTGTGAACTTTGACAGCCGAAACCAAAACCATAAAATGTTTTTAAAAAATTATAAAATAATAAAAACTTTAAAATGGGCCTCTTGAATAAAAATAGTTATTTATGTACCAAGGGCATTAGACGGATGTTTATGCCCCGAGGGTGACAGTTTGTTTTTTTAATGCCCGAGGTACATACAAAATTGTATGTCCTACAATGGTTTTGTTCCTCCGTTTGAATAATATTAGTAAATATTTTGACGTTATCAAGTGACAGCGTATCTACGGAGTTGAATAACTATACAAACAATTCGGAGTTAAGTGACAATACAGACAATTAATTGTCAAACTTATAACCTTAATCGCCAATAATTGACATTGATAAGTGACAATACAGACAATTAATTGTCAAACAGAATAACATTAATCGCCAATGATTGACATTGACGATTTAAAATTTACAATTTGAATGACAAATATGTGATATATTTGACATATAACCATGGTAATTCTTTATGCCCTAGGGCGCATAAAGAATCTTTTTCTACTTTGCGTTCGTTATAAACTCATAACGAAACCGCTTTCGGTGTCGTTATGAAAGCACTAGATCACAAACTTTTAGTAACTTTTAGTTTTCCAAGATTGATGATATTGACGTCAAGTGTCAAATAACGCTGACATCTCAGTGTCAATCGTATTTGTGAATTTTACCACAACTGCCAACTGTTGAATATAAAACTACTCTAGATTGTAAGATGACAACCGCAATTTTTTGAAATCTATGTAAAATTAATGTCGCAAAGTAGAAAAAATAGTATATAACACTCGTTTTATAAGACGTATTGGCGCACTCGTTCAATTTAGGCACTCCTCGCTACGCTCGTTGTGCACGAAACAACTCGTGCGCCAATTTTTGTCTTATAAAACTCGCATTATAATATACTATTATCGCCCTAGGGCGCAACAAGTAGCTGCTTTCGTCCCGGTAACTAAGATGTAAAATGTCACTTTATGATCAATGATCATGTAGGACATAAAAGTATTTTTTAACAATTAAGAATCGTTTTATTTGATTCACCTGTAGTCTACAAGACAAAAAAATACAAATATATAGGACCTACCTATATTATAGGTGTTTGACCTTTTTTACTTTTGACGTTCCCCGAGTTATTTTACATGTTAAAATATCGCCAAAAGCAAAATACATATATTGGTTTACACTACTTTTTAGAGTACGGGTAGTATGAATTTCAATGCTGTTCTAAATGTCAAAAACAGGCAAGTAGTGTACAACTCTTCAAAACGACGACATGCA
Organism: Aphodius sticticus; assembly: GCA_963966075.1. NCBI lineage: Eukaryota > Metazoa > Arthropoda > Insecta > Coleoptera > Scarabaeidae > Aphodius > Aphodius sticticus. The sequence goes on from OZ014509.1 coordinate 15,015,436, forward strand.
ATTTTTATAACGGGGGGAAGTTAGCCATAAAAGTTATCCATAAAACTTTTTTTCATCCGATTTTAATGAATGACACATTTTTGGAAAGCCCTTAACGTACTGAGTCTACAGAAGTTATTGCAGAGGGCGCAATTCATAACTACTACCTAAAAAATTAAAAAGAAAGTCATTTTTTGCTTAAATTGGCACATTTTTACAATCGCATATCTCCGTTAATGCTTTACCAATTACGACATCTCTTACAGCAATCAAAAGTACTAATGTAGACCATACTTCCATAGTTATTGCAGCCCAACTTTCCACTAATTAGTGGTTTAAAAAAATTCCTGAACTGTCATCTGAATGTAACAAACAATACACCAAACGAAAGAGGAAGCTTGTCTCCACTTATGATAGTTATTGCAGTCCAAGTTTCCGCTAACATTTTTACGATCAGATGGACTGACTTAAAAAGCAAATGGAAACTAGAAAAATGTAACTAATCTGAAAAAAAATTAAATTTATTTACAAAAATATGATTCGAAAAATTGCAACAAAATTAATTAAATAAATTAATTAAACGGTGATAATCACATAAAAGTTAACCGTAAGTGACAGATCGGCATCGCGTAAACACAACACCGTATCGCAAGAGTTCAAGTGCTCAAAGCCGACAAAGGGACCCGGTGGTTTTTGCAGGCGGCAAAAGTCGCAGGCAAGCCTTTGTCGGTATGGTTGTGGCGCCATTTCCACATCGGAACTCAAAGGCGAAAGCCCAACGTTAGGCATAAAAGTTATCCATAATTTTTTTACAACCGTTTATAATAAATGATACGTTTTTGGAAAGCTCGCAACGTGCTGAGTATACTGTAGTTATTGCAGAGGAATCAAATCTTAATTACTACCTAAAAAAATGAAAAGAATGTCATTATTTGCTTAAATTGGCACATTTTTAAAGTTTGCGATGTTTTTACACCACTAATTAGCGGAAACTTGGACTGCAATAACTAGCATAAGTGGAGACAAGCTTCCTCTTTCGTTTGGTGTATAGTTTGTTACAATCGGATGATAAAAAGGGGTTATGCTTACTGTTCTACTGGAACGGTGTATGCTTCCATACTCGCATCCCTGGACAAAAATAGTCAATGTTCAGGAATTTTTTTAGGTCACTAATTAGCGGAAACTTGGACTGCAATAACTATCATAAGTGGAGACAAGCTTCCTCTTTCGTTTGGTGTATTGTTTGTTATAATCAGATGATAAAAACAAGTTATGCATGGGATTTTTCTGAAACGATGTATTTTTCTATACTCGAAAGTAAAAATATTCAAAGTTCATGAATTTTTTTAGACCACTAATTAGCGGAAACTTGGACTGCAATAACTTGCATAAGTGCAGACAAGCTTCCTCTTTCGTTTGGTGTATAGTTTGTTACAATCGGATGATAAAAGGGGTTATGCTCACTGTTCTACTGGAACGGTGTATGCTTCCATACTCGCATCCGTGGATAAAAATAGTCAAAGTTCATGAATTTGTTTAGACCACTAATTAGCGGAAACTTGGACTGCAATAACTTGCATAAGTACAGACAAGCGTCCTCTTTCGTTTGGTGTATAGTTTGTTACAATCGGATGATAAAAAGAGGTTATGCTCACTGTTCTACTGGAACGGTGTATGCTTCCATACTCGCATCCCTGGATAAAAATAGTCAAAGTTCAGGAATTTTTTTAGACCACTAATTAGTGGAAAGTTGGGCTGCAATAACTATGCAAGTATGGTCTACATTTGTACTTTTGATTGCTGTAAGAGATGTCGTAATTGGTAAACCATTAACGGAGATATGCGATTGTAAAAATGTGCCAATTTAAGCAAAAAATGACTTTCTTTTTAATTTTTTAGGTAGTAGTTATGAATTGCGCCCTCTGCAATAACTACTGTAGACTCAGTACGTTAAGGGCTTTCCAAAAATGTGTCATTCATTAAAATCGGATGAAAAAAAGTTTTATGGATAACTTTTATGGCTAACTTCCCCCCGGTAATTTTTATGGCAATTTTTATATTTTGAAGTAGGTTTATACCAATTTGTATGTTTTTGTTTTACTGTTATCAATCAAAGCTATTTACTTTTTATTAAACAAGTTTTTTCGGTTGTGTTCTTTTAGATCAGGTAACTCGAAAATAAATTAAATTTAAGTCATTGTGTATAATAAAACTTCCAGTTCTCAACAGTGGAGAAGGACCAAAACATATCTTTATTGTCTTCAAAACATTATTTTTCCTGAAAATCTATTACCTATCTCTGTTGTTATTATCAAGGAGTGAATTTTAGCATATAGATGTATAATAGGTGGTGAAAGGAAGAGATATTTAGTTGTTGCAATTATCTCGGAAACTATTATCTTTAAAACAAAAGTGGAAGATTTATAGGTCGTAAAATTGCCCATAAAGAAGGTTATTACATTTTTTTATACAACTAACAATACGGAAGACATATATAAGCGTTTCAATGTACCATATAATAATCAAGTGTGTTTTGTTGTATAAAAAAATAATTTTTACAGTAAAATTTACAAGCTATAATTTGGATGCCATATTATTTTACCAAAAGTTCATACCTTCTTAGTTAGTCAATAAACAGTTACCTTTAACTATCTAAAAACCATAAAATAGTGACTTTACTCCTTTCAACAAAAAGCGCCTCCATTCCTCTATTGATTCAATAGAAAGCGCATTACGACATCTGTGAAACACAGCTCGAACTTTAGGAGGTATTCCTACTATTACTCACATTGTAATTGTCTACGTATATCTAGCATAAGTGCTTAGACACACATCTACACACTTGCTTTGCTGTCATACCGTTTCTAGTTACAGTCTTGATCACAAGTATATTCAATTACCGTATATTTATTCAGTCAAAACGATTAGAAAAAGCACCAAATCATTTTTTCATCGACACCAGTCAAACAAAACAATTCAATACAATATACACACAAACAAATAACAAACGTAGAAAGTGCAAGATGGTACTTTAGTACAGTGCACCACGCAAAGGTGTCGCTACAATTAACAAGCAGCAATGGTTACTAAAAATGGGCATTCGCACATAACACGAAAACGGCATAAGGAAGGGGAGAGCTTTGAAAATGGAAGGCACTGAACTATAAATACGAACGTGATTAGGCTATTTTTACACGGTGTGGAATGCAGAAACAGTAACACACGTACAAGCAAGCTGTGAATCACACACTAGCATGGCAGTCGAAAATATATAAGAAAAATAAAATCAAAACGCGCAAAATAAGAATTCAAACGGTCATTGTTTTAAGTAGGGTAAGAAAGAGAAAAGAAGCCAAAAATATATCTACGTGTGGTGTATTCGTTGTCATTGCGAGTTTGTTGTTCGGTTTTCACCTTCAGAAAAATCAACGTGTGACCTTAAGAATATTTTATATTGTGTTACAATCAACAGACGATTACCTCGAAGATATGTAGGTACATATTTGCGTTTACCATAAATGTTATGCTATAGTCGCAGTCTCTATTAAAATATTTCTATCAACAAGCACATTAACATAATACTTACTCGATAATTAGAAATAAATTTAATAATGAACTCTCCATACAGTTCTGTTTGTACATTGGGAATTTTTTATATTATCGTTTGAAATTCGTTGTCACTTATTAACTACAAAACGGGTTTCTTTCATCATTAACAAAAAACTTTAAAACTTTTGAGCAATTACTTGATAGTTATACAGACAATTAACTTCAGTAAATTAATTGCCTTTTGATGGCGCTATTATTGTGTGTATCCAACCTTAAATAAATTAATCAATGATATCCATGGAAATCAGGGTTTAAATAATTAATTAATTACTGTATCCGTAATCTAATTTTTCTATACAAACGTTTTGTCCAGAAAATTGTTTCTGATAAGCTCTTTTTCCCATAGAATCTTTGAAAAATTATTTAAAAACTGCCAAAAAAATTTATTACAGATCCTCCCTGGTACTGTACTCTTTCAGAGAAGTTGCACTGAGAATAACGCTCTCCTGCTCTTCTCCAAACTCTCTCTCGACCATCTGGAGAGTACATTACCATGGCTAGCTTTAATTTCTGATGGCGCTGCCGAAGAAGCAGCGTTATCTTTAAGATCTTGTAACTTTGACGTTAACAACAATAGAAACTTGAACAAAAAACATAAATGATCAGAACAGACGAGACTACAAGCTCCTTTTGTTTAAAGTTAAATTCTTGTGTCGGTGCACCCCACAGCAAGCTTCAAACTGTTGGAAGATAACAAGCATTAACGTTATTCACCATTGCTGAAATGGAAGAGAGCAAAAATGGGTAGCACACATACAGAAATATTGGCAAAACGTGGACCTTTCAAATAAAAAAAACCTCATTCAAATCGAGCAATACGTTCAAAAGTTACTGCAGTTTGAAACTGGTCATCATTTTAGGTGTTGCGTTTTTTATGCCGCTCAGTGTATAATAGAAAAAAATCCCCAACTAACTACTCAAATATTGAAATTTTCGCATTCAGTGTCTTCTCACTATCACTTCTCCAGGTTCTTGAAATACCCTATTATTAATTTTTCCATTACTTTGATTTTCCCATGAGCATTTCCCTGATAATTACAGCTTTGCATCTATCATATCGCTGGGTTGCTATAATAGTGGTGGGTCCAACTCCAAATGTAAATTTTACAAGAGAAACATTTGAACATTATCACTGTGTTACAGTGAAAATATACTTTTCACGAGACATAGTGTAAGTTGTTGAGCTGGTAGAACTGAACATAATGGTATGTGAAAGTCATTTGTAACGTCGTCGCTTATAGCGCCGAGTCGCTTATAACGTCGAAAACTGAACGGTTTGGTTGGTCTTCCATATAAACTGATACAAACTAAGTCCGGGTTTAGCGTCGCCGGATATAGCGGCAGTCGCATGTAGCGTCACCTGCGCCATGGATTTTGGGCATGTTATGATCAGTTATAGCGTCCAACTGGAGTGGCAGACGCTATTCGACTTGCGCACGGGTCACTAAACTACCACTCGGCTATCCTGAAATGCTCATGTTAGTTCAAGATCGCGGAACCTGTCATTCGCCCTGTTTTTGTTTTTGCTGCTATTCTGTGCAGTACAATACGAAGTGTCTGGCTACAAAAGAAAAGTATTAACCATTCAAAACAAATGAGCGATCATTAATAGATCAGAAAATAGGGAAACCAATGTTGCTCTCTATACGAAATTTTCCAAACACCCCCAAAATCTCGATTTCTTTTAAAAAGAAACGTTTTTTGGGTACTTGCATGTATATTAAAATGCAAAACTCCGTCATTTTCCATTCGATTTCCAAAATAAAAAATGCAGTTGAAAGAGGGAACACAGACCATTATAAGGATGTACTGCTCGGTCAGATCCAATAAAAATCGAAAGGTTATGGACGTTAAAATTCATAAGTTTCCCATTATTTCTAGATTTTCTGACCTTTAACAACAGTTTGATGACCAGTTTTAATACATAATATTTTATTTCTATTTTTTTTTATTGAAAGCCCATTTAAATGTCGTTTTAATACGAGTTTGTTTATTGGAATCGGTTGAAATTTGACCGAGTTATCGAAGTTTAATCACCGTCTTAACATTCACACTAGGCAGAAGGAATATACCTAAGAGCTACGGTCCGACTCTTAAATCCGTACTCTTGATTCACATTAACTAGACATTATTATGTTTGTTTATTACCTTGTTTTATTGTATTTTATACTATCTAATATGTTATTAAGTTGTTAAGATGTGCGATAACTTTCTTGGAAATGATAAAAGTGCCGACTACGCAAATGTTGTACAAGAGTTTTTGAGTGCCTACGGTGAAATGGGATGCAACATGTCTATCAAAATTCACTTCTTGCATTCTCATTTGAATTTCTTTCCGGACAGTCTTAGCCAACTCAGCGACAAACAAGGTGAACGATTTCATCAGGAAATGGAAGCTATTGAAAAACGTTTTCAAGGAAAAAACACCATCAACATGATCGCAGACTACTGCTGGTCACTTAAACGCGAAAGAGATGGTGTATTGTATAAACGACGGAGATCGAGAATTTTGAAGTTTTGCTGTATTTCTTGTTTTTTTTTTCATTTTTCATAAATCACGATAGTAACTCAGTACTGTTCCAATAAACGAGTGAAAATTTTACTGTTGGTGCAATTTATTTTGAACCCAAATATACCTGGAAATGTAATGAACGTAAACTCTAATGTTCTTAGTAACATATTGTGATAGTCTGGAAGGTAACAACAAAAAGGAAAAGGAAAAAAAAACAGTGTCATAATTTTAGAATAACATTGTAAATATAAGTGCTAGTAATGTGTGTAATTAATGTGTATAAAGGCTACGGATTTATTACTGTCGACCTGCATATTTCTTCTAGGTAGTGTGATGTGTCTAGCCGGTCAATAAAATTTGATAATTCTGTTAAATTTCAACCGATTCTAATAAACAAACGCGTATTAGACGCAAATTTAAATTGGCTCTCAATAAAAAAATAGCAAAAAATATTACGGATTCAAACAGGTCATCAAATTGTTGTTAAAGTTGAAAAAATCTGAAAATAATTGGAAACTTCTGAACTTGAACGTCCTTAACTTTTCAATTTGTTATTGGATCTGACCGAACAGTACCTACATCTTTATAATGGTCTATGCTTCCTCTTTCATTTGCATTTTTTTTTAATTTTGGAAATCTAAATAGAAGAACATGGCGGAGTTATGAATCTTTATACATGTGCAAGTACCCAAAAACGGCTTATTTTGAAAAAAATCGAGACTTTGGGGGTGTTTGGAAAATTTCAGCTATGCCATTATGTCCAGCTCTACCAGCTCAACAACTTCAGCTATGTCTCGTAAAAAGTATATTTCTTTTTTTTTGTAACACAGTGTATTTATTTCTGGTATGAAAGTAAGCTAATGAAAGTATAAATATTGTGCTGTTTTATATACCTATGTGTCAACAGAGATTAAAAAAAGTACGTTAAAATACGCCAAATACTGGCACAAAATGGCAGACAGTACCTACTCTATCAGAAGATGATATAGGTATGACATATTACCAGTGATGTGGGCCGGGTAAATACCCAGCGGGTGGGAACTTATAAAATGGGTATTTACCCGGGTATTTACCCCTACTTAGGGTAAACTCCCAAATTTTGGGTATTTATCCTTTTTATCCTTAAAATACCATTTAATAATATTTTACAGGGTGTAATTTACAGGGTGTAATACTTTTGTCCCGCAAAGAATTATTTTTAGATAGTTAATATGTCATTCTGAATATAACTTTTCATATGCACCTAATTGTTTTCTCAACGCTAAGTTACAGGCGCTTGAAATATAAACTCAATAAAGAAAAATAAACAATAAACTACATATAAAACAATGCTAAAACTAAGAAAGAGTACAATCAATACCCATAACAAAATTATAAGTAAAAAATTCAAAATGTTAAAAATAAACTAAGTAAACAAATGAACGAAAACAAAATTCATATGAAACTTTTTAGACATTTGTTTCTCTACAAAGTAATTTGTCATTCAGAGTATAAAGTTTCTTTCATGCCGACGTATTGAGTTTATCAATTCCTAAAGAACTTAAGTCATTTAATATAAATTTTTGCAATTATTTTACAATTATTTCAAAAGGTGGTAATTTTTTAAGGAATAAAGAAAACAAATAGGTCCATATGAAACATTTTACTCAGTGGGGCATTTACTATCTGAAAAAAAGATGCGGGAAAAAAATAGGACACTGCAGATGTGTACTCATGATGTGTTAGATGTGTTCTTATATAACTCAAATATTTTACATTAGTAAAATATTTGAGTTATATAAGAACATTCAGTACCTACATTTAGTTGGATTCATAGCAAAATAAGAAATTGATTAACAACGACAAAAGCCGCTATATCAACTATACTTAACATATAATCATAAGTTTCTGCTAAATCTTCTTCGATAACAGAATCTGAAAATATGGAAGATTCACACGATTGAATGGACGATGATGACAAGGAAATGTCTGCTCTTGTTATGTCGTCAGATGAGACTAATATTTTTATTCTTTATTTTAAAAATGTTTTTATTTTTATAAAATAACCTTTATTTAGTGATAAGAGAATACCTTTTGATGTAGTGATAAAAGAATAACCTTTATTTAGTAATTAAATATTTCCTTTTATTCCTATTTTGAACAATAATATTATGTTTATAAATACCCCTATAAATACTCACTTTGGGTAAATACCCGGGTATTTACCCTTGCTAATAAATACCCGGGTATTTAACATCACTGCATATTACATATTTATATGAGCACTTTTTTCCCGAAAAACTTTTTCTCATATATAGTAAAATGTCGTACAGAGTAAAAAGTTTCATAAGAATTTATTTGTTTTTTTTTTTAAATTTCTTAGAATGATGCAGCAGTTGAAATATTAGCAATCGTATTTTCAACGGCTCTAACTTTTTAATGAATTGAAAAGTTGATATAAGGCTTTTTACTCATAATTGAACTTTTTTCTACATTTTGTTTATTCCTTTTATTTTTATTATTAGTTTAATTTTACTACTTTACATTTATTGACTTTTTATTGTCGTAATCATAAACGTTTTCACATTGTTTGACAGCATGTATTTTATTTCCCTTTGTTTTGTTTATATTTCAAACGGCTGTAACTATTTAAGAATTTGAAAAGCAAAATACGAATACATATTTAGGTCAATTTTTTGTAAAAAAAAATATGGGGAAAAAGGTAGGACACCGTATATTTATTGAAATAAGTGTCCATACAGTAAATTAATGACAAAAATATACAACATTCTACTTATTTAAAGATTAAAGTGGCAATTTTTAATCATATACCTCATTATTTTTATATATTAAATGTAATTGTAAAACTGGGTTTCGTATGTCAGAAAACCCCGTTTAAAAAGAAACAACTGACCCCACTAGAATCAGTTTTTACTTGCTGGGGTTTGCACATTGTTGGTCGGGATACTCACTTAGCTTAGGTTATTGTAGTAGTATTGACTAACTAAACACTTAGAAATAAGTGAAATGCTCTGATATCTACACTCAAACGTTAATTGATTATTTTGTTAGTAAGTTAGTCAATGTAGTTGATAAAATTATTGTAGGAAACCACAATAAAAATATTCTTATTTTATTTTTAACATTAAAGTAACCCTTCCTCGCTTTTGTGTCCCAGACTGAGTGAGTACTATATTGTTTAACAATGCCCGTTACGGTAAACATATTCTATAAATATCAAAAACTGTTATTTTGTATTTTCACATTATTTGGCAATAAAAGAAAAGATAAGAACAAGAAAAAAAAATAGAAATAGGCAGACGTAAAATAAACCAATAAACTCCTGCTGTTATAACGTTTTTTTTTTTTCTTTTTCAGGTTCATATTGACTATTATTCATGAATTCATTTAGACGCCTATATTTAAGGTTTGGGTTAATAAGGCCCACCTAAGAAATGATTGATGAACTACAAAAAAACTAAATGCCTAAAAGTTTCATAAACTCTATAATATAAATAAATAAATTACGTATTCTGCACAATATATTAAAAGTAGAGATCATCGGAAAACAGTAAGATGAAAGAAACGGTAATGTTTCTTAAGAATCTAGAGGTGTGTTTATGTATTATTATTTTTCAGTAACATCTCCCATCAAAAACACTTTCAAACTATGAATGAATGCTCGTTATACTTACATTTTGACATCTCCAAAATTAGGAAAATCGTGAGTAAGCAACACACTATTCTTCAACAATCTTTGTCGGTGACTGTACTTTATTTCCAGTTATATCTGCTATGTTAATTCTATGAAAATAAACAGTTCACCACAGCTAGCACACGACGTTAGCATATTTTAACTGGCCTGGGAACTCAAGTTCCAGTCACGAATTATATATTATCCGGTTTCTACACGAATAATGCGAAATAGCCCAGGCAAAATTACAAACAGCATTATTATCTCCAACAAACGACTAGTAATGAGAAGGAAAACAAGCGATTATTTCGATTTCTACGGTTGGTATCTTGCGGCGAACGAAGAAGAGCAAACAAAGTCCACACGCAGAATTTCATCATATAAAGTCAAGGTTGGATGGTTGCTCCTGGTTACCACTGAAAATATATCGATTTCTTACCGGATTCACACCAATACACCCAATTTATTCACCATGTTAACGCCGAAAAATATCAAGATGGCCACACACAGCAAAGCATATTCTCAAAACGTGAGAAAATTAGGTTCCATGTACCACCTCAAAAATATCCAAATTTCTTGGTACCACCACCCTTTATATAAAAATGCATATTAATACAGCGAAAGAAATAATCCTACTTCTTTATTTTGTAATAAAATAATAACGTTTATAACAAAAGTTCACTTGGTAAAAACTTAACAAACTAAACCAATTTGTTTTAAATATCATGATCTGTGTCAATTAGTTTCAAGCTCAAATTTTGCTCAATCATTAATTTTGGCTTATGTTTGTTGTTTAAATATAATATTGATGAAAACCCATACCTACATAAATTTCACATAAATCGTGGCGCAAAAAGGCATTAAAAGTCTAATATTTCTCTAATATCTGCAGTTTCTTTAAAATAATTCTTCCTGTGGATCCAAAAAACGGTGATTGTAATAATTTTAAATTCTTCTATCAGCGCTGTGTGTGGGTAAATGTCTATCAAATGTTCTTTTTCTATTAGGTTGTGAAGTTTGGTATTTACATACCTTTTAGATTTCTGATCCTATTTTTATTGTCATTTATTTTTATTAACTTCTTTCATAATTAACTCGATTTATTTATTGGTACTTCTATCTTCAACGATAATTAAATGATCCCTGCAAAACTAAATTTAATTCATACAGCATTCCAAAAATATCAGCTAAATATGCTAACCGGGCCATCCACAATCCGCCAAAGAAAGAATTTTTGAATTCGAAATTAGCGTTTTCAAGAAAAAAACTTGAACTTCTGATTGAAGTTTGAAGAGACGATTCAAAACTTTACCTCTCGAGAGCCATCTATCATCGGAATGTAACAAGAGTGACTTCTGTTGCTACCCATCTCCTGACATAATATTAAAAACATTCGTGAACTGAATCCTCGACTTTTAATAATATTGACTGCAATTTTTTTTTGTTAAACCCTGAGCTCCATCTGTGCAGACATCAGTGCATTTCACTCATGGAATGGAATTGTTAAACATAAAATTATTAAGAAATTTGAATATTTCACCAGTTGTTCTTTCGAGCAGAGGTTTACAAAATAATAATTCCTCTGCAATTTTCTCTTCCACCTCGAATCGGATAAAGACTAATAATTGATAAAAATTAATTATGTCAGTATTTCAACTAACTGTAGCGCAAAATATTAACTTTGATTTATCTTTTTAACTACACTTCCTTTTACACAATGTGCCATTTGAAATACGTCTGCGTACGGTAATGGGTATTATCTGATTTGACCGCTATAATTTTGGGTCAAACAATTTAACAATATCATCTGAATAAATATGATTTTAAGTTTGCGTACCACCGGTTGAGAACCCCTGCTTTAGATGAAAGTTAATATACGTTTGTCCACGGAATAGGAAAAAAATAAAATAAATTTAATGATTACGAATAAATAAAAGTAGGCAGATTTCTTCGAAAATTTGTATTAGAGACTACCTTTTACTTTTGAACAACTTTTCCGTAACTTATTTCCATATCTTCTCAAATTAAATGCACTTTACTCTTGTGCCATTTAAAGTTTTTTCAATTTTCTGAACACCGCGTATAAAATATGTTAAATGTTTCTATCCCAATCTTACTCTAAGAACTAGCAAAATTTTTTATCAAGAGTAATTTTTTTCGATAAAATTAAAAATAAAGAAGTTTTTCCTATTCAACACCTTTTCCGTGGACAAGAATTCTTATACTTGGATCAAGTAGATATATTCTCAACTTGAGAAAATATCTACTTGCGGTATAGCAAACTAATCATTTACTCGCATCGAAGCACATTGCTTTGAGTGAAGTATTTATTTTTCTGTGAGCACATCGCGGAAAATATCTTTTGCAACTGTCATTTCAGAAATAATGGGAAGATAGAGACATAACCTTACTTTAAATACATCTTTTGTTCAATTTGCATTAATAAAATCAATAATTAATAGGTACATTCTGTACTGAAACTATTGACGTATGTTTGAATATTCCTGCTAAAAACTTAGGTTAGTTTAGTTGTCAGTTTAAAATACCTGCGCCATCTTAAGGACAAAATGATTACTATTCTTGACAGACAACTAATTGAATAATTAATATAGGTACGATTAATATTATTAAAGGTTGATCGGTTGTATTTGTTATAATATCGGAACTTTTCGCAATTGATGATATCAAATTCGTATCTGGTATACGTGACGACATAATAATTCTATTGCGATATTTTTCCACTGCACATAAAAATTTCGTGTGGAATTTTCCTCGTTGCCTAATTTGGAACTGGTGTTGGCTGTGGAATATTTCGTATTGTAATAAAAGTAGCGCACACATCTCTCAATTGGACGTTTGATTTGACCTTGGATGTATTTTTGTTAACAGAGATAGACGTAGATAAGATGCTAAGCTAGTTAAGTAGCTAAGGACATATCATACTACTCCTAAAATTTAATTCTGCATACAGTTCTGGATTGATAAACAATTTATGAAAATTTTAAATAAAAACTTTGATTTTGCCTCAAAAAGTAAGACGAAGTATCTGTTTTCGTATATGTATTACGATCTGGCGAATTTGAATATTTAATATATAAAGCAAACGACCATGTGGCAACCGTTTGACGTGTTTTTCAACAGTCAAACGAGGCATAAATATTGGCATTTTTCTATATCCTCCAATAAAAAACGCGACCTGATTGACTTTTCTAAGTAGGCTAAAATGAAAACTCGAATTCAAAGCTGTGAAGATAAAAGCGAGTGAAACTCTGTTTATTTCAAGTGTTCCAGTTCTGTCAAACGTGGGTTTAAAATTGCCAAGCGCCATAACAAAAAATGTATCCAAGACATCTTCACAGCATTGTCACTTGGTTTTTCGATTCATAGCCTTAAAATTCAAGATTCATGTTATTATGAAGTAGATTCAAAAACGGTCCAAAAACTGTCTAAAAACATAAAATACAAAAAGTAATGTAACCGACTATATAAAGCACTGCTTGCAAATGAGTCATCCTGTATATTCAAGAGTATACCCATAGTAGTACATATGTTGTACTTCAAATGTATACCTATGTTAAAAACGCCCTTAAAATTTATTTAATTTTTCTTTGTCGGTAAATTATATTTAAGGAAAAGGGTTTTTTTTATCAATGCTGGTTTGGGCTCACTATTTACTAAATATCCAGCCCAAGCCAGAGTTGATAAAAATTTTTCTTCATTTGCACTAAAAAAAAATCTGATGTGGCCAGGCACATGACTTTATCATACAATATATAAAATTAATAGTTTAGCTGCATGAGATTCTATTCGATCGAGATCGGCCATGTCTGCATTAAAATAAAACTAGTAGAACTAGACAGATATATCGATTAAAGCTGCGTTCGGATATTGTATTCCGTTGACATCGGGTACACCGTCCAAATGACACTTACGTGTTATTACGTATATTGACAGCAGGTATTGTCAAAACATTAGCGTTTGACACAACCTACTGTCATTAGAATCCAAATATCTGACAGATCCTGGCTACCCGTTTTAATGCAGTACGACCGATCTCGATGAAATAGAATTTGCTCATGCAGCTAAACTATTGATTGTACCAAAAAATGTCATAGTCATAAATTATTCAGAATTTCCTCTCCTTTAATTTACTATTTAACTATTTTGACGAAATTTCAGAAATGGCGGATTATTTGGAAAATCTTTCAAAAATGCTAAGACTAAACCTCCAGTTCGTTTGGATTGTTTTCAACAGAAAGCTTTTCAGCTCTAAGGTTGGTCATGAAACATCTAAATATGAAGTTTCGTCCCGATACCTTTAGTAGTTTCTCCGGAATCGTCGCCACAAAAACGGGTACACACACACACACATACACACACAGATATTTTTTTGTACCTTGGTCAAATATGTTCAGGCGACCCAAAAGGACATATTTCCGATAAAATCTCAAAAATTTCTTTGCAGGATTACAATAGGTACCTACTTTATCATACTACGTATGATAAAATAATAAAAATGTTTTATTTAAAGGCATTTTAGGTATTCCATTAGGTATTTACATCTTAAAAGTGTCCTTTTATTGCTTAAAAGAACGTAATCTTCGATAAAAACGAACAACATTCAAAATTGGACTTTTAAACATGTTTACAACACGTTTTAAACATTTAAAACACGTGTAAATTGTTTAAAACAAATACTGGTTTTCAAACATTAAAAAATATTTGAAAACAACGTGTTTTAAACATAACATCCCTTGTTCAAACCCTTAAGGCTTTAACCCTTTCGCTGCTCTTGACGAATATATTCGCCAATTGGTCAGGATGAGGTTTTCCCCAGTAAGATCAGAATGATCAGACGCTTCCACCGCAGCAAAAGAGTTAAACTTGCTGGAACAACAAATTTGCTAGGATGAATTATTGTTTCCTAACGTAGGCCCCCTTAGCCACACTTATTTTTTAAAATTTTATGAGCAAAGCTATTTAAAAAACAAAATATCGTCACCAGGCACCACTTTTTAGACAAATTTAATAAATAGTTAAAAAATATGTAATTTTCTTTAAAAATTTGCATTTGTATCTTGCGAAAAAAATAACAATAGGAGTTTTGCAATAACCTATAATTAACACAAATATTCGTACATTTATGTTAAAAACTAACAAATATCTATAATTTGGCCTACTTAAAAAATTGTCACGTCGCAAAGTCCAAAAAGACTGTTGGGAGACAAAAAAAGGTTGGAAAGTTGTTGCACAGAGTAATAATAATTATTATCATAATAAAATACGTAATGGATTACAATAAAAACTAAAACAAAACAAAGAAACGATACTAATCGACACATTAAGACAACTTAAATTATTTTACATAAATCAAAATTAAACAAATTGAAAACAAAGACAGTAAAACCCGCGGCTCTCCATTAACTCATCCCGCAATTAAAAAAAAATCAATAAAATCCCAACACAAGGCATAAATCGGAATTTTATTGTAGTTTAACGATCCATATAAAAATCGGATCCCTTTCAAAATTAGCGCGCTCTTTCGCCTTTGTGCCGGAAGCGGCGTCGCGCGCGCGTCATTCAAAATTCCAGATCCGCCAGCGCGAGACAATTCAACCGGCGAGCACAAGCAAAGCCGCTGCTCACTCTCGTAATAGTAGGCGTCGACCCGTTCCGTTCATTATGTCGGGCGACCGGCTGTTATCGCAGAGCGCGCGCATGCATCGAGGCGGCCGGTCTGCCGGCATCTGAGGAATTCCGTCACCGCCGCCTATATAGCGCGCGCGAGTCAGCCGTTACCAGCGGCAAATACACGGGAGAGAAAAGCGATCGCGTCGGCTGTGTCGGCGGCCCGGTGGCAGCCGGTGGTGGGGGGTCTGGTTTTCTCTCCGCCGCGCCGCGCGCGAGTGTCTGTGCGGTGCGTTTGCACTCTACTCTCTCCCGTCCGGGATCCAGTCAGCTTGGCCCGCCTGACTGCCACTCGGTTATACGTATACACCGGTCGGTCTGTCGGTGCAACAAGTGTTTCGGTCGTGTCGAGTGGCCTGGGCCAGGCACAGCACACTGCGCCGCGGGATATAAGTGCCGGATCGATGATCCTCAAGCGCTGTTCACACGATGATTGTTATGTTTATTGGCGCCCGCTTTTTTAGGAGGGGGTTTCTTTTCGTTTTTGAATAAATAAGATTGTTTGTGTTAAAATTTACCGATTCTTTCCGGAAGTAATTTCAATTTAAAATACAAAAAAATTGTTGCCTCACACAGGCGCCTCGTACAGCATACCCCCCACTCATTTGAAATATCCCCATTGACTGTTTTGATAATTTTGTCGATATGACCCCTAAAGAATTAAAAAAAAAAATAAATAAAAAAAAATTATTTGAAGAGATACAATATTGAGCAATTTTTAGCTGATCAAATTCTATATACAGTGTGTACATGTAACGTAACCTGTATATAGGATACATTGTTTTTATGACGTAACGGTGAAACTTTAAGGACTATTTTAAAAACCAAATATGTCACACACGTAAAAAAATGTATTCAGATTCTCCTTTAAAAATGATCTTATACATGTTTGACCGTTTTTCAAAATCCTCTTAAGGGAGGCGAAAACGGGGGTGATTCTTTGCATAAACATATAAAAACAATATATAAAATAACATATAGGTAATAATAATATAGTTTATTTATGTACCAAGGGCATTAGACGGATGTTTATGCACCGAGGGTGAGAGCTCTCGGGCCTATCGGCCCTTGCGCTTTTTAAGTCGCCAGAGGGTATAAACATCAAGTAATGCCCGAGGTACATACAACATTTTATGTCCTACAATGGTTTTGTTCCTCCGTTTGAATAATATTAATAAATATTTTGACGTTATCAAGTGACGGCGTATCTACGGAGTTGAATAACCATACAAACAATTCGGAGTTGAGTGACAATACAGACAATTAATTGTCAAACTTATAACCTTAATCGCCAATAATTGACATTGACGATTTAAGATTTACAATTTGAATGACAAATATTTGATATATTTGACATATAACCATGGCAATCCTTTATGCCCTAGGGCGCATAAAGAATCTTTATCGCCCTAGGGCGCAAAAAGTAGTTGTTTTCGTCCCGGTAACTAAGATGTAAAATGTCACTTTATGATCATGTAGGACATAATAGTATATTATTATACAAGTTTTATGACGTCAAATTGGCGCACGAGTTGTTTTGGGCACGACGAGCGTAGCGAGGAGTGCCCAAATGAACGAGTGCGCCAATACGTCTTATAAAACTAGTGTAATATACTATTTTTTCTACTTTGCGTCATTAATTTTATATAAATTTAGAAATTGTGGTTACTATATCGCGCTAGATTAGAATCTAGGGTATTTTGCGGGTACCTCGTGGCAGCACTGTAGTAACTGTCTACTTCGTTAAGGATGAGATCGATGAGATAAAATCATGACAAAATCTAATTGTGAATAATTTTACTCTACTTTAGCCTACAAGTTTGAATAAATATTCAGCGAGGTCGCAACGATGATCATAATGGAGCTTGGGGCAACACTTTTAACCCTACTGTGATAAATACATGAAACTTAACCTAAAAAGTTAAAATAGTGGTTTCATAAGTATAAATAATCAGAATAGAAGTGTTTGGCGGTGACTGATTAGTTACTTCGAAGAACAAGAACTTACTAAAGAATGGTTATAACGCTTAACGTTTAATAGCGGTGTCTACCTAATTCCGCTACGTAGCCGTTGCGGCTTATATATTTACAAGCACTTATAATTGAAACCCAATTCTAATTTCGGCAAAGTAGTTTATTAGAATAAATTATACTTAGTAAAATTACATGTGATGGAGGTAATACAAATACGTTGCACACAACCAGAACTAAGACGAAGTCGAAAGCGACGGACAAAAACAAATACGAATTGAACCGAGCATCCAAGCGTCCAAAATATTACCGAAAACTTATACGTTACATAAACTAAGAAATCCTCTACACTTTAAATGTACTAGCTTCGTACGTGTATGCTGATAAACCATTTATTGCGCATATACAATCTCGGAGCAGTAATTAAAATCGTTCATATCTACGATGTAGGTTTGATCTTCGCATAATACCTTATTAAAGTAAATGTGGTCCTTGAATTATATATGAAAAGGGGATTTGATGTTTAATTGAAAAGAATGATAATCACTTACCAGAGTCGTAAAACATCACCGAAAACGTTATGCTGGCGTATTTTGATGAACACAGCAAGAAAACCCCAATCCTTTGGCCATACTATAGCAGGCTACACCCATGTTTAAATATGTATAGAATATTGATATTTCGCAGTTTATGCGATTGCAAACGATTGAGAAGATGCAGTGTGTGGTTATGTTGGGTTATGTATTGTACGTTTGACATATGGCATTTGATATCAATGTGTACCAATCTTAGACAAAAATGTTACTGTTTTCGGTATTACAATGTGTTAATTGTAACACCGAAAACAGTGTTACAATGTGTGCATTGTGAATGCAAAGTAGAAAATAGTATATTACATTACAAGAGCAGTAACTAGCATATTACGTACGAGTGGAAATTTAACATACGAGCCGCGAAGCGGCGAGTTTTGTTATTTTCCACGAGTATGTAATATGCGTTACAGCTCGAGTATTGTACATAATTTTACCTACGACCGACAATTTCAATAAATTGTATCAAAAATGACAAACACATACAGGTAAGAATATTTGACGGTTAACCAATCAATGTATTCGCGCGACATCTATTGCAACTACGGAGAACTTTGTCTGAAGTGTCGATCGAAAATTTCAGTACAAATTCAACATAAATTATCACGTGCAAGTAATAATATGTTACAGCTCGAGTATTGCACTTACTTACGACCGAAAATTTCAATAAATATAAATTGTATCAAAAATTACAAATAAATAATCAAAATATTCGCGCGACATCTGTCATTATGACATTAGGTCGTGCGTTAAAAACACAAACGCACAGCCAAAGGCACACGTATGTTATAAGCGATATACGAGCTAAGTAGTCCGTGACGTAAGGGACATTTACACATACGGTCGTAGGTAAAATTATTTATTAGCCAGAAGAAAAAGAAAAAAAAACAAACACAATATAAGGTATATAAGGTGTGTTCATACTGGAAGCGTATTAAGCGATATTAATTATTTTATTGTCTGATGAAAATTTGGGATTTTCGAAAATTTAGCAATTTAAAAATTAACTTACACTTTTTGCAATTTTTCGAAAATCTGCTTAAGATGATTCAGTACAGCTAGTACGTCCTGCAAAACGAGCATCCATAGTGTAATTTTTTTGTTAATTGAATGATGATCACATTTTTGTAGGTATTTATTAATATATTATTATTGTTCTAATTATTTCTGAATTGCATCTTTGACAATTATGTCCCCAAAACCGTAGCAGTTTCTCAGAAAATTTGCCGAAAATAAGGATTAAGGTCAATACAGTGAAGAATAGTTAAGGCGTGTCCATACTGTAAGCGCAATAAGGCGGGTCTACAATGAAAGCCGAATAAATTGCATGTTTACAATTTCTCATATTTGTCATTTGACTTTTCTACTTTGCGTTCACAATTGACACTGTAACAGTGTTTTTAGTAACCATTAGGTTTGTAAAATTGCTAGCATTGATGTTAAACGTCAAACGTAAAAATAGATAACCACATTTTTTGTGGATATAAAAAAAATTGAAAATATTCTAGATTTAAATTTAACTCAATATCGTCAATATAGCCAAAATTTCGAAATTCTATTAAATGCTTTTTTTATTAAATATTATTCTAGTGTGAACGAGCCTTGAGCGGTTGAATTGGGTGTTCGCAATCCAACCTAGCCGGTATCATAGAGGGCCGGAGTGGACGCGATCTGCCACAACACATCGCGGTTGGCCGGCTTTCGTCCAAAAGCGCGCCGCCACCTTCGCACTGATAATCGTCCTATCCCCACTCCTCCTGGCTTTTATCGCGCTTTATTTGAATTGCGTTCGCCATGACTTTCCGGTATTACTGCGTACTTAATTACCACAATTAAGATAGCAAATCTGCTGTAGTTATATTGTTTTACAATTTTATTTATCAGGTTTTTCTTTAGTTTTCCGGATGGAACGTTGAAAACCAAAACAGTCGGATTAAAACGTTACAGGTGTCAAAATGTGCATATTCACATCAATAATAAACACAAGCTTTAAAGTCGATTGGATAATAACTTTTGTATCTTAAATGTGGTATAAAATTACATTTTTGTGAAATGTTTCAACTCAACACTTTTACTAACTTTCTGTCAGACGGGTGAATAATAACAAGGTTATTGTTTGCTCCTGTTTTGATACAGATACTTGTTGAAGTTTGCCAAGTTAACCTCCCCCGCACTTTTGAATTTTATGATTATTTTTATGTCAATCGTTTGGGAATCGTTTGAGAGGGTTTGGGAGTACATTATTGGCATTTGGGGTACATGGCTTTTCAGATTGTTGTTTTAGCACAACTTTGTCCCCCCACAACTTTCAAGTTTTGTGTTTATTTTTATTGGAATGGTTTGAAAATCATTAAGGAGATTAGGGAACCAACATTCGACGTTTGGTAGTACTTCATTTGATCGCAAAAAAACTGTAGTCTTAACCTCACATTTTAGGTTGCCGGCGCTAATGTCTTCGTTTTACGATAAATTGTACGCATCCTTCACAAATCGTGAGAATATCGTAAGGGAGACAAAAATCCATTTTTGGTGTCTTGTTTTTGATGTTTTGGAGTCCATAGTTTGGTCGCAAGTTAATTTTAAAGAGTACATTATATGTACATAACCTCACTTAATGGTTCACTGGCAGACAGTTGCTCAAATCGTTTTATCTTGCAATTAATTGTACGTATTACATTACAAACTATTAATATATTATGTGTCTTATGTCTTTCATTTGTTTACAAATTAATTATAAAGCACTAATATGTGACCACATTTTGCTGTGATATGGAAAAATAACACGTACCTATATGCATATACGTATTACGCAGCACAATTTTATAATTAATTTGTAAACAAATGAAAGACTTCCAATCACAATAACTTTTTCTCTTATACACACAATATTATAACAATATTATAACGGTTTGTGAAGGAATATGAGTAACATCTTATATATCTCAAGTTGGGGCTTGCAAACATAAACAAATTTTTGGAAACGGGTTCAGTATTAACCATAAAGAAGTAGAAAAAGAAACTGAATGAAGGAAAACGCTGCTTCTCTAATAGTATTACATTCCGTTCAAGAAATTCAAAAATTATCCCTTCGCAGAAAAACATTACAAATTGAAATTACAGACGGAAAAACAGTGTTGAATCAAAGAATTCGTTTCTTAAAAAAATATTAAATAAATGTTCTAAACAGATATTAGGTAACGTAAATAGATTTTTGTTTATAAGAACGCATTCAGTTACTTACATGTTTTGATTCAATTAAACGCATTTTTGATGATTTGGCAACAACAACAAAATAATTGTTTATCTGAAACTAATACATTAACAATTCAAAAGTACGGAAATATTGAATCGCCGCTCACATACATGTGGTTGTCTAACATAATTTTTAACATAATTTGTTTGTTTTAAGACACATACTTGTAATAACAATAATTTAATTAATTAATTAACTGGAGATCCATATTGCAAATTGTTAATATTAAAGTAAAAAACACCTCTTTTTTGCAACTTCTAATTTTATTCAATTCATACCGGTTTCGCCCTTTCAATTAAAGGCATCATCAGTGAATGTGTCAAAGCAGCTGCACCAGTGTCATTAGCCATGTGGCTCAATATAAAGGTGAGTGATGATTACAATGCAACGGAGACTTCATGTACAAAGAGACAAACGCACTTTTTAAATATACATCGCGGACAACCGCCATTAAAACATTTCGTGCAAAAATCTTGCTCACGAAAGACGTGGTTACATGTACATGATCGGTGGACGAGTCTCTCCATCATGTCCACCGATCATGTACATGTAACCACGTCTTTCGTGAGCTGTATATAAGTCTATATCTGCCACGCCCCCTTAAGGGTGTTACAAATGTTGAATCAAACTCAATATACCCTCACCACATTAAATGTGGGGGGTATAAAAATGTAAATTAATAACGCAAAACAAAAGGAAACAAATGTCAAGTATGCTGTGAATTAACGTATGAAAGCCTACTAAAGATGACAAATGAATTCAGTTGTCAATTTTCGTTGATTAGAAACGTCATTAGAAATAAAAGGAGGCATCTTAGTGAAGTGCGAATTGCTCGTGCTGTCGCCCTTATTCAGCATGGCCACTCTATTCGACATGTTAGCAGGGACCTTCGAGTTTCCCCTTCTGCTATTCAGCGATTATGGAATCAGTTTCGAGAGACTGGCCAATATGTTAGAAGAGCTGGACGAGGTCGAAATCAAATAAACTATTCAAAATCAAGACCGATTTCTTGTCCTTTCCTCTCTACGTCAGCGTACTGCCATAGCACGAGATCTAAACGACCTAAGACGAGCACATGGAATAGAAATTACTAATCAAACTGTTAGAAACAGATTAAAAGAAGCGAATTTGAAACCAAGAAGAACCTGTCCGCGCACCACGCCTTACGCAGCATCACAAAGCAGCGCGAATGAGGGTTGCTCTGGATCACAGAGATTGGCAACTTCGTCACTGGACGCATGTACTGTTTACAGATGAGTGCAGATTTCGTTTAACTCGTTGCGACGGTCGAGACGTCCTGGCGAACGCTACGCAGTTGCTACTATACAGGAAGTGGATAGATTTGGTCGTGGATCTGTGATGGTTTGGGCTGGAATCAGTATAGACAATAGAACTGATCTTGTGGTTCCTGGTAGACCAAATGCCATGAATTACATCGAAAACATCTTGGAGGACCATGTGGTGCCTGCTGCATATGGCGTCGGTCAAAATTTCATCCTAATGCAGGACAAAGCAAAGCCACGTACCGCCGGCATCACCAGAAACTTTTTACAAGAACATCTACCATTCTGACCGAATGGTTAAATTTACAATTTCCTCAAAAATGAATTGGATGAGATGGCCCTATTTTGGGGACGAATGAAACAAATTGTTTACAGCGACCGAATTACAAGACGATGCAGAACTTTTCAAACAAAGAATAATGAATGCGATAGAATCTCTGTTGGAAATTCGGATTAGGAGCTGCAATGCATTTTATTTGTTTCTTTCGCAAGTAAAACTTAAGAACTGTTCATTACAACATTTTTTTCCCGAGTACGTTCAATATTTGTATGAAATCCTTAGCTTTTTTTCACAATCAATATTTTTTCTTTTCTTAGTCACGAAAGAAATAATATTAACATATCGACATAGTTCTTATAATACAGAAATATTCCATGGTGTAACAACTTCAGCAATAATATCCTCAATAAATTGTTTACGAACGATATTTTTATGCTCGATCAGATAAGATTAGGTGCAAAAAGTTTGTTGAAAGGCAACGTTGCAATACGAACATCAACAGCGAATACCTCCTATAAATCAAGCAGGCATCTCGACTAAAAATTGATCGAGCTGGCACAGACTTTGCGATTTATGTAAAGTGGAGTCACGTGACACGCAGCAGCCCTTTCCATCGAAGCAGTAACGCCTTCCGCCAACAGATGTCCTCGCAAACTCGAACTCAACCAGAATAAAAAAAAATCGACTACAGACAATCAAATGAGTACATGAGTACTTGGTGATCTCGTTTGCATGGCTTACTAAATTCAAGGTCTCAAAAAAAATCGTCGTGTATTTTCTGGGTTGGATTGTCAAATGTGTCGATAGATGTAGGTAGTTTCGCTAGTTTGATATGCAGGATAGGTGGCTGTGAGGCCGACGCCTTAAAATTGCGCCTGCTGGTCAGGTCACGTGGTCGCGCCCGTCGTTGGAAAAATCGAACGACGCGATATAAATTGTGCTTCTATAAATAGTCACCTAGGGGCCCCTCTTGTTAGATAATAGCCATCTTGGATTCTCGATTTGAATCTGTCTCAAAGCAGCTGATTGTAACCTAACCACACGGTGGAAAATATCCTTATAAGAAATTTTATTTAAGTCAAATATACATGACTGTTGAATATCAGCAAAGAAACTATAATTTGAAGTAAACATTTTTGGTTAGTTATAACTAGAGAGCGGAATTATAAGTATTTATTTTTGGAACATAAGTCCTTAAAATAAACACGAAAAATGAGAAAAAAAGCACACAAAAAGCGTTAGTATAAGAATACGTATACCTTGTATTATTTTTGTATATATGTATTTATCAGCACACATATCATACAAAACATTGGTATAACCGAAGAAATTGATACTTAACAATTGAAATAAACTATACACAATAAGTAAACGATTTATATTTTATTTAAAAAAAAAAATGTATTCGCGTTTTATACGCAGGTAGAGATAAATTGAGCACCTCAGAGGTATACTGTGTATAGGATTTCAAAGTAACATAACACTGTTTGCTTCTGAGGGACTTAATTGAACTAAGAACCATGTGACACATTCTTCTTAGTCCAACTTGTCTCTACATTTAAACGTAGTTGAACAAAATAAACAAAAAAAAACTTATTAAGCTAATATGTATTACTGAAACAATGTATTAATGTAGTATGGCTAAGAAGTGAATGGTTAAACTTAAATATTTTCATTTTAATGCGTGCGCACGGTTATAGCTGGTATATCACAATGCAGTAGAGGCGTTTTTGCGTGATTTTTGCGATTTTTGAGACGAAAATGCGCAGACATACGACCTAAACCCCCTAACAACGAGTATAAACACTCTAAAATCCGTAAAAAGTTAAAATACGCAGGAATAAGGCAAAATAAGTGCATATCTGTAAAATCCGGGAAAAAAGCAAAAAAAAAAAATAGCGCCAAATGCTTTATTTTTTCTGAATTCGTGGACATCCTTAAGCTTTTTAAACTGCTTATATTAAAACTGTCCAAGCAAAATGCTTAGAGTCCGCACTCTAGTTATAACAAAGCAGCAATTGGCCTGATACAGCAAAATATTTATTTGTTATTAACATATATTGTTGTAGGCCAAAGAAATATTATATTGTAAGTAAATTGAGGAAACTGCACACAACGAAACGTTGTCTCAATTCAAAGCAGTCTTTGTTAATCCAAAACAACGGTTTTTTTTTTATATATGTATACGCAAGAATATTTATCATTCATGGAAGAAAACCGTTGTCTTGACCGGTTGTCTTACTTAAAGATTGTACAATTTTAAATGGATATCATATATATAAAAGCAATAATATTTTACATGGAATGCCTTTAACGCATCCAAAGAAGAATATTGTTATTTTCCAACTAGAGAAGGCACCCGGTGTCCCTTCTTAGTTTCTTTCCATCAATATTAGAGCTGTTGGGACATTTCTTCGTCAGGTACATTGATCGTATAATAGCACAATCACTGATGCTACATAGACATAAATGCAGTTATATACCCTCTAGGTCAGTGGTTCTTAACCTTGTCAGTACTTTTACCCATATGACCTTCTTGAGATTAGGGTTTTACCTCTTCATAAAAAATATTATGCAGTACGATAATAACGTCTTATATTTTTAACATAATTCCTATAAAGTTTACATAATTTATGTGAAGGTTAGTGTTGCTTTTTCTTAACAAGATTTATAATGTTTACTTTAGATTCTGATATTGCACATCGAAAGTCATGCTTTACATTGAGCCGATTCCTAGTTTTTGTTTTTATAGCCACTAAAGTTACAAAGCCGTTTTCAAATTTATAACTAGTACCAAATGGAACAAAAATTCTTATAGCCCTCTTGGCTAAAATGGAATATTAAGTCCACATTTTTGTCTAAAATGAACGTATGTTATAATCTTGTAATTCCACATTTAATGAGGTGCCTTCGCGTAGTTCCAGAAATTGAACTTAAGCTAAAAGCTTAAGCTTCGTCTTTAAACATTTAGACGTCTGTAGAAAATGGTCTTAACATCCAGGAATAAGCTTGACGATTATTTATGCCCAGGAAATAGCTATTCAACGAATCTATCAAAAAAGATAGTTGCTGAATGATGGAATTAGTGAAGCAGAATTTTTCTTTGTTGTGAGCACTGATTGTCTCAGACAAATGTGCGAACATTGATATGTAACCAGCTTGAACTTTACATTCGTACAGTTCTAGCTGTCGCAGAAAACCCGCAACTTTATCGTGCGTTATACAAATATTGCTCATATGTCCTTGCAGTGAGACATTTAAACTGTTAATCTAACTGAAAAAAATCAGCCAAATACGCTAGCATATGGATAAATGTTTTGTATTTTATTCGTGTAAAGATTCTTCTCCTTTTCTGTTTTGTATGTGTCTCAAAACAAAACAAATATATTAAGAATGTCATTTACTTAAAATTAGAATTAATTATTTATTATAATTTAATTATTTCTGTGTGTGAGCGGCGACTCAATATTTCCGTACTTTTGAATTGTTAATTTATTAGTTTCAAATAAACAAATATTTTTTGTTGTTACCAAATCAACAAAAGAATCCTTTCATAATTTCAGAATTCTTCCGTAGGTATTAACAAAAATCTATTTACCATAAAATAAATATCTATTTAGGGCCAATATGTTTTTAACAAAAATGGATTCAACACTGTTCTTTTTTTCTTTCTTTCCGTGTGTTGGAGCCCGTAACAAAAACACTACAAGTCCTACAATTCTAGATACACATTTGACTCTTGTAGTGATTCCGTAACACAACGTTCCTGTAAGATTTGCATGGTTGTGATTTAGGTACCAAGTATAGTGCCACAAAAACGCAATCCGTAACGTGCCGTACCGCATGCCGTTCCGGACGACGAAATTAGTATTTATAGTGCCGCAAGGATCTCAAACAAATTGAGCGCCATCTAGCGGAGAAGTATATACACAACGGCACATAACCTCACATGTCAGTGTTATTGTTGATTGCATTAAGCAGTGGTAGATCGTGGTAGATATAATAAATTATGGACGAAGGGCTTGTTGCAGCAACAATACATTCTGAAGTCGTCCTCGTTCTGTGTTTTCGTCGCCACAAACTATCAAAATGCTATCAGTTAACCTACAATTTGCTGGAAACAGCTACTCACTCGCCGGTACACGTACAGATGGCGCCATACGCGCGCATACGCCGGAAAACGTAAGACGTAACACGCAGGAGATGAAATTCGTTGCGGTCGAGAACGAACTTTACGGTTTACGGAGCGGCACTATAATCGCGGAGGGGTGATTATGTACATTGATCTTTTTACGCTGCGTTATTACGGTGCGGTCACGACACTATACTTGGTCCTGGCTACAGTTGCAAAATAAAATGATTTTTACATAGTTTTTACATAATTGAACGGTTAATTTAGTATATTCAATTTGAGTCAACTAATTTTTGGCGATTCTACGTCAACCAATTGTTTACCTAATGTTAAATTTTGCTACTGTGTGGTATTTTTAGTGTAGCGAATAAGTGAGTGAGATTCGAGGAATCAAGGATTAATGTCTACCAGACACAATTTTTCAAGGGTTTTTAATTAATTACAAATTTCCCTATTAACTATGATTCTAAACATCTGCTACTACGGAAACCATAAGCCATCGATTACTACCTATCGTTTCACCGACTGCATTTGAATTTCCGAATCAAAATCTAGAATCGCTAGACTATAAATTTTGGGTCAGAACACTTGTGACAATGCAATAAAATGACAAACAATTTGCCTATATAGCTACAATGTCTGTACCACAACAAATATGTACGTTTCATAGTTTCCATAACAACCGTTGCCATGTATCAAATTGACTGCTTAGTAACAGTTGTTTGATGTAAAATAGTGTTCTGTCAGACTGCATTATCTGCTAGGACATCACACCAAAATCGGCGTGACGATCATCTGTATTTCTTGATGTTAACTAAAGAACACAAGGATTTTTGCACAAATAATTTGTTTAGTCTTCAAGCAGAATTGTATGTAGGTATCAAGAGATCTCTTGAGGCGAAATTGAAAAAAAGATAGAAGAAATTTAACAACAGAGTTAAGTATTTTCTGTAATATTATAGAGTTTGTGACATGTCTATTTTATATTTGTTGTTACTTCATCAGCTCAAAGGTAAAAGACATAAATTAAAATATGTTAAAGGAAGTGTGATGACTTCTAAATTGCTCAATTTATTTTTTAAGAGCTCATTAATCATTCATTTGTGTTCATTTGTATTCATAGCAGATAAAAGTGCAATTACAAAATAAGTAGTGTAATCCAGGGTCTGCTGAGGAACCTCTTTTTTATGTAAGTGACTACTACTACGCTTTGTCGATATGCATTTGTCTTTTGCTCAATACCCAAAAGTCAATAACAATTCACAATTTCGAACAAATCGATCAAATTGTCAAAAAAACAGTCAAAAACTTTGTGTAATGTTACTAAATTTTAAGAGATGAACAAGATGTTCTAGAAAGAAACTAAACTTTATGGATTAGGCCCAGGCACTCCCATCCTTAAATTGTATTAAGGCTACATAAGTTTGTGAGTATCTAGAGAAAATGGCGCATTGGGGTATTTGACTATTATTGGAAAACCATAGTGTGTTTATTCCTTCACTCTACTTAGTAAATGCACATTTTTCGTCATTATTTCCTGAATTTTTAATAAAAATCATCGTTGAATCACAAAAAGTCCCGCCAAAACGATACTTTCTGTTGTACGTAGATCACGTGATTCTTGTGACGTCACACCATACTAGATATCCAATCGGCCCATATGGTGTGTAATCATCCTCATCGTCGCTGTTTGGTAATTGTGTTGTATGCTGTGTTGCTTTCATAATTTATAAATAAAAATGGTTTATAAATGGTGTATAGTTCCACAATGCACAAATACGTTAATAAAAACTCTGAATAAACTATTTGAAAAGTTGAAGTAAATAACGAACTAAGTGTCAAAAACCTTATTCCGAGATATTTAGAAAATAGTGTGCAGCAAGATAAATGTTTTATAGAAAGCCATCCCTATTTTTTGTGCATATTTTAACAGATTGTACATCACATATTGGTGTTGTTTTTTGCCGAGGTCTTGTATCGCAAAAACAAATCTAAAATAAATTCAAAAATTCGTAAATGGTGCTAAGTCCCATAATATTTATTTATACATATTTTAAGTTGATTTATACTAGAAAGTAAAACTTAATAAAAATAAGTTGCTGGACCTAGTATACTTCATACTGTGTCCGTTGTTCGAAAAAATACATGAGGATCTCGTTTACTGAAAGCCATGCAAAATTTGATAGTTCTGCTCAATTTTACAGTACCTAATTAATTTTAATTTATAGTACCAAAGGTACTAAAAAACTGTTGTTTTTTGTGTAATCTTTCTAATCTAAAGATGATTAAATAATATAAAATGTAATTATAAATAAAAAACAGCAATAACATGAACTTTTTTGTAATAATAAAATTACCAGAACACGCAAATAAATCGTCAGCCGTAAAAAAATTCAAACAAAACTTCTTATTATGGAAATTTGGTAACTTTTCCTTTTCTTTCAAATAGACCCTATATTTTTTAATTCTAAGATTATGTCCAAGAATTGTTTATAGAAATCATTATTTTTTCTAAAATGCATCATTTTTGAGTTAAAAGTATACAAAATTTATATATCAAAATCTGCCAAAATGACCGGAACACCTAATTAATTCCCCAACCGTAAATAGTTTCAAAAAATGCTTCAAATAAAAGCTTTTGGGTTTAAACAAGCTCTTGTTTAATATATTATTCATTTTATTATGGAAATTTGCAAACCTTTCCTTTTTCTAATAGAACATCCAATAGAACAATTTTTTTATAAAATGCACATTTTTTTAATTATAAGCAACTACTGGCTCTGATTAAAGGCACTTAGCGCGCTATTTACGAAAATACGCCGAAAGTTAACTCATTCGAGATCGAGCGGTCAAGTTTGTAACGCATTTCACGACATATTTTTGCGCAGCCCGTTATTTACATTAAAGCCAGTGATGTCCAGCCCACTTTAATGTAATAAAACCAAATTTTGAATTTTTGGCACTTAGTTCATTATTTACTTCAACTCTTCATTTGTAGATGTTCCGCATGAAGTGAAACTGCGAAAATAGTGGTCGAGACTGGCTCGTAGAAACAATGAAATACAATGAAATAAATAGCGGCCAATACAAGTGTCTTTTGTTGTGAAGATTCCTTTGTCATAAGTAAAATATACTAGAATAAGTTATCTATCGTGCTTTAGATCCAGCTATAATCTGACAGTTTGAGGTTAGGAGTAACCTAACCTACAAAGTTATGCTTACATTGCACTTTTTATACGTTACTTAGTTCCGGAGCGTAAAAATAAGGATTATTTTTAAAGAAGAATACCACCATCAAAGCGTTAACCTTCGGTAGATTACCACTATCCGCTTTAACAAAGTTGTTTTCCATTGTTTGTAAATTAACGTAGTAAAGTCAAGCGGCAGAAGCACAAGCTTAATACGATCTGACGTCACTGGAGACTGAGCCAATTATAGAGCGTATTTAATCACGTGATAGTTTCTTGAAACTGTAATCTATTTGGATGACTATAATACAAACCATATTTCTAATACAGTCAAATACCCTATTGTTCTAATCACTATGTCAACTAAAAAACTGTAAACGTTGTGTTACGAAACTTTCCTACAAATGTACATTTTTCTCTAAGAAATTATTACTATGAACGGATGGACACAAAATAATAATAGGTATATAAAAAAAATAGAAAATTATATTTGTAATACTGGAACTATTATATTGATCTTAATGATGTATGGATATAAATCTAATTTCCTTTATTAACAGTCGTTGGAAATGTTACTAGGACACTGTATATTGTATAAATCTTAAACTGACCACAAACAATACTATTTGCACTATTAAAGAATATATTAATCGTAATTGCAAAAAAATTCCTAATTACCATTTCAGTTTATAACGTCACAACTTGCTACCATGCAACATGTTGTGGAAAAATGTTTTACTGTATTCTGGGAAAAATAAATTGAGAAAAAAAAGCTTAGTGACGTCTGATTTTTTGTCGTGTTAATTGTAGAAACAAATATCAATTATTTCACATAAATTAAGTTTTATTATATCGGTTTTCTCATTAGTATAAACGACATTTTATTTTTAAATACCCAACGTGCAACAAGACAATAAACCTGATTTGAAATAATCCCAAATTAATTGTGAATTATTTGTTCTACTACCACATTACAATTCGCCCATTGATTGTTCGAATTTAAGAGACGAGTTATCAACAATTTTAAACATCACCAATTTGTGTACTTTAACCTCAATGTACGCCTTTTTGTGTGTTTTGACTTATTTTTAGATAAAATCGATTTTTTTGCGATTACATGCGTTGAGAGCATGCTGAATGTTTTGTAATATTATGCCAGTCATATTACACTTCAATTAAAAAAGAAAAGAACAATTCTAAACATTTCTAAAAATAATATCTGATAAAAAAACTTTTAATATATTTTTTGTACAACTAACCGTTTGAAAGAAATACATTTTATTATACATTTTAATTTTATCTGCCACAGAAGGTTCTGTTTGAGAAAAATGAGTGTTATAAGTTTGAAACACTTGCAGATTTTGGACAGAATATATAAGATGTTTGTATTTAAAATAAGGTAGAAGTTGCACTCATCTTGAGAGTATTTTAATTTACAAGTTCGAACAGGAGGAAGCTTCAAATTCCACAGCAGGAAGATTCAAATAATATTAAAACAAATTTCATGATAATCCGGCAGTTTTGTTACAAATTTGCGTGACATATTTAAACCGCTAATTTGAATTTGGAAAATCTGACATCAGAGTTGACATCAAGAAGTGTCACGCAAATTCAAGTTTTTATTTTTCTTTATCGTCAAATTTTGAACCAGAGCGACAAAAAAACTATCTAAATAATTTTGACGGTCCCAGATAAAAGATATTTTTCCTACGCCTATAAACATAAAATTATTGCAGCAGTCGCAAAATATTAAACAATATTTCTATAATTCTAAATATAGGTACAGATAGATATAAAATGATGAAAGTCTTCAAAGTTTTCGTTTTTCTCAAACTGCTTCTTGGGACATTTATTATTTTGTACACTTGTCATCCCTGTACAGTACACTTCTTTAACTAAAAACTGAAAATCATGAACATTTGAGTAGCAGTTCGTATTGTAAATTGTAAAAAAAGTAGTTAGCACAATTAAAATATGCAGCTACAATTGTCTACAAGTACCTAACTTGATGATGATTTATACAGTACCAATAAATAAATTGTATCCAATATGAATACTATTTCTAGTGTAAAAAATACCAAATTCACAATATAAAATATTCTTAGTTCATTTTTGTTTCATTCATGCATGTTGAATCGCTTTTCTTTATTTGCACTGAGGTTAAATGCAATCGTATACAATAGTTTTGATCCGTACAATATTATGAAAACATAACACTGGGTATTGTGTTCCTATACAGTAGAATACATATCAGCTGACACTAACCTTCATAACATAACCTACAATTTTGTTTGTAAGAGCTACGATTACAGTAAGCACTGCTTTTATTGAATGATGCATAATGAATCATATTTTAAACCAGAAAACGCAGTATTATAGTTATTATTAGAAATAACAATTAACAAACTTATTTCGCTAACACCAACAACTAGGATTTTAAAAACTTTTCTGATCTTTGTTTCTTTTAGTTTTTCAATGTTATATGGTCCTGACGCTATAATCTTGCGTCTACGTCACTACAAAATGACGTAGTACGACACCTCTGTAATATTTGTCAACTAGAGTAACATAACCTATGAACATAACCACATTGCTATTTTTTGACAGTTGTGTAAAACTGAATTTGTCGCAATTTGTAGCATCTGCATCCGGTTTAAACTTTGATTCAAATAAGTAAATAAGTATTTATAATATTATGCGCATTTCACCAGTTGAGTAAACTAAATACATGTTCTATAAAGTGTCAACAATAATCCCAACTCCGTGACAACAATATTGATAATACTAAACAATTTATCCAGTAAATAAAAATGGCAATGAAATTTTGAGTTAACTAATTTTAACTTGGGTTTTATTGGAGGTATTCGTTTTACGACTTTAAGGGTATATTATTTTTTTAAATACGTAATTGGCATCGTTATTAGGTACACTATCAAATAGGATATAAAATATTTAGCGCGTTTAAACAACTATAAAGTTAAGTAAAAACAAACAAAATAAGAATTATTTTGAACTTACCGCCTCCTGCAAATGATCGGTTATCTGCCATCCCTTTGCACCTTGTGGCGCCCCATCCAAACCTGTGGAAAGAACGTCAACTAAAGTGTGTGTGCAACACAGCCTACTTTATCGCCAAGCAGTAAAATTACAGCTAATTGATAGCGTAGATTAACATACTAAAAACACACATTGTTCCACGTTGTAGAAACATTTAGTATAAATTTCTAAAATTTAGGTAAAACAAGAAATATTTTAATGTACTTTTCACCAATATCCACACAAATTTTAAAATTGCATAAATTAAATGCATAAATTAATTAAACAGCTGTCATGCAGGAAACGTTAAGCTTGTCTATGTAGGTACCCAGGGTTATTATTATTAAATTTCAGCAATATTTACCATATTGGTTTAAAATCTATTGAAATTGTCGGTTCACCCTGATTCATGACATCTGTATTTTGATAAGTTATAGACCTTTAAATAATTTACAGCTCTAGTATTATCTCAATGTATTTTTATCGAAGTATCTGATACGTTGTCGAAAAGTTAGGTTATCTATCTGTCAAACTACACAATATGCAAAGATGAACGTCGATCTAGTTACATAAATATGTTGATAACATTATATGAATTTAACGCTATATCAAAACGTATCTACTAATCTATGTACATAAATAAGACGCAGTTTAAATAGGTGTAGAAAAGCAGGAAGGAAAATAGGGTTATGAACGGTAAAGTATAAGGAATACAGTCGTTCTGGTTATGTACAGTTTTGACAAAGATGGCCATGTGTCTCGACACGGGTAGCCTACCGAGATCTTAAGTCTACACACCTGGCTATTGCTAAAATTAAATATGGCCTACTTTAAAAACCGCGGCCGCAAATAAATCACTAGCGTGAATATTTTGTCACATTATCGTGTGCGCTTAGCAATTGTATCTCTGTCATGGCTGACGTGATATCCGTGTTTATTTGATCGTTTTCGCACAGCCTTCTACTAGATGACTTAATAAATATTCTCAATTATTGCCGTATAAGCGAATTGATGCTAGACACAGTAAAGAAATTGTAAAGGCGGTGTTTTGCACCTGTAGGTTATTATGATTTTTTAAAGTGATTCGGGTGGATTTTTCGGGGTTTTGGGGTTATGTGATTGGGGATTAAGATTGTATGTTTCGGGAAATCGAGAAATAAAAGCATGATGGCTACAGAGTGGTCGTAGAAAATTGTTAATGCGAGTATAAGTAAAGAGAAATGTCGCGACTTACCCCGTTTAGCCGCTGTATAATCCAATTTCCTCGTCGGGTTTTCGCGTTTTTATAGAATCACTGCACTCGGGGATATTTTAATCGCACATCGTAGGCCTCACCAATTCGCGCAAAACCTCGGTTAAAAAAACTATTAGTCGGAGATTAAGATGGCGACTGTCGACCGTATATTGTTCTCGTTCACGGTCATTTTACTCAGTTTGTTGATCAACAAAACTCTATCGCGATGCCGTCGACACGATCCGTGACAGTTTCCTCAACTAATCTCGCTATTTCCCGGCGCCTACCTTGCGTATTTCACTGCAAAAATCGCTTATAATTCCACGGTAACACATCAACCAGATTGATCTACTTTGTAATGTTTTGCATAGACGACGACAGTTCACAGTCGAAGATGTAAGCAAAGCACTCACACATACACACACACACATACACTTTACACACACTTACACAGATGTGCACATGTACGTAGTTGTAGTAGTAAACGCGGTTGATACGACAGGGCAGGCCTGGGTGACAGTTTGCCTGTCGGGAAATCGGCGATCGGCGGACGCGGTGGGAAAATAAACAAACTATTATACCGGCTAAATAACGCGCGCGAATCTCGGATATCTTTTGTTTTGGCCCCCTCCCGGCCCAACTCATTCAACTATCGGGCATATCAAGTGGGCCGGAGCGGTGGTTTGCGCGCGCGCCATTACGCCGTTTTGTGGTTATGTCTGTTGTGTTGTGTGTGTCATAACCTTTACGAGTTAGCAGCACCGTCGGTAAATAATAATAGCGATAAACGCGCGGCTGCTACTTGATCGCCTTTCAAATTAGCCGTGCGTCGGCCATACGCGCTAGTTGAGGTTATGTTAATGGATAATTGCAGTTTGAAGAGTGTTTTTCGGTGTAATTCCGCGAGGGAATAGATGATGATTTTGTTTAAAGTGTGTTTTGGGTTGTTTATGTGTGGAATTAAGACTTTATCGGGCTATATTTTTGGTTTGACGTTTTGATAGGGATTTAATGATGTCGTCGCCTTTGATTACGATGTTTACTATTTAATAACGTGTTATTATTGCTTACAAATCTATTAAATTCAGTAATTAAGTTTTAAGTAATCTTCTTTATTTATATATTCATTCTATCTTTCTTTTTAACATTGCGAATTACTAGATTTTGTTTAGTTATACCTATGTAAATGTGTTATGGAGCCATGAAAATATGTTTGCCTTGTTATTTTTATAATCAAAAATTAAAACAAAAAAAACATTTTTAGGCGTGACACTATTACCAACCAAATATTTTGTTCGTGTTTTTAAAAAAACATGCGTTTTTATTAAAAATTTCCCAAAACAAGAACGGTCAGGTGTGGTCCAGACTATTTTTTTTTAGATTTGGTACTATAATGCACCGCGGTCTATAATGCTGATGTAAACATGTTTGTACTAGTCTTGTTATTTATCATGATACTAGGTGTTTTAAACTAGTAAAGAAATGTTCTTGATGGTTTGATTTACTTACCTTAATATTCCATTGTGGAAAACATGATAAGTTTATAATGATTTCTCTCAGCTATTTATTCATAGCAAAAACAATACAGCAAATTAAAGACAAATACAGTATAATTGCCTCTATTTGCTGGATTTTTGTTTGTATCTGCGACTAATATTTTCGTTACAGATATCCTGGATAAATTAAGTATAATGCAGTTTAAGTATAATAATCAATTTTCAAATACTATACGGTATTTTTTCTTCTTTGAATAATTTAATTTGACATAATATTTAGAATTAGGAAATCGAAAACAATTTGTGAGAAAAATATTTTAAAAGAAAATTTTAAAAATTTTTTAGACATGGTTTTTGTGAATGGCAGGTGCATAAAAGTTTTTTGAAATATTTCTTTGCAATAAACACGATTCTGGTCTAAATTTCCTATCATGTAAGGTTTTCGAAAAAGTTTAGAATAAACGATGGAGTTATTTTTTGTTGATGTTTAACCTATAACTACACGCGCCCTAAAATGTAACATAACTACACGCGTGGTGTATTTTATACCATCATTGGACGGACTCTGCGATGAGCAACAAATAGCAGCTGAGGCAATGAAAATGATGTACTTTATACACCAGCGCGTGTAGTTAAAGGTTAAAATACTTAAAGAAGAAGATACGAAAATAATCAAGAATTTTAACAAATGGTATTAGAACGCTGCTATGTACAAAGTAAAAGCATAGCAGATTTTTAAACATTTTAAAACTTTTCACAAATGTAGATACCTACCTCTATGCATAACACAGCAGAACAACAACAAATAAATGGTGCTTAAAATGTGGTGTATTTAGTAAATTGATTCTACATCCATAGATTAAGAATTACCTATTTTAATTAAAAGCAATTAAACAATATTATTGTTCGGGTACAAATTTATTAACAATGAAAATTGCATACAACAAAACAGATATTGCAAATATTGTTGATACTTCACTTTACGCATGGTAATAATTGTCCTAAAGGCCAAGAAAAGTTAGTTATGTTTATTGAAAGATAAAACGTAAAATGTTCATTTTTTAATATAATTCCACTAATAAAAATAAACTGATGAATAATCTTGTTTAAAAATCAGATATCTTTTATTGCAAATTTCCGCAGAAAATAAAAATAAAGAACGCAAACCGAAAAACATCACAAAAACGTAACATAAGTAAAGATTATTAAGTCTCTCCTACACGCAAAAAACTAACTCGTAAATTCTCGCAAAATATCACAATCGAAGAAGGAATGACATTAGATACTTTCCCTATTAAAATTAAAACACACGAAACGATTAAGTAGAACAATAAAATATCGAATAAACATCAAATAAAAAATAATAATAATAAAACTCGGCTACTCTTAATCATATTTACATTAAAAATACAGGTTCGCTTACACGTTAATATCGACTATTTTTATATAAATTACTACGGGTTTATCTCTTTGACAAAAAAACAATCTACACTGTAACAATACGACAATCAGTGTTGCGCTTAAACTAGATGTACTTCTCCCGCGCGATGCGTTGCGCACATTTTACCCTTGGTCTCGTTTTCCGTTTCAATTTCGCCTACGATAAAACCGTTCGATATTTCCGACGCATGTTCTAGCTCGGATTCTAGCGCATCGTCGGTAATATCGATTTTATCGGGATCATCCAGGATGTCGATGTCTTTCTGGGATGGGTCCGGACTTACTAATAGGTTGCTCCACCAACTTGAGAATGCCCCTTTTGCCTGCGATATAGCGCCACCTTTAGAAGAAACATTAATTAAGATTTGGTATTGATAATTGTTTTTTGTTAAACGTACCGACAGCTTTGCTTGTTGTTGCAACGGCTCTGCCTGTTGATACCATGGCTTGGTTGAGTTTTCTGCCGCCTTCTGTGTTTTGCATTGTACTAAAAAGATTGAGGTTTTAGTGTTATTATTATTAGTGTTATACAAGGTGATTCATAACTAGAGGTGAAAAATAAAAATTTATTATGGAATATATTAATACAGTAGGGTGTCGATTATACGAACTAATTGGGACCAAAGGTGGTTCGGATTATCAAATTGTTCGGATTATCAAATTAAGCAGCTAAATAGTAGAAAATTTGAGTTGTAGATATAAGACATAAAGCAAAAGCACTTATTCGGTTACTCAGTGATTTATTTTTTTTTTAGTCGTTTTTTGGGTGTTTGGATTAGCAAACATTCAGATTACCGGGGTTCGGATTATGGACGCTCTACTGTAAACGAAAATACCTAGCAATAACTTCAAACAATAAGCATTCAGAGAATGTCGGAAAAAATGGAAAAAAATGTCTTAATGGCCAAACAACATTGAAATCACGCTAGAGGTCGCCAGCAATACAATGTCGGCCGAAATCGATTTACTCAGTGTTTATTTGACAATTTTCGACTATTTTCACAAATTCATAGCTACCTATATTAATGTGAAAGTGATAAAATTGACTATTGATATGTTTTTGTGTTCAGAATGTCATCCTGATCGAAAATAACACACAAATAATATAGATTACAATTTGAATTTTCAATGATGACGGCATTTCCGGTACAACCGGAAGTCATACCTCAAGAGTATCCCAAAATATGTCATTAGATATGTATTAGCTCTTTTCAAAATTTCATTTGTCCAGCATCATAAATAAAAAAATAAACGGGCGACCTGCGGCAGTGGTCACTAGGGTGTATCAAAAAAACGCTTTCTTCGAAATTCAAAATTTCAAGTTGATAAAAAGTTGTACCTATGGGCCTACATATACTATAAAAAAAATCTGATGTGGCCAGACACATGACTTTATCATACTATATATAAAATTAATAGTTTATCTGCAAGAGGTTCTATTTGATCGAGATCGGCTATGTCTGCATTAAAATAAAACTAGTAGAACTAGACAGATATGTCAATTAAAGCTGCGTTTGGATATTGTTCTCCGTTGACACCGGGTATACCGTCGAAATGACACGTGTTATTGGGTGCAAAAAGTGTGAAGGTTCCGATTGGTGGTAATGGCGGTGGTAGCAGACGAAATTATAGTATTTCTCACATATCGTGATGGTGACACATATTAGATTGCATGTACATAAACTTGAGTCACTAGCAATTTCTATTAGAAATACTATAATGGCGTCTACTACCACTGCCATTAGCACTAATGAAAACGCACCTTAATAGTGTACAATATCCGAACGCAGCTTGTATACACAGTAGTATCGTCAAAACATTGGCGCATGACACTACCTACTGTCATTAGAATCATATCTGACATATAATCTGACATATCCTGGGTACTAGTTTTAATGCAGTACGACCGATCTCGATGAAATAGAATTTGCTCATGCAGCTAAACTATAGATTGTAACAAAAAATGTCATAGTCATAAATTATTCAGAATCTCCTCCTCTTTAATTTATTATTTAACTATTTCGACGAAATTCCAGAAATGGCGGCTTATTTGCAAAATCTTTCAAAAATGCTTGAACTAAACCTTCAGTTCCTTTGGACCCTTTTCAACAGAAAGCTTTTCAGCTCTAAGTTTGGTTATGAAACTACTAAATATGAATTTTCGTCCCGATATAGTAGTTTCTCCGGAATCGTCGCCACAAAAAAACGGGTACACACACACTCACACCCACACACAGACACACACATACACACACAGACATTTTTTTGTACATTGGTCAAAAATGTTCAGGGGACCCAAAAAGACATATTTCCGCTAAAATCTCAAACATTTTTTTTGGCATGATTACAATGCTTTACATACTGCGTATGATAAAGTACCCGTTTTTTTTTTCTGTTTCTCTGCTTTAAACATTTCCATGCTAAGGTTTTCAGCAAAATATCAAGTATTCGGTATCATTGATATCATTGTAACCGGAAAAGTGTTATCTATCGAATAATCGGGGTACACCCATAAAGTACAAGGGAAAAAAAATGACTCATTGGCCAAAGAATGATTGCATTCACGCCAGAGAGTGTCAGTAATAAAATGACGGCCAAAATCGATTTAGTCAGTATTTATTTGACAATTTTCTAGTATTTTCACAAATTCATAGCCACCTAGATTAATAAACAAAAAAGTTATTTTTTGTTGCCTTCATGATAAAAATTGACGAAATGTTTTTCTGTTCAGAATGCGATCCTGAATGCTAATATGAGACAAATAATATAGGGTTCTATTTAAAATTTCAATGATGACGTCATTTCCAGAAAAACCGGAAATCTCAAGATATGTTGTTATTTGCGTTATTTGTCTATTAGTTCTTTTCAAAATTTCATTTGTGGGTCACATGGTATATAGCAACGGGTAAAAAAACCTACAATTTTGTCTAACATTGATGTTCTATAATAACTTTTGTAATATCTTTTACTGATTGTGATGATTATTTTAAGACATTGTAAAGATATTCACTACAATTGTCACAGGCTCTTGGAATTTTAAGAGGGGCCTTTATGCTAGTGAGATTGACGTCGGCCTTGAGTCTGTAGTACGCCCAGGATGTGCTTCCATCTAACGGTGAACCGTTGTACTCAGGTCTTTGTGTATAAACATACATACTTACTTTATTTGTTCAGCCGATTTCTGCCCTTTACCAATAGGCAACTACTGTGGTTGTTGTCAACTGTTAATTATTATTGATCTGAGCTGTTAGTACTCTTCTCCTGTGTATCGGTCTGTGGACTTTATTATAGAAACCGTCTTTACAGAGCTCCGCGGCGACAGTTTGTAGTAATTTGACACATTGCATAAAAAGCACACTAACTTGATAATAGCTGGTTAATTTTAAAGAACTATGTCTTAACATGTCACCCATAAATTAGCTCCTGTTCCCAGGGCCGCGTTTACCAGTAGGCAAAATAGGCATGTGCCCAGGGGCCGGCGAAAGGGGGGCCGTAAGCGGCCCCCTTCACCCTAAATAAAATGGGGGCTAGGGCCCATTAATTGTATAATAAATAAATCGACTTAGAATTCGAAGTTATATATAATTTTAGAAAATTATATATGTATAACAAAAATACTTTATAACAATAATAATACGATTTATTACAACTGAAATTCAATTGCATATTGCCGATATTGATACTTCGGGGTGATTTCAGTAGCTTCTTCCGTGGAATATTTTTCCAATGTTTTTTGTAGATGAGCCTCCATAACATCACATTTTTGAGAAAAATAAGCTAAATATTTAAAATAATTAGTTTGACATAACTTTAGCTTCCCTAAAAAATAATTGCACTTAATAGAATTTCGTTAATTTGTGCAGGTGTTTTTAATAGGACACGTGGCAATTTTGGCCGCTCGCTTAACAGTAATGAAATAACCCTTCATATAGTTAATGATCACATACTCTTCTTTGTAAGTTTCAAGATTACATTTCAGCCTACTTAAAGAATGCAGTGTCAAAAAACGAGATTGTTGGTATTTTGATACCATTTTTGAGATTTAGGATTAAAATCTAAAAAAAACTATCGTAATGATCTGTTTTTTCCTTGCGAGACACAAAAATGCTCGAACAAATGTTGAGTATTTTCAAAACCGCACCGCAATATACGGAACGCTTTATTTTCTAATAAGACAAAGAGCAGGCTTTTATGTTTTGGGGAATT
Organism: Aphodius sticticus; assembly: GCA_963966075.1. NCBI lineage: Eukaryota > Metazoa > Arthropoda > Insecta > Coleoptera > Scarabaeidae > Aphodius > Aphodius sticticus. Next base: position 15,057,006 of record OZ014509.1, read on the forward strand.
CACATGTCAATGAAAATAATTCTCAAAACTTGTGTAAATAAGATAAAATAATATGTAAAACCCATTTTTGGGGACTGGTGGCTTTTCATAGATTTGTAGACAAACGTACATTCAAGAATATTCATGTATGTACAAAATTAATAACAAAAATTCAAATTGTTGTGTGGTTTCTTGATATCTGGAAATTGCTTTGATCAGCAAAAAATGCTTTTGCCCGAATTTAACTCTTGTATCTCTTCAAATAAACAAGAAAAAAAACCGACCATCCTGTATTTAAGATTTACGTCCAATTTTTTTATCTAGATTATTTTTAAGCTAGCACGAATGGTAATGCTAAGGAGATAAAAAATAAGGAAAACTATAACATAAACTTCAGAACCCACAACACCCACAACAAAAGAAAAATTTAGTTTTTAGCCACTGTTTGGTTTTAATAAAATAATTTTAGTAAGGTATTGTTCCACATATTTATAGAAATAACAAATAGTATATTATTATACAAGTTTTATAAGACGTCAAATTGGCGCACGAGTTGTTTTGGGCACGACGAGCGTAGCGAGGAGTGCCCAAATGGAACGAGTGCGCCAATACGTCTTATAAAACGAGTGTAATATACTTTTTTTTCTACTTTGCGTCATTAATTTTATATAAATTTAGAAATTGTGGTTACTATATCGCGCTAAATTAGAATCTAGGGTATTTCGCGGGTACCACGTAGCTGCACTGTAGTAACTGTCAACTTCGTTAAGGATGAGATCTATGAGATGAAATCTTGACAAAATCTAATTGTGAATAAAATTACTCTACTTTAGCCTACAAGTTTGAATAAATATTCAGCGAGGTCTCAACGATGATCATAATGGAGCTTGCGGCAACGCTTTTAACCCTACTGTGATAAATATATGAAACTTAACCTAAAAAGTCAACTTTAATAGTGGTTTTATAAGTATAATAATCAGAATAGAAGTGTTTGGCGGTGACTGATTAGTTACTTCGAAGAACAAGAACTTACTAAAGAATTGTTTTAACACCTAACGTTTAATAGCGGTGTCTACCTAATTCCGCTACGTAGCCGTTGCGGCTTATATATTTACAAGCACTTATAATTGAAACCCAATTTTAATTTCGGCAAAGTAGTTTATTAGAATAAATTATACTTAGTAAAATTACATGTGATGGAGGTAATACAAATATGTTGCACACAACCAGAACTAAGACGAAGTCGAAAGCGACGGACAAAAATGAATACGAATTGAGCCGAACAGAATTCGGTCCAAAATGTTACCGAAAACTTATACGTTACATAAACTAAGAAATTCTCTACACTTTAAATGTAGTTCATACGTGTATGCTGATAAACCATTGATTGCGCATATACAATCTCGTAGCAGTAATTAAAATCATTCATAACTACGATGTAGGTTTGATCTTCGCATAATACCTTCTAAAGTAAATGTGGTCCTTGAATTATATCTGAAAAGGGGATTTGATGTTTAGTTGAAAAGAATGATAACGATCACTTACCAGAGTCGTAAAACATCACCGAAAACGTTATGCTGGCGTATTTTGATGAACACAGCAAAACTAAGAAAGCCACAACCTTTGGCCATACTATAGCAGGCTACACGCATGTTTAAATATGTATAGAATATTGATATTTCGCAGTTTATGCGATTGCAAGAGATTAAAAAGAGGCAGTGTGTGGTTATGTATTGTACGTTTGACATTTGGCATTTGATATCAATGTGTACCAATCCTGGCAATCTTAGACAAAAATGTTACTGTTTTCGGTGTTACAATGTGTTAATTGTAACACCGAAAACAGTGTTACAATGTGTGCATTGTGAATGCAAAGTAGAAAAACATATTTTATTGCAGTTACCCAAACTTTATAGACATCTGACAAAGATTTAAATATCAATGAACAAAAAATATAAATAGAACAGTTTTATTACTATTCAAAATCGCAGAGATTTTTGCAGGATTTGCTTCAGAGAAGTTAAATTTTATTTTAGATAACAAATTTTAATCCACCTCTCCTAATGACAAAATAATTTTAAGATTATTTCTAACACGATCAGTCAGCAATGCCGAGGGTTTATTTTCTATTTTAAGCCGGTAAAAAATTATTTGCGCGGTACACTTTCGGAGTAAACCCTCAACGCGCTTGCAAAGGACATGAAAAGGGTTTTCTAAAAACCCTCTACCATGATGATATCATCAAAACATTTATTGAAGCTAAAATCAGAAAAAGAACATTTTAGGTTTGTAAAATAACATTTTCACCAGGCAGATATTTTTTGTTGAAAATACCAGCTCTAAGGACCGTTTTTACAAGTGTGGTAAAATCAGTAGAACAGGTATTTGCAGAATAAGTAGTCCTGTGCCACTAACTTTTTTGCCAACAATCAAATATATTTAACAATAACACTGACAATGACAAAAATTCGATGCTCTGAGTAAGTAATAATAAATAAAACGTCATCTTAGTCCAGTGGTCTGCTGGAACATTGCAACTTACTGCGATAGACGAAGCTTCATATCAGCGACAGATAACTGGCCAGAAAATGGATGTCCAGGATTGACTTCTAATATTGTCGGACAGTCAACGCCACTCCACATCTTATAGTTGTACGTGTCTTTCCAAGCAGACACAAATGACGAGTTGAAGTGGTCAAATTCTCTGCACCCATCTAAGAAAAACAAAAACGATTAATGAATATCGATGGCCTAGCTGCGATACCACGTATCACCTTGGTCATAGTGTTCACATATTTTTTATCTCATACATTATAATTACCAAACATACTTATTGTGTTTCAAAATGCTTTGACATTTTTTGCCATATGCTAACGAGTCACGCGAAACATGTCTGTCTAAGCCTAATACTTTATATTATTTACATATTTTTTCACAAAAATTTTAAAAAATCTGATTGACTAAAGACGAGCAGACAGAAATTTGTAGTTTTCATGGTGACTTTTTAATTTTATCTGATAGCCAGATATACACAATAACAATTTATATCTAATCAACTTTGCTTGCTATACCAGGAAATCAACGAGGATCTCAACACCTGACGACACCTCAGAAGCATAACTGAATTTTAATAACTTCCCCCGACTAAAGTACAGCTGTAGTAAGTTGAAATTTGGCGCGAACAAGAGCGTCCATATACCGTAACGGTTTTTGGAGAGGGCGTGAGTATCGCATTCTGGGGGTGCGTGTGACGGTTAAAACGCGGAAGACGGCCTTCTTATTCTAGCCATCATGGGGTAAAGACGTGTTTTCTTATGAGCAGGGGCTCTATAAGATAACTGTGGTGTCTCGTGTTTCTTGTGCTCAACCGAAATAATAAGGTATTTATTTGTTGTCTGTACTTGCTGATTTGTCCATCTCTGCCAAATTAAGAATATATCATGTTTAGGATTAGCAGTCATATTTGATGTAAGCAGTTCTGCATTGTTGTATATATTTTTGTTAATAGATTTTATTGTGGTTTTCTTGGGCATATTCATTTTAGAATAATATAAACCTGTCCCTTTTATGGTAAAGTATTTAGCCTTGCACATGGTGCTTGATAATTAGAATGAGTTCAAACGTCTCTGACAAAGTCTCAGAGAAGGAACTCAGTGTTGTAGCCTCCGTAAGAGAGATAATTAATTCACGCTACCGTAAGATTAGTTTGTTTAAATCAGTTAGTACCTGTGATTGAAAATGGCGGACCAAGCGTCGCTTGAGGCGAGTTACCCCCCCTTCAGTTTAGAGTTGATTAAAGTATAATAGTAAATATTGAGAAGGGTGTCCGCCCCATCACACAGCAAGTAGAAATTTGTAATTTTCAGGATGAATTACCTATTTTATCTGCTATTCATACACAATAAAAAATTATATCTCATCAACTTTACTTGCATTGCCCGAAAAATTAAAATCTTGATTCCTCAGCAGCAAAGCTAAATTTTCAAAAATTCCTTTGAATAAAGTAGAGCAGGTAGAAATTTGTAATTTTCAGAATCAATTACCTATTTTATCTGCTATCCAGACATACACAATAAAAAATTATATCTCATCAACTTTGCTCACAATGATAGAAAAAGTCAAATCTTGACTCCTCAGCAGCAAAACTGAATTTTCCAAAATTACACTAAATAAAGTAAAGCAGGTGTAAATTTATAATGTTTAGGATGAATTATCTATTTTATCTGCTATCCAGACATACACATGAAAATATTATATGTCATCAACTTTGCTCAAAATGATAGATAAAGTTAAATCTTGACACCTCAGCAGCAAAACTGAATTTGCCAAAATTGCCCTGACTAAAGTAGAGCAGGTAGAAATTTGTAATTTTCAGGATAAATTTACCTATTTTATCTGCTATCCAGACATACACAATAAAATATTATATCTGATCAACTTTGCTCACAATGATAGAAAAAGTCAAATCTGGACACCACAGCAGCAAAACGGAATTTGCCAAAATTTCCCTGACTAAAGTAGAGCAGGTAGATATTTATAACATATCAATTACCTATTTTATCTGCTATCTAAACATACACGATAAAAAAATATTTTTCATCAACTTTGCTTGCAATACAAAAAAAAATCAAATCTCAACACCTAAGTAACGAAACACAATTTAAAAAAATCCTCTGAAGTAAAGGAGGTAGAAAGCAATGTAAATTTCAGGATGGCAGGTAGAAATTTATAATTTTTAGAATGAATTATCTATTTTTTTCTGTTAGCCAGACATACACAATAAGGATCTATATCTCATCAACTTTGCTTGCAATGTTAGAAAAAGACAAACCTCAACACATCAGCAGTAAAGCAGAAATTAAAAAAGAAGGTTTGGTTAGAGTTGGTAGAAATTTGTAATTCTCCGGATGAATTACCTATTTTATCTGCTGTCTAGAGAATAAAAAATTACATTTCATCAACTTTGCTCGCAGTGATAGAAAAAGTGAAATCTCAACACACCAAAGCAACAGTAAATTTTCAAAAATTTCACAGAGTAAAGTAGTGCAGGTAGAAATTTGTAATTTTCGGGATGAATTACCTATTTTACTTGCTATCCAGACATACGCAATTAAAAATCATACCCCAAACCTTTTCTCCTAAAACCAGACAAAGTGGACAAAACTCAACCAAATTCATAAATACCTTTGAGCATTGAAGTCCTCAATAAGCACAGCAAATAGATCTTAAACTGCGTCCGAATCCATTCATCCCCACCTTCCCAACCAACCCCATCCAAGAAAACGTCGTGCTTCTCCTCCGAAACATGCTTAACGATATAATCGGCAAACCTCAGATCTTCCGTACTTAAATGCAACTGTTTCCTCAACTCCGCATCCTGACATTCAATCCTAGACGCGTCAATATCCACCAGAATATCAAACAACTGCCTCTTCTGCTTAAACAAAACATTCGTCGCCCCGACAACATAACCTCTAACGTTCACATCGTTCAACAAATCCATATACGGAAGCGATAAGTACGGCAAACACAGATAACCCTGGTGGAAAATTTTTAATGGGAAACCGCATGTTTCCGATTTAATCTGAGCCATGTATATCAAATTGCTGCAGCTGTTGTTTTCCGTTAGCGTTTCGGAGCTTTCGTCTTTGGGAATTTTCGATTCGTCGTTACCGTTCTCTTTTCCGAGTTCTTCCTCGGAAACTTCTGTGCCGATTTCCGTGGAGACGTCGAGGTTTTTCGTGTTGTTATCCGTGACGATTTCGTTAGCGTTTGTTGTGTTCTTTTCGTCTGTCGTGTCTTGGGTTTTTTCGAGGTTCATTATTTCTTCGGTTTTGGTTCTTGCGGGAACGTGGCAGATGCGTCGCGGTGTTGTTTCCGGTGTTATGTCGTCATCGGAGAAGTTGGGCATCGGTGACATGGGTCGTGATAATCTGTAAATGTTTTATATTAAGGTTTGACTTTAAGTTTTATATTTAGTTAGAAAATTTCGTTATTTTAATTAGTTTGTTTAGTTTGAACTTTTTTGTTTGTGAAAAAAATATGTATAAGAAATCAAAAATACACTATTTGAAAATGGCTAGAAGCGGCATTTAAAATAATGAAGTTGAATATGACATCAAGAACACCAAATGTTAGTATGAGATAGGTTCTACGTAATTATGCAGGACTATTCTTTTCCCAAATGGAGTATAGTCATCATGGTGGTAATTTTTTGCTACTTTTGGCTCCTCGAGGGTCACATGACTTCACAGGACAATTGTTGTTTATAATTGTCCTTTCTTGTTACGGCAGACTTTGGATTCAGTCTTATAAAAGTGCAAAAATTGTCAAAATCAATAATTTATATAACTAGTGATATTTAAATTCAATTTTTTTCAAAAAAGTGTGTGCATTTACATTCAATTTTATAGCTATAAAAGTAATAATTGATATAATTTTTTATATTTGTCTCAATTTTGTAAAATAACCTAATATGAATTTACGTTCAATTTTATGGTCAATATTAAGACAAGGTAAATTAAATTTTCTTTTAGAAGCATTTGATATGGTTAAGAATATTCAAATTGGAACTTCTTGAATTCCTACCGCAAATAACATTAACCACAAATACTCCTGACAAATACGGACATAATTTTATAATACAAGGTGTCGAATCCTTTATATTTTTAGTTATTACTGGATGGCCAAAGGAAATGCTTGTACATTTTCAAAACACGGTTTTATGGCAAGCAAACAATTCCTGATGGAGGTCCTGTAAAATTACTGTGATAATGCTGTAATTTTACAGGAATATCTCAATATCAAAGGAATCATATCACATGTTGAAAAAAATAAAAGTTATATTAGTGTAGGAAAATTAGCTTTTTTAGAAGAAAAAATTTATAAAGTTTTGAAATTTTGGTTATGAACTCTCAGTACGAACCCAAATACAGATCCAAAGAGTTCCACCTCTCCGGTGGGAGCTTCATCCCCTTTTGCTCAAAAAACTACCCCTAATCGTGACCTCGCGGTCTTTTTCGGCGTTTTGCTTGTAAACCGCAATTTTTACGAAAAAATGTTAGAGGACTTTTTATATTCTCCATTAAATTCTCTATAAAAATGTCCCTTACTATTTTTTGCGTATCTCCCACCCAACGCTCGTAAATGACCTTGGAATATAGTCATAGTTTTCAGCGCAAAGAGAAAAATGAGCCCAGCGCCGCTTTTTACGGTGATTGAGTTACTTTAATTTTACAGTATTATCGTAACTTTCATAGCGTTTTTTTATAGTTTATTACATTAATTTTTAGAAACTACTAAAAGTTCACAGACATTTTTCTCTGATTGTACAACATCACGTATATCAATTCCTTCAAAAGTTACAGACATTTAAAATAGTAACAAAAGGAAGAAGATGCAAATTCACAAACATATACACAAACAATATCCTTTACAATAATAAAACTAAATAAATTAATTAGAAAAAGAGTTATACAATTAACAATAATCAAAATTAAATGAATAAAAAAATTAAGAAACATTTCCATTCTGAGTACAAAGTTCTGAGTTCAAATAGATCTATTATATTTTCAGTTCATTATAAAAGGTACAGCAGTTTAAGATACAGTTTTGTTAATATTTCAAACTGCTCTAACTTTTTTCAAGACATTGGAAAAATAAATAAGTCTATGTGAAACATTTTAGACTGAAATACATTTACGTTCTGAAAAGTATACGGGAAAGAAAATTCCCGATCATGATTATAAATATCTTTCTTAGTTATTTTTACACCCTTTACACAATAATTTCATCTGTAACATTAGATAAGTTCTGTGTTTTCTCTTAAAGTTTGTTAAATAAGAAAAGCTTATACGTACAAAAAGTCTGCACTAATATGGTCATTAATAACATAATAACTTTTGAAATGTCACAAGGAAAGCTTACAGGAAAAGCTAATGCAATTTTCAAAAAAAAAACTTCTCCTTACCTCATCCCCCTCTATTACCAAAACTACTTACTAAAGAATTATTTATTGTTTCTTACAGATTTGGAAAAAAAACTTAGACAAACTATTATTTACTGCCATTGAAACCTGTCATGTTTCGTATAAAGTTAGTTCTTGGTTAAGGTGACCAGATTTTTATTGTAGAAAAGCGGGACAGTAGCGGGCAGGGTGGGCGGTAGTAACTAAAACCAACCGTATTTTCAAAAGATTGTACTCGAAAATAGACAAATTCTAGGATTTTCATAAACACAAAAATTATTATTAGTATGTTTTTTTAGTTTGGTTGATTACACAGACTTTTGTATTTTAAGCAACATCACACACACTCCTTTAACTTGTTGTGCTAGTGAGCAAAACATATTTGTTTGAACAACACATACATTATTGAATATTTGACATTATTTGCATTATTGGTGATTAATTGTTTTGCCATATTTATTTTAAATAAAAAAATATTGTTTGATACAAGACAAAGTTTATTTCATTATCGTTTATTATAGGGATTAAAATTGTATATATTAACTCTTCACTTTAACATAAATTCTTCAAATATATGCCCTTTGCACGAAATAAATATTCTAAATAAATTTTTATGTTTTTAAAAAACATTTTTATCAACTAATAAATATAGTAAGAAGGACTAAGAAAGATGAATTATATAATAAATAAATCTTAAGGTGAAAAGATAACAAACATATGTTCTAATCTAACGACTCTGTACAGCACAAGATATGCCAAGTTTAAAGGTACAGTTTTGAGAAAAAACACACTGACCGGCACAATTAAACAAATTGTAATTTTTGAAAAACAGACCATAATGTTGTTTTTGATCTACTTTCGATACACGCTGTGAAATAACTGCGGAGCATGAGCAAGTTGTGAAGTACTTTGTTAAAAAGACATCCATATTCTCAACATTTTGTTTTTAGTTCATTCCAATATCTGAATTTTGTAGACGATAAACAATTTCAAATAAAACTTAGCAATTTAAATTTGCTGTTAAACCTTGCAGCAAATGTTAGTTACATGATTATGAGTGAAATACAAAATCTTGCTTCAAACTGTGTATATTCTACAAAAATTCAGATATTGAGATGAATTAGAAAACAAGATGTTGACAATTGATATGGTTTTGTAAGAAAGTACCTAGTTGCCAACCTGCGAGAGAACAAGTTCCTTAATTATCCCACAGGATGTCTCAAACTTAGACCAAAAACACTATTTTAGATCTCCCAGAATAAATTATCAGCTGGAACAACTCATTTTCTTTAATTATTAGAGGTATATTAATGTGATAAATGTGATAAATTTCTTTACATGTCTCGAAAAAATAATAAAAATCGGTTAAAGTCTGCAGAAGTTATTGAATATCAGAGTTTAACTAACGTTTTTTACCGTTTAAGCCGGTCAGTCGACATATCAAATGTTGCTACGTGTTAGCGAAATTTTATACACGTATAGCAAAAGGTAGGTTGGTTTTCTAACTCAATTTAATTTTGTCCTGTGAGTTTCGTAAAACAAAATGCAACAATCGATAAATTCTTTTTACAGGTTACAGTTACGAAGTTTCAAAAACGTACAAAAATATTAAGTAATAATGTAATTTGGAGTATTGCTAAGATTCTGTGTTTTCTATTAAGTTTCTGTATATTCTTGCTTTGCGACTAAATGACAGGGTCAGTATCCAATAAAACTTTGAAAATAATAAAAATGGTTAAAATTGTTAAAATAGTTCAAGTTTGATTGTAAATGACAGAAGGAACTGCTTTGTAGTCATTTAGCTTAGAGTCTAGTTGTTAACAAAAATCAATATTAATTTAAATTTAGTATGGTATGTAAGTTACCTAAAATGAGTAATTCATATTTTTCTTTGTAAAAAATTACAATTGTGAAACAACAGCTTTCGACCGCAAAATGTTGTTTAATAATTAAAAAAACGTTTACTGCCTTTTAATGCACGATTTGAAAAAGAGTGTTTGAACAAAATAGCATATAGGTCATTTTTCGTAGTAATTCTCTAAAAACGCTGTAAAAAAATAAAATTTTCTTAAAAACGGGACATTTTTAAAACTTTGCGGGACAAAATGTGAAAAATCGGGACTGTCCCGCCAAAAGCGGTGACGTCTGGTCACCTTATTCTTGGTGCACACATATTTTCAACGATATTTGACCATACAAATTCAATGTATACCGTAAACTTGGGTGACTTTAGTCCACTTTTGAAATTTGAAGTCCGGTAACTTTTAACAGATTAGATATAATTACTCATACTTGTGCTATTTTTTGAGTCTTTGATAGTACTTCAAAAATATCAAAACACTAATATTTCCAACGTCAGGATATACTTCTTTTATGTATATATATGGGTGGCCAAAGTCAGAATTCATTATTGGGTCACTTTGGCCATACTACTGTTTATCATGCCAATAAAACGATAAGCTAGTGTATGCTCGAGTTTGGCCACCAAATATGTTTTAAAAGTGTTCAAGAACAAAATATGTTAAAATCAGCAATAAGATCATGACAAAACTATTTTATGACTATTTTAAAAAATAATGCAAACATGTTATACATTGCGGAAATGAGAAAAAACACGACTATCGGAAAATGCCAAAATTCAATATGGCGCCCATAAGAAAAACAAAAGTTGGCCATGATTACGCCGCCATCTTTGATGTTATTTCAAATTAAAAAATAACACTGCATTCCTTGTTAAAAAGTCGCTGTAGAATGTTTTGGTTTCAAATGTCTAGCTACATTTGGTTTTGAATAAAAAATTAAAAACGATATCTTAACATTTCAGTTTTTTGCGGATATCTTTAAAACGAACAATGATAGCTAAAATTTCTTTTCAGATAATTGTTCAGCACAAAAATAAGAAACTTTGCCAAATTTAAACATAGCCTCTATCTCCACTAATAAGCGAGATCTAATAAGCCTCGAAATTGAATCACCCGGTATAGGTAGACATAATATTGTACTTCTGGTATAATGAAGAAACCTCCTTTGGACGGGACAGGTGTTTTTATTGCTTGTAAAATGTCATCTTTGTCATACCACAGAAATGTCATCATTTGATGGCCATTTCCACTGAGAATGCCCGACTTTACTTTCCTCGATTGACTACACCGAGCACTTTAACTACGCGGGTATTGCAGAAAGATATTCCTAACAAACTACAGGACTAATGTTATCGGCGGCAAATCATAGATGCTGATAGATTACTCAATACAAGCAAAGTTGTTCATAGTAACAAAATTGGTCAATTTTCAAAGTTATCTTCTGAACACTGCCACAAAGAAAATAAATTATCATCTAACTTACATTAAGCACCTTTGTATTCAATATAGTATCTAAAATATAAATAACCAAAAATACTCGCAATGTTTGAAATATTAACAAAGATCTAAACAATATAAATAAATTTTCGAATAGTGGCCAAAGTCACCCAGGGCGGCCAAAGTCACCCAAGTTTACGGTACTGCTCACCTGTATACTGTTTTGTTCTGAGTGTCATATACTGCCAAATACTGCTTAATGATGTACTCTTAACACGTTTGTAGAAAAATAATAAAAGAGCAAGTTTTTTAATTTATTTTTAAAAGCACCAAGATCGCGTTTTTAAAAATTAGTTTATCTAAACTAAAATGAGCATTATAATGGTGTTAGATGTTCATAAGATTGCTTTCTTCTTGCTATAACATCATGAATAAAAACTATACTAAAACTAGCTTATTCACAATTCAAACAGTGCTTGAAATAATAAATTAAACAAAAAACTGAAATGGTTTTTTCTGCCATATAACTTACAAGTAACATGGAACTATTATTTTGTATTATATCTAAATTGATATCTGATATCTTAAGACAACAGTGAAATCTAGAGGAATCAAATAGAAAATAGGAAACGTAAAATTAGAATATCAGATTTAATGGCAAATCAACAATTTGAATTATTAGTCATCTCTAAAACATAAATAAACAAACATTTGTCATTGAAATAAAACTAACACTCTGCATGACCAAAATAAATAAATTTACTAAAAGACAAAAAATTACCTCACGCAGGCTGATTTATCTAGACCATTCTCGATCATAGCCGGGAACAACGATAGCAAATTAAGAATAGTAGAGCACAACGGATGCACGGGACTCTTATGGAATATAACTCGCTTCTCTAATAACATTAGCTTAAACAATAACACGGCCTTATGTTTCCACTGCAATATAAATTCTCGTAACGACAAGCCTAAAACAAACAACACGCAAGTTAGTAAACAATTCAATAAAAAAAACATTAGATAATTACGTTCAACATTTCATTAAGAAAACAACTGATCTACTATAAAAAAAAAACAATATATGTTTACTTACCGACATAAGTTTGTGCGTATAGATCATTCTGCATTAAAACAGAATTTAAATGGTGATAAGTGTCTTCTAATAAAGACACTTTACTAAAATCGCCCTCGTCAAAGTACGCATGCGTAATAAGCGACATTTTCACTTGTATATATCCAAATAATGGTACCGTACTGAGAACGCATACCGATTTCTGCACAGTGCCTCTCGTGATATCAGCTGTTCGGTTTTTCAGCTTCTCGACTGGTATTTGCCTGTAACACGATATACCATAAACTGTTTTCCTAGGTTGCGTCAAGCTCGGTAAATGGAAGTAAACGGTATCTTCATCGTAATTATGTGAGCCGTCGGGTAATGCTAGAGTTGGTAAATACTTCCAACCAGCTGGGCATTCGTTAGGGCAACCGGGCACTAAGGGTGGAAATGAAAATTCAACCTAAAGGAAAAATAACAATAAACTGAGAATTGGGATATACGGGTCGATTTTGAGTACCTGACAGCCTTTTTTGTGGTGAAAACCGATCACTAGGACGTATAAAATCGGTCCTTGTGACTCACTCATCTTAATTTTGTTTGTTGCATCGAAAATATGCAATCTTCAACTTGTTTGCAGCATATTTGACAGATAATGACATGATAATGACAATCTAACTTTACTCGCAAGTGCTGCCAACTGTAATTATCTGTATCCATTTCATAGGTAACAATGGAAAATCCAATGATTTCTGTTATTTTGTAAAATTTCTACTTATGTACCATTTAATTTACAGTTTATTTGCCTAGTGTAACTAATATAATGCTAATATCTATCATCGATGAAGCTTTTGTTTGAATTTATGGCAAGATTGGCAAGAGAACTAAACATTCCACAAATGCCTGATAGATGTCGCCAGAGTAGTAATTTTACGGCTTGCATTTTCTATGCATATTCTTTATTTTTCATTGCATTGAGGTGATATTTCAAGTTGGGTGCCACTAGCACATACGGAGATGTGTCTCGTTTTTAGAAAATGTAATTTTACGCAGTTTATTTTCTTAATTTCCAGTAATTCTATGGATTCATTTTAGTTTATTTTAAAGAATTTGGTCGATTGTGTTTTTTATTATTATTATTGCTTTGTGGATGGTGGTTCAGCCTATATAAATTGGTTTAAACTTACGCACCAAATTTCCCTGATCTTAAAGATGAAGAAAAATATAAGGTTGCCAATGAATAATGATAATTCCAAACGATTCCAAAGTATTCAATAACTTGATACAAAAGTAGTGTTCGATTGCTGCCGCGCTTAGTTGTGGTTAGTTCTTTTATGGTTCTGTTCAACTGATTCCACCAATAGGAAGCAAGTATTTCAAATTTGCGCTCAGATTGAACTGAGCGCGGCCGGCAATCGAACACTACTATAGTTGATATCCTACCGTGCCACCGTGGTTTTAAAAAAAATTAAAACACAAGTTGCCATTGAATTTTGTTGAGGATTTATGTTTTTTTTTAAAGAAGATTCTGCCTTTGCTGTTATATTTACTTTAGATCAACTATGTACTTGCCCACAACATGCTTTTTATTGAAATTTACTTATAATTTTGTACATTAAAGGGCCGAGAACATGAGTATAAAAACAAAATTGTTATGCAAATTGTGTTTTTGTTTACAATTATGTTAAATTAAGCACTTGAAACTAGTTCAAATTATTAGTACACCTATTTGAGATTACAGCTACCAACTGCAAAATATGCTGCAGAATGCTGCGGTTGCGTGTTTTTGTGATACTAGTTTCATCACTTTGAGATATTGATAATTTTGTCATTCTGTAAGTATATTTTGCCAGTCTTCAAGTGTATGGCGGACAATCCCAACGACTTAGACATTAAAATTGTGTGAAAGTAAAACTTAAACATTGTACTTTTACGTAAAGTCTTAGTTTCCTTGTGTGCTTGAAGCAATAGCAGCGCAAAATGAAAAGGAGCGCAAAAATTGTTCTGATACGAATCTGTCGACACGGGCTTCACATCTAGTATAATGCAATCTATAGAAAACGCGTACACACACACACTCATAGTCCATTGTTCAAAAATGGATTATTCTGAAATTAAATTTAATTTCAGAATAGTCCATTTTTGAACAATGGACGCATTTAAATGCGTAAATCGAAATGCGTTTTTGATTGATTTGCTTGCACTAAATGCGAATTCGGGCTCAAACCGTACGTTTATCTACGACTTACATATAATAAGTTCATTGCATACGTATCTATGACTATGTAATCCCCATCATGATACACGCCAATGATTATAATGACACTAGCGTTGTATAATATTGACAGTTCGTTCAAATAATGACTGCATTATTTGAACGAACTGTCATCATTATAAAACGCTAGTGTCAAAGTCTGTCAAAACCTACGTGAATGACAGTTATGTGACAGTTCGCCTGGCCATCATTGACAAATACATTTAAAACATTTGATATAAAATGGAATTTATGGGTCGTAGATAAAACGTCGTATTCGACTCGCACACAACAAATATAAATCGCTCGCATGTTTATACGCTCGCCTATGGCACGCGTATAAACTTCATGCTCGCGATTTATATCCTTAGTTATGTGCTCGTGAAATAATATACTATTTTATTTGAAAACGCGTTTTAGGAGCGTTAGAACTGGGTCTTAAGAGGAACTACTGCAGTGCTAGTACGTCCTATAAAATAAGCATCCATAGTCAGCTTAATGTTGTATCAATTCTCTCATGTTATACATCAAATTATAGATAAAGGTGTATTACTTGCTGTGGTAATGTATATGTATTACTTGTTGTTGTTGCATCCACGCTACGTGGTAAATTATAACTTATTCCTGTACTCGAAGAAGTAAAGTTCTGAGTAAAAAAAGCATGTAAGGTATTGATATTTTTACGTGAAATTTTGTACACTTATAGAGGAAACTGTAACTTAGACCTATTATGTGGTACTTTTTTCAATTTTAACCTGAGTTCTTCGTAAAAAAATTGCAAAATCAGCCAATTTTATGTCATATTCAGAAATAGATTTGCCAAAAACGAACAGAACTATCAAAAATCTACCACTAGACGCAAAATTATATATCTTTTATCTTTAATTTGGTGTATTTCTTTTACGATTATGTAAACTAATTGCTGAGAAGAAGCCTCAGAACTTTTGCGTGTTTTGCAAGCAAAAGGTAGGGGGTATGGATTCCCCTTAAAGTTATACGGTATACCACTATAAAAACGCGCTGTTATTGCTTCAAGGATGATTCCAAATTTTCAAAGTATTCTTGTAAACATTTAAGGTTCTGGACCATTTTGATAATGATAATAATACTTCGTGCAAAGATAATTTTGATTAAGTGAGTACTTAATACTCTCTATAAAAATTATGAATTCAAAGGCCCCAAGAATATTCTAGTGAAGAAGACTATTGAATAAAATTTGCTTTTTCCTTTTTTGCACTATTTTATTTAAGTTAGTAACCTTCAAATGCTATACATCGATAAAAGCACCCCTACAGCCCTTCTAGGTAAAAAAATATATTTGCCAGATGTTGAATAACGCCACTGTGGGGCATCTATTTGGTATCATCTTTCATTCACAATGACGAGGCAGCAAACGTTACAAAATTTGACATAACATTTACGTATAATTGAACTAATTTATTACAGAAGTGGCAAATTCTCCAACAATGTTTACGAGTCGCTGTTGAGATATTCAAGATACAATTCGCCATTTAAATTTTGACGAAAACATAAAGTTTAAACATTTAATTATTCTCTATCTTCTTCCATTCACCCATAAAACCATATGATTAAAATGGCCAATGTAGTTCTTTAATTCTTCAGTAATGTTCAACATGAAGATAATTTAATCTTGTCTGTTGTACCTACTCTCCATGTTAAATTGTGTTAAACGTTACGGTCTTTTATGAAGAAGTAAATTTTCAGTTAAATAGATAATGCAGAAATTTTCCATATATTATGATATTTCCTGGACACACTAAATTACCTAATATGGTATCGCACCTACACTTAAAAATGTAGACGGCAATTAAACCCCGGAAGAAATTAAGTCTTGCCGTCTCAAATGACAGGTAATTTTCCAATACATCTATACAAAAATGTTTTTATTTTAAACTTATCAAATTATACTTGTACGGGAGGTAGAAAATAAAAGATACTATACCATCATGTTTTTTAATCTTGTAAAATACATTCGTCTTTTTATTTCAACGCGGCAGACAAAAATCACAAATCGTATCCCACACATTAATTGTTAAAGGAAAATTACCAATTGTGAATATTTATGCGTACTTAAAACGACATTAAGATATTGTTTTTATTTTTGAATATTTAACGAGTAATCTTTAGTAGCTCTCAGTCAACGTAAGACACTATTTAGGCTTTCAAGTTGTTCTTTTTTCCTTTTTTTTCCTCCAGGTAAGTACCAACAATTGTTTGTCTATTTATATGTATAAAGAATTGGCAATTCAAACAAGCAATTACAATGATCAATTACATTAATGTAAACCATACCAATTCACCTTGATCTAATATTGATCCACTTATGCAAAGTATTGTTATAGTATTGCAATTAAATGCAGACGTGTGCACTTTAGATGTTATGCACGCGTTTGGAAAAAAATACTATATTATGAACCAAATTCAAACATAATTCTCATTCATCGGCAGTTTGGACTTCAGTCGAAACATGGCACCTAATACAGGTGGTGTTATTTGCCAAGAAGAAGCCCAGGCAAATGAAACTAAGACGATTCCGAAGGAAGAAGAAGACTATAAGTGGGATATAGTATGGCTCAATGTAATTGGAATAACCTATCTTCATCTAACAGCAGTTTATGGATTGTACATTTTTCTATTCCAAGCCCAGTGGAGCACTTTTTTCTTTGGTAAATTCAGCACGTCAAAATTTTTGATCTTTAAATCTTTGTTTTCTAAAATATTCTAGCTATATATATTGCCTTGATTGGAAGTCTTGGTATAACAGCTGGATCTCATCGTTATTGGTGCCATAGGTCGTACAAAGCCAATTTGCCATTGAGGATATTGCTATGCTATTTCAACAGTTCCAATTTCCAAAACTGCTTATATGTTTGGGTGAGGGACCATAGAGTACACCATAAGTTTTCTGATACTGATGCTGATCCTCATAATGCTAGCAGAGGTAAGTCAGAGTGTTCCTCACTGTATTACAGTAAATATTATGTAATATAGCAAAAATGTGTTAAAGTTTTGGGTGCTCTAAAAATTTTATAGGCAAAGTGAGAATTTTGATACAACCTACAAAGCGGTCGAGAAACATGCAATTATTAAATTTGCTGAAGAGTAAACTATCATTATTTTACATTTAAATTAAAAATGTCTAAGGGACTACATAATAAATGTAGCTTTATTCTCAAATTTCAAATTCGCAACTAGTATCTCATTCTCAGATACGATCCACCTTATAGCGAATTTGTGAATTTTTACTTTATCATACGCAGTATGATAAAGTATTGTAATCGGGCCGAAAAAAAAATTTCCCCTGAATTTTTGTCCCCTGAACATTTTTGACCCAGGTACATAAATGTCTGTGTGTATGTGTGTGTACCCGTTTTTGTGGCGACGATTCCGGAGAACCTACTAAAGGTATCGGGACGAAACATCACATTTAGAAGTTTCATGACCAAACTTAGAGCTGAAAAGGTTTTTGTTCAAAAGAGTCCAACGGAACGGGATGTTTCCTTAAGCATTTTCCAAAGATTTTGCAAATAGCCGCCATTCTTGTAATTTCATCAAAATAGTTAAGTAATAAATTAAAGTAGAGGAAATTTTGTATAATAGATGTCTATGACATTTTTTGGTCAAATTAATAGTTTTGCTGCATGAGCTAATTCTATTTGATCGAGATCTGTCGTGTCCTAATTAATATAAAACTAGTTAGCCAGGATTTGACAGATAGTTTCATTCACTATAGTGTTTCATTCTAATGACGGTAGGTAGTGACAAACGCTGATCTTTTGACAAAACTAGTTTTATTTTAATGCAGAGACGACCGATCTCGATCAAATAGAATCTCATGAAGCTAAACTATTAATTTTATATATAGTATGATGTCTCGCGCCTGGCCACATCAGATTTTTTCTTTTATTCAGATTTTGCATATGACATCAAAAGCTATCAACTTGATATTTTGATACTTTGATATTTTAAAGCAGAATTTGAAAAATAAGAAAATACAGAAATTCTTTCTAAACACCATCAATATAGAACAAAATTTGAATGAAAAGTACTTATTGTTGTAAAAAATCTGATGTGGCCAGGCACATGACTTTATCATACTATATATAAAATTAATAGTTTTGCTGCATAAGATTCCATTTCATCGAGATCGACTGTCTGCATTAAAATAACACTAGTAGAACTAGACAGATATATCGATTTATTGACAGTAGGTATTGTCATAAATTATTCAGAATTTCCTCTACTTTAATTTATTATTTAACTATTTCGACGAAATTCCAGAAATGGCGGCTTATTTGCAAAATATTTCAAAAATGCTAAGACTAAATAAATGTCTGTGTGTATGTGTGTGTACCCGTTTTTGTGGCGACGATTCCGGAGAACCTACTAAAGGTATCGGGACGACCTCTAGTTCCTTTGGACCCTTTTCGACGGAAAGCTTTTCAGCTCTAAGTTTGGTCATGAAACTTTTTGTGTTTCGTCCCGATACCTTTAGTAGTTTCTCCGGAATCGTCGCCACAAAAAACGGGTACACACACATTTTTTGTACCTTGGTCAAAAATGTTCAGGGGGCCAAAAAAGACATATTTTCGCTAAAATCTTAAATTTTTTTGGCACGATTACAATACTTTACATACTACGTATGATAAAGTAAAAATCAGAACATTTATTGTCAAAAGACGTAAAAGTTCCAATGGGTTTTCTCAGAAAATTTATTCGCAGAATCCTAAAACCAATACACCAAATTGAAGGTATTAAATGTACAACTTTCCGTCTTATATCGTAGATATTCGTTTTTGAAAAATGTGACAGAATGTGACAAAAGAGTTTGCTGATTTTAATATTACGTTATGCCTCAGTTAACACTAGCGAAAGTACATTATCCAATTCAGTTGCCGCAATTTGTTGTTAATAATAATGTTGACTTAAGATTAAATGACAAAAAACAAACGGTAATAATAAAATATGAAATATTAAAATTTATATAAGATATGCCAATTTGACATTTAAGTATTTAAATTTAAAACAACTTTTCTTTGTGATATTTTACATTTAATTGTGAAAAACTAGGTACTATATACTTTAATCTTCTAAGCAAATTGGACAATTTCATGCTTTGCAATCAGCCTGTATGTTAAAATTTTTTGAGATATTCATATTCTTTTTTTCACATTCTTTTTTTAAAAATGTAAACCACGTTCATGTGCAGTCCTGAAACTATTTTCAAGTATTTTCAAGTGTTCTTGACTGTTCTTGACAAACAATTAAAGAAATTTAAAATTGCTATAGCTGGACAACAATGGCTGATCAGACAATTGTTGATATAAACTTAATTTACTCAAAATGACATCCCCTACCACTTGTTGTCGTTTAGAGTCCATAGATCAGCTTCTTATGTCTCTTATCTTAATGTCAATTAAAGACACATAGGAATTTAAGTTACACACAGGCCTTCCTAATTGATTATAGATATTAAATTCGCACAAAGTAATTTTACTTTCATATTACATCTCTTCTCAGGTTTCTTCTTTAGTCACGTTGGCTGGTTGATGGTCAAGAAGCACAGAGATGTGAAGGAAAAAGGTGGCACAGTATGGATGAAAGATCTAGAAGAGGATGGAGTAGTTATGTTCCAGAAAAAGTAATAATTAGAATATATTATACATACGATACATATGATAGGAATGATGGAAACGTTAATGTTCTTCTTTTTGCCTTTTCGTAGGTATTACTACATATTAATGCCCCTGTGCTGCTTTATTCTACCGACTGTGATCCCATGGTATTATTGGGGAGAAGATATTGCTGTAGCGTATTTCGTCACCATGTTCAGATATTGCTACACTATCAATATTACTTGGTGTTTGAACAGCGTCACGCATATGTTCGGATATAAACCATATGACAAGTAAGTTTTTAAAAGTTTGGTTTTTACCGAATTGTAGTTGTGTTTAATTTTATTCTGAGTGACGTTAAATAAGTTTGAGATAACAACAAATCGGACATCTAATATTTTTCTAAACTTTGATGTTTTATAACATTTGTAATTAATGACGGATTTGTAATGTTGCTGAGTTTAAGAAAACATTGGTTAATCTATGGTATATCTTTTGAAAAGTAATAACAAATAGTTTTCTTAAACTGTAATCTATTAGGATGAGTATAATACATGACATATTTTTAATACAGTCAAATACCCTATTGTAAATTTTAAATCGTCAATGTACTATGCACGCCAAAAAAAAGTCGTACACCTTGTAGCTTTGTAAATGGTTCTTTTATAACCTATACGCTGTCATTCTGACATTAGTCATAGGGATGAAACATGCACCAGCTGTCAAGTTGACAAGCCAGACTTACATGATGTTAAACTTAGCTGTACGACTTTTTTTTGGCGCGGATAGTACATTATTGGCGATTAAGGTTATTCTGTTTGACAATTAATTGTCTGTATTGTCACTCATCAATGTCAATTATTGGCGATTAAGGTTATAAGTTTGACAATTAATTGTCTGTATTGTCACTCAACTCAGAATTGTTTGTATGGGTATCTAACTCCGTAGATACACTGTCACTTGATAACGTCAAAATATTTATTAATATATTATTCAAACGGAGGAAAAAACCATTGTAGGACATAAAATTTTGTATGTACCTCGGGCACTACTTGATGTTTATACCCTCGGGCGACTTAAAAAGCGCGAGGGCCGATAGGCCCCAGAAACTGTCGCCCTCGGGGCATAAACATCCGTCTAATGCCCTTGGTACATAAATAACTATTATGTGCTGAAAAAATTTTAAAACTCTGTTGTGTTTTCCAAGCGTTATTCAACATTACCTACAGCTAAAATTGCAATGTTTTACTTCTAAACCTGTATCTTTACAACCATAGGTACAGAGATTGGAACGAATCAAAAACAAAAAAGGTAAAATATCAGCTGCTTTTTGTGCCCCGTAATGAAATTTTCAACTAGGTCAAACTAGCTCAAAAAATGACAAAACATCGAACAAAATTCTAGCAGTGGGCGCCTTTTACCAAATTGGAAATCAGTTAAAAAGGACAAAATTCATATAAAAGCCATCTAAATCTCTAAAAATGTAGGTCTTTCTTAAGAAAAAGTTCTCTTTAAAATATAGCTCATACATATTTTATAGAAAAGGCATGTATTTTTTCAAATAACAAATAAAAGGATATAGGCTACGGTATACCATTCAAAGATAGGTACAGTCATGGAAATAAGTAAGTTCGTATCGCTATCGCAGGATTTGAAAATAGTATGTCGGTTATATATTCGTGTACTGTTCTATCTCGACCCGGCCGGTTCGCAAAAAGTTGTCCGTCACGAGGTGGTTTTTCGATGGATGTAATGTAACGGGATTTAGTTTATTTTTAGCGTGTCCGACCTTTTCCTTAATGTGATATCTTCAATGCAATGTAATAAATAAAATATGATCACTACAGTTAAGTTTACGAGTAGGTAATGCATTTAATTAAATATAGAATTACTTTTATAATAATATTAATAAACATGAAATTTGATAATATGATACGAAAAGCTCATTTTAAGATATTGCGTAATATCATGACACATTATATAAATTTATGTTAACTAATACACATATTAATTACGCAAGTAAATGCCTTTGCCCAGCGGTAGGATGACGGGCTTAAGTAAGTAAGTAAGTAAATGCGCAAATCAACTTGATGCCAAGGATTATCACTAAATATAGACTATTTCAGAATTGTAATATTAAAATATATTCACTAAATGTAAATAAATTCTCTAAATTTAATTTAAATTTACATTTAGGACGAGCATGTATTTTGTATGAAGGACAATGGAAATTTTATATCTGTATTTACTTTACAGCAGTTAATGTTCAATTATCTTTCATGACATCTAATACATGCTTGACAACCAAAATAATTTAAATTATAGCAATATATACGGGCTGTCCCACGTTTCTTCCGCAAAACAATTTTTTTCAGAAAGTAAATTACTTTTTCAATTCATTAAAAAGTTACAGCCGTTTGAATTATTAACAATATATTATTTTAAACGGCTCCAACTTCAGAAGGAACAGAGAAAACCAATAAGACCATATGAAACATATTACTTTCTACTTTCTAGAAAAAAAAACAAAACATTTTGGTATTTTCTTTTGTTCATTTGTTAAGACAAATTATTAAAATATTTCTTATAATTAGTAATTTTTTATTGTTGTAATATATAGTTATTGTGTTTCATTTTTGGTTTTGCATTGTTTGATAACTAATTAATTTTTTATTTTTCTTTTTTGTTAATATTTCAAAGAGCTCTACAGAAGTTTTATTGTAATGTAGTTCCAGTTCAATAAGCACACATTTTTCATTTACTATATATTAGCTGGAACATTATTGAAAATTTTATTTCTAAATTTGTTTTCTAAATAAATTAAGAGGCGTGCATTAACAACGATAATAAGTTAAAAATAACATTTTGACTTATGAATTGTGTACTGTAAGGTTAGCTAAAATGCATATACATTAAAAATGAAGGTCTCTTTAATTTCCAAACAAAATAAACTATAACTGAAAATGTTTAACGACATACTTTGTCAAAGTAATATTATAAGTTAATAATATGGTAACATACAGGCGGGATGTAAATTTTAAATATATCAAAAATTACAGCCACAACCTGGATTGAACCAAGGCCCTTTGCGTCGCTAGCACAATGTCAATAGCTCAGATGGAGAGCATCGTGCTAGCGACGTAAAGGTCCCTGGTTCAAATCGTTGTTGTTGTTGATATGATTGTGACTAATTAATATGCAATAAAAGCTATACGTAAGAAAAACCAACAACTTTTCTTTCTGAAGCGTCTCCTTTTAGGAAATTATATACCCGTTACCAACACAATTTATACTCATCCCAGGTCAAATTTGATGAAATAATTTTTATGTTGTATAAATGTTCTTTTAGATGATCGTATATTTTGGTTTATTTTTTTAAATAATAATTAACGAATTTTGATGGAATGTAAATATGTACATTCCATCAAAATTCGACGAAAATTTACAGCTTGCTTCCAAAAATTTTTGTAAATTAGTGATATACATAATTGTCATTATTTTTAGTTGTCAGATATTTGAAACATATTGCTGTAGAGTAAATACAAAATAATAATATAAAAAAATAGTAATGATACATTCATGCTATACAAAATACATACTCCTTTCTGTTTATTAAGTTAAACACTGCAAAATATCGTTGAAGCTAAATATCTCGAAAACACCAGTAAATCACAATTAACAAATTACCATAAAGACAAATTTAAAGCAATTTAATTTTAATTTATTTCTATTTTGTGAATAAATGTTAATACATATGTCAGTTCTGAAATAACCTGAAAAGTAAGAATATTGACAACAACAAATTGATTTTTGTATTTATTAACACAAAAAAAGCTACTAGATGCAATAAGGTTGTAAGTATAATTTGTTGTGTTGTATGCAATATCTTGAAATGAGATTTTCATTTCATGTAATCGAAAACTTTTATGTTTATTAATATAAAATTAACGTCATATTTAATAAAAATACAATTACATTGCAATGTAGGAATTACATTAATTACTTACACATTAAGCTAATAAATATAAACATATAAATCATTATAAACCAATTCAAAGCATTCGAACAAGGTTTCGCAAATAATAAATTTCCGATATACGAGTTGACAATTTTTTGCACTTAGCGGTCGAGCAGTCGACCAGAATAACAAAAAAACTTGTACTTGGATGTATCGTCGACACACTGCTAAAATATTTATAGAACTTACTTAATTCCAAGAGTGTACGTTGTTAGTGCTGCATACTATTCCGTTCTGAAAACTTTCCTATCATGTCTGATATTTGATAAAATTAAAATCGAAGTGTCAAAGACGTTATTTAAACAATCTTGATTGTTTTTAAATTTTATAGCAGACTACTCATAGGTATGTCCAAGAAACTTAAAAATGGTCTAAGTAATGCTTAAATGTTTAAGGCCAAATTCATACACATTTAGCAAAGTAGTATATAATAGTGTATATTATTACTCATAATCAAGGATATCAATCGTGACGCTGAAGTTTGTATCCATTATGTGTGTCAAATACAACGTTTTATTTACGACTCACAAATTACATTCCATATGAAATGGTTTAAATATATTTATCAATGGTTGCGAAGAAATGGCGAACCAAATGTCAACCAACTGTCAACCACGAAGGTGTTGACAGTAGCTTCGTATAATAATGCCAGTTCCTTTGAATAATGAAGTCATTATTCAAAATAACTGTCATTTTTATACAAAGCCACTGTTATCATAATCATCGGTGTGTATCATGCTAGCGATTTATACATGATAGATACGTATACAATGCACTTCATATCCCACAAAACGCGTATCCGGTCTATTACAAATGATTACAAAGGATGTGATGACAAATTATACAAACGCTTTCTCATAACTTAAACTGTATATATGGTGATCAAATCATTGTCGTCTATCTTTTTGACTCACTTCACATTCCAACAAAGACTTAAACGAAAATTAAAACTTTTCAGAAATATGTTAGCAGTGGAAAACAATCTCATGGGTTATGTAGCAATTGGAGAAGGTTGGCATAACTACCACCACGCCTTTCCCTGGGATTACAAAGCGTCCGAATTTCGAGGATACTCTGCGAATCTTAGCACAGGCTTCATCGATCTTATGGCTTGGATCGGTTGGGCCTACGATCTAAAATCAGTTCCAGATGATCTGATCAGGAGGAGAATGATAAGAACCGGCGATGGGTCGCTTTTACCACCTGACGAGAAACTTATAGGAGAAACGAAGTTCTACGAGCAATACTTATGGGGCTGGGATGACAATGATTTGGATAAAGAAGACAGAGAAGGAACAAGTATACTCCACACCAAGGCTAATTAAATTGTATGATCCATATGTATAAGTTTTTGGTGTTAAGTTTTGGTTATGTATAGTTGTTCACAGGTTTTTTTTGTATTTATATAGTAACAATATTATTGTTCTCTTCAAAATTTCGCATGCTGTACATTAATTTGTTGTATATAAGCGGTTCACATGGTGATTGGAAGTGCATTTTATTACTATTCTGCTGTACATGTGATAATAGTCAATAAAGTCGAATAAAAACAATTAATTTCTTCTTTCTTAAAAATAGGTAGTTTGGTGTGGTTTTTGACGAAGTGTCAACAGCTTTCTTAGGAATATTTATTTTATTAGGCACCACGCACAGTGGTTTATTTCGCTAATTTACGGGAACATTTGCATCAAAGTCAAATTGGTAGGAATTTAAAAAAACTGATGCGCTTGCACACCCCTGGGTTTTGAAAAAGTGGCGGAGGTAAAAGGTACACTAGAAAAGAGTCATGAAAAGTGCTATAGAAAAATGATACTTTTTATTCTTTGATTATTATCTATTATTTGATGTTATTTCTACTCAAAAATCTAAGTTACCTATTTAGACCAGGCAATAGAGATTTTTTCGTGACAAAAATAGTATCAGCAAGCCGACGGTCCCAGGTCACGTGGAACAGTCCGTAGATGAATTGTGATGTGTTTTCGACTCGCAAATATCATTACTTAATTTGTTATAAACAAAAAACCACAAAAAAGTGCTTCCTTTCGTTTTTTGCGTGTAAAAGCTGAACCGATGGAGCAATCTAGATGCTGTTAACGGACGAATTGTTGAGAATTAAAAGGCGAAAAAAATAAACCCTACACGGACTCGATCGCATTAAAACTTAGGGAGAAAATTCGGAAAAACCGGAAAAATCTGCGTTTTCTTCAAGAATTCATATCTCCGTCATTTTCAAAGTACTCGCGCAGGCTTTTCGCGACAAAGTAGCGATTGGTGGGTACTTTGAGTGTGCACAACCCAGGCTTTGTCCGATAATTAGTTTTTGCATAATTGCGATTGAAATTTTTTTATGCAATTTGGTTCAGCTAGCCTGGATGCGTCGGAGGGGGTACGATTTTAATTTTTTTACCGTATTTCAAAACTAGAAGTATTGTGCTACAAAACGTCTATTCTAATTTTGCGTTAAAATGTTGCGAAATAGGCGAAAAATGCTTGCAAACATGACCGAAAACTGCCGGGCGCTCCAAAGCGATCGAGTAGTGGGGTAGACGACCGACTCGGGGAAGCGCGCAGCGCGCTGCTGGGATTACTATAGATAGGCGCTTCCCCGCGTCGGCCGCCTACCCCCTCTACTTGACGGCTCCGGAGCGCACGGCAGTTTTGGGTCATGTTTGCAAGCATTTTTAGCATATTTCGCAACATTTTAACGCAAAATCAGAATAGACGTTTTGTAGCACAATAGTTCTAGTTTTGAAATACGTTAAAAAAATTAAAATCGGACCACCTCCGACGCATCCAGGCTTGCCGAACCAAATTGCATAAAAACATTTAAATCGCAATTGTGCAAAAACTAATCATCGGACAAAGCCTGGGTTGTACACACTCAAAGTACCCACCAATCGCTACTTTGTCGCAAAAAGCCTGCGCGACTACTTTGATAATGACGGAGATATAAATTCTTGAAAAAACGCAGATTTTTTCCGGTTTTTCCGAATTTTCTCCGTTAGTTTTAATGCGATCGACTCCGTGTAGGGTTCAGCTTTTACAAGCGAAAAACGAAAAAAGGCACGATTTTTTGTGGTTTTTTGTTTAGAACAAATTAAGTAATGATATTTTCTAGTCGAAAACACCTCACAATTCATCTACGGACTGTTCCACGTGACCTGGCACCATCGGCTTGCTCATACTATTTTTGTCACGAAAAAATCTCTATTGCCTGGTCTAATTTCGCAAATGTATCTATACTCTCGTGTATCTACACTCTCTGTTTTTGGTGACAATACATTGTAATCTCGTTTATGACTTTCATAATTCAAAAAGAAAATTTAACAATTCGAGTCAATACTGAGCTAAAACTATAGCAAATTTCAATATTTATTTTCATGCAGAAAAAGCAATGAGACTAGACATTTTAACATTTTTGTTTATTTGTTTGGTGGTATTTTTAGGCAGCAGATTTATAATAATCTTTTGCTTTAATATTGCTTGAATAAAAATCCTTCAATGCTCAAAGAAAATCAGAAAATACATAATAATAAACAGAAAATTTGCTGAAAATCTACTTCCAAACAACAATATGATAAATATTTTATCATGATAAAGGACCTACATTCCACAACATAAAATTCTATATTTGTACGGATTCCCTACACAAAACAATGAATTTATAAAATAATTAAATTTAATTATTACTACTCGTATTATTACTTATATTATTATTACTCGTATTACCCGTTGGGAAGTATCCTAAATTCCTAATGTTTCAGTTAATATGTTCATTTATTATTTTTAGTACAAAAATTCAATATTTCAGTTATTTCAGCTGACTGTGGCTGGTTCTTATTTGGTCCAAACAATTGTTTTTCATGCAGCGTCTTTTCATATTTATCTATTATCTGAAAAGCAAGTGGGTACCGTATTTTTGGATAATTTTAAAATAATATGTAGAGGTTGCTGCAAACTTAATTAACATCAATAAAGTAGAAAACTCTTTTTGCTTATTCATTTTAATAATTTGCCCATTATACCAATATTACTAAAAACAATGAGTATTAAACATTTTAGTGACAATAGTCTTTTTATGACAAGAATGGAAAACAAAAATACGGAACAAATGGCACCTGATAGTTGTCGTTTTCTTTTCTTATTTTGTACTGCAAAAAATCAATTAAGAAAGTCAATTAAAAATTTCTGTCTTGAGATTCTGATTATACAGAAAAAGCACCCCAGAAATGATTAAAATTTGTTTGAAATTTTTTGTTAGTGGACAGTTAAGTAATTTAGTTTCTTTAACATGATTTTGAATTATCTTTTTGTTCTTATTTCATAAAAGCATTTTGGTTACCAATAATTAGAAATCTGCCATTTTTTTGCATCTACATGAAAAGTTTACTAAATATATTCTTTTATTAAATAATTGTGGTATGCAAATGTGATATTAGAATTAATTAACATAAAAATCATATTTAGTTAATTCTGATAGCAAACCTGATATTATTTTAAATTTATAAAAAAAATATTGTAATTGCATTTGAGATTTAAAAATTTTTTTTTTTAAAGGTGCCACTTAAAGACAACGTTGTTAACAACAAGTCTGTACGTAAGCACAAACATTAGTAGTTTTATAATTAAAAATGTACAATGTCTTCAATCAACCCAACCCAAAAGGTCGAGGTTTATATTTTGCACCCCCCTGGAAATAATTCTCCGGGCACCCATGCTCATAGTGGCTACGTTTCAAAGTGTGTTTTATGCTATTAATAGTGACTATTATTATTTTGCCATGACCACTGGCCCTCCACGATAAGTGTGAACTAAATTTGATGTATTTTTAATGTTCCTACAACTTGAAACAATATGTTTATAAATTGAAAAAATAGTACATTTTTCTAATGTTCCACAGTGTTCATTGGAATAGAACAAACAAGTACCCTTTACTTTTACCCATAAATTTCTAATAATTATGATTGATTATGAGCTACCTGATGATGCTAATCTGTAGGAGCGTAGATGGGCGGAAGTTATTTTTTGTATATCAATATTATATATCTATCTATATATTATATCAATATAATATGTATATCAATACACCGCAAGCAACAGAATCGTATTATATATTATATATAATCGTAATCGTATTATTATATATAATCGTATTTTATTATCTCAAAAATGCTCAGCTATACAGTGACTTTCATATACAGTGGCCTCAGATATTATGGTCTTCAAGTTTCACTTGTCGACAAAACTTCATGATATGATTAAATTTTCCCAACAGTAAACTATGAATTATTCACAATTAAATTAAAAATGTCGGAAAAAGTTGTTTAAAATGTGATTTAACTGATGATATGTAGTTAGCTTTGAAGAAATAAAAAAGTATAAGTTACAAATTATAATATTATAAAACAGTTTATTTGGTTGGTAAATAAATATATTTGACATTAAATATCAAGTGTCCAAAGAAAGGGGTCTTCCGGCTAAATTATCGATTTTTCGGGTTTGACAGATTCGGAATGCTGGAATCTTATTCTTTAACATGCAATTTATTCGAGATAGGACAAAATTTGGTGAAGTTATCGAACATTCAAAAAACTATAAAATACCTACGAATGAATTAATTTATGAACAGCATAATATCAATAAGAAATTGACATAATAAAATATTTCCAAACAGACATGTGCGGTTCGAGATATAGAGCATTCGCTGGAGAATTTATTCGGCAACGAATTGTAATTAGATTTCTTTTTGTGAGAGAAATAACGTCGAATAACGTTCTAAATGCTGCATGGAAAAATACACTCTTATGCCCACAAAAAATTGTTTTTGATCACTACGCCGTATTGCCAATGTAATATTATCGTGGTAAGTTTTAGACAACATATGACTGGAATAATCAATAATAATTTATATTTTTAATTCAAAATGTAACTCTTTAATCCGTTTGTAACTATTTTCGGAAAGTTTTCACTAGTAATAACTACTCAAAATACAACATATCTTTTAAAACATTTTTAAATACTTTTTATTGATGTTTATAGCTTCTCCAGTAGCTCAAGAATCATACAAACTCATGTTTGCAATGTATAGATATTTTTGAAATGCCCAAAACTAAAATGAACAAATTGTAATATTAAGAAATACTTAAGAAATACTTTCTCAAAGTATATAATATAAGTGGTCTTAATACTAAAACATCAATTTTGAATTTTGAGGGTTTCGGTTTGCGGAAATCTTATAATTTTGCATAAACAGACGCGGAACATGTGCAACTTGATTAGCACGTGAATTGTGCCTTAAAACATATTCAGAGACCAACATGTGTAATAGGGTGTATCGAAAAAACGTCTTTTTTCGAAAATCAAAATTTCAAGTTGATAAAAACTTGCCCCTGTGGACCCTCCTATGCCACAAAAAAAATTGGCCCAATTGAAAATATTAAGGTCTCCGACAGGAGGCCTAAAATTTATAATTGTCTTTAAAAATTCGAATGTTTTCATATTTTTAAAATGAAATATTAAGTGGTATTACTTTTTCAAAGCACACAGGTACGCACATAATAAAAAAATTAATGACAAATAAACTTTTATCAACATTTAAGCACATTTTTTAAATTTTAAGCAAATGGTCATTTTGCTAAAAATCGAATCTAAATAAACTGCAGGTGATCTAAATGTTGCAATATAGTAATATATTTTTGTAGACGGTAATTTCACACCTTATTGTTAAACTTTTTGTATTTGAAAAACAAAAATCACTTAATCTTTCATTGAAAGAAAAATCGAATTCTTAAAGAAAATTCTAAACTTTAGGCCTTCTGCGGGAGACCTAAATATTTTTCAATTGGGCCAATTTTTTTTTGTGGTATATATGGGTTCATAGGGACAACTTTTTATGAACTTGAAATTTTGAATTGCGAAAGAAACGTATTTTCGATACACCCTAAATTGTAACTATCAAAACTGTCTGCTCTTAGGTTTAGACTTGAATGAGCGACAAGTGAAAAATCGTACCCGATTTTTGCAAACTTTTTCGTTGTATCTTTTAAGCAAGCGCCACATACCTCCTAAAGAATCGCTGTAAATGTTTAAAAAACAGTTGTGACCAAACTTTTAGCATTTCAGGTGAAAGTTGACCGTTTGTAATGAGAGATCCTTTTGAAGTTTTTAGGATATTGAGATCACCTGAAATAACTTATGTAAAAATTGCCAAAATAGTCCTCTTTGAAATTGTTTTAGTCCGGATTCGTATTCAGGTCGCGTGATTCTATCCAAAAGCATTTTCATATTCCATTCAGATAATCAGATAATTCAGAGAATTTTCTCGAAAGTTGGCTAATGTGAGACCTTAAAAAATTCATTTAAGACAATTAAAAAATCTACTCAAATCAGTAAGAAACGTAAGGCATTACCATTAAAATGATCGATTGACTTTGCATGCCATGTCTTGCATTACCTTTATAATGATTCTTGATTCCAAATTCAGATCTGTCATTTTTAATACCTAAGATAATTGTGGGCGGTCGGTTCACAGACACACCCTGTATAATTTTCTTTTTATTTTAGTCCAAATTTGATGAAAGTTAGATTTTAACTAAATCCTAATCACTTTCTTTACTCATTTGGTGGCAGTTTCTTTATAAATTTGGTGGCCTGTCAAAATTTGATAAATCTCAGTGGTCATACGAGTTGTCGTAAGTCGTAACTCGCGTAAGCACATCGCGGCCGTCGTAATTCCGTAACTCGGGCACGTAAATTGTGAAACAACTGGTTGCATAACCGAAAGGAGCTAACGCAACGTCATCTTCGCTATTTGTGTTGCATACTCGCCCGACAAATTTAAAAATATCCAACAAAACCGTGCACCTGTTTTCGTGATACATACCTAGATTTCGAGATATGATAACTGCAATTAGGCGAGTAGATTTAAACTGCCCTATTTGTGGCAATAAAGATAAACGTAACGGAGATAACAGTACACAGAACAGCGAAATCTATATTTCGATAAGATAGTATTATTAGAACGTCATATAAATATTAGTTTCTGATCACTTTCGTTTGGTGCGGTTTGTGTAATTTCTGAGACTATGGCGAAAGTAAAAAGGGAATTCGTGTTCGCTACGTTCTTGTTGTCCGGCATCGCTGTTATTTTGTCATTCGTAGCGCTTGGAACGCAATACTGGGTGACTTCGGATGTAAAAATCAATGAGATAACTTCAAGAAATAGCTACGTGCATTATGGCTTATTCGGTGGCATATACGAGAGGATCGTTGGAAGTGCAGCGGTACCAAATTTTGAATTGAGTAGTAAGTATAGATATAAGATGAATTTTTAGGGCTGAAAGTCCAGGAAAAAAGTTTTATTATCCAGATCCTCGATAAACCAGATTCTGAATTGAAAAGCAAAAGATGACGATGAATAAGAACTACCAGAAACATTAGAATTAAGAACCAAGAAGCTGTAGTGAGTTTGAAAGCAAAGTTGCAATGGGCAGAGAAACACTGCTGATTTGGGCAATCCTGACTTTAAGTTCACCTTAGAGATAAAGGTACTGCTGCTCAAAGGTGCCGCAAAATACATTTATTCACATAAGCTGACTGTCATCCGCTTAGGATAAAACCTATACACTGGCTGTCATGTACGATAGTCAATTACTAAACCGAACTTTGCATTTTGTTTTATGTTATTTTATTCTGTGATTATGTGATTCACCAGATATGTTTCTATAAGTCCATTATGAATACCAATGGTATGGCGCTTAGTTCCAAGTTAAGTGGTTTTAGCGTTCACTCGAACAAACCTATAATTACAAGAAAGGTTTTCCATTCTTTTCGTTAGTAACCAATTTAAAACAAAAACGCTCACTAATACCGTAGGCGAGTGTATAAACATGCGTGCGATTTATATCTGTTATGTGCGAGTCAAATACGATGCTTTGATATACGACTCATATTTTCAATTTTATAACAAATATTTTAAATGTATTTGTCAATGGTGGCGATGCGATTTGTCAATCAACTGCCAACCACGTAGTCTTTGACAGCTATGAATAATAATGACAGTTCCTTTGAATAAATAAGCCATTATTCAAAAGAACTGTCATTATTATTCAAAACTAGTGTTATTTTAGATATCGGCGTCTATTATACAATGAACTCATTGTAGGTGAGTCGTCGATATGTTTTTTTTTTGTTATTGTGGCTCTTTTTAGGGGTTTTACACTGTTTTGGGCATCTAAAATCCACCTCAAAACCTTCGTAAATATGTGCAGAGTTTTATTTTTAAAACCGTTGTATAAGTTTTGCCAGAATTAACATCGTTGGTTTTTCCTTCAAGCACATCTTTTTTTAATTCTTGTTCTTCATGGAAAACGTTTTAGAAATTCCCCACAAAGAATTGCAAATGTCCTCAAACAATCTCATTCTTTCACACTGGTCAAAACTGAAACTTAAGTCAAAATATTTACAGCATTGTTTCTACGGTACACCATCACACATCGTCAAAATCGGTTTTGAAATTGTGACTACATTTTCATGATGGGGTATTTCCTTTTGTAAGATTTGATGAGACTTGAAATCTCTGATTTAAAATGTGATCATTGTTTACTAGTTTTAATAGTTTTAGATTTAGATAGGTAGGAAAAATAAGTAATTAATTATTTTGATTTGCTTTTCTATTCTAATCAACAATTTCATTAATAATAATGGATTTCCTGTTAGTAAATAATAGGAAATATAATATAACAAACAACTAGTAGGCATTGTTCAGGAATAAGTAAATATTATAATTTTAAACTCTTAATATATTTAGATGACATTTCTAAAAGATAAATTGCAAGAATGCTACGCGATTGTGTGATTGTACTTCCAGTGTTATTTCTTCTAAAATGAATATTTGTGATGGCCCATACTCCATAGATAGTACAATGTTAAAAAGAAGTTTTAAATCATGTAACAGACAACACAGACATGTAACACAGACATAGCAAACAAAATTTGATCATTTTGAGACCGGTCTTTTTTAGACATATTTAGATAAACGTACCTTTAAATCAACCGTTCTATCAAGTTTATCTATGCTCAATGACTCCTTTGATGTGTGACATGATAACAATGACTAATTCAGGAGTTATTTAGCTTTAGCAGTTAGAATGCTTAATATGTATAACAGATTATAATTAATATAATTACAGTGTGTAACGGAACCCTACAATTAAATTTTATTTATTTATATTGTTCAAGGTGTCTACATATTTATTATTAAATATAAAAAAAGTTTTTCTAATCATTTTTAATAATTTTAAATCCTTTTTTTAAAATTAATAATTAGTTTAAACTTAAGGAAATAAAAATCATCAAAATCAGAATAGTATTGAAGAAAACTTAGTAAACAAATTGTTACCAATTTATGTTATTTTGTTCCCCGTCAGTATG
Source organism: Aphodius sticticus (assembly GCA_963966075.1). NCBI lineage: Eukaryota > Metazoa > Arthropoda > Insecta > Coleoptera > Scarabaeidae > Aphodius > Aphodius sticticus. The sequence continues at coordinate 15,091,646 of OZ014509.1, forward strand.
TTGAAAAAATTATAAATAATGGCTTATACTCCCATCTTTTATGATATGTTAAATTAAATTTAGAAAGATTTAATTAATAAATTAGGTACCTACGATATAATTTTTACAAGTATTTGGTTATAAATAATAATTAAATAAAAATTAAATATTATTTTGTACTTAGGTATGCACTTAGGTAACTTAAAGAAATCCTATAAATTTTTTAATGTAGGTTGCAGACAATTTTACAGATTTTCAATTACTTAATTTGTCAAAATACAATAATGAAATCATGGGTGGACAATATTTTGTGACGAATTTGTCTGTACAGATTGCTTATCCTAAGTTACACGTCAAAAATAGTGAAATTGTGATTCTAATATAACTACATATTTGAAAGATGCAGCTTGAATGAAAATATAATACAAGTAGATGACATCAAACAGTAAAAGAGTATTACTGTCAAAACAGTTGATCTGGCAACACTGCTACCGACTTTTGTGCAATAAAAGCTACAGTCTCAAAGTTATGTCTGTATTATCGATATTTTCTCAGCAATTGTATTACTGAACCAGTATAACAAGGTTGATTTCTGTAGCGTGTTTTTATATGTAAATTTTTTTTTTATATACGAATAGAATACTTCGGATATTTAAATATTAAAATACACGTTTCTGTGAAAAGATTAATTTACGACCAAGAATTATTACTGAGTTATGACGTCATCGACACTTTTTTTAAATGGCAACCCCATTTTTTCTTACTGATTTTGGTATCTCTTTTAATAGTATAAATGGTATCGCAAATATTTTATGGCCTTACATAAGAAGCTTTTCGAGAAAAAGACAATTGAATCAATATAAAACATTGATAACTTTAGGGAAAATAGGTTTTGTGAATAGGGTATTCCGGTGTTTTTGAAATTGTCATTTTTTACAAAGTATGGGTGCTACTGTTTGCTACTTCACAAGTAAAATATCAAACATTGTTTTAAATTAAGAGAAATCGTTGTTTGAAGTTTGAATTAGGATTGGTCTTTGTGACGTCACAAAGACCGCTCAAAGTGAGCGACTTGACAACGTTGCTATATCTAGGGTGCACGTAGTAAATTTTGTCTTCTGTTGTGTCAACGTTTAGAATCGCTCGTTTGTTGACACCTGCTTTGGTTATTGAGGTTATATCAAACACTTGTTCAAAATGTATAAACTCCAACGCCGACATTGTTCTGTGCCGGGCTGTAACAGCAGTAGCAGTAGTAACTCCTGATAAGATTTTCTTTACATTGCCGACTAGCGAGATGAGAGATGTTTGGCTTCAAGTTTCAATGATCAAATCATCTCTCAAAAAAAGTTACCTTTATTCGTTGTTAAACAACAGGGTCGCCAACCGTCAACTTGGCCGATCAGCTGTTCGAGATCTGTCCGCTGTTGCCACCGCTACTAGGGATCGGTAATCATCGTGTATTTCCGAGGGTGGTCGGTGAATTCAAACGAAATGCACTTTTAATTGCAATTATCTCATAGAAAAACTAAATAAAAAAGCTCATAGCTTAACTTTATGAATCCTCATAAATTGTACAATAGGTTAAACCGAATATCTGCTTAAATTTTGACATGACCGGAATACCCTATTGAATATGAAATTGCGTTTTGAGTAGAAATAATTGCCGCGAAAACAAATCTGGGCTCCAAAATTTTCCATCGCACATGGTTTTTGGAAAAAACTGTGGTTAAACAATCAAAAAACGCTATTTTGGTAATTCTTACAAATTTTTATCAGATGAACCCGTTGTCCTAGAAACCTGAAAATGTTCTCATGGTAAACCTTAATCTTTGCACTTTTACCTGAAATCCCAATAGTTTGTTGCTAAATATTTTTTAAGCATTTACAGCGATTCTTTAAGTGGGATACTGACCGCACCATAAAAATAACCTAAAAAAACGCAATAACATAACGGGATATGCAACTTTTGAGTTCAGATTCGTTTAATTCGCCAATTAAATTCGTTAAGTAAATTCGTTAATTAGTCGAGTTAATTTAATAATTAAATTTTAATTTATTTTCCACTCAAATTGTAGATATTTGTTTGTGCTAAAGTATCAAACATAAATTCAGTTATTATATGATTTCTAAAATCAAATAATTTCCTCATCCCGAATATTTCTGATTTACACTTGGCTCTGCAACTATTCTGAAACTCTGAAACTATATATTACTACTTTGACTTATCTGTATAATCCTACGAAATTTCAGTTTGCTTTTAATAAGTTTGGCCACATTTTTCGATCTACTAGTCCATAGTGGGACACTCGAATGCTATGATCCGAATTGGTGGAGTCGCCAGTCAAATCACAAATCCAACAATTCTTCCAACTAAATTACAAACTATTTTTCAGTGACTTGTTTGATGGGCGAAAATGCTTGCGCCATGCTTTGCGACGCAACATCAGAAGCTCGGACGGCGACCTTAGAACAACTGCATGCCGGAAGCCCGTCAACCTTTAACTGTGCAAGCTTGCGTAGGGACTTTGTTTACAGCGGACCAAGACGAACTGCTGCAAGAAGTGGTACGTAAAACCTATTAAAACTTGACATACCATCAGAATAACAGATTTTCAAATAAAATCTAAATAATAACTATTATACTTCAGTATTAGATGTATTATATTTAACGGTTTTATTATGCTAAAGATCTTTTTCCTTTACAGATTCTTCAGAGCGTTCGTTCATCAACGCAGGATTATGGATCACAACGATTATATTTCTTGTGATATCGTGCCTGTTTGGCGTGTTTTCAACTGTTTTGGCCATGTGGAATACCGTTTACAACCCAGTGGAAGTTTACTTCAACATTTCAGGACTTTTCGTTTGTAATTGCGTGGCTTGTGCCTTCAGTGTACTTACTTTGGTGATGTGGGGTAGTCAGTTTGCTGCGACGCTCGTAAAAGATGTCTGTGTTTTCGATACAATCCAGGGAGAAGCTACTAGTGATGGCTTTGCCCTTCTTGGGTTCTCCTATTGGTAAGTTTCCTCTTTAGTTACTTAGCAAGTTAATAAGAAAAGGTAATATTAAGATATAGGTTTCAAAGCAAGTAAGAGTAAATTAATTTCATTTCAGTTGTGTTTTACGTTGTCACTGAATAATCACACTGTGATTTTACAAAAATTTTGCCGGTTACACCGATTTTAATGTTATTTTAAATTATATAGGGGGTAATGCGTAATTAACTGCATAGAGCAGTTGAACATTATCTTTCAAGCTTTTAGGCAAGAAGAAAAAAAATCAATAACTCTATAAATATAATTTGACGAGATTGAGTCACGTAGAAAGGCATAGATGAAAGTTATAAACGTTTATTTAAAGCTATGATGCGCCACTTGCAGTAAGATTCAAAGTTTAAGCTTTCATTACACGTTTCTTAGTAAATTCTATTACATCACAATCTTCTTTAAAACTAACCCAAAAATGATAATAAGTATTAATAATTATGTGATAGAATTAGGTACTTAGTAGGTTAAGGCTACCCTGTGGAGTACAAACATTGAAATGCTTCCGATGGCAGTTGCGTCTGATTATTATTATCTGCTGTAATACATTATAACATATAATTAAATGGTAACGATAACAGCACAAGTTATTTTCTTCGAAAATTCTCTAGACTTGCACTCTGGAGTATTGTAGTGCCTGTTTTTAGTGAGTTGGAAAATATGTTTATAATACCGACGATTGTGAAAGTACTATATCATCGACTAGAAAACTTAAACATAGTCCAGTATTAATATTTGTACAAACAGAAAGCAATACACTAATTTCAATTAGGTTATACCATACGTCAAATGTAATAAATACGAAATAAAAACAGACATGTTTATAGTAGCGCCATCTCCATCTGGTGATTTTTTTTATTCGAAGCTTTGGAGAGAACTTCGTTACAGTTCGCTATTTGAATTGAGATGAACTGCCTTGAACTTCAAGGTTATGATTAGTACAACAATGGCTACGGTGTGAAGTGGTTTTGCTTTCCTGTCAAATACTACAACAACATTGTGACGTCATCTATTAGAAACACTGTATTATACTGTACAGTATAGTTCGAGTTATATTTCAGCATAATTCTTTCACTTCACAATGCAAATATTTCAAACAACCAATTTTTTTTTAATATTGTGTTTAAGTGTGCCAACAACACTGTGCAAAAAAAAAGGAAAGATTCTGTATGTCAGTGAGTCTTATTTGTGGCTCCATCCTAAATCATTTTCATCATGTCAAAATTTTGAGAAATTGTGCTTAAACCATATTATTAAATGCACAAGCAAAAATATGAAAAAAAAATCATTAAATTTTAATTTAAAAAATCTTTGGGGTCACTTTTCGACCATCCCTTATTTTTCTTAATGGTACCTTAATACAAATGTTATTTCGCTGCATAAAAAACTTTTTGAGAAAAAGGCATTCAAAAACTAGGAAAGTAATTGATAGATTCGACATCGTCAATAGATTCCGATGCTGGCTTGTAAGTTTTCACAAGGTTTTTGGGAAAAAATAATCAAGTTAATATATATAAACGTGAATTTGTTATAGCGGCTGAACCAAATGTCCTAAATACTTCAAAATAAACCTTAAAATTTGTATTTATCTGAAATCAAATTGTGATCACCAAACCCGTTCACTTTTATTATTTTAGGTTAAAAAATAAATACCAGGGTCAAATCGTAGGCCTCGCATATACAGGATCCTACTATTCCCCCCTCTGCATTTTTTAAAGTAAATGTGGACATGAAAAATGTCAATGCCAAACAAATGTCATTCTGAGTAAAATATTTCAGATAGTTTTATTTTAAATTCATTAAATTGCTACAGACGAGCAATGTTAAACACTATGAAAGCCAAGGAATGACACAAAATTAATAATTAAAAGTACCTAATAAAAATAGATTGAATAAATGATAAACAAATAAATCCACATGAAACTCTTACTGGTTTTAGAATGTAAATGTAATTCTGTGTAAGAAGTTTTATGTGGTCTTAATCAATTCTTTAAGATGTTAGAGCGGTTTAAAATATGATTTTGTTAACATTACATACAACTGTAGCTTTTTAAGAAAGTGGAAAAATAAATATGAAACATATTACTAAGAATGTTTCATGCAAAAATTAAACACAAAATTACTCAAATTTACAATCACTTCCTTGAGTGTCCTCATTCAGGCACTTTGCCAGTTCCCAAACCGACTGTAATACTATGGGAAGCACCAGCGCCGGATTTACGACTGTGCGGGCCCCTGGGCAGAAAAGCTGTGGGGGCCCTTTGGCAGAAAAGCGCTGCAGTAGCTCTTAAAGACATAAGGCGTAAGCACATTACTTGATAACTAGATTTTGCATTGTAAATACCTAAGTTTCAGTACAGTTTGTTAATATTTGTGGTTCATAAAAAGCGGTACACATTTTTACTTACTCGTTTTCTAATATTATTTAGTCAATTCAAATATCTCTTTAAAACACGGATTGCTTGTATTATGATTTATGAAGATTAAAACCATAACAAGTTTGCAATAACAGAACGTTTCAATCCAATCTTATGTTACTTTATGTTCGGCTAGGCAGCATTTCTGACAGGGTTGTTCTAAAACCGTTTAACAAAATAAACATTTTTTTATGTAATGTCTTTTACGAATAATGTTTTTTTTACGAAACAATGTTATTAAATACTTCACAAAAAAACATGTTGATGAAATTATGTTTTAAATCACACGCAAAGAAACAAGGAATCTTTAAACAAGGAATATAATTTGTTTTAAGTCATGCAATTATTTTATTTGAAACTATTTTGATCGACATCTTTTTATTCCTTACTTAACTTGCTACCACTGTTCTTGTATTACTATATTTAATGAAAAACATTTTATTTAACTAATAAATACAAAATTTAAATTATTTTTGATTTTTTATTTGATATATGCATACAAATCTTGAAGACCAGCATACAGCTCTCATTAAATAGTTAAATATGCTGTTCAAATTTCGGTAGTTTACAACACGTTTAAAACACAACATTTAGAACAAATTGTTTAAAACATGTTTAAAACAAAATATTTGATTTAAAACATGTTTAAAACACTGTTTTAAAACAAAGTGTTGAGAAATTAATTGTGTATTAAAATCAATAGGCAATTACATTTGCCTCGTTTTGATACAAATGGACAATAGAGATTTTATAGCATTGTATACAGGGTGATTTTTTTCTCGTCTAGAGGGTAAATTTTTTTTTGTTTTTTTGTAGTTTTTTAAAAAATAGCTAATATAAAAATAAAATAAATTGGACAGGTGTAACCGGCACGAGAAATCTAATTGTGTCAGTACTTGTTATTTTTTAAGATTATGGAGAAACCAACTTTCGGTTTTGTTAAGGGCAGCATGTTTTATTGTAACATTTTATGTGGTCTTTTCGTCAGATTAGATTATGAGATATCACACTTGTTGTTAGCTTGTTACGAATGTTACTTACATCTTTTGTCTGTTATTGCAAAGATAGAATCGGAGTTGGAATCAACGTTTTTTGAGTATGTCACATCATCTCAAACAGTTTTCCTTTTTATTTTTTAATGAATTTTTAAATGCAGAGCATTTATATTTTATAACATCAGCCTGAATCCTGAATACTTATGTTGCTCCCGCTTTTTTCGACCTGACCGTTAGACAAGTGACACCAAATTGTCATAATTTCAATTCAATAAAACAAAATTTGATTTTAGTTCCATAACACTGCATAAACAATAACATAAAAGTTTGCAATAAATCTACAACCCAACAAATGTGGTATAATATGTAAAACAGAAGCAAGAAAAATCCTTCAAAAGTGTCAAAATCAAACATGGCGCCCATAAGAAAACTAAAAGTTGGCCATGGTTTCTCCACCATTTTTAGAGATAACGATTTGTGGTTCCACTGGTTCTTTTAACTAAAAACAGTAAAAAATAATGTTTCAAAATTGCCTTATTTAATACCTCTTACATTTCACATGAAATGGACCCGATATTATCAGAAATGTTGCATAGCCATACATAAAGTAACATAACATTAAATTTAAAGTTCATTTAATGCGAATATGTATGATTTCAATCTTCACAATATATGCAACTGTTTTTTTAAAGAAATGCTTAAATTAATTGAATATCATTGGAAATATGAGTAATTGAAAATTACAGTACATTCAATTTGCTATTTTACTTATTTATGGATTTATTTGTGGCCACCCGAAAAGTATTATTTTAAATATAATTTTTTTTATGTTGGTGGGGGCCCCTGGGGTGCAGCCCAGTCAGCCCTCGCTTAAATCCGGGGCTGGGAAGCACATAGAAGTATTTTATGATGATGTGTACCATTTTAAAACTCCACACTTCAATGATAGGTAGTTTAACAATCATCCAAATTTCTAAAACGGACTACAGGTATTCAGTACTGAAAATTCAGAATTCTTCTTAGTTGTAAAGTATTGAGTAATGATTGTCGTCAATATTACTACATAATGATTAATATTACTTAGCAGAAAATGCAATATTAATGAATGAGTTAATACATCTCTTGTAATTTCAAACATATCCTTTTATACACATATTCTCTTAACTTTTCCATTACGATTTACTAATGTTTGTATAAATTTTGTTTTAGGTTGAATCTGGTGTCTTTCCTACTCTACGTTGCCAGTCTTGTTATTCTGGGAGTCCGTCAACATTTGATCAACAACCAACCACCAGTCAAAATAGACCTGGATGAGGATAACGACCCAGGATTAATTCTGTATTAAATATATCATACCGACAGTGACTATTTATTATAATTTTGTAAATACTTCTAAAAATATATATACAGATTTGTTGGTTTGTTCTCTGTCTGGTAATTAGTATATCGGAAAATATCAATTACGAATACAATTATTAATACAACGGTCGGTTCGCGTGAAATGAACTTACGTAATTAATGAAAATAGATTAGTTTGTATTTATTGCCAATAAATATTTTATAGAAGCGATTCATTCTGTCGTTTATTGATGTGTGATTAATGTCTTTGTGATTTTCGATCATATGGATAATAGATTTTTGTTCAAATTTTAGTTATATAAGGAATAATTAATCATTCACGATAATTAGTATAAAAAATTCATCTTGTAAATTATTGCCCACATCTCTGAAACAGTTATAAGGTATCTACAATTTTGACAAAAAAATCTCGTCCGAAAAAGTGATAGTGTTCGAGATAAACGCAATATTTCAATTTCGCTTTTTTTGAGTAGAATTTCTTGTAAAAAGCTGGCCAAAATTTGTTAGAACCGACTAAAAACGAGTTGGTAAGTATTTGTATAGCATACAGGAAGAATGCAAATTTTAATGTATAATGTATTATACAGGGTCTCCCACGACGAGCTGTCAGTAGAAGTATATGGAGAACCAAATGAAATGAGAGATTGAAAATGTGTGGACTTATATTGTTGGACACGATCGTCTCAACAAAAATATTTTGAGTTTTAGGTTACTTCCGGTTACACTGGAAATGATGTCAAGTTTTATATTTCAACACCGTGTATTTTATCGCATTTTTTAAATCTTCATTAAATTTTAGATCAATTTTATGTTACATTCCCTATACCTAACATGTGGCATTTTTGAGATATTCCTTTTTTTCATATATTTTTTAATAAGTATCATTTAACATATTGAAACTAATCTAAAAGATTAACCATCAATTTAAATCTGAATTCTTAAAACTAGATACTTGTCTCTAATAGGCTATCAACTGATGTCCTATGTTTCCTTTGTCCTAAAGCTATTAAAGACGTAGTTAATGAGGACCCAATAACTAATAATAATAATAAAGTTTCTTTATTAATTGTAATCCAATAAACTACAATTTAACATGTACATATGTTCACAAAATATGGCAGTAAAATATAAACATAGTCGCTGTCTTCCCTCTTTCCTCGCCACGGGGTTGGGTTTTCCCAAACCTGTGAGTGTCTGGGTCTCCATTCCTCGGGTTAACGGTATTGAGGGTACGTTTGCTTTCATTCGTTGTTCGTCTCTATATTTTGTCTTCTATGAGCATTTTCTTAATTTTTATTTTGAAAGTTTTCACTGGTAACTTCTTTAGGTGGTCCGGTAGTTGATTGTACTTATTGATGGTATTTGTTAGCAATGTTTGGGTATATTTACTTTTATAGTATTTGGGGGTTCTTATGTGTGTGCAGGTTCTAGTTTTGTAATGGTGAAAGTCGTCGTTCATTTTTAGTTTTATATTTGTTTTGATTTCATTTCGTCTTATCTTGTGTATTAGTGTCAAATTATTGAATGCAATGCTTTTTCTCACGGTTAATACCTTAGTCATGTGGTAATCTATTTATTGAGTACATAGTTGTAAGGATTTTATTCTGTTGGATTTGAAGTTTCTGTATGTTAGCTGATGTTCTGTTTCCCCACACGTGAATCAGGTAGTTGTTTTTTGAAGTAAACAGGCAGTGGTATATCGCTTTCTTCATTGAGTGCGGTACTCTCAGTTTCCAAATTGTTGCTATTGTTCTTGCATTGTCTTTTAGGAGCCTGTTTATGTGTTTGTGCCATTTTCAGTTGTTTTGAACAGTTAATCCTAAGTATTTGGCATCTCTGACTTCTTTGATGGTGTGGTTATTTATTTTGACTTCTATGCTATTGTTGTTTGTTCTTCCGCTTTCAAACACCATGTATTCGCACTTTTTTCATTGATGGTTAGTAAATTGTCGTAAAACCACTGTGAAAGTGTTTTAATGTCGCTGTCTATACTTGTTTGGACTTCTTGATGGGGTTTTTCCGGCATATATGAAACATGTATCGTCTGCATACATATAGTGCGTTGCGTGTAAATTTGTTTCGGCTAGATCGTTCATATATATGATGTACAGCGTGGGTGATAGGTTTCCTCCCTGTGGAATTCCGTACTCTCCTGAATATTGCGTATTGCTTGTAGCTGCATTTGTGCTCGTGTATTGGGGTCTGTTTGTCAGGTACGTATCGATTAGCCTTAGATATTTTCCTGTGATGTTTATCGCTTTGAGTTTCTTGAGTAGGTTTTCCTTCGAGATGGTGTTGAATGCGTTCTTTAGGTCGACAAATAGTGCTACTACTACTTTTCCCTCGTCTAATCTGCATTTTATTTCGTTGGTCATATCGTATGCCGCCGATGTTGTACCAGAATTCTTCTGATATGCATATTGCTGAGTATCTATGATGCTGTGTTTTTGCAGATGTACTGTTAAGCGGCTTTGAATAATTTTTTCTAAAATTTTGTTTAGCGTCGATAACAGAGCTATTGGACGATAGTTCTCTGGCTGTTTTTTTTTCTCCCGATTTGTAGATTGGTTTTATTGCTGTCATCTTGAGGCAGTCTGGGTACTGTCCACTGTCTATGACATCGTTAGTTACTTTAACCAGTATCGGCGCTAATGTTTCCTTGTTGTTTTTTATTATGGTCGTTGTTATTTTGTCGTGTCCTGGTGCAGTGTTATTTTTTAGTTTTCCAATGATATCGTTCATTTCGTTTTCGTTTGTGTATTGAAATACTGCTTCTACTGTGTTTTTGTTCGAAGTTGTTGTGGCTATGGGTTTTATTTGCTTGCTTTTTATTTGTAATTCTGCTAATTCCTTTCCGACATGTGTGAAATAGTCGTTGATTGTGTTTGAATTTCTTGCGGGGCTTTTGTTATGGTGCCGTCTTGTTTGGTCATACAGTCTATATGTTGCTTCAGTCTTGTGTTATTTGCAATCCTGTTTACTATCGTCCACATATTTCTCGGACTGTTTTTGTTGAGGAAAAACTTGTTTAAAAAGTATTGTCCTTTGGTTGTCTGGATACGTTTCTTTGTAGTCTGTTTTTTTCATCTGCTACACTTCTCGTAGGTAGTTGTTGTTCGGATTTCTCTTCAGTCGTTTGTATAGTTTATTTCTTTCTTTTATCTCTTGAATGATATTTTCATTTACCCATTCGTTTCTTTCTCGTCGTTTGATTGTTGTCTGTATTTGGTTGTTCTGTATTATTTCTTTAAGTCGTTTCAAGAGCTTGTCGTAGCTCTAATAAGGAGAACATGAAAGATAGAGTTCGAGCTGCTTTCAATGCTTCAAACAAACAGTCACAAAAAAACCCTTTGACGTCGACCAAAAACCGACAATGAATGGATCGATGCGAGCGGCTACAATAGTAGGCGCACCGGAGGGAAACCATCGCCGAACGCGTGATATTTATCTGAATATCTGCATCTGTAGAGACTTCTGCCAATTCGAATGTTAACGGATTTGGGTGAATGTAGCCGAATGTGACGTCCACACTACCGATTCGCGGTCTCTAGCTATGTCTCGCCGAAAAATAGCGAGAGTCTGGAAGACGTATTAGATATTCTCGGCGTTATAACTAAACACTATTTTTATTCGAATATTTTTTTCCATTATATCGCCACGAAAGTTGCAGGTGTATATTTTGTCCGCCTGTTCAGGTTAATGCATACAGTGCGCGCGGAAAGATGGAAACATGAAAATTCTCTGAGACGGTATGTTATTTCAAAAAACACCTCAAACGAGTTGATTTTTAATTATTAAAATACATTGTACTGAAAAAATAAATGTATGTCCTAAATGATCATAAAGTGACATTTTACATCTTTGACACCGGGACGAAAACAGCTTCTTTTTGCGACCTAGGGCAATAAACATTCTCATTGCGCCCTAGGGTATAAATGATTGCCATGGTTATATGTCAAATATATCAAATATTTGTCATTCAAATTGTAAATTTTAAATCGTCAATGTGAATTATTGGCAATTAAGGTAATAAGCTTGACAATTAATTGTCTGTATTGTACCTCATCAATGTCAATTGTTGGCGATTAAGGTTATGTTTGACAATTAATTGTCTGTATTGTCACTCTACTCCGAATTGTTTGTATTGTTATTGAACTCCGTAGATACTCATGTCACTCGATAACGTTAAAATATTTATTAATATTATTCAAACGGTGGCACAAAACCATTGTAAGATATCAGATATTGCAAAGATTTACTTAAAAATGAGTTTCTTCCACAAAAATTTATGTTGGGATAAATAAAAGCACAAAAAGATGGGAATAGACGAATGATTGTAATAGAATACTTGGGACCCTGACTCAACAAAACACTATTTTGATTCGCCCAGTATAATACCTAACCTGTATTTTTACTTTATCATACGCAGTATGTAAAGTATAGTAATCGTGCCAAAAAAAAAAATTTGAGATTTTAGCGGAAATATGTCTTTTTGGGTCCCCTGAACATTTTTGACCAAGGTACAAAAAAATGTCTATGTGTGTGTGTGTATGTGTGTGTGTGTGTGTGTGTGTGTATGTGTGTGTACCCGTTTTTGTGGCGACGATTCCGGAGAAACTACTAAAGGTATCGGGACGAAACTTCATATTTAGAAGTTTCATAACCAAACTTAGAGCTGAAAAGCTTTCTGTTGAAAAGGGTCCAAAGGAACTGGTGGTTTACTCATAGCATTTTTCGAAGATTTTGCAAATGAGCCTCTATTTGTGTAATGTCGTCAAAATAGTTCAATAATAAATTAAAGGAGAGGAAATTTTCTATAATTTATGTATATGACATTTTTTGGTAGAATTTATAGTTTAGTTGCATGAGCAAATTCTATTTCATCGAGATCGGTCGTACTGCTTTAAAACTAGTAGCCAGGATATGTCAGATTTTTTGATTCTAATGACAGTAGCTAGTGTCAAACGCTAATGTTTTGTAAATACTACTGTCAATATTGGCTGCGTTCGGATATTGAACACCGTTACACTTTCTACACCCAATGACACGTAAGTGTCATTTGGACGGTGTACCCGGTGTCAACGGAGTACAATATCCGAACGCAGCTTTAATCGAAATATCTGTCTAGTTCTACTAGTTTTATTTTAATGCAGACATAGCCGATCTCGATCAAATAGAATTTCATGCAGCTAAACTATTAATTTTCTATATAGTATGATAACGTCATGTGCCTGGCCACATCAGATTTTTTTTTTCAAAATTGTAATACCATTTTACAATTCCCATGGCGTTCTTTACAATCTGCCGAACAAATCAAACATCAAAGTATAAATTAATTAAATAAATCAGAAATTTTGTTTTCATAAGTATACTTATTAAAAATTTTATAATAAACCTGTATAAACAAAAATGTTTGCATTTTTTGTTATTGATGTTACCCAAAAGCAATGCTAGGTATTTATTTACTGCATGACTGAAAACTCTTCAGCTCCAAGAAAAAAAGTGTTCTTTTGTCACTTAAAATTTCTGATTTTCACGTTTGGCCAGCTTTTGATATCAAAAACCATATGCGGCGGTGACAATTTTTCTACGAAGTCAAAACCTACCGTACTAATTGTTATGAATTAATTAACCTAAACGATGTTTCTTCCAGCAATTAGGATACCAACAACTATTGGGACAAGTAATCCAGAAATCAATTATGCTGTTTAAAAATGCAAAGAATCGTTTCGGACTGCTTCCCTGACAGAAACAATGCACCCCCCCCCTATTAAAAGTACAATAAAAATAGACCGAGTGCCTCATTTCCAACTGTTGGTGTTGACGCTCAAGCACTACTTTAGGAGTGGACGAGCCATTGTGTATTTTTAATTTGAAATCTAATGAACGCGAAAGGTGATCTCAAAGAAAAAAAGCGGGATGACAAAACGAAAAAGAAAAAACGTTCCTTAGCGTTTTACGACCCCTCTAAGGCAAGGTCAAAATTAAAAGAAAGGGAAATCGATGTACTAAAAATGTCCCCCTAACTGTGTCTTGTGCTGGTTGTTAATCGATATTCACATTACTAATGTGTCCTCCTGTCGTTTCTATTACGCTGTTTTAATGTATCGGGATTACAGAAGATTACAAAATGATAGGGTTGTCGCTCACCCTTCCCTCATCATTTGCACCCCTGTTTTTAGATAGTGTCGCCGCTGTCGTAACGTGGATAATGGTATAGTCAATACCTACTATGTATATCCTGAACATAAATAAAGAGAAAATATTATATCATAAATAATAATTTTTTTCTGTAGTAAATGTAAGATAAATGTCAAATATCTAAAATAATCTATAGATGTTATTGTGTAGGCAACTGCTTTAATTTATTTTGTCGATTTAAGTAATCATTTAGATTACAATGCGAACAGTTTTATCCTTCGATGTACTGACAGCACATAGGGTTCAATCTATGCATGCTTGGAATAAACTATAAAATAAAAAAATGCGTTACACATCCCTTATTTTCTTGAGCAATATTTGGATATACATGGCTTATTGCACAAATACAAAAAGTCATGTTGCACGTGCACCTACTGTAACAACCCAAAACTTGTCCATCTTAGCAACAACATATGTATTTCGACCTTTGTTCATGTGCGAAAAATTTAGTTTAGTGTTTAGAGTTTCGTCTTTACTGTTTCATATGGCGCCATCCCTCACAGGTCCGTTAAACATTTACTGCATTCTGCTAAATTATATTTTTCATTTTTAACGATTGAGTTAATTACATGAAGTAACAAGTCTATGTTTTTTGGAATATTTGTTTGTGTAATACCTGTTCTTAAAGAAACATACAGACAATGGTGCACGTTCCTGCACTTTTTGAAGTTTGATGCGTTGAGGTTGAATAACTTTTGTAATATCTTACCGATTTTAATGATTCTTTCGGGGAATAGTAAACAAATTCATGATAACTATCATCCGCCTATGCTGTTTAAAAAAGATACTTCTTGCAGTTGCCATACCGGGTGAAGCAATATCATGTTTTGGTGGTCCAAGTTTAAGAATCCCTGTGAAGAAAAAAAAATTGATTAGGTTAGTAAGTGGGTTTCTATAATGTTCAATAACTTTTACGAAGTTTAAGCTGCGGGTTTAGGTTCTGAAATTGTGTTGCAAGGCCAACAGTTCATTTTTTCATCATTATTTCATCATCGTAATACACGATTTATGAATATTCCGATTTAGCATATCAAAACATATTTTAAGTTAGCATAATATAATATGTGTGATTTTTGTTAAAATTCATTTTACAATGTATGTATACCTTTTAAGGGCTATGTATGAATTCATGTATATGAATTCATTATAAGAAATTAAATTCAAATCAAATATTATTGCACAACTTTGAAGAAGATGCTATTTGCTAAGTTTTTCTTTAACTGAGCGATAAATGTTCAGATTATGAGACAAAGAAAAGAATAATTTATTTGGCCTTACACAAAGTTCTTGAGAATCTCACCAAAGTTCTTAATTTCTTCAAAGGGTATTTTAAAATTGGCCCACATCATTTTCGTTTCCTCAGAATAATAAACTGCAAGTTTAATTTCTTCTTTCAGAATTGGCAAAGTCGCGTTATACTCTTGATAAATTTGTTGTCTTATTTATGTTCTAAAAAATAATCAAAATCGGTTAAAATTTTAAAAAGTTATGAATATTAACGCGTATCTCGCGGGTATCTAAAAATTGGGCCACATCATTTTCGTTTCCCCAGAATAATAAACTGCAAGTTTAATTTCTTCTTTCAAAATTGGCAAAGGGGCGTTATACTCTTGATAAATTTGTTGTCTTATTTATGTTCTAAAAAATAATCAAAATCGGTTAAAATTTTAAAAAGTTATTGAATATTAACACTAAAATTGTTAAATCTCCTCTACAAACATTCAGATATTGGAATGAATCAAAAACAAACATATTGAGAATTTATACGGCTTTGTATCAGAATACAGTTGCCTAATTATTTCATAGGGTGTCTCAAGCTTAGACCACCAAAACATCATGTTGATTCTACCGGAATACAGGGTGTCTCACGGAACTGGTACATTAGAAGTTTCTCATGTTCTACTATTTCTGGAAACTAGAAATTCTGGAAATTTTGGAACTAGAATTTACTCGATCTGAGCTCTTCAGCTAAAATATTCTCAAGTTAATTGTCACGTCCGGTCACCGGAAGTCGGTATCAACTTTGTTATTTTAAACGGAATGAGATAATTTTTATTTTATTTTTGGTTTCTACGTATCAAAACACATCATTTTTGATAATGTTCCCCTATACCTAAATATCACCATTTTTGAGTTTTTTTGATTTTACTATTTTTTTGGTGATTTTCCCGGTTACGTTTAAAATTGAATATCTCGGTTATTATTGAAACTAGAAGTTTCATGATTGGTGGCCCAAAACTAGAAACATAACCAAATAAGACGATTTCTAGTTCATCATGATATCTTATACAGGGTGTACAAAATTTACAACACAATAATTGAATTTTTAAACGTAAAAAACTATTTTCTTTCAAATGGGACACCCTGTATACTGATACGCCATTCGATAGGAAATCGTATTCCCTATCAATCAATATTAGGATTCCCTATCTTTAATAGTTTTTGAGATATTGTCAGTATAAAAGAATGCAAACGATTTATTCTTTATTTATAGGAATGTAACAACTTTGGAACAGCAGGAAAACTATTGAAAAGGTTTCTTAAAACTAAAATAATAGATTTGGGATATCTAACTTAAATTAAAACTTAATTATGTTGTTCGAAATGCTGCCCGTTCTGCTCCAAACATTTAAAAACACTTCGCTGTACTAGGGTCATCGTCGCTCTTCGGATTGTCGCTGAAGTCCATTAATGGCGGTTACTACTTTGTTAGTCAATTCTTCTCGAGTATTAACTGGTGTGGAATAGACCTGACTTTTCACATGACCCCAGAACTAAAAGTCTAATGGTGTTAAATCTGGTGAGCTTGGTGGCCACCGCCAGGGTCTCCTATTTCCGAACAACCTACCGTCACCTAACATCTGATTAAGTTGAATGGATACCACATGCGAAGAATGTGCCGGTGCACCGTCCATTTGATAAAAGCAGTCGCGTAAAATATTGAGGGAAAGAGTATCGCAAAAATTGTTCACACATCCACGCAAAATTTCTAAATATCTATCACTATTTAAATTTTCGTTGTAACTTTCGTATCTAATTTCGTCCCCATTATTAAATGGGAGTATTTAAAATGGATTTCAAGAAAAAGTAACAATATCTCAAAAACTATTAAAGATAGATATAGGTAACCGTAATATTGATTGATAGGGAATAAAATTTCCTATCGAATGGCGTATCGGTATACAGGGTGTACCATTTGAAAAAAATGAGTTTTTTACGTTTGAAAATTCAATTATTGTGTTGTAAATTTTGAACACCCTGTATAAGATATCCTGATGAACTAACCATCGTTGTATTTGGCTATGTTTCTAGTTTTGGACCATCAATCATCAAACTTCTAGTTTCAATAATAACCGAGATATTCAGTTTTAAACGTCACCGCGAAAATCACCAAAAAATTAGTAAAATCAAAAAAACTCATAAATGGTGATATTTAGGTATAGGGAATGCTTATTAAAAATGATGTATTTTGATACGTAGAAACCAAAAATAAAATTAAAATTATATCATTCTATTTAAAATAACAAAGTTGATACCGACTTCCGATGACCGGACGCGACAGTTAACTTGAGAATATTTTAGCCGAAGAGCTCAGATCAAGTAAATTCTAATACCAAAATTTCATGTTTCCAGAAATAGTAGAACATGAGAAACTTCGAATGTACCAGTTCCGTGAGACAGCCTGTAT
Source organism: Aphodius sticticus (assembly GCA_963966075.1). Lineage (NCBI taxonomy): Eukaryota > Metazoa > Arthropoda > Insecta > Coleoptera > Scarabaeidae > Aphodius > Aphodius sticticus. Next base: position 15,109,333 of record OZ014509.1, read on the forward strand.
AATAAGTTCTACGAATTTCTTTTTCAAACTCAAAAATAATTGTTTACACATGTTGACAAAAATCAAATAAATCTAAATTCCTTGATAAAAGTTTACAGAGATATGGAGCAAATTCATTAAAATTTGAGGTATTTCATAAAAATAATGTTTTTAACCTATGACGTCATGTATCTTTCTTAATTTAGTTTATTTAACTATTTCTTTTTGATTTTTTTAGAATACCTTTTAATTGCCTTCATACATCATAAAACTTAATGCCTTACACGTGAAATGTCTGAGAAAGAGATTTATTATGATGTAACAGCCAGAAATTACATAAAAGTAGCAAATTAGGAAAATATTGGTTTCTCAATGTAAATGAGTTCAACATATACTTACCCATAGTATTCAGTTAGCTCTGAAGAAGCGAGCGATATGGTTTGCGAAACGTCAGCAACTACGAATTTTGCAACTACAGAGTGAGTAAAAACCCGGACAAAACTAAACATTTTGCCAAATAAGAACTAAAACGTGAAAAAAATAGATGCGCTATACAGGGTTAATACAGGCCTTAATATTACTCTGTTTGTATTAGGTCCTTTATTTTGAAGTAAAATTTTTAAAGGGTATTAACATATACAACATTTGCGTTCTTTTCAATTACTAAAACATTCCTATAATATAATATTTTCAAGAAAAAATAGCTCAAAATGTAAAACTAAGTTATGTTTGTTGTTTAATTTTATTACTATTTTATTGTTGAGTATTAATTAAGTAATAGCTGAGGGTGACAGTAATATAACAATGATATCTCCGACACATCATCAAGTTTTATAATCTGCTTTACACGTATTATGTCGTTGTCTTCAATTTGTTTGATATAATGCTTACATTTGTTTGTTTTTAATTTTATTATGATGTAACTGCCAGAAATTACATAAAAGTTACCTATTAAATTAAAAACATCTTCGGACTCAAGACATCATTGATGTTTCCGATGGCAACCTTACCTTTTTCCAATTGTTTTTGGTATGTTTTAATTATATCTTCATGGAAGCATACATTTTTTCTATAGTAGATTCTATAGTAACAACGATTTCTAGTTTTGTAGATTCGTACAAGTTTGAAAACTTGTATATATTCAAAGTAGAATTTGTAGTAGCCAAAAGTTGGTGTAAACAAAATATAATTTATTTCCACCGTCTAAACATTCAACACAAAACTAATAACTATATAACTCACTCACAACTTGCAATAGAATCCATTATCGGAAAAAGAAAAATCTCAAAAAAGATTGGAAGAAGAATGGGGAGGCTTTTGTCCAGGTGTGGAAAGGAAAGGTCATTTGTAGTAGGCATTTGTAGTACTTTGAATCAGCCTATAAAACAACTGCACATACACATCTGAACATTACAATAATAATCACCAGAACAGCATTGCTAGCATACTGACTATAAATATGAGTAATGTTATTGAGACAATGCTATACACATATGTTTAATAGAGGATATTGCGCTCAAATTGCACGTTGAACGTTATCAATTCTTGTAATAATAGACCAAAATATCCCCACAATGCAAGCCGGATTACTGCTAAATGCATTTATACAGAAGGCCGTGCCGTTGCCTGGCTACCGTACTGCCATACAAAGCTCTGGAGCGTCAAAACACTCCCGTATACCTTATCAAAACTCCTAATAGGGTATTTTCGACGATGTAAAAGTGATTAAATGTAATGTTCGATAAATATTTGGATAATAGCTCTGTAACAGGAGGGAATTGTACGGGAAATGAAGTAATAAAAGAATAAATGTGGATTTGTTGTGTGTTTACATTCGTTAGAAAAGCATTGCAGTTTACTAGGAAAGAAACACTGTTTGACTGATTTTAATATCGATAAAGAAAATAGAGTTTACATTGTTATTAAAGATTATAATACAGCATGGGTTAATTTCTCTCTCAGGTTCTTACAAAATCTGTTTGTGTGTTTCGTGTTGAATAAATAATATGTTTTGACACATCGTAAGATATGGTAGGAAAGAACTCGTTTAAAAACATGACTATATTTAGAAATCCATTTACGAGAAATAAACTGTAATTTATTTCGTAATTATCGTGTCCATTATTGACTGCATTCATATTTATTCACAAAAATGATAAATCTCAATTGTTAATCATTACTAGAGCAACTAAAAGTATGCAGAATATTTTCTTTTCAGCGGCATATCCCATTTCTATGGAAATGAGCCAGATATAAATTAGTTTCAGACTAAACTGAACAACTTGAACCATGATTCTTGCATATTTAACTAAAAATTGCTATTTTGGCATTTTCTTTTTATATTTGAGTTGGTTTTGTGCTATTTTGCCAATTCTGGAGTTTAAAATATTTTTTTAGGATATGTTTGGTACCTTAATCAATATATTACTTTCAGGTTTTAAACCCAAATAACTGAGTTTTAAAAATCGACGACTTGTTTTTTTTTTCTGTTACTTCTTATTATTAATTCTTTAAAAGAACTATAATGATTAAGTAGTTAAAATTTATTAAATATTTATCAAAAATAAAATAAAAAATGTGTGTCAGCTCAATTTAATATATCTGCATATAATTATTAATTTACTTCAAAAATATAATCATTTAACTTTTGAGTGTATCTACACTATTGAAATAAGTTGAAACAACGGTATTATTACATTTAGTTAACTTCAAATAGAGAAGAGTCTGAAAGCAAGAAATTGTGAATGTATTGATTTTAGAAAATCAGTGCCAAAAACGTCCAAAACGATTTTTTTGACACTTGCTTTTTTTTCTGAAATTACTATTTCAGTCAATTAACAATTTCCCTTCATAAAAAAATTATACCTGAATCGGTTGTTATTTGTTCTGTTTTTTTGTTGTTCTTGGACAACAAGAGTTCCTCAATTGTTGTATATATGGGCAATAAATCATTATAAATCTGCCGTTGTTTTAACATCTATACTTAAATGTCCTTTTGTTGTTAAGTCGCATGTAAATTTATCTAAATGAATAAGCTTGTATACGTATTTGTTAAATAAAAGTTTATTTCATTTACTTGGGGTTAGCAATTTCGAAATATTATTTTAAATTAATGAACAAAATATTGTAGGTAACAGTTTTCAGATGATTTTAAATATTTTTTAAATGTGAAGTATGAATAAAAATCAATTGAATTCTGGACAAAGAAGGCATTTCTGTGACTTGGGATTAGTATGACGGTATATTCGAAATTCTGTACGTTATTCTATATTTTCTTTGAGATGAAGTCGCGACCATGAAATTTATACGCGAGCCGTAGGCGAGCGTGTAAACATGCGAGCGATTTATATCCGTTATGTGTGAGTCAAATACGACATTTTATCTACGACTCATATATTCCATTTCATATCAAATATTTTAAATGTGTTTTTCAATGGTGGCGAGCAAACTGTCAAATAACTGTCAACGACGTAGGTTTTGACAGACTTTGACAGTACCTACGTTTGTATAATGATGGCAGTTCATTTGAATAATGAAGTCATTATTCAATCGAACTGTCATTATTATACCAAGCGCCTACTACCATCATAATTATCGGTGTTTATCATGATCTTCTTAGCACTTGGTTTGATACTTAGTCCTCAAGATGCCTCTTGCAACAGAGCGCGAAACGTCGACTATTTCAAAGACCTCAACGTGGTTTCCATCCGGAAATCAATATATCAAAATTAATGATTTGTTTTAAATAAAATACATTTTCAAAAAATAATATATTTGTCCCTAATTGAAACAAACAACATTTCTCCCAATTATACTTCTTGACCTACATCAACAAAAAAGAACATCATAAACATTCTAGAGCTTCAGCAAGCACGAAAATTTGAACATTAGTCAGAGATTGTTTCAAAAATTGATGATCGTATGAGTTTTCACTCCCAGTACAACAAAAAAACACTTGAGAACTAAATATTAAATAGTTTCCACGTTTAAAAGCAATTATAAGTAATATCAACCAAGAAAAGTTTAGATGAATATAAAAAAAAATAAATAGTTACAAGCACATTTCAAACATAGGTTTGAAGATTTTAATGTATGCATATTTTCTGAACCCATGTATTTGTGACATTATTAAACTTGGACTTCCAATTTCTAAAATAATACTGAAAAAGTGGCTGGGGAATTGGAGTTATTAGAGATGAAATCATGCATCGCAAATGCTGCACAAAGCTACTTCTGTGAATGGATTTTGGAAACTCGTGCCCGAATCAAAATATCCAAACTTAAAGAAGAAGTAGAATCATCGTTCACAATTGACCAATCAACAGAAATTCTTACTGCTTTCAATAATTGTACCCCAAAGTTTAAAAATTGGACCAAAGATTATCGAGAGGTTATAATAGTTTTTTTTTAATAAATATTTTTTATTATATTTGATTTTTGTTATACCGGGTGATTTTTTTTCTCATTTCCGCAATGTATAACATGTTGGAATTATTTTTTAAAACAACATTTGTCAGTTAATTGACATTTGTTTAAAGAAATTCTATTTGTTTAAATAATTCGTTTTTCTCGAAAATCAGTCTGAAGTCTGTTTTCTGAGTTCGAAATGGCAAATTATTATCTTAGAGAGACATTATTCATTAAAAAGAATACTTCCTATTGTTTAAACCTATTGTTTAAAACAAAAATTATTTATTTTCAACTCTTTTTCTGATTTGTTAGAAAAGTCAGCTTTTATGTGAAATTAACTTATAAATTTCATGTTCGAGATATCTAACAAATCTATTATCTATATTATCTAATAAACCCACATTTGATTAAACAAATTCCATTTGTTTAAATAGTTTTTGTTTGTAATTCACCTAAAATTCGTTATTTTCAAGTTGGTCTGGCCAGCTGTTATTTTCAAGTGATAGATAGCATTTATATTTGGGATCATTTACATAGTTTAAATAATAAAATATTAGTCATTTTCAACATCATTTATTCGAAAAAATTAAAATGATTTTAAATCCTTTTTTTTCGGGAAATTGGGGAGTTTTTAAAATATTAAATTTCTTAAAGCCTCATTTCTTTCTCCATTTCTTATTCTGATTTCTTACCCATGTGTATCGCAAGATAATGTTCATTTGGTGCTGTCTGGAGACTGTTCCCTGTACACTCAATATTTGATGAACTATTGAAAACTAATATTAATTTATTATTCAAACACTGGAAATGATCCCAAAATATAAATGTCACTTCAGAATAATAGTTGCCCAAAAATTAATTTTAGGCGAATTGCAAAAAAAATGTTTTAAGAAATGGCACTTGTTTAAACAAATGATAAAGATAATTTCACACACTGACTTTTTTACGATAATTAGAAAACAAGTTGAAAATGAATTATAAGTTATTGTTTAAACAATAGGAAGAAATTTTTTAATGAATAATGTCACTGTAAGATAATAATTTGCCATTTCGAACTCAGAAAACAGAATTCAGACGGATTTTCGAGAAAAACGAATTATTTAAACAAATAGAATTTGTTTAAACAAATGGAACTGACAAATGTTTATAAACATTCCACAAGACTTATAGTAATAACTTACAGTAAACGAGAAAAATATAATGAAATGATTAGAACGGTCAATTTTCTGAAAAATGTAAATTTTTTCATTTGGTAGTTTTCAGGGCACTGTGGGGTGAATTAGGGGTTCAAATCCATATGTATAAGAGATCAAATTCTTCCTTGGAAAAACCTCTACCTGCTTTCGAGGCCTCAAATTTACATGGGAAGAAGACATTTTTTGGTATTTTTCGAATAATTGTTCGGCGTTTAAGAAAACGTATGTTAAAGTTATAGGACTTTCTAAGGAGGTAGAGGTAGAGGAAAGTCCTATAACTTTAACATAAGTTTTCATAAACGCCGATCAATTATTCGAAAAATACCCAAAAAATGTCCTCTACCCATGTAAATTTGAGGCCTCGAAAAGCTCCATTAAAATACAAAATTTCGAAAAAAAATACGTGCCCACTTCTTTTTGTATTTGGAAACGATTTGGAGGGGATCGGTGCTTGCTAAATTAAAATAGCCACCCTAGTGTCCATAAGAGAAAGAGTGCTATGTAATAAACATAATACCAAAATACGAACCTTGCCCCCCCTGGATACGCCCATGATAGGCTCTATCTACACTAATAAGCGAGATCCCCATGGTGAGCCTCGACATTGAATCACCCGGTAAGTATTTAAATACTATTGTTTAAATTTTGAAAAAATTATTTTCTTTCTCATAATTATATTTTTTATTCATTCTCATGACGTAGGTTTTGTAGGAGTTTTCACTCCCCGTACAAAATGAAAAAGAAACATCAAAAACACCCCTCCTATTAGAAAGTCTTTATAACAGACCCTAAACCACAAAATCTCCAAAAAAAAAACAACAAAATTCAACACCACGAAACTACATATCCTAACGAAACCATTACAGAGAAGAGGAGTACATATAAAACACCTACAACCATAATAATCCTTTACACAGAAATGCATCAGAATATGTTTGCCTGGATATGAAAAGGGACCAGTTGACCGAAATTGAGTTATGAGTGTTTTTAGATAGAATAAGTTATGGCAAAGGTACTCCAACATTTTAAGCCGATTACCATAAAGAGAAATCGAAAAAAAAATATTTAAGTTGCTGGTGCAAAAATTAAACTTTTGCGCTATGACGCTTCAAACTTTTGCAAAGTTTAAATAACTTCCCGTATATTTGGAAGTTACGCTGCTCCAACATTTTTGGAACAATTTCGATATTAGTTTCAAGATTTTTAGTAGAATTTATTATTTCATTATTCCGTTTGGATTTTATAGGTTTTTTAATCTATAGCGTCATTGGCCTGGGCCTACAATATGTATAGTGTAAGCTAGGTATCTTCATCTCTCGAGTCTTAAGAAGACTTAAGCATTATCGTAAGGGGTTTATGGGGTCCTCTGATTCCAAATCTTATTTATTTTTAGATTTTCAGAATTCAAAATGGCGGATCTAATATGGCGACCAAACATGTAATTAAGTGTCGGATTTATGCAAAAATTAAATTATGTGATATATGAAGGTTACGGATTCCTAATCTGTTGTCAGATGTATAAAATTCAAAATGACGGATCCAATATGGCGACTAAACATGTAATTAACTGTCGGATTCAGAAGAAAGCAAATATCTGAAGTTAGATGTTTATAATTCAAAATGGCACCGAGTGTAATCTGGCAACCATAATAAATTAACGTGAATTTGCAACTTTTGTCATCCTATTTCCTGTTACATAATTATGCAGCTGTCTGATTTCAACACTTATGAACACATGTCAGTTAAAAATCCAAATTGGGAGTGTCAAATAAATCAGATAGTATCAAATTATTTTAAACGTTTAATGATAAGAAATAAACATAACTAGGGACACAAACATGGAAATACAATCATAATAAATTTATATAAAAAGTGCATTTTTTAAAAACTACGCTTTATAAACAAAATTACAATTTTTTAAAATTTTCCATTTTGTTAGTCATTTTATTTTTTTCGAGCATTGTCGCCGGAAATCTGTCCACATACAAAATTTTAACTCGATTGGACATATTTTCCAAATTCAAAATTTTTTTAAAATTTTAGAAAATTTTCCAAATTTTTTTATTGCTTTATGTCATTGTCACCGGAAATCCGGCCACAGGCAAAATTTCAACTCAAATGGTCAAATTTTCCAAATTTTGAATTTTTTCTCCAATTTTTTATAATTTTTATAATTTTTTTTATTGCTTCTTGTATTGTCACCGGAAATCTGTCCACATGCAAAATTTTAACTTGATTGGACACTGGGAAGTAAAAATAATATCGATTTCAAGACTTGTACAAATTCAAAATTTTTTTCAAAATCTTAGAAAATTTTCCAAATTTTTTTATTGCTGTCATTGTCACCGGAAATCCGTCCACAGGCAAAATTTCAACTCATTTGGTCAAATTTTCCAAATTTTGACATTTTTTTCCTATTTTGGAAAAGTTTCCATATTTTTTTATTGTTTCTTGTATTGTCACCGGAAATCTGTACACATGCAAAATTTTAAATTGATTGGACACTGGGAAGTAGAAATAATATCGATTACAAGATATGTACATAACAGACAAACAATCAAATCAACAAACAAACAAAAAGTGAAGTTAATATAAGCGTAGTATTTGTCCCGGAATATTATATAACTTTGTAATTATATTTTATACAAACAAGTTTATCTGCTATCATAAACTGCTATCATACAGATATTTGTTTCTGCCACTGTATGCGGCAACACCGTAATGCGCTAGAGCGTAGCGTGATAGCGACAACTGGTCCCTTTTTCGTTCGCAATAAAAACGCATTTTTTCATGCTTTTCCAACCGCAGACGGGTTTCAGACGAACACATCTGATAAAACACACAATAATGAGAGTAATTAGCCAATAAAACAAAAATGTGTATTTTGCACCAGTTTAACTTTATTTCCGATTATCTGCGTAACTAGAAACGGACAACTGGTCCCTTTTCACATCTACGCACACATATCGTAACTTGTTATATAGCATCACCACCACCAGCACCACCATGGGTAGCACGCGAACGAAAATCCGGGGCGCTCCGGGATCGACTCCGGGCGCGCGACGACAGAGGGCGTAGTCGCCACATCGCGAAGTCCCACCCCGACGCTCCGCCCCGCCTATTTTCCCGGTGAACCGATCAGTAAGCTTCAGCACCTCGCGAAAACGTGGATCGCAGTAGTCGAAGACAACTCACCATATATTCTTCCGCTCCGTCGTCGGTTCCCGAGAAATTATTATGTGATACACCAAACCGACATTTACCGCTCTCAGTGATATTTTTTACGGTTTAATTTTGTTGTGTTGGTTTTCGTTTTTCCTCGCTGTGGAATTTGGGCACGACGTTTCGACGATGTTGGTCATCCTCAGGCACGTACCAGGGATTTTTATACTGATAAGTTTAGGTATGTGTAGGTTTAGATGTTTTTTTTTGTTTCTGTTAGTGTTGGGTGAAAGTGTGAGAGACAAAGATGAAGGAGTCTGGTGAAAAAATCTAATTATGTTGGTGAAAGTGTGTGAGTTTGTTGTTAAGCGTAATCTGGGTCACGCCGGTATATGTGGTGAGGTTCTTTACCTCTATTATGGTGGTACTCTAATTACATTGTTGGTATTTTGTATCGGAAACGTTTGTGGATAATTGGATTTGCTTATTGCATAATATGCGGGACATGGATCAGTTTGCGAAAACAAAATGAAATCGTTGATACAAATTAAGTATGTTAGCAATAACAACTTACTGCAGACGAAGAAATAACCTCAAAAAGGTAATGTTAGAATCAGCTCCAAATGGAGTTCTTGGTTCTTATTGGTATGCATAGGTATGCATTATCATATTTTGTGATGTCCAAGCAAATATTTTGACATATTTTAGGACATTGAAATCTTCCTTATTATAATACAGTCTGTATTAAAAAAAAAACGGAATAAGCCATAACATTGTTGTTAATCCTTCAATTGATGTGTACTAAAAATAAACTTAGGTAGTGGCTTTTCTTATAGTATAAACTAGTAAAAGTAATACATACTTCCATAGCCACTTATATTTTAACAGGAGTATGACAACTTTTGTTTTTAAAATGGGTTGGTTTTTTCATCAAAATTTCAGTAGAGCATTTATTTCTGAATAGAATGATCAAATTGTGTGGGCTTACCAGGGTTGCCAGGTTTTAGTTTTCCAAATATGTATATGGGAATACCTACTATAAAGTTGTGCTGAAATAAATCCAGACTCACAAGTTTCCTATCGCGTAAGGTTTTCGAAAAAGTTAGCGTCAAAGTGTTAAAAATTGTTTTTCATAACGTTATAGGAAACTTTTGAGCACGGATTCGTATTCAGCGCAAAGAAATCTATCGGAAACACGTGAGCAATTTTCATTCGCAAATCCCTGTTCCCCACAGTTATCAGTATTTCCCATTTTCATTTACTTTCCTAGAAAATTTTCGAAAAGTTGAAAAGCATGTGAAAAACAACACTTGAAAAACATAAGCCTGTCAAAAGGTAAGGGGGTGTGGATTCTAAATCCACTAGCTTGTTCATAATGGATTTCTAAATATGCCTTTGTCTTTATTATTAAAGCCTTTTTTCGATACAGCTTATCAAAAGTACTTATCTTCTAAATTGAAGTCACAATATTAGGGACGTTTGCAGGTTATTTGTAATGCCTAAGAAAGGTGTATACAAAAATCCAGCTGCGTTTCCAAAGGTTTCTGAATACCAGTAACTGTGGATAATATTTGCAGATGGTTTCAATTCAAATTTGAGAAAGTACAGTATTCTTTGTTCTAAGCATTTTACCAATAGGCACATCTATAGCCAGACATCCTAGGCACATCCTTGCCTGGCCAGACGGACAGTGTATAGTCTTTTTACACCTATGACGCCGTTTTTTTATTGTTTACGGAAAACGTCTATGACGACGTTTTCATATCTCATCTGAATACAAAGAATTGTTGAATCTATATCTAGACATTGGTCTTTCATAATGTAGTAGTAAAATTTTTAGTAATTAACATACACTCTCTAACCGACAATCCAGTGATTGCCTTATTCTGTCCTGATTTCTCAGAAACCATCTTGTGAAAAATATTTTGAATTCAGTTTTAAGTTTTAGTTTTGGGCGTATACCTACAGGGTTTATTTATTTAGAGCCCTGCAAGTATCGAAAAAAGTCTTCTTCTATCGAAAAATTCTGGGCAACAATAAATCCTCTACTACATAAAAAATACGCCTGAAAAATATAAAAAGAACTTTTCTTATATGAAGGAGGGGCACCAGGACGTGCTACTAGTTATGTTGTAGACGGCGGTTGTGTGGAGAAACTCAAGTCAACATCATATTTTTTAGCTTTCTTTTTTTTTTTTTTTTTTTTTTTTAGTGCAAAAAGTATGACGATTGTCTTACCCTAATTCTTACAGCTTTTGAGTTATTATCTTATTAGTCTAAAAATCGTCGTTTTAAGAAACAAATTGTATATCAACTACTATACATTTGTTCAGTGATTGATGCCAAAATAGCATTTAAAATGGATGTTGCATTTTCAAAAAGTTGCATTTTTACGTCGAATGTATGCAAACGCTGGTACAAACACTAGGCGAGAAAATGTTTTATAAAAGCGTCTTTATTTTTTATGTAGGGTCATAGCGTCAAACTTGAGCTGAAAAGAGCTGAAAAGTTTTTTGTACAAAAGGGTCCAAAGGAACTGTAGGTTTACCCTTAGCATTTTTCGACGATTTTGCAAATGAACCGCCATTTCTGTAATTTCTTCAAAATAGTTAAATAATAAATTAAAGTAGAGGAAATTTTGTACAATTTATGTCTATGATATCTTTTGGTAAAATTAATAGATTAGCTGCATGAGCAAATTCTATTTGATCGAGATCGGTCGTGTCTGCATTAAAACTAGTTAGCCAGGATTTGATAGATATTTTGATTCTATTGATAGTGTTGTCAATAATTAACATCAGAGTTTATAGTTAATATCAATATTTTATTAAGATTCACTTGTCTTTTTTCCCAAAAATTTCTTGCAAAGCCAGGCATATGAACAGTGAATTTAGAAAAATAAATCCTCTACAACATGTTGAAGAAATAATTGGCACTATATCAATTAGAAACAAAAATTGTTCATGCTAGGTTCTTTTTGGTTCACATCAATCGGATGATTACCAAACGTTATGGAATGTTTTTTATACAACCTATATATAATAAATATGTAAAAGAACAAGTAAATATATAAACATTCATATATTGTTAGATTTTAGTCTCCTGCTCATAATTTTCGCGACTTTTTCAAAACATATATACCGTTATTTTTTACTTTGTCATTAATTTTGGCATTTGCGAGTTTATAAACAATCTTAAGAGATGCTCTGGCAAGTTTACTTTAGACATCAAAATGGTCTCAAAGTACCCCTTACTGTTTGGTTTTTATAATATATTCTCACAAATTTATGGCTGACTAATGATTTCAATATAATACTGTTACATAGCTCTTAATGGGGGCGGCTCTAGGTCAGGATGGAGATGTAAATATAAAAGTCACAGTGTTGTTTACATTGTTCGTGTATTGCTGACCATGCAGAATTCCAATACTACAGCTGATATCTAAAATACAATAGTCGCGCTACACTACAAGTTGGTGCTGCAAACTACTGATCCCGTTCCCATCCTTTGCCGTGGCTTTTATATTGAATTTGGCAAGACGTCATGACCTGTTTTGAGCCCCCAAAAATCCTGAGTTAGGATTTTTGGTTGCACACGGCCTTTGATATAAATCATAGTTAATTTGCACGCTTGCCACAAAGGAATGTCTTTGTTCCGATATGAAAAGCCTGACGTCTGCATTTCTGGACAGGCAACTGTCTGCAGGTTGGGTTGGATGACCTGATCTCAATTGTACAATGCAATTAAACTATACTTCGTAACAATACTTACTCTCAGAAACCTTTTTGCAAATTTTGCAAATAAATATAATAAATAATAATAAAAGCCCTTTCCCCGGCACCCGGGTGATCCAGGTGATCAATTTAAAGATTCAGAATGAAAAGTGGATAAAGACCATATGTTTTTATCCACTTTTCATTCTCATGCCTTCAATTATTGTCGGTGATACACCATACAGCAACGAAACTATATAAAAGTAATTATTCTGTATCATTCAATGCGCACCAGAATACGATTCTGGCACACAAAAAATAATCCATTAGATCGATATTTTATATGGCGTGTGGTAATCACTCTAGCACGATAGCACTAAATAGTGGCATACCAAACGTTATTTTTAGCTTGTATTATAAAATTAATTAAGTGTTGATTATTTTAAACAATTCCCTTTAATTAGAAAACACTTTTTAGAAAGCCCACATACTATTCTGGTCAGTCCTAAAACAACCCATAAATAACAACAACGTATGTTTTCGCCAACCATTTATTATATTTTTCTTTTAGATTCCAGGACATTTGGCACAAAAACATACATTAGCTGTAAAACGTATTCTTATTTTTTTGTATATTTAAACTGCACAGAAAAGCACTGACAGATCTTTCTCTTCTCAAAACCATCAAGTTGATATGGTGCACGAAACCTGAGACTAGAAGACGCAAAAACTGATCAAACCGTCGAAACCGTCGATGCCCTTCAGGTTTCAACTTCTGCACATGCAGACGGCTTCATTCATATCAGGTGGCCTGATCGATGCTGGGAAGCAATGATATTCATAATCCTCCTCGCCGGCATCGACACCATCTCCACCATAACCTCCTGCTGCGGCAGAATCACCTCCATTCGATGCTCCTCCAAAGGACATCTTGTACTTCTTGGCCAGATGCTTGCCGTTGGCGAATTCGCTTGGGCCGCAGATAGGGTCAGGTCTCGTTAGGCATTCGGGCGATCCGTGGCACTCGGTTCTCTGGCAATCGTCTTGCAGTCCGTTTCGCTTCTCGCAATCGCAACCGACGTACATGATGCTCGCACGCAACTCCCGAGATTTGCTCTGCGTGAGCCTGTGGACGGTTTCCTTCTTTTCTGCGGCTTCCGCCTGTCCGCGTTTTACCTGCTTTCCTTTGCTGACGCTCTTCTTCCCTTTCGATACCTTGTAGCAAACCTACGATGAAAAAGCAAATGTCATACTTCAAAGTTTAGTGCGTTTATAATACGACCTGTTTTGAAAAAATAAAATTGATGAACAACGAACCAATATTGTCTGTTTATTTCTAAATTTGTCGATAAACAATAGGCAATCCAAAGAGCGTCAAACTTAGAGTTGAAAAGCTTTTTGTTCAACAGGGTCCAAATGAACTCGATTTTGCAAATGAACAGCCATTTCTGTAATTTCTACAAAATAGTTAAATAATAAATTAAAGCAGACCAAATTTTGTACAATTTGTGTCTATGACATTTTTTGGTAAAATTAATAGATATAGCTGCATGAGCAAATTCTATTTGATCGAGATCGGTCCATGGACGCCCGCAGAAATATTTCCAGGGGGTGCAAAACGAAAACCGGCAATGGGTTGAGGTTAGAGTTGACAACTCCAAAAAACAGGGTTAACGTAAACTGGAGCTACCGTTCTGCTTTTGGTATAAACCGCTCATACCTCAAATTGTTGGTAATTAAAAGACCTAGATCATAGTTTTACCCCATGGACAACTAGCCCTAAATGGCGATAATGTCCGTTTGAATATCAAACGTATTTTAACATTTGCTGCAGAAAAATATTTATAAATTTTGGAAAAAATTTTGCGTAAGTTTCCAAATTGTTGGTAGTTAAAAGACCTAGTAGCCCTTCGACGTTCGGAGTAGTGCCCCATGGGCAACAACCCTTAAATGACGATAGTGTCCGTTCGAATGCAAACGTATTTCAAACAGTTGCTAAAGAAAAATGTTTATAACTTTTGCAAAAATTATTGCATAAATTTCTATCATACCTCAAATTCTTGGTAATTAAAAGACCCTTTGACGCTCGAAGATTTGCACCATGGAGAACAAGCCCTAAATCGCGATAATGTCCGTTCGAATAGCAAACGTATTTCAATCAGAAGCTCAAGCAAAATGTTTATAACTTTTGCAAAAATTATTGCATAAATTTCTAGCATACCCCAACTTGTAGATAATTAAAAGACCTAGTAGCCCTTCGACGATCGAAGTTTTGCGCCATGAACAACTAGCTCTAAATGGCGTGAATCTCCGTTTGAATAGCAAACGTATTTCAATCAGTTGCTACAGAAGAATGGTTATAACTTTTGCAATAATTGTTGCATAAATTTCTATCATGCTCCAAATTGTGGGTAATTAAAAGACCTAGTAACCCTTCGGCGCTAGGACATTTGCCCCATGGACAACAACCACTAAACGGCGATAAAGTCCGTTCAAGTAGCAAACACATTTAAATCAGTCAACTTTGCTAAAATGATAACATAATCAGTTGCCACTTGTTCGTTCTGTTTCTTTTTTTGTAATTGAACATCTGAAAATTTGTATGTCTAAGTTCAGAAGGTTATTACTTATTTTATTAATAACTTCTATTATTTTATTATTTTTTTCAATCAAATGTTATATGTTTCTAACACTAGTTATAAATCAGCATGTATTTCGTGTCTGCATTAAAACTAGCTAACCAGGATTTGATAGATACTTTGATTCTATTGACAATGTTGTCAAAACATTAGAGTTTGACACAATTTGACACTGCTGTATAGTATAATAAAGTTATGTGTATGGTCACACTAGATTTTTTTTCAAAACTTCTTTTTTATTAACTAGAAAAAAGGTCTAACGCCCGGTTGTACCACCACTCGCAAACCGTCTGATCAGCAGACCGGTTGATCAAAGGTGACCGATGATCAAGACGCGATGCGTTGTACAAAGCCCGGTCGGGTGCCGGTTAGCCGATCAGATGATTTGGCGCGGTTGGCAGTACTCGTCTACCAAAAGCCAGTACATTTAATAGAAACTACGTGAAAAGTCCGCAACCAAACTAACACAGCAAATAAAGTGGTAGTAAACATATAAATATCACGCTGAACTGTTGAAACTTTAAAATAGGCCATTGTAGATATTATAATACAATATTTATTATAGCAGATATTAAGTTACTTTCTACTATAACAGATATTTATTTATAAACATTTTGCTTATTATTTTTTACATTGGAAATTTGTTTATCATTGATATTCTCAACTTGAAATCAATTGGTGCCTATTTATGTCAATATAAATAGAATTTTAGTTCTAAACTGAAATGAATACTTACCCTACCCATTTTCAAAGTGATAAACTAAGCCTACTTAATTAATCTTTACGGAAAATGTAGAAATAAGGGTGTAAATAAAAGTTTATAGTAAATTATTTATTTAAGCAAAACTATACATCATTAGTTATCAAAAAATCTTTCAATATTCTTAAATTAACATATTTCTAATTGCAACGTCGCTCTGGTTATCAATGTTAACATGATCATCGATAATAAGTGGCAAAATTAAAATTGTGATATCATCGTCCACTTCTGGTTGCTGATCGTGCATGTCGCAGGCGATGGTGTGTAGGACAGCTGTGACAATCACAATTCCATCCATTTTATGGACATACAATTAAATCGCCAAGGATAAAATGGGCGAGACACCAAAAGAAGCCGGCTACCACGTGTCTCGTTCGAATTAAGGAATCGTTGGTGTCCTGTTAATGGATTTCCGTCATGGGATAGGGTTTAACACCATATCCACTATAATAGTTTTAAAAATCTCCATTTTCAAGCTCTGCTTTCAGTTGGGAATTTCAGAAAATATTTGCATCTGGTCACGATAGCTGTCTATCAGCTAACTGGCTATCGGCAAACAATGTTTCAAAGATTTAGCGTGCTACGGATCACCTGGACATTCAAAGAAAATAACCTTTTGAGGTTTCTGTAATTTTCAGCCACTTCACCACCTGGATTTTTAGATAATCTGAACCTCCTCCAAAACTCGACATCGTTCCACTGTTAAAAGTGATTGGGCCAGTCTCTCAACACTGGCCGCAGTCGTGGATGCTGCACCATGTCCACCAGTTAATCTTTATTATCGGTCACGGCCCCAAGAAAGTCCCTTCGTACTGGATCTACAAGCAAATTAATTGAAAATATGGAGCCCAAAAAATGCAAACAAAAAATAAGAACTGTAGATAATGATAAATGTATACGAAACTGATATTATAAATACTGCATACACTTATTTTTCTAGTACTTACCAAAATTAATCCCAGAGATTTGTTCGCTGATGTCAATACTAGATGTAAACACAAACAATTATAGGTTAGCGTCACTCAAGCGCCTGCCATGCGTCTGCGCGCCAGTCTTGATCAAACGATCACCGGCCAATATACGGCGGTCAACTTGCAGCGTGGTTACGGACCAATCAACCTCTGATCAAGGTTGGTACAACGAAAAATGCTCCGCTGACCAATGATCAACGTGATTGGACGGTCATCAGAGTTGGTACAACCGGGCGTAAAAATCAGCATAGTCGGAAATGCCGTGCTATTATACTTCTTCACTTGTCTTTGCCTCGACGCATGCGCAGTGGACGCATTTCTAAGGTCTGCCAACAGTGCCAACGTTAAGGTGCGTTCCCACGAGGCGTGAAGACGAACGTGTATCACACTTTCGTGCTTGCTGTCGTGCATCAGCTGGAGTGACTCCACCAGTCGTGGGTCGTGCACAGTTCACACGGACTGCGTGTCAACGAAAACGTGACAGTTGATCGCGGAAACTCGACCATGAACGAGCTGCTCATCGAGACTTGTGCAGTGGTCAGTTCGGTTTTTGGTGCTATTTTAGCACAAAGGATGAATCGGTTGCCCGAACCAAAAAAAAAAAACGGAAGAAAAGACGATGGTGATGACTATACGCGAGCGAACTCACGACAAAAATCAAACAAGTTTGATCTGAGGCGTGAGCAGAACGCTTGCGTGTGACAGCACGCAGTGACAGTAGCTAACGCACGTCACTTCGTTCACACCGGTCGTATTCCTCGAACGCGTGTCTCACGCTATCGTATCACGCTCCGTGGGAACGCAGCTTAAGACATTTTATTTTAACATACCGCAAGAACATTTTATAATCGATTTCAGTTATGTAAATTAATTTGCACTTACATGTTTACAGCAAAATATTGCAGACGATACCACCTCACACAATCACGTTTACTACACCGAAAAACTAATTTTCGCCAAATCGCAAAAATATCAGGAAATGAGTGAGAAATAGTGAGTATTACAGTTATAAAGACGAGTGGAAAACTAATATTTTTTTAAATTGAGTAGAGGATGTTTTTCATATGAAATGGTTACCCCAATCTCTCATCAAATTATAATTACTGATAACACTGGTAGTTATTTATGCCAAAATTATTACAGAGTGAATGATCATTCAAATCAGGAAGCAGAAATTCTAAATTGTATATAGTTTTTAACAAATAATGCATTTTTAGGTTTTTAGCACTGATTTTCGCAACAAATAAACCATATTCAGAATTTCTGCTTTAAAAATCAGATTCTACTAAAAACGCACATATCAGAAACAGTTTTTACTTGTTTGATTTTGTTCATGGTTAGTCACTTTACTTATATTTTTCAAAACTTAAGTACTTAATAATTAAAATGCTGTGCTATCTAAACCCAGAAGGAAGATTTTTTTTAAGTTAATAATTGTGGTATGTATATTTATTGTAGTTAACAAAATAAAAACTTTTTTAGTTTATTTTAAATTACTAAAATTCCACTTGGGGGGCAAGCGTTATTATGTATTGATCGATTTCAAATTTCACAGAAATTAAACGTGGGTATAAGAAACAACTTGAGAATCCTGCAGAAAAACAATTAAAAGTTTAAAGATAAAGACAGACCTCATCATTTGAATCTTATTTTGTTGATTACTTGAGGAATATTTAAGTGAGACTGCCAGTCCCTTGAGCTACCACTTAACGAACTTTAACTGTAATTAAAAAAAATCTTATTTGTCCCAATCGTTGATTTATAGTCTGGTGTACCAAAAAAGTAGTAAACTTGAGATTTTAGTAATTTGTCTTTCTAGAAATTTAAGTTGACACCTAAAATAATCCAGCAGAAATGTATCAAAATCCCTCCGCCCATACGAAATGCGACCTTATTTACTTATTGCATACGATGCGGCGTTTGGCCTGACGTCATAGATCTGACACCACTGTGCGCACCGTGATTTTGTCAAGACTCGCGCGCCCGCGCGTGGTATTGGCGCCGTACAGCTGGAGCCTAACCTAGTACGACAACAACAACGGAATACCCGTAGGGGATGTGCCTTGTGATTTATTGGGGATGTGTATTGTGACTTATAGTGTACAATAAACGTTTCAACACGGAATAGTTTGAGGTAACGCATGCAACAGTTTAGAACGAGTAAGTTAATATAACATACCTATCTTGTTAATTAGCAATAGAAAACGTATTTGTGCCAAATCTTTAAAATTCTTACATTAAGTAGCTAAAAATATATGCCGGGAATAAAAATATACACTTCATTGAAGACTGTTTACTTACTTCACCAGAGTAACCACTTTCTTAAATCTAGTAATTATTCCAAGAAATAAAATACCTTGGTTGAAGTCAATAATCTCTCGCGTGTATATGAACCTATCAACTATTTCAGCCAAGTAATTCTCTCTTCGTTCGAGAGATCACTTTTCTGTGTTTACAAAGAAACGTGCCATAACTCAATACATAGTTTCCTTGAACCAACAAGAGAAGCTGTACAGATAACTTTTCTTATCTACAAAAACAACCTTACCATCATAGATGGAGGATCGCAAGGTTCGCGTTCCACCTTTTTGGGAGCGCAAGGACAACAACATCCTTCAGGACATGCGCAACACTGCGATGTCTGTGAAGGCGGCGGCGGTGCCGGTGGCGCAAGAGCAACATAGTTGCAAAAACACTGGTAGTCATTCTGCAGATCGTTGGACAGTTTGGTAAGGGCACCAACCGCCAAGCGATTGCGTTCCATCTCTTCCATTGCGGGACACACGAAAGCCATTGTGGGCGATTTGAGAAGATGAAGAGCACAACACTTGAAGATTTTGGGTGGGCCGAAAAATTATTACTAGGAATTTTGGATGGATGACTGCCGAAAGTTGGGTTCTACACTGACATTTTTTGAAATGTTTGAAGTTTGTTGTTGTCTTGGTGTTTCATGGTGATTGTGGCATCGGTTGACATATGCAATTCACATGTCCAAAATGGAAAACTGCTTGATAATTTATCATTACATGTCTAATCAAGGTTTGTATTAATCTTAGAGAGTAAATATCCCATAAAGACAAAGCAGGTATTTTATATGAAACACTTCTTTCTTGTGAAGAACATATATCGAAAACCGCCAACTTTTGATTACGTGTTTATTGTTTATTTTATCTTAAAATGTGATAAAGCAGTTTTACAAAACCATCACTTTTCGTAACTTGATGACATGTTTCTTTTTTGTGTCACGGCCTCCCGGAATATTGCTGAATACAGTCGTCCGCGTTTGTGGTTCATGAAAACTTCCGTACGAAAACGACTGTGGTTATAGGTTTGATAATAAAATTAAGTTTGATGAACATTTGTTACTGTTACTGTGACAGAATCAATTTCAAAGGCAGTTTTCTGGAAGACAATTGACCGTCCAAAAATATTGATAAAATTGTAAAATTGATTTTTTTAATGAATAGTGAATAAACGTATTTTTAACTTTCTTGTGCTGAATACGAATCCGAATTATAAAACTTGATATCAAGAACGCGTTTTAGCAATAAATTTATTTGTGTGGGCGTCACGTAACGAAATGATCTGTGCTTTAGAAAACGCAGGTGAACAAACTTTCATGATTGCAGGTAAAAGTATAAAGTTTTTACTGTAAAGGTTTACTTTGAGGCACTTTTGAAGTTTCTATCGGATTGGCCGCTAGAAGTTTGCAAAATATTCAATTATCTTCTTCTCGCATTTTTTTTATATGAGATTATAAAATTTGAGCAAGTTTTTTTGTCATAGCAAGTAAACCTAAAATGATTATAAGCAAAACAGAAAAGGCAAAGTTTAAATACAGTCTGTATGTCAGGTAAATCTTTTATGAAACGATAAAGTGTTAAAACCCTGTACCTCTTTTTGACCTAATTTGTATGTTTATCTACGACTCACATATAATAAGGTCATTGCATAAGTATCTATGACTATATAATCCCCATCATGATACACGCTAATGATTACAATGACACTAGCGTTGTATAATAATGACAGTTCGTTCAAATAATGACTTCATTATTTGAGCGAACTGTCATCGTTATACAACGCTAGTGTCAAAGTCTGTCAAAACCTACGTGGATGGCAGTTATGACTGTTCGCCTCGCCATCATTGACAAATACCTTTAAAATATTTGATATAAAATGGAATTTGTAAGTCGTAGATAAAACGTCGTATTCGACTCGCACACAACGGATATAAATCGCTGGCATGTTTACATGCTCGTCAAATAATATAATATTCATAAAACCGCAAATATAGTCTTTTTTCATTTGTTTTCGAATAGTACTTCGTTCCATGTAATCCACCAGGAATTATTTTACAAAACAAAATCGTAGAATAAAGCTTTGGTGTTTGATTTTGTAAAGTTTTTACGCGCACTTTGTGGGTCATATTGCACGCGAAAAATACATATTTTTTTATTAATGGAAACAAAGAATTTATGTGTTTGTGTATGTTGCAAAGTGATGTTCAAGCAATATTTTACTGTACAGAAAAATACATCGCTGTATTTTGTTGAGAAATTATCTACAAAAATGTGGAAATATTCAATATGTAGGGTAGGGTGGGGCACATTTGGACATGGGGCAGAGTTGGACCATTGAAATTTCTATCTGTATTTGCGAAAATATTCAAGCACAAATGTAAATATAGAAACCGTTCGTTCATGAGGTACGTGTATTTATGTCTGTGTTTAAATATTTTCGCAAATGGAGATATAAATGGCAATTGTACAAAAGTGCCCCATGTCCAAATGTGCCCCACCCTACTCTATCATGCGTGCCAAAAAGAGTAGTATACTACATATATGTACAACCAAGTATACTGAAAAATGATTCTCTTATAACCTATACGCTATCATTCTGACATTACTCCTAAGAAGTATAAACCGTTGATTGTCAACGAATATAGGTAGTCAGCCATGGGTTAGTTGGGGCCTTGAGCAAGATTCTAGCAAGATTTATTAACAAATTATAGCCTTTTCGACTTATATATTTATTATATATTTATGCTCGTACTCAGGTTATCTGGTAACATACTCGGTATGCCACATGAAGGTAGCTGATGGAATTCGATGTTTTACGTGAGCATATAATAGTATATCATTTGACGAGCACATAACTAAGGATGACTAAGGATATAAATCGCGAGCATGAAGTTTATACGCGAACCGTAGGCGACCGTATAAACATGCGAGCGATTTATATCAGTTGTGCGCGAGTCGAATACGACGTTTTATCTACGACTCATAAATTCCATTGTATATCAAATCTATTAAATGTATTTGTCAATGGTGGCGAGGCGAAATGTCAAATAAGTGTCATCCACGTAGGTTTAGATTGACTTTCACAGTACCTTCGTATAATGATGACAGTTCCTTCAAATAATGAAGTCATTATTTGAACGAACTGTCATTATTATACAACGCTAGTGTCATTATAATCATTGGCGCGTATCATGATTGGGATTATATAGTAATAGATACGTATGCAATGAACTTATATATGAGGCGTAGATAAAAAATAATAATAATAATAGTTACATTGTTTTCTGAAAGATTTATCGTAAATGAGCCATAAAACGGCCCGTAGGTGTCAGCAAGCCTTCTTCTAATATCTATGAATTTCTATAAATTTTAACAGGCATACCTAGTGCTGTATTCCTGTGTTTATTTCCTGGACTCTTTTTGGTCTAAAGTTACCAAACAACGTGAATATTTTAAAACTCTTTGGCTCGGACTAAGCCAGTTCGCACCGAGTGCGTGCTAAAAAGTGTATAAGTCAAAAACGCTATAATTTGTGAATGAATCTTACAGAAAACTCTGCTCTCTGAATGTCAAGGCCCCAGCTAACCCATCGCTGACTATCTGTATCCATTGACAATCAGCGCTATAAACCATTGAAACACCAACTGTCAAGTTGACAAATAAAACACGCCAGAATTACATGATGTAAAAATTAGCTGTACGACTTTTTGGAGCGCATAGTACAACCGTTGATTGTCAATGGATATAGATAGTCAGCCATGGGTTAGTTGGGGCCTTAACATCCAGAGGGCAGGGTTTTCTGCAAGATTCATACACAAATTATAGCGTTTTCGACTTATACACTTTTATGCACGCACTTGGTGCGAACTGGCTGAGGTCGAGCATAAATATATAATAAATATATAAGTCGAAAAGGCTATAATTTGTTAATGAATCTTGCTCAAAACCATGCCCTCTGGATGTTAAGGCCCCAACTAACCCATGGCTGACTATCTATATTCGTTGACAATCAACGGTACAACGATGGTACAACGTGCACAAAAGAAGACAGCTAATTTTAGCATCATGTAAATCAGGCTTTTTATATGTCAAGTTGACAGAATGACTGCGTATAAGTTATAAGGAAAACATTTTTCAGTATATTTGGTTGTACCTACACATGGACGATAGAAACAGATACGCACATCAGCGTACAAAAATCGTTTTGTTCTGCGCATCTACGTCACATCAGAATGGCTGTCACAGCCATGTGGACAGCCATGTGTAAAACTCGCATATATTTTGTAACCGAAAATGTAAACATCGATGGGAAATATTAAAAATAGCAATGTTTAGTAAGTTTATATGAAAAAAAGTCGGTAAAAGCAATTGAGAAACTAAATTTAAATAATTGCATCGTCAACAGAAGTATGATTTATAGGTTAGGCGTGAAGAAAAAATGATTTTTAAACTTTAAAAGCGAACTAATTTACGGTTTAACCCTGTCTAAGCAATGAAATCAGACTTTAATGTCCCAGATCATATTTCTAAGGGCCGATATTACAAAACACGTTATACCATGGGATAACCTTAATATTGGCATAAATACCAGAATAATTTGTTATTACTATGGAAACAAATATTTTAGCCAATGGGAGGCGACAGAGGGTTATTTATTCTAGAAATAACTATTCTACTGCATATACGTAAGATTGTAAGATTGGCCCTTAAGGTAATACAATATATTATAATAAATGAACTTTGAACAAGAATTATGAAAAAAAAAAGATTGCTTGCAAAATACAATCTAAACAATACTTGCATAAGTTTATTTTATAGAACCGAAAAAATGCACTTTGGTGATTTATTTCTATTTTGCTGTTTTCAATGTATTTTTGTATGATTCGTATCTAGTGTGACGTCACAGCAATCAGCTGATTGTCAAACTCGCTTAGAACTGATTGACAACCTGCGCAGTGCATAATCTTCTATTCTATTATTCTTGGGTTGTACATACATACATACATATATAAGTTGTACTACTTTTTTTTTTGCTTCAAATGCAAACACGACTATCGGCGTCTGTGTATATTACCACCAATTCGCAAGGCCGCAACTAACGAAATAAAAAGCTAAAAAAAAATGGGGAAAAAGCTGACGACATTAAGGGAACAAAAAGATTTGGGAAGAAGACACGTTACAACCGTCGAAGACGAGGCTGTCTTAGTGTAGAATGGGAAAACCGTGGTATTAAGATTAAAGGTATGATCAATTTTTGGACGAATTTACGACCGCTACTGCGCAGGTGATATATAGACAACCAACATTGCATATGTCAAACTTAGGGGTTATGCCACTAACAATTTATAAAATATAACAGACAAATGTACTTGTATAAAAAGAAAACTTTCAAGCATTTGCATTATGTGCGCAGAAATAAGCATAAATAAGCAAAAATTGGTTTGGTACTAGTTATGTTTACGTTATTAGGGGTTATGCCACTAACAATTTATAAAATATAACAGACAAATGTACTTGTAGAAAAAGAAAACTTTCAAGCATTGGCATTATGTACGTAGAAATAAGCATAAATAAACAAAAATTGGATTGGTACTAGTTATGTTTACGTTATTATTCTTCAACCATGCAGCGCCGCCCAGCGGATATTAACGTAACGAAGATTTTCGCAGATTCTCATCCCCACTCCACATGAGTATGAGCATACCTCTAATAATAATACCACGGGAAAAACAATGCTTTATATGATGTAAACTTGTCAATGGAAGGCCCAAATTTTCCTGCTCCACAACGTACGCGTTGCGGCGTATTTTTGCATATATGGCTAGAGAGAGAATTCTATGACTTTTGCTTTTGGTATTTAGCTTAAAATCGTTAAGTATCTTCGCGGATTAGGAATATCCGCTGTCTACTCATAACATATGATCACAGGTCACCATTCCTATAACCAAAAAAATAAGATTTGTCAGAATGACAGCGTAGATTTAAACAAGCACCTTTTACAAAACCAGAAAAATATATTCAGGATCTTTGGTTGCATATGTGATGTAACTACAAAAACGAATTTTGATGGGATTTTCATCCAGAAGGTCTTTGTATTTTAGGGAATATTGAAGAAACGACCTCTACGCTTTTTACAAGTCACGAAAAATTTAGATTATCATCCTTACCATGAGTTGTGGTGGTTCGCAAGGTTCAGGTTCTGGTTTCTTTGGTGCACATGGACAGCAGCAACCCTCGCAACTGCAAACCTGCGGTCGAGGTGGTGGCGGTGGCACATATTCGCAAAAACATTCGTAATCTTTCCTAAGATCGGCGGCTATTTTGTTGATAGCTTCAAGAGCGGCGCGATTGCGCTCCATCTCTTCCATCTGTGGACAGTAGAAAGGCATCGTGGCGGTTTTTGGGAAGCACTAAACTTGTAAATTTTGAAGGCAGGCCGAAATATTGGAATACGGAGAATTTTGAGATGTTGAACGTTCGAAATTAGATGTTAAAATGACATGTTTGCAAATGTTTGATGGTTTGTTAGTTTGCTAATCCATGGTGATAATATTGAGAATTAATTTTGATTAATTTAATTAATTTCATAACTCAGGAGTCTGTCAAATACCCGATTAATAATCTGTATATTCAGCGTGTCCAAAAGTGCAAAGACAAACAAAGGGCGGATACGCAAAACTGTTCTTGTATGTTTTGTTATAGATGGCGTTAGTATCGTACAGTTTTTGAGTTTTTGATTTATTTGCCGTGTTCATAATATTGGACTACATCTACAAACAATTTTCATTCCAAGAATATCGACCCGATATAAAGAGATTTGGACGTCCAAGAAATGTTGCAAAACAAGAAATTGTTAAATTGGCTCAAGAGTATCAGTTTATTAATATTAAATGAAAACTATCACAGGGGAAAAATTCTTCAGATAGCAAACTTGAGTAGTTTGCATCAATTTTAATATTTCATTGTTTGTTGTTATAGTTTACTCTTATTCTAACGTTTGATTTGAAGTTAAAAATATTAGCAACAAATTATGACAATTGCATTTACCATGTACTACCTACTACTATTGTTGACTGGCAAACAATCAAGGACGGTTAAAAGAATCAAAACAGCTGATAGATATTTATTCTTGTGTGCTCTTAATTTATAGATTGGGTCATGAATAAGCTTTAATGCTACTAATAAAGCGAAACATCACCTTTAGTAAACAGTTAGTTTGAATCACTTGACCTTCCGGGATTTTCCTTGATTTGTTTACCAACAAGTATGTCGATACTTCCACCATTGTTAAGTGCCTCATATAGTAACAATAACCGGTGCTTTGAGTTCTGTTTTCTCAACAGAAAAATGTTTTATCAACTAATTCGATTGTCAGGTATAGTCCAGTCATGGGAGATTTTTTATATACGTTGTATTCGGAAGATTAATTGCAGTCGATGAAACTCATACCTACCAATCGATAGCTTATGGTTTCAGTAGTGACATATTAAAATGTTTAGTGTTATAGTTAAAAGGAAAATATGTTATTATTTATAAACCATTAAAAAATTGTGCATGTCAGATTTTAATCTTTCATTCCTCGAATCTCACTCACTTAATCGCAAAACTAACAATACCACATTGTAGCGGACAAAATTTGCTATCAAAATGATTTGGGAACCTATACGACAAAATGAGGTAATTTAGTATACATTCAATTAATTTTTAACGATTCACGTCATCCGATCGTAATACTAAATTATACTATATACTACCAAATGTACTAAAGTAGCCGTTCATTTTCTCGTATAGGTTCCGCATCCTTGGAATAGTAAATTTTGTCGGCTGCAGAGCGGTATTTTTATTTTTGCGATTAAGTCAGTGGAGGTTCGAGGAACGAAGGATTAATGACTGACAGGCACAATTTTTGAATGCTTTTTCGTTAATAAAAAATGTTCCTTCTAACTATGATTCTAAACATTTTAATATTACTACAGGAACCAAGCTATCGACTAGTATGTTACATCAACTGCATTTGAATTTCCGAATCAAAATCTGGAATGATTGGACTAGTAAGTTCACTAATTTTGTAAAAATCCATAGAAATGTCGACAAACGTCATCAAAAATCCACTAAGATGGTCAATAATACATTTTTTACTTTTAATTTGGTGCAAGGGGGGTCGATGGCGTATAGGATAGAGCAGCTGCTATCTGCGCTGGAGGCCTGGGTTCAAATCCCGGCTCGGGCTAAAATCGACTGTCCTGGTATTTTAGGCAGGGAACAAATACTTTTGCATGCCGCCTTCCATAGGATGATGAACTAACCCGGGCCTCCAGCGCAGATAGCAGCTGCTCTATCTGCGCTGGAGGCCCGGGTTCAAATCCCGGCTCGGGCTAAAATCGACTGTCCTGGTATTTTAGGCAGGGTACAAATACCTTTGCATGCCGCCTTCCATCGGATGATGAACTAAAGCCGGTGGTCCCGTGTGCTGTCACGATGCGATGTGCACGTTAAGAACTCTTACTGGAGGTTGGGATTCCTTCAGTTCGACAAAATTCCTGGGTGTGTGTAGCCTGCCCTCAGCGTCGGTGATTGGCCTAAGTTGCGGAAATAGACCGACGTAAAATAAACAAGTCAAAAAAAATTTGGTGAATTGGTTTTAAGATCTGTGAATAAATACCCTACCTGAGGAAAACCTTCAGTACTTTTACGTGTTTTATGCTATTTTTACTTTATCATACGCAGTATGTAAAGTATTGTAATCGTGCCAAAAAAAAATTTTTAGATTTTAGCGGAAATATGTCTTTTTGGGTCCCCTGAACATTTTTGACCAAGGTACAAAAAAATGTCTGTGTGTGTGTGTGTGTGTGTGTGTGTGTGTGTGTGTGTATGTGTGGATGTGTGTACCCGTTTTTGTGGCGACGATTCCGGAGAAACTACTAAAGGTATCGGGACGAAACTTCATATTTAGAAGTTTCATAACCAAACTTAGAGCTGAAAAGCTTTCTGTTGAAAATGGTCCAAAGGAACTGCAGGTTTAGTCTTAGCATTTTTGAAACATTTTGTAAATAAGCCGCCATTTCTGGAATTTCGTCGAAATAGTTAAATAATAAATTAAAGAAGATGAAATTCTGAATAATTTATCACTATGACATTTTTTGGTACAATCAATGGTTTAGCTGCATGAGCAAGTTCTATTTCATCGAGATCGGTCGTACTCCTTTAAAACTAGTAGCCAGGATATGTCAGATTATATGTCAGATATGATTCTAATGACAGTACGTAGTGTCAAACGCAAATATTTTGACAACCTACTGTCAATATAAGCTGCGTTCGGATATAGTATACCGTACACTTTTTACACCCAATAACACATAACTGTCATTTGGACAGTGTACCCTGTGTCAGCGGAGTACAATATCCGACCGCAGCTTTATTCGACATATCTGACTAATTCTACTTGTTTTATTTTAATGCAGACATAGCCGATCTCGAACAAATAGAATCTCATGCAGCTAAACTATTAATTTTATATATAGTATGATAAAGTCATGTGCCTGGCCACATCAGATCTTTTTTTAATAAAATTCGGGCATAGGGTATTAGAAATTTAATGTTGAACTCAAATAAAAGCCTCCTTGATCCTTGCAAGTTTATTTAATTTACTGTAGACATGTTTCGGTGGGCACCACCATCATCAGTACGTACAAACTACAAAGGAAAAATAGCGAAATATGTAATGAAAAAAAATCAAAAATCTCTTTAAAAAAAGAATTTACGTCAACAATTATCTAAACGGATCATGAAGAGATTCGGGAACAAACTAATTTGGACGAGCACAGGAACAACGCAGTGTCAGTCACATGGTTTGAAGTAAAACACATAATTACAATCAAGAATATCAAAAATACGGAGACACAGTTAAAATTATTTTCAATACAGAGCGTGTTTCAGGTACGTGTGTATCGCATGGCAGCTCGAGGCAGAAGAAAAATGCGCGCGAAAACGAGCATACCGAAAATAGATACAGTAAGAATCAAAAAAATTTTACCACAACTTAAAGCGGGAAACAAAGAATTCAAAAAACAATAAAAAGGGGGGGGGGCGGATGGAACACAAAAATTAATAACTAAATTAAATTAATATCTCCGGCGTAATGGACTGGAGAAACTATAAGTATAAAAATAAGGGTTTGTAAATAAAATTAGTTTGATCATTAAGAAGAAAGGTAATAGGGTTTTTTTTGTGTCGTTCTATTTCAAATTGTTCAAGAAGGTCTAATTTATAACCTTTATCACATTTGTGAAGTAATTTAACATCTCTGTAATTAATAATATGCCCAGTTTCAACTCTATTTTTATATAAATTAGAAGTACTTTGATGAGAGTGGTGTTTACTCTGTGCATTGTGATACATGTGAAGCCTGCTACGTTGGTCAGACGGGCAGGGCTCTGGCAAAACGGATTGGAGAACATCGTCATCAAAGTACTTCTAATTTATATAAACATAGAGTTGAAACTGGGCATATTATTAATTAAAGAGATGTTAAATTACTTCACAAATGTGATAAAGGTTATAAATTAGACCTTCTTGAACAATTTGAAATAGAACGACACAAAAAAAATCCCTAAAAAAAATGGAACGAGTGCGCCAATACGTCTTATAAAACGACTGTAATATACTATTTTTTCTACTTTGCGTCATTAATTTTATATAAATTTAGAAATTGTGGTTACTATATTGCGCTAAATTAGAATCTAGGGTATTTCGCGGGTACCACGTGGCAGCACTGTAGTAACTGTCATTTTCGTTAAGGATGAGATATATGAGATAAAATCTTGACAAAATCTAATTGTGAATAAAATTACTCTACTTTAGCCTACAAGTTTCAATAAATATTCAGCGAGGTCTCAACGATGATCATAATGGAGCTTGGGGCAACAGTTTTAACCCTACTGTGATAACTTAACATGAAACTTAACCTAAAAAGTCAACAACTTTAATAGTGGTTTCATAAGTATAATAATCAGAATAGAAGTGTTTGGCGGTGACTGATTAGTTACTTCGAAGAACAAGAACTTACTAAAGAATTGTTTTAACGCCTAACGTTTAATAGCGGTGTCTACCTAATTCCGCTACGTAGCCGTTGTGGCTTATATATTTACAAGCACTTATAATTGAAACCCAATTTTAATTTCGGCAAAGTAGTTTATTAGAATAAATTATACTTAGTAAAATTACATGTGATGGAGGTAATACAAATATGTTGCACACAACCAGAACTAAGACGAAGTCGAAAGCGACGGACAAAAATGAATACGAATTGAGCCGAACAGAATTCGGTCCAAAATGTTACCGAAAACTTATACGTTACATAAACTAAGAAATCCTCTACACTTTAAATGTACTATAGCTTCATACGTGTATGCTGATAAACCATTGATTGCGCATATACAATCTCGTAGCAGTAATTAAAATCATTCATATCTGCGATGTAGGTTTGATCTTCGCATAATACCTAATTAAAGTAAATGTGGTCCTTGAATTATATCTGAAAAAGGGATTTGATGTTTAGTTGAAAAGAATGATAACGATCACTTACCAGAGTCGTAAAACATCACCGAAAACGTTATGCTGGCGTATTTTGATGAACACAGCAAAACTAAGAAAGCCACAACCTTTGGCCATATTATAGCAGGCTACACGCATGTTTAAATATGCATAGAATATTGATATTTCGCAGTTTATGCGATTGCAAGCGATTAAAAAGGGGCAGTGTGTGGTTATGTATTGTACGTTTGACATTTGGCATTTGATATCATTGTGTACCAATCCTGGCAATCTTAGACAAAAATGTTACTGTTTTCGGTGTTACAATGTGTTAATTGTAACACCGAAAACAGTGTTACAATGTGTGCATTGTGAATGCAAAGTAGAAAAATAATTTTAACTGTGTCTCCGTATTTTTGATATTCTTGATTGTGATTATGTGTTTTACTTCAAACCATGTGACTGACACTGCGTTGTTCCTGTGCTCGTCCAAATTACTTTGTTCTCGAATCTCTTCATGATCCGTTTAGATAATTTTTGACGTAAGTTCTTTTTTTAAAGAGATTTTTGATTTAATTTTTATTAGTTATTTCGCTATTTTTCCTTTGTAGTTTGTACGTACTGATGATGATGGTGCCCACCGAAACATGTCTACAGTAAATTAAATAAACTTGCAAGGATCAAGGAGGCTTTTATTTGAGTTCAACATTGATTTATTTCCTTGCACAAAGGACACTTATTCATAGTAGAAATTTGATTATAATTCCTGACTCCAAAATTTTACAACCTTCCAATTTCACATTTTAGCTAAAAAATACATTTATAACAACTGTTCCCTAAGACACTTTAAATTTAAATGTTCAAAATTGATAGTTTACTCATTTTAGAGCACCCAAAATATCTGGGGATACACAGTATTTATAATTTTCCGCCAATTCAACAGTGGTGAAAAATGGGATTTATTAATTGAAGTGATTGTTACGAAAACAAAGCGACACCGTGAATATAGTTACCATAGCTTGACTGGTGAAATCGTTTTGACAATTTTGACATTTAAAACGCCACCATGACTCATATGACAATTTTCACAGGTTTGACGGGTTTGACATTTTGGACAGATTAGGCAAGTTTGGCAGGTTTGACAGGTTTTGGCAGTATCAACAGTTTTGAAACGTTTGAAAGTTTTGATCATTCCACCCTCATTATCGACTTTCATTCGCTGATGACTCATGGTGAAAAATGTAAGTGTTTATGTTGATAATTGGAGAAATTAAACTAAAGTTAGGTTAGTTTAATTAGTGTGAACATTTTGTGTGTTTATATTGGTAATTGGAGAGGTTTCACTTATAACGCGTAGTTCTACGCTCTCTCTTGTTTTTCAATAAGCTAACTTCCTAGCCTATGAGCGTAACACCCGTATATCTTCTTTAGTTCATATTGGATTTATTTTTTTTTTAAATGGAGCACATAATGATCAAACTATTAATTGCAAAAAAAGCATTCGCAAACATTCTACCTATTCAAATGCAAAATTTGTGACTTGTTATTGCTTTATTTGTTTGAATTTAAAGCTTTCAGGCTTGTCCACACTGAAGCTGCAATTAAGGTGCATCCACACTAAAAGCCCCTACAAGCGCAAATAACGTGGGTCCATACTAAAAGCAATGCTCCAAAATCCAAGATTAAGCTTAATTTGCATTAAACGTTCCAATCCTCAAAAAACCTTTATCGGCTTCTGAGGAAATTCACTAGTACAAGGAAAACCCTGTCAACGCTAAACTGCAACAAATCGCACGGCAGTAAGCCATGCTAAAACCTCCGTAATAAATATAAACGCGTACAGCATCCGGTAGGGGGCGCGACAACCCTCCTCCGGCGGACTGGCTGGCAGGCACTCTCGCAGATTATCCCGATAATTTGTTGCGAGACGATTGTTTCAGATCAAGATGGCTTAGCGCACACATTACTGGATTAGTGCGGAGCGTGACTATCGATTCCCCGACGGCCTTCTGGATTTCCCCGCGCCTCGTGGCCTTATCGCTTTCGCACATGACCTGCTAGATGGCGCGACTGCGACGCGTCCGCCACCGCGAACGGCACCCTTGATGGATGGTCTCCATTCTTGTACTTGAGACGTGGAAAAACTAAATGAACAATTTCCGCCTGTTTTTCTTTCTTCTGTGCAGATAACCCTGGAGACAATCGATCCATCTTTAGTTTATTTTTTTTTTAAAGGGTCACAGTAAATATTTTTTGGTTGGATTTCTTTTTGTTCAAAATCAAAAAAATTGCCAAGTTCTTCACTCTATTTTAACAGTATTTTTCTTTGTAATTTAAAGCAATATTTGGTATTTTGAATTGAATGAATTGACTAAAAAAGTACTTAATTCAGTACTATGCAAAAGGTGCTAAAACGTTTTCTTAACAAGACTAATAAATATAGTTCTCAAAGATTACTGTCACTTACGCTCGGCTTCATAATATGCAAGGATTATAACATGACAGTTAAAGTGGCTTTAACTACGATGAACTTCAAGTTGAAGTTGGCTATAAACCCGATTTTAAAGTTATCACGTTTCATAATACAGTCTGATGTCATATTTGGTCTACTTTAAGTGTTGCTATCAAGTTGGGTATACTAAATTTCAGTAAATTTTAGTTCGTTGTGTTTGAAACTACGTAATTTCATTTTCGCGCTAGACAGTTCACGGTTGCAAAAGGCCATTTTTAGTTACAAAATACGTTAAAATACCATTTGTATCAAGAATGATATTATAGCGTTTTCGACTTATATATTTATTATATATTGATGCTCGGACTCGGTACACCGATTGCGTGCATTATCATGAAAATTAAAATTAAAAATTAGGGAAGAAATAGACGAAATAAATGAAGAAACAACTGATTTGATATATCGGGAGTACAGAAGAAGATTGGAAAAATGTGTAGCTGTAGGAGGGGAACATGTAGAGTAATGATTTGTTAAATTACTTTGTTAAAAATAAGTAAAATATAAAACTTAGAATACAACATTGAAATTTGATATCTGGACATAAATTTAAATATAAAACAACTTTTACCAATAACATTTTTGTCCTAATTCCGAAAACCGATAGTTTATTCTTCGGCCAATTTAACATTTTCGTGTTTTCTAACCATCCTGTATGTTAAATCAAAATATTAACAATGACTTTCGACTTTTTAGGACATCCAAAACTATTTATAAAGAATGACTTTTTCTCGAGAAATTAAAAATTACGTCAGTTATAGGTTATAGGTTTCCAGAGCAGTCTATCCAGAGCAAACCTCATTCGCGCTGCTTTGTGATGCTGCGTAAGGTGTGGTGAGCGGACTGGTCTTGTTGGTTTTAAATTCGCTTCTTTTAATCTGTTTCTAACAGTTTGATCAGAAATTTCTATTCCATGTGCTCATCTTAGGTCGTTTAGGAGGTCTCGTGTTGTGGCAGTACGCTGACGTAGAGAGGAAAGGACAAGAAATCGGTCTTGATTTTGAGTAGTTTTTCGATTTCGACTTTGTCCAGCTCTTCTAACATATTGGCCAGTCTCCCGAAACCGATTCCATAAACGCTGAATAATAAAACGGGAAACTCGAAGGTCCCTGCTAACATGTCGAATAGAGTGGCCCTGCTGAACAAGGGCGACAGCACGAGCAAGTTGCACTTCACTAAGATGCCTCATTTTACTTCTAATGACGTTTCTAATCAACGAAATTTGACAACTGAGTTCATTTGTAATCTTGAGTAGCTTTTCATACGTGAATTCATAGCATACTTGGCATTTTTCCCATTTTGTTTTGCGTTATTAATTTACATTTTTAAGTGTAACTTAAAGTAACTGTGAGTTGTAACATTGTTCAGTATTCAGTTAGCTCTGAAGAAGCGAGCAACATGGTTCGCGAAACGTCAGCATTTACGAGTCTTGACACACGGCATAAACCGGAAGTAATTTATCGATTGTTTTTATAATTCGGATTCTAACTTTTTTATTATTCTTCTTACAATTATAAGTATGACCTGGGACATTAAAGACTTCATTGATTCCATTGATTAGAAAGGCTTAAATGGTAAATTAGATAATAATCTTTTTCCGCGCCTAACCTATAAATCATCGTCCTGTTAACGATAAAATTATTGCAATTTCCCCGACTTTTGTCCATATAAACTAACTAAACATCGCTATTTTTAATATTTCACATTAATTTTTACAATTTAGTTTACAAAATATATACTAGTGGACCTGTAGACCGCCTATTTAGGTAGATCAGTTAATTGGGTAGATCGCAGGAATCAATTGACAGCATATGTAGAAGGATGTCTCAAAAAAACACAGTTGCCACCGCCAATAAAATTAGGCTTAATAAATGTTGAAAATTGGGTACATAACCTGCCATGAGGTACCAATTTCTCACTATTTGGCGAGTTTGTCGTCAAAATAAATTGTGATAAACATTTGTCCCATGTGTCAGCCTAACAACTACAATCTTTAGTTTACCCTCAAAACTTTCCTTTATCCCTAAGGTAAAGATACTATTTTTGGAGGGAAACCGCCCAAATGTGAGAGAAAATCCCCCAATCTGGCAACAGTGCACTGCTTTTTTATATAAACGCATGTGGTTGGCCAAGCAACTACAGTATACCGTATATAGATAACATTATTGAAAAAATTATTAAAAGATTTGTTATTTTTTTTCTTTCAGTTCATATGAAAGATGCTTGTCATTTGAAGAAAAAAAAATGTTAGATTTATTTTTCCCAATACCGTGAACCTTGACTTAAATGAACTACAAAAATAAGCTAAATTTGTTCAAATTACTCAATTTTATGAAGTGCGGAAGACCTAAACGTTGCAATAGCATAAAATTTTTGATACTTTATAGTTCTGGTTTTTGTTTTGATATTGGACAAAAACTATACAGCCAGATGCTCAATTTTTAAATAAAAATAAAACATAAAATGTTAAATTTGTATACCAGTGTCTACCTTTCCTCCTTCGTAAAAGAAACGGAAAGTATGTTAGAGTACCCTCGTCAAGCAAGAGCACATAATAAAATAATGTGAAAATATTTAATTTAAAATTTATTTATGTCTACTATAAACCAAAAACTCAAGAATAAGTATCAACATTTAAAGTAATCATTGAAGAACCCTAATTAATTATTTTATAACTAAATAGTATTATTTACAACACAATATTCATATTTGAATTTTAGAACAAAGTTGGATTCAATGCATAATTTTCAATTTAGTTAACAAATGAAATTGATAGAAATCTTAATGATAGATCTAGTAATAATACAATAGGTATATAATACCCAAAACTAATACCTAAAATTAATATTATCTAATCTTGAGATGATTTAACCCATTTAATTGTTTAAGATTTATCGCCTGCACCTCACTGACAAAAATGCATTTGGTTGCCGTGACCACATGAACTAAATTATTACATATTTACAAAAATTTAACGTCATACCGAAAGATATCAAAATTTGCATACCACTTGATATGCCCATTCAAATTTATTTGAATTCATAGGTATCAGAAGGCTTGCAGCTTAGAGGGCTTTATCACCCATCTCCAATAAATCATTCAGAAAACAATGAACTAAAATTATTAGTATTTTTTTATACGCTCACGTAAACATTAAATTCCATACCAGTTAACTTCATGTGGTAAACTGAGTGACGTATGCTATAAGTTACCAGACAGACCTATCTATTTTTAGTAACCTTGCGTCATAGCCAAATCTAAAGTACAGGTAGGCAAAATATATCCCTTTACTGTCAACAATGATTATTATCGACTGCGGCCCCTTGGTCTCTCCGGTACTCCCTTAGTACGCCCAATATCTTTTGGGTCTAGTTTTTTCTTAAATAAATAATTGTTTGCCACTTTGTTATGGTAGCTTGTCTACGCAAAGCAAGTTGCTGTTACTCGGAAAGACCTTGAACCATTTCCACTGCGTGTGTACTCTTTTCATCATACCACGTTACCTGCAAAAATATTAAATTAACAAAAGCTACGCATTCTAAACTCAAAACTAACCTCAATGTTGCCAACAAATTGATGAATTCCATGTAATTCTCTTGAGAAACCATTAGAAAGAACCACGGGCAGTTCAAAGTAGTTTGAAGTCGGTGATCAGCCTTTGCAACAAAATTTTGCTGAGGACCATATTCCGAGCCATTGGAGGCTTTTTTCAGGCGCCTCTATCAATTCCACACCCTATTGATCTTCTACTACTTCTTGGTCTTGCAGCTAAATTTTGTATAGTGTTCATCCCTTCCTCCATGTGTTCATCCAAACTTATGTATAATTATAGGTTATATAACGATATTTCACGCCCGCTAGGGGCGCTAGTAGCAGAAATATCTTGTGGTGCCATCTAATATGTAACCTCTCAAGAGTTGTATTCGTATTCGGTTAAAATAGGTTTTGAGCGGTGCTTTCACGTTGGGTTTGAGACGCGAACTTTTCACAAATAACATTCATTGGATCGATACACGTTCTTCGAACAAATATTAACGCAAAGGCAAATAATCACGAATTAATAATTATTATTATACGTACAACATTGTTATAGGTTTCTCAAACATTATTTGTGGGTACGGACTACGGAGTTTGTGCTTTAGGCCCCCGCAGATAATGAAATCGCTTAGCTTTGTACATACCAATGTGAATAGGTTATGGTTGCGTTTTTGACGTTTCTAGCTCGCAGCCATGACGACGCGGAATAAACAGCTACTGAAATGTTGAGGTCCTTTCACCAAAATCGCTCGCGTTTCGGAAAATTTTGAACCAAAAACGCCCGAGAGGTCGTTTTTCGTCGATTTCGAAAACTCACGCAACGTAGAATGGTCCATTTAGGGGGACAGTCGCGCTCCGCGCGACTGAAATGCCCTCCCCATTTTTTCCATAAGCAATTAAGAATGGATTTTTTGGCAGGTGAAACACCGATTTAAAATCGTTCAATTGCGTTTACTTAATATAGACTAGTGGACCTGTGACCGTCTAAATAGGTAGATCAGTGAAGTCGGTACATCGCAGGACGATTCCTCATAATAGACAGCATAAATAAATACTGGCTGTCTTAAAAAAAGACTTTCTTCGCAAAATCAAACTTTTAAGTTGATATAAAGTTGTTTCTATGGACTCATAATATATACAACAACAAAAATGGCTCAATTAAAAAAATAGTCTCTCCCGCCAGTGAAAAACAAATATAATTTGTCGAAGTAAATTTGATTTTCTTTTTGAAGGTTGCTTCTTCTTTTCAAGTTCAATCATTTTAACAATATGGTATGGTGTGAAACAAAAGTATAAAAAATTAAGTATTCTAATGCAACGTACTTAAATTGCATAAAATGTAGTAATTTTAACAAATTTAGCTTATGGTGGGTTTAGTCAGCATTCCGTAGTCGCAAATTAGCCGAAATTTAACCGTAGGAAAATATCTCGCCGCTTATACAGATAAATTAAGAATTCCTTAACGTAACGGTGGGTGCGCAGTAGAAACTGTCAGATTTAACCCGCAAAATGTTTGTTTTGAAACTGCAAATGCTACTGAATGGCAACAAAAACCATCTTCATCGGTGATCCTACAAATAAAATTGTATCACGGCGTATTTTTATGTTTGTTTTGTCAAATAAATATTTTATATGAAATAAATTCTATTTGAATAGGAGGCGCCATCTTGTGATTTGCACGTAAAGTTTGGTGGCACATGGTGCGTCTTTCTTTCTGCACGTTATTAATGTAATGTTATTAGTTTTTCGCGACACCATTTTGTCCCTGTGAAATGCATCTTAATCTTTATTGTAAATAATTCATTGTAGTAATTTTGTTAGTAGTTTAATGATACTCCGACAGATGGCTCCAAATTAGGGAACGACCTGAAAGTTAAAACATTACGTCCTTTTCTAGGAAACATTAATTTAATCCCAGTGCTGTCTAAACCAATATACGGTTTCCGTATATTTTAACTTGTTAAGAAGTTAAGACGTTCAATTGCGTTGCGGCTACGAAAAGCTGACTAAACGCACCATTACTTTCATAATCAATACAAACTACAACGACAAATATAACAATTGTTTTTTTTTTCAAGTGGCTAAAATGATTTTAACAAAAATGTAAAAAAAATTAGACCCCTTGCGGAAGACCCAGATTGCTTTCAATTGGGCAAAATTTGTTGGTGGTATACGTGGGTCCATAGAGACAACTTTTATCAACTTATATAATGTAAATTGTCAATTTGTCAAATTAAACACTAAGTTATTTTTAATATAATGGCATGTTTTTGGCCCAGAAACTACAATCTACTCTTATATAGAGAGCTTTATTGCAAAAAAAAATTTTTGGTTTGCTTTTTTATTTTAGATTTTATTAAAGATGTTTGTCACTTGAAAAAAAAAACAATTGTTAGATTTTGTTCCCAATTAATTTACATAGAATACAAAAAACGCTGTAATTGTTACAATTACTTAATTTTATGCCAAGCGCAGGAAACCTAAATCTTGCAGTAAAGTAATATTTTTATACTATTATTTCACAACCAATAGTTAAAAATTTTCAACTTGATAAATACTTTAAGCTAACTACAAAAAAACACAACTGAAAAAAATTAAAAACATTAGGCCTCTGGTGGGAGACCTATTTTTGTCTTAATTGGGTCAATCTTGAAGTTGTATGTGATGATGTGATATGTGGGTTCATAGAGACAACGTAAATCAACTTAACACTGATTTTCCAAAAAGTTCTTTTTATACACCCTACACTTTGGTTGGTCACTACTTATACAGATTGGTATTGTAGTTTAATAACATTGTAGATATATTGGAGAATCTGTAATACATGTATAAGTATTTTTAAATACCTTTTTCTTAGTTATATTGATATGATAACTGGTAAAACAAATAAATAAACAAACCTCTATTAAATTATAGACATACTTTATTGTAACTTCATTATTGTACAAACAAAAGCAAAAATTACCAGTAAAGTGATAATGAAATAAGTATGTAAAACATATGATTGAGGCTAAAAATTAAATTAGTTACTTTACAGAGAATGTTCATATAATATATATTACAGAAAACAATAAAATAAGTAATAAATGGAATATTTACAAATTTAAATATTTCTTCGTAACATGTTGGTATTGTTTTTTTTTTCAAGTGACAAACATGATCTTAATAAAAATGTAAAAAAAAAAATAGGGTCCTTGCTGAAGACCTAGACTGCTTTCAATTGGGCAAAATTTGTTGATAGTATACATGGGTCCATAGAAACAACTTTTTATCAACTTATATAATGTCAATTGTATATTTGTCAAATTTAACATTAAGTTATTTTTTATATACTGGCATGTTGTTAGTTCAGCAACTACAATCTACACTTATAAGCTTTATTAAAAAAAAATATTTTAGATTTTTTTTTTGAGTTAAAGATGTTTGTTACTTGAAAAAAAATATAATTGTTAGATTTTGTTCCCAGTTAATTTACATGGAATACAAAAAAAAAGCTTTAATTGTTAAAATTACTCAATTTTATGCCAAGTGCAGGAGACCTAAATCTTGCAGTAGAGTAATATTTTTATACTATTATTTCACAATCTATAGTTAAAAATTTTACTACAAAAACCCTTACCCTTACCCCTTACCCTTACTACAAAAAAAAACATTTGAAACAAAATATAAACTTTAGGCTTCTTGTGGGAGACCTATTTTTTTCTTAATTGTGTCAATCTTGTTGATGTTATATGTGGGTTCATAGACAACTTAAATCAACTTAAAACTTTGATTTTCCAAAAAGTTCTTTTTATACACTGTACTGCTTGGTTGGTCACTACTCATACAGATTGGTATTGTAGATTAATAACATTAGTATTTTTAAATAACAAATAAGCAATGATAAATAAGTATGTACAACATATGATTGAGGTTAAAAATTAAATTAGTTCCTTTACAGAGACTGTGCATATTAACATATATTTGTAGAACGATTGCACATCATTCTATACATGTGTACACATATGTATATATTACAGAAAACAATAAAATAAGCAAAAAAATGGAGTATTTACAAATTTAAATATCTCTTCGTAACATATACCTGTTAATTTGAATAGACTCTTTTTCCATAATCGCCCCTGAGAAAACGTTTTGTCAATTTACACGTACCTACGTAGCATCCCACCTTTTAGTCGTAGAAAATGCCACATTTAGCTGGCCGTGTGCAAAGGGGTTTGAAGTAAATACATTCCAACTAAATCCAAAGTTTGTCCACATTTATGGTTATAGCAATACAGACCTTGATTGGAAATTGTATTCTTTGTAATATGATTGGTGCGTATGTATATGAAATTGAAAATCACATTACGGGTGACCGAGACTTACGATTGGCCGAATCATAAATGTAGATATAACTTTCTTTAAACCAAAATTAGATTCTTTGTTCCTCCATGCTATTTTTCACATCATAGATGTTATCCGCAAAAATCAAATTAAAATAAATTCAACTAAATATACAAAAATTAATCTAACCTCAAAATAATATAAAATAGTTTAATTCCTTCAAATTCTTGTACTAAATGTTTGATTAGAGGAAAAGTTCTTGTTTATTTTCTTTGGAATCATCCTCATTTCTGGCATAATGAACTGATGTTCACGTTCTAGGCTTCTTTCTTGCGCTCTGTCAATTCGCACACTATTTTAATTTCTGCGTTCTTGTAGTTTGTAGGGGCTATGGTATGGTAGAACTGAGTTATATGCCATCTGTGTCTTTCGATATACTTTGACCTGGAAGATGTTTTGTATGTGGGGCTAAATACGTACGATTTATTACTGTACGACAGTTTGTTTACATCCTGAGGAAACCCCATCCTGAAATTATTAATAAATAAGTAAATGTGTTCTACAAATAATCTGTAATAAACTCACCTTATGCTATGCGTGCGGTTGTTTGTGAAATTTCACCATCAAAATATTAGGTTAGGACGTTAGGTAATAGGTGGTGGTTCTTGACATTGGCGCTGTCCGCAGACCCGACTGGTGTACATGGGTGCCATCTAAGCTATGTCTCAAACTGTAATGAATTAGAGGTAAAGTAGGCGGCCAAATTTAAACGAAAAGCTAATCATCTCTATTAATTTACTTACTGTGTTTTCGTAGCAGATTAACTGCGCGGTGACATTCGCTATTTGTCAAATTTTACCAGATCATTCCAATTATGCTTGTATGTATTGAAATTTGAAGGTATTAAGTACGTATACAAATTGCTTAGCTTTGTATAGATACCCACTGCAATGTGAATAGGTTATGTTATGATGAGGTTATGGCGGTTGCATTTTTGACGTTTCTAGCTCGCAGCCATGACGACGCGGAATAAACAGCTACTGAAATATTGAGGTCCTTTCACCAAAATCGCTCGCGTTTCGGAAAATTTTGAAGCAAAAACGCCCGAGAGGTCGTTTTTCGTCGATTTCGAAAACTCACGCAACGTAGAATGGTCCATTTAGGGGGACAGTCGCGCTCCGCGCGACTGAAATGCCCTCCCCATTTTTTCCATAAGCAATCAAGAATGGATTTTTTGGCAGGTGAAACACCAATTTAAAATCGTTCAATTGCGTTTACTTAATATAGACTAGTGGACCTGTAGACCGCCTATTGGGTAGATCAGTGAATCGGTACATTGCAGGAATTGTTAGACCGCATATACACTGGCTGTCTTTAAAAAATACTTTTTTTGCAAAATCAAACTTTCAAGTTGATATAAAGTTGTTTCTATGGATTCATATATACAACACAAAAAAATTGGCTCAACTAAAAAAAAATAGTCTCGCGCAAGTAAAAGAAAATATAATTTGTCGCAATAAATTTGATTTTCTTTTTATTGTTGCTTTTTCTTTTCAAATTGAATAATTTTAAGAATAAGTATGGTGTGAAATAATAGTATAAAAAATATATTATTAAAATATATTAACAAATTTAGCTTATTTTTATAATCAATGCGAATTATGACGACAAACATGATCTCCAAAAAAATGTAAAACAAATTTAGACACCGTGTGGAAAACCTAGATTGCTTTCAATTGGGCAAAATTTGTCCATAGAGTCAACTTTTTATCTTATAACTTATATAATGTAAATTTTATATTTGTAAATTTAACATGAAGTTATTTTTTATATAATGGCTTGTTGTTGGTCCAGTAACTACAATCTACTCTTGTATAGAGAGCTTTATTGAAAAGAATATTTGATTTGGTTTTCTTTTAGATCTTATTAAAAATGTTTGTTACTTGAAAAAGAAATAATTATTACATGGAACACAAAAGAAGCTTCAATTGTTAAAATTACTAACTTTTATGCCAAGTGCAGGAGACCTAAATCTTGCAGTAGAGTATTATTTTTATACTACTGTCACAACCTATAGTTAACTTGAAAACACAACCATAGTTAACTTGAAAAATACTTTACCCTTACTACAAAACAACACAATTAAAAAAAATTATAAACTTTATTCCTTTTCTGAGACTGTTCATATCATATATATTTGTAGAACAATTGCACATTATTGTATATATTACAGAAGACAATAAAATAAATAAAAAATGGAATATTTACAAACCTAAATATTTCTTCATACCATGTACCTGTTGATTTGAATAGACTCTTTTTCAATAATCGCCCC
The DNA here is from genome assembly GCA_963966075.1 of Aphodius sticticus. Lineage (NCBI taxonomy): Eukaryota > Metazoa > Arthropoda > Insecta > Coleoptera > Scarabaeidae > Aphodius > Aphodius sticticus. Next base: position 15,152,705 of record OZ014509.1, read on the forward strand.
TGAGAAAACGTTTTGTCAATGTACACCTAGGTGTAACCCCACTTTTTAGCCGTAGAAAATGCCACATTTACCTGGCCGTGTGCAAAGACTGGTTGAGATAAATAAATTCTAACTAAATCCAAAGTTTGTCCTCATTTATGGTTATAGCAAAACAGACCTTGATTGAAACCGTCTCTTTGTGATATGAATGGTACGTATGTTTATGAAATTGAAAATCTCCTGACGGGTTACTGAGACTTACGGTTACCATACGATAAGTGTAGTTCAATAACACTTCCGAATGACCAATGTTGATATAACTTTCTTTAAACGAAAATTAGATTCCGGGTTAGATTCCTTCTTCCTGCAGCTTATTTATCACATCATAGATGTTCCTGTAAAAAAGAAATTAAACAAAATTCAACTACATTCCTATATACTAAAATGAATCTAACCTGAAAATAACAATAAATTGTTTAATTCCTTCAAATTCTTCTACTAAATGGCCGTGTACAACCAGATCTAGCAGAAACTGCTAGCGCTAGCGGCGCCAAGACTCAGCGCCCGGGCCGGTTGAACGCCCAATCTACCACAAATGTATTTCCGCTAGCCGCTAGGACTCGGCGCTGGCACTAAGCAATCGTGTTCATGTTACCGCTTAGCTCAGCACTGCCAAGCGCTAGCTAGCGCTAGAAGGCGCCCGATGTGGTTGTACACACGCAATGTTTGAATAGAGGAACAATTCTTGTTTATTTTCTCTGGAATCATCCCCCAGCTGACATAATCGAGTTGATGTTCACATTCTAAGGCTTCTCTCTTGCGCTCTGTCAATTCCTACACTATTTTAACTTTCGCTTTCTTGTAGGGGTTATGGTATGGTAGAACTTGGTTGTATGCCATATGTGTCTTTTGATATCCTTGGACCTGGAAGATCTTTTGTATTTGCGGCTAAATACGTACAAATTAGTCACTGTACGACAGTTTGTTTACATCCTAGAATTAGTAATAAATAATTAAATGTGTACTACAAATAATCTGTAATAAACTCACCTTATTCTATGTATGCGGTTGTTCCTGGAATTTACCGTCAAAATATTAGGTTATGTGGTGTTTCTTGATGTTGGGGCAGTCCGCAGACGCGACTGTTGTACATTGGTGCCATCTAACATATTTCGTCCCAAGCTGAAAGCAATTAGAGGTAAAGTAAACTGCAAAATTTGAATGAGAAGCTAATCATCTCTATTAATTTACTTACTTGTGTTTTCATGCATTCGTACGTAATACAGACAAATGCGAATTAATAATTTGATTAGAGGAAATGTTGTTGTTTATTTTCTTTGGAGTCATCCTCATTTCTGGCATAATGAGCTGATGTTCACGTTCTAGGCTTCTTTCTTGCGCTCTGTCAATTCGCACACTATTTTAATTTCTGCGTTCTTGTAGTTTGTAGGGGCTATGGTATTGTAGAACTGAGTTATATGCCATCTGTGTCTTTCGATATACTTTGACCTGGAAGATGTTTTGTATGTGGGGCTAAATACGTACAATTTATTACTGTACGACAGTTTGTTTACATTCTGAAATTATTAATAAATAAGTAAATGTGTTCTACAAATAATCTGTAATAAACTCACCTTATGCTATGCGTGCGGTTGTTTGTGAAATTTCACCATCAAAATATTAGGTTAGGACGTTAGGTAATAGGTGGTTGTTCTTCACATTGGCGCTGTCCGCAGACCCGACTGGTGTACATGGGTGCCATCTAAGCTATGTCTCAAACTGTAATCAATTAGAGGTAAAGTAGGCGGCCAAATTTAAACGAAAAGCTAATCATCTCTATTACTTTACTTACTGTGTTTTCGTAGCAGATTAACTGCGCGGTGACATTCGCTATTTGTCAAATTTTACCAGATCATTCCAATTATGCTTGTATGTATTGAAGGTATTAAGTACGTATACAAATTGCTTAGCTCTGTATAGATACCCACTTCAATGTGAATAGGTTATGTTATGATGAGGTTATGGTGGTTGCGTTTTTGACGTTTCTAGCTCGCAGCCATGACGACGCGAAGTAAACAGCTGTTGGAATGTTGAGGCTCTTTCACCAAAATCGCTCGGGTTTTGGAAAATTTTGAAGCAAAAACGCCCCAGAGGCCGTTTTTCGTCGATTTCGAAAACTCACGCAACGTAGAATTGTCCATTTAGGGTGACGGTCGCGCTCCGCGCGCCCGAAAAGGGTTCTCCATTTTTTCCATAAGCAATTAAGAATCGACTTTTTGGCTTGTGAAACACCGATTTAAAATCGTTCAATTGCGTTTACTTAATATAGACTAGTGGACCTGTAGACCGCCTATTGGGTAGATCAGTGAATCGGTACATCGCAGAAATCGATAGACCACCTATACACTGGCTGTCTTAAAAATCTAACTTTCAAGTTGATATAGAGTTGTTTCTATGGACTCATATATACAACCAAAAAGAAATTGGCGTATTAAAAAAATAGTCTTCCGCAAGTGACAATAATATAATTTGTCGCAATAAATTTTATTTTTTGTAAGAGACAAACTTTATCACCTCTGAGAAAATGTTTTGTCAATTTATATTATAGCTATGTTTCCCACATTTGGACTATGTTTCAACAATGTTTCCTGAAAATTTCATAATTTCATTGTTGTGTGGTCAAGAATGCCAATAATATTTTGACAACAGGTCTCGTTGGTAATAATATCTCCGCCGTTTTTTAATATTTTTAATGTCATCAAAAAGAGCATATTTTATGTATGTTGCCCTATTAGTTTTTGAAATTTTATTCAACTAAAAAAAAAAACAAAATCTTATTTTAATAATTTCAAACCATTCAAGACATTTAGTCATAGAATATATCCTTTATAATTTTTATTATACATGCAATAGGATTTTTTATATATCATATTCTGTCATGTGTTGATTGCCATTGATGATACCACTGTTGAATGATGAAGCTTTGGATTCTTTAGTACATAGACATAATTAAGTTTAAGGAAAAATATTTTGAAAAACAATTGGGAGAAATCCATTCAACTTCAAAAGTGAATAATGTATAATGTTACCATTAGGTAGTTCTATTATTGTTTTGATATATTGGACAAAAACTATACAGCCAAGCGCTCACTTTTTAAACAGAAATAAATGGTAAAATATTAAATTTATATACCAGTACCTTTCCTCCTTCGTAACACAAATGGAAAATAAAATGTACCCTTGCCTGTCAAGCAAAAGCACAATAAAAGATTGTGAAAATATTTAATTTAAAATTTATTTGTGTCTATAAACCAAAAACTCAAAAAGAAATATCAAAATTTAAACAAAAAAATGGTTGAACAATTTATAATTAAATAGTATCATTTAAAACACAATATTCATATTTAAATTTTAAAACAAAGTTGGATGATTCAATGCATGATTTTCACTTCAGTTAACAAATGGATTGGATAGAAATCGGAATGATGTTCCAGTGCTAATACAATAGGTACGTAATACCCAAAACTTTTGAACCGAACTAATAAAATTTTTAATATAATTAATATTACCTAATCTCGAGTTGATTAAAAGCTTTTTAACATAGTAAATTGTTTAAGTTTTTTTGCCTGCACCTCGCTGCCAAAAAAATGCATTTGGTTACTGTGGCCACATGAGCTAAATAAATATTTACAGGCAAATATAACATTATGATGTCGGCTATGGCCAACCACATTAAAATTTACATGTTGTCTGGCAACTTCGGGCCAATATAAGAGGCCAGCAAAAAAAGGTAGAGAATACGTCACTTAATATGCCCGTTTAAATTTATATGAATTCATAGAAATTAGAAGGCTTGCTGACATGACCCATCTCCAACCTAAAACTATTATTTTTTATACACTCACATAAAACGATGAATTCCATATCAGTTGAGTTCATGTTGCAAACTGAGTGACGTATGCTTATAAGTTACCAGACAACCTGTCTATTTTTAGTAACCTTGCGTCATAGCCAAATCTAATCAACCGGTACTCCCTTGGAAACGCTAACTTTTGGGTCGAGTTTTTACTTAAATAAATAATTGTTTACTTTGTTATGGTACGTTGTCTGCGCAAAGCAACTCGGTGTTATTAAGACCGAAAGACCTGCATCCATTTCCACTGCGTGTGTGCATTTCATCATACCACGTTACCTGCAAATATTTTAAATTAACAAAAGCTACATGTTCTAAACTCAAAAATTACCTCCATGTTTACAACAAATTGATGAATTCCATAGAATTGTTTTACTGTATTTTTGTTTAATCTGGAGAAACCATTCGAAAGAACCACGGGCAGTTGAAAGTGGGTGATACTGTTCGCAACAAAATCTTGCTGGGGACCATATTCCGAGCCATAGGAGGCTTTTTTCAGGCGCCTCTATCAATTCCACACCCTATTGATCTTCTACTACTTCTTGGTCTTGCACACAGGTCTTGCAGTTATACTTTGTATTGTGTTCATTCTAAATGATGCATAATTATAGGTTATGTGACGATATTTCACGCCCGCTAGGGGCGCTAGTAGCAGAAATATCTTGTGGTGCCATCTAATATATAATCTCTCAAGCTGTAAAAATTAGGGGAAAGCAAACGGACAATTTTAAACTAATTATGCTAATTTATATTAATTTACTTACAGTTGTATTCGTATTAGGTTAAAATAGGTTCTAACTGCGCGGTGCTTTCACGTTTGGTTTGAGACGCGAACATTTCGCAAATAACATTCATTAGATCGATACATATATAATTCTTCGAACAAATATTAACGCAAAGGCAAATAATTACGAATTAATAATTATTATTATACGTACAACATGGTTATAGGTTTATCAAAGATTATTTGTGGATACGGACTACGGAGTTTGTGCATTTAGGCCCCCGCAGATAATGCAATCGCTTAGCTTTGTACATACCAATGTGAATAGGTTATGGTTGTGTTTTTGACGTTTCTAGCTCGCAGCCATGACGACGGGAAATAAACAGCTACTGAAATGTTGAGGTCCTTTCACCAAAATCGCTCGCGTTTCGGAAAATTTTGAAGCAAAAACGCCCGAGAGGTCGTTTTTCGTCGATTTCGAAAACTCACGCAACGTAGAATGGTCCATTTAGGGGGACAGTCGCGCTCCGCGCGACTGAAATACCTTCCCCATTTTTTCCATAAGCAATTAAGAATGGATTTTTTGGCAGGTGAAACACCGATTTAAAATCGTTCAATTGCGTTTACTTAATATAGACGAGTTTGACACTTGGCTTTGACAGCCATTCTAGTGTGCCGTAGATCTGTAGAACAATAACCATAACATGACCATAACAAAACGATTTTTGCAGGCCAATGTGCGTCATCTCTGTTTTTATCATTCTTGATCTCTATGACATGTTTCACTTACTTCAGAATACCACATACGGCTTTCTATATTCCAACAATATCAGCAAGTGAAACGAGCATATTTTCTGGTGCATAGAACCTCTAACCTGTCGGTTTAAACTACTTATAATCGAATTCAAGTTCAGTGTATTTTACAAAATACTTACCCTATCCTATTCATCTTTCAGATGGCGAACTTGAATCCATCAAGTTAATATAGTTATGAGCAAATCGAACAAAAATATTAGCAGAAGTACGTACAGCGATATTTGTAGGTTAGGATTAAAACCGAATTTCGTTGGTAAAGTGGGAAAATCTTTACTTTAACTTTATCTCGTGATATAGGCGCCTTTATCTTTAGATATTGGATTATAGAACTGATTTAAAAGAAAAAAGTTGGCTTTAAGTATTTAAAGACATGTGCAAATATTCTTGTGTCTACTTTCTAATATAGTATTAAAATTAATATTGCAAAACCGCAGTAGATTAAAGTGATAATACACCTCCTGTAAATGTACTCATATCACAATCTTTTACAATTTAACCGTTACCCAATATTTACCAAAAACTGATACAACCACAATCTCATGACGAAGTCATGATGATAAAGACCAAATTGATAATAACTTTAAAAAATTATACGCATGTTGTTCTTTTTTTTAGCGCCAGGTAAAAATTAATCTCTTCATTATCAATTGAAAAAGAAAAAACATTTTTCTATATTACTTTGCACAAAACCACAAATCAATTTATCCGACTTTAATAAAATCCCAGAAATATATGGTAACGAAAGAAGCTGAGGTTGGTTAGCCGACAAAGAAAAAAGTCGGACAAGATATAGAGAGAGAAATAACAAAGAAAGTGCGCTAGACAGTGAAAGGGGGAGAAGAGAGATTACGGAGATTCAGTTTGAATTCAAATCCTGGCACGGGGGGCGGGAGGGGTTGCAGGAGACCGAGGATCGAGGACTTAGGCCGCTATAATAATATGATCAACCGTTTCATTCGGTCTCAGAGGAATCGATAGATCGGGGCTAGCGGTGGGGCGGCAACCGCCCCCAAGCGACTCACTGACGAGCTGCCACCAGCCGCAAACGTGTACGTTACGACAATATACTCCGGGTTGTAGTACGGGTAGTGTGCTAGGTCAAATTACTACCATGGTGCTACAGTACGCAGAATATAATATATGTAATATACTTTTTTCTTTCTTTTTGAGGTTATGGTTTTTTTTTGTTCACATACATACTTTATAACTTTTTTCTAATCTGATCATCATCATCATCCCTTCATTTTTATGTAAATACATAGTGAATAGACGTTTTTACCGATTTCTAGAAAATTGTCATGACAGGTATTTGAAAAATTGTGATCGAAATGCAATACAATGCATTCAATGCAATTTTGGAAAATTTCTATAAACCAAATGTCCTAAGAATTTCAAGATTGTGACATAATAAAGCTCCAATGTACGTAGCTAGTTACATCAGGTGTTGAAGCACTATCAGCAAAGACAATTTTTTGTTTAAAAACCAAAAAAATAAAATCTGTCATGTTGTTATGTTACTTAAAGTTACTCCTCCTTTGCTTTCGTCTGTTGATATAAGGACTCTATATTTTATGAACGTTATGGGCTGTCAAATTCGTCTTCTATGTATAATAAAAAATAAAACTCACTTAAATTTATTGTTGTGTCAATTTATTTTTTAGTACATCCATTTTTTTAAGATGCTTTTGACAGGCGATGTTGTTTATTCGAAACTATCAATGAACTACTTATTATGAACAAATATTGTTAATTTTCTTGTAATGTTGCACATTATAGATAATTAATATATTGCATGAAATTACTAATGCAAAAGGATTTTAAATTCATTAATATGCATAAATTCACTATTGGTAGGATGGTCAGACTATACTTTTCAAAATATGCCGAGCGTTTATGTTTTTATTTGTTACGTCAGACGAATGAAATTGGAAGACTGCTAAAAGAAAAGAAAATGCAATTTTTGTAATAATTTTGAGGTTAGTATAACGTCATCTTTCAAATTTTAAATGGCAGCCTATATTAGTTTTGCGATATTTTCTATTTGCAACTTGCAAAAATAGCATAGTGACCGTCAATTTTTATCACCAAGAATACAAAAACTGGTTATAGGCCAAAAAGTCTGTTTTTCTACTTTGCGTTATTTATAAACTCATAACGAAACCTCTTTCGGTGTCGTTATGAAAACACTAGATCACAAACTTTTAGTAACTTTTAGTTTTCGCTATTGGCTCGCCTCAATCGTATTTGTGAATTTTACCACAACTTCCAACCGTTGAAAATAAAATTACTCTAGATTGTAAGACGTCAACCGCAATTTTCGAACTTTATGTAAAATTTATGTCGCAAAGTAGACAATGGTTGCGTTAAGGTAAGCCCAGCGGAACTCAGCCGCTGCGCAACGGCTGAACGAATCGTTACCTGAACGCTCCGCTGCTTTACGCTAGATAGCAGCCGCTGGCCCAGCGCTTGTCATTTCTCTCAGCGTACTTTTTCTACGCTGGATAGCCGCTTTTTACGCTGAGTTGGTGGTTAGGTTATGTTTGACGTTTGTTTATCATGTCATCATAAAGTCGAAATGTCGCAAATCGCATAATATAAACCATTACGGACATAGAGACGTTACATTTAAAGTAACAGAAACAGCGGAGGCTAATAAAAAGACACGTACAAAGTAAATTTAAAAGATACAAATACATGTATTTCTTTTATAAATTGATAGACGTCATCTCAAAGTTGAAGAATGTTGACAAAAACTCAGCTGTTCAGCGCTAGCTGTTATCTAACTATTATATGCGTTCAAGTAAGCACACCATGCTGGCAAAAAGCCGCTTGCGCTAAATGCTAGCCGCTGTGAGACCGCTAAGTTACCTGAACGCAACCAATGCTAGTCGTGCCCAAAACAACTCGTGCGCCAATTTTTGTCTTATAAAACTTGTATTATAATATACTATTATGTCCTACATGATCATAAAGTGACATTTTACATCTTAGATACCTCGGCGAAAACAGCTTCATTCTTAATGCCCGCGCGGGTATTACGCGTTGCCAGGGTTTATATCAAAAGTTTGTCATTCAAATTGTCCATATTAAATCGTCAATGTCAATTATTGGCAATTAATTGTCTGTTTGACAATTAATTGTCTGCATTGTCACTCAACTCCGAATTGTTTGTATTATTATTCAACTCCGTAGATATGCATGTCACTTGACACTTGACATTTGTTGTATGTACCACGGGCATTACTTGACGATTATACCCTCAGTCGACTTAAAAAGCTCGAGTGAGAGCTTTTTAAACTATTTCGGCTACATCTCAATTTGCGACAGAGAACACTTTTCTGATTACACTGATTGCACAATTTTGCAGAAAATGGTGACGTGGAAATGTCGTTTAACGCAGGAAAATCGATTACAAAGTCAGGGTAGTGAACGTCGCTAACGAATTTGACTGCTCTGTTCTCTGTCTTGTTTTTACTTCCAAGCATCTTATTATTTCAGGTTATGGTTAGTTATTGTCGCTCGTTAATATTGTTTTCCGTCGATCGTTTATTTATATTTATAAAATTGTTTATCGGCGACTCACATATAACAAGTTTATTGCATACTTCATAATTCGTTGCTCACATGTTTATACACTCGCCTACGGCTCGTGTATAAACTTCATGCTCGCGATTCATTATGTGCTCGTCAAATAATAAAAAGTCATTCGGAACTGCCAGTGACACATTAATTAAATTGTCATATAACCTCAAATAGCATCGACGAAAAATCTATGTTGACGCCACCAGAGGAATGCAGTCGAAGAAAAAAAAAATTGTAACCAACTCGTATAATATATTTAATATACTTGGTTGGTTAAATAACTATTATTGATTCTCTAAATTTCTCGAAATTCCTACTTAACGGATGAGAAAGTAAGTATGAAGAATTTACCATAACAAGAAACTGAGTGTTTCATCGCGAGGTTATAGAATCAATGTGGTTATGTCGAAATACTGTTCATAACGATCATTTAATACTAAATTGAATATGATTTTATAAATCTAGCTGATTTCAAAATTGCACAAAAATTCACCTCCCTAGGTGTGCAATAAAATATTCATAAACTGATCTTAGAAAGAACAACAAGAAGCGGCAAAAGCGACAGTTTTGGCACGTTTTCTTTTTCAAGGTATTTAGTTATATTTGTCAAAAGACGAATCGGGCTTTGATAGCCTATTAATTTCCCATTTGTACATACTTCATAATTTATTGCTTTACGAAACCTAAAAATACAATAGGTACACCCGGAGTTTGCCATGTGCTTTGGAGGAAGATCGAAAAATATATGTATGTACAATGTACATACTATGAACAGACGAAGGTACATTCATTTTCTAGGGAACTGTTGAACTGTTTCTTGTCAAAATTGACCGCCAATTTTGATGAAGAATACGATTTACTGATAATTTTTGTTTGATACACTGTAGCATGATCCACTACGGTCTGCTCACGCGCATCGGCCCTGCCTTCAATTGTTGTTGTCACTGTTGTAATGACATTTATGCGCTGACGTCATTGCGAGAAGTTGTGGTGACGTTCAAGCCTTTTTGACAATTAAAGCGTTGGCATTGTTGTCAACTTGTTAACCTAGATCACCAACAAATGTCAAAACTTACGGATGTATTTGGTTGCCTAGGTGTCCGTGTCAACATTGTCCTCGCAGTGACGTCATGGGCAGAAATGAACGAATTTGAGACACGAAGTAAGTAGACCGGTATTCTGAATCGTGCACTGTAGATAAACTGAATAAAATTCAGTTTTCTGGTTGTTGAAAGTGTTATTATACTTCGTGATATCCATATATCGCCAATACCCTTTTCCAAATAATGACAACAAGCTTTCTTGCACGGACATCAACCAAGCTACCGCATAATCGACGCAGCAAAACGATTTTCCATTTAGTACCAACGAACGAAACGGTGGCATTAGGGGTCCGTCACTCCCCTAATGAGTTAATGAGTGGGTTCTCGGTGACATGACGAAGCCCGCCGCGTTTATTCATCGTAATCCTTCAAAGGCAACCATCGACGTCCTCCGCAGGCCCCAGAAGCATGGCACACTCCTCACCAAATCCCATACGGCCCACTATAACAAGGATATGCCTATTTTCCTCCTCCAACCGAAGCGAGACGATGACGATGATGATGTTGTAATAGAGTGAAGTGGTTTTTCGTACACGGGGTATTAAAAAGCGGGGGAGGGACAAGTAAAGCCTTCAGCTGGTTATGTCGACCCCTCGAAGGTCTCTCCAGTATCGCGAGGGTACTGGACCAGACAAACAACTGACGAATACGCCGCTGGGGGATTTGCGGACAATAGATGACGCATCGATCGTCTCCAAGTATTCATTTGTCTTCTGCCTCATTGCATGTTCTATAATCTATTCTGTTCCCCCCTCCTTCGCGTCCTTTAGCGATCTCTTCTGTATGAATTTGTATTACTGAGAATTTGGTGGATAACGATTTTAATCGCGGTCGCTCAATGTCAAACCAACGTCTTGCGAGATCGTTACGTGTGGACAAATGACGCATAGTAATGTAGTTCCTGGAGGTGGTGAGGTATGAATGATCGCTGCTTCTCAAAATGTGATGATGTATATAGATATGAGGAAGCGTTTGTATATTGGTTCCTTCATTAGATGAAGTGTAGATACAAACATTGGATTTGATAATATATAAGACAGGAATTGGTTAGTGGTGTTTAATTATATTCGATTATAATTTATATTAGAGGCGTATATGTTTGTGGAACACTGTTGTAAACTGTTAAACGAAATGTTGTTTTTAGAATTCATGACCGTTGCTTAAATGTCCTTGAGTATAGATGGTCACATAATATAAAATAGAAGTCTCTCCAATATCGTTTGTATTTTTTTTATCCATGTACACTAGACAACCGTCCCGATTTGGGCGGGACAGTCCCGGATTTTGAGCACTTGTCTCGCCTCGTAAAGTTTCCCGAATTTTGTCCCGATTTTTAAAAATGTTATTCTAATGTCCAGAATTTCCCATACACCAGCCATCAAACTAACGATTTTGTTAGCATATAAAAGTGTATCACACTTTACTAAACAAAATGCCGTATTTAAAGCAAATGTAGGTGTAATTGATATATTTTCTATTCAATTTTGAAAACATATAGCGTATTTAGTTAGGAGGAATCATTAGATCTAGTACGTCCTATAGAACAATCATCCACAGGGAGCTTAATTTTGTATCAATGATCTCATGTTATACATCAAATTATCGATAAAGGTGTATTACTTGTGGTAATGTATATGTATAATTGTTATTGTTGTACCATGCCACGTGATAAAATATGTCTGACTCATGTACCCAAAGAAGTGAAATGTTGATATATGGAATATTGATATTTCTACGCGAAATTTTGTACACTTATACAGGAAGGTGTAACTTAGATCTAATATCAACTGTTTATTCTGTAAAAGAACAGATCTGGTGTATAGAAATTTCAGTCAGTCAGGATTGACCAAATTCTATAATAAAATATTGTTTACGGACAACGTACTACTTTGAGCTCCTAATTGGGTGAATGTATGGCATTCTATAGTCATAGAAATGCAACACTTTCACAAAAATAATAATTAACTTATTCAAACGATCTTTAAACGTGTATTGTGTTTGTAACTTAGTCAAACTGATTTTGATTAATTTAAAATTTTAATCGATGCTAATTTGTAATAAGAAAAATATTATTATCAAATTTCGGTTCAAAGGAAAACATCATCACTTTATTGTTCATAAAATGTCTTTAAAAATTTCAAATTAAATTAACCTTGTAATCACATATTTTTACAGATATTTTTCATTAATCTAAAAAAATATTACAATCTGGATAAATAGTTAAGAAACAAAAATTTAACAACAATTTCAGAAAAGAAACTCCGTTATTGGAAATCAGTTGAAAACAAATCTCGTGCTTTGGCGTAGTTTTCTAGCGGCGATGACAGTGAAATACAATAAACATATTGCATCCAAATAAGTACAAATAATGCCTTAAAGTTACAAGGTCTTGAAAATTGATAATATTATGGCTGTGGAGGTGGAACTGTTGAAAGAAAAATATTGTGAAGGGACGCCTACAGACTCACCCTGTATACCAAGAGCCTATGGACTCACCCAGTATAGTAAACCGAGGACGAACACGGGAGACGCCGAAGCGACAGCCGTAACTGCTGATCAAGCTGTTTGGTGCGGGGACCGGGGGGGAACCGCCAACGGTCACCGCATCGGACGCGAACATTATTACATTACGATTACGACTATCAATTAAGACGTGGGTACCAAGTCACGTATTATAGATACACTGTCGATATACGAATAAAACCATTTAAGACGATGTAGTTGTTATCTGTGCTACGCCACCCCACATACCATCCCCGCCCGTACAATTATCTGAGGTCTCGCAGGAACATCACAATTGGTGGAGGCACGCCGCGTATTCCGAGTAAAAAGGTCTATGGTGAAGACAAGGAGTCAAGTAAGAGAAGCAGAAGAACCGAAGAATACAGCGAAAAACATGAGCGACACAAGTGATACGGAAGACGAAAAAATCCCGATGGTGAGGCCAACGAAATTTGCGGGCGGAGCAAAAGAAAATGTAGAGCAGTTTTTGAAGATTTATTCAAGAGCGGCAAAGGCAAATAAATGGACAGAAAATACAAAGGCACTCCAATTACCATGCTATCTGGAGGGAGCAGCCCTGAATTGGTACGAGACAAATGAAGACAATCAAGGTATGGACGACTACGTCCAGGTGTCCCAAAAGCTGAAGGACGCGTTTAAGAATCCAATCATCAATTCCCAGCTGCAGTACGAACTTTCAACGAGGACCCAAGGACAGACGGAGGAGGTGTGGAATTATTTTCATGCCGTTCTCAACTTGTGTCACCAGGTCAAACCTGACATGGCGGAAGCGGAGAAAGTAAGGTACATTTTAAGAGGACTCAAACCAAACATCATTGAGAGGGTTAACATGCTAAAAAACGATACCGTGGAGGAGCTCAGAAGAAACCTACGACAAGGTGAGGCCACGTCATACCTGTTAGCGGAACGAAGAGGAGGCAGTTCGGAGGACCAGTCAGCAGGACATAGTGGTGCCCAACCGAGGAATAAGAGGAGGAACACCGAACAGGAGGAAATGGAGGAGCTGAGACGAAGAATCGAGGACCTCCAATGGCAACTCCAGCAAAAAGGTAGGTCTCAACCTATAAATAATTCAAATAGACAGAGGAACAATTTACCGAGTAGGACACCTGACGGTCGCGTAATTTGCTATCATTGTCGTAAACCAGGACATTATGCTCGGGACTGTTGGTCAAAAAACGGTCCACAGTAAAAACGTTTCAGAAAAATAGGGTTAGGCAGAGAAAGCATTGTTATTTTTGTAAAAGTAGTACTCATAAGAAAATAAATTGTAGAGTTAGAAAAAGAATACTGAAAAATTTGGGACCAAATAGTTGTGCAACAGTTACGTCGATAGAATTAGTCAAAATAAAAGGAAAAGTGAACGATAGAGAAGTAAATTTTTTGATAGATACAGGAGCAGGTATTAGTTTAATTCATTCTAAGTTCATAACAAATAAAAATTCGATTGTTCCATCAAATTATATGCAAATAAAATCTGCTTCTGGTCATTGCTTATGGATTTTAGGTAAAGTTAATGTTAATTTCACTGTAGATTCTTTAGAATTTTCGCATACGTTTTTAGTTATAAAAAATTTTGAACTCGAAGCAATTCTTGGAAATGATTTCAACAGTCGTTATGGCGTCAATATTAATTTCTTAACACGTAGTCTTCAGCTACTTGTTAACGGTGAAACTGCAATTCTGCATTTTGACACAAAGGAAAATACGTGTGTGGAAAGTGTTGCAGACACAACAATTTCAAGTCGTGTCACACCACGAGAACGTATCATGCTACAACCTATGACGACTCAAAAAATAGAAGTACAGTATTCTGCGAAATTGCCAGCGCACTGTTATTTTGAACCCAATACGAATTTATTTAAATGCAATGCCATTAAGATCAACGAACGTTTTTACTTGACACCAATTCCCTATATTTATGTAACGAATATGAGCGATAGAACAATTATAGTAGAGATTTTTGCCAAATTAGGAACCATGATAGAGATTTGTGATAAACCATACTTACAGTTAGATAAAATAGGCCTTTCTGCCCACCTTTCGGTTGGCAACGATCAGGATAACTGTGTATCAAAATCATTATCAATAAAAGAGTTCGAGTCGGATCTAAATGTAAATCCTAGGTTAGATAGAGAGCAGCAAAATCAATTGCAAACTTTATTACGAAATTACAAAGACATTTTTGCGCGTAGTAATTATGAGTTAGGTAGAACAAACGTTTGTGAACAAACAATAGAAACGGGAGACGCGAAACCAGTTCACCAACCACCATACAGGGTGGCGCATAAAGAAAGACAAATAGTTCGGGACCAAGTACGTGAAATGTTGGATGCAGGTATAATTAGACACTCTTATAGCCCATTCTGTAGTCCGGTAGTATTAGTAAAAAAGAAGACAGGCGAGTGGAGATTTTGTGTGGATTATAGAAAATTAAATAAAATTATTAAATTAGATGCATATCCGTTACCAGTAATTGACGACATTTTGTTTTATTTAGAAGGGGCGCATTTCTTTTCAACCCTAGATTTATTTTCAGGATATTGGCAAATTAATATTGCTGAAAAACATAGACATAAGACGGCTTTTGTGACATCAGACGGACTATTTGAATTTAATGTCTTACCATTTGGCTTGGCCTCAAGTCCGGCTTGTTTTCAGAGGTGTATGGACGAAGTCCTAGCGGGATTAAAGTGGATATCGTGCTTAGTTTATTTGGACGACGTAGTAGTTAAAGCTGATAATTTTGAGACACATTGTAAAAATTTAGAGGAAGTTTTTAATAGATTAAGGCAGGCAAGTTTAAAATTAAAACCATCAAAGTGTACGTTTGGATACCAAGAAATAAAAATATTAGGTTATGTGGCTTCGTGTAAGGGACTGTCACCAGACCCTGACAAGATAGTAGCAGTATCAAACTTCCCTACACCAAAAAGCGTAAAAGATATACAATCATTTTTAGGACTAGCTAATTACTACAGAAAATTCATTAAAGATTTTGCCAACATCGCGCGACCATTGACTCAATTGACTCGAAAAAATATTAAATTTTGTTGGAACGAAACAGAGCAAGAAGCTTTTGACAACCTAAAAGAACGCTTAATTAATTATCCCGTGTTACGTCATTTTAAACTGGACTTACCTACAGAATTGCATACTGATGCGAGTGGATATGGTTTGGGGGCTGTTTTATTGCAGACCGATGGTACGGAAACGTATCCGATCGCATACGCCTCTAAACGATTATCTGACGCGGAAATGAAATACAATACAACAGAAAAAGAATGTCTTTCACTGGTTTGGGCAATGGCCCATTATAGAAATTACCTTTGGGGTAGAAAATTTCGGGTAGTGACTGACCACCACGCGCTGTGCTGGCTCCATAAACAACAAAATATGACATCGAGGTTAGGACGTTGGGTTATTAAGTTACAGGATTTTGACTATGACATTGTGCATAAGAGTGGTAAACATCATACTGACGCGGATAGTTTATCACGTAATCCTATTCTGGATCCGAGTGACTCAGATACTCATGAAATTTCTGTGTTAAGTATGATTCCGATGGACATTGCGGATTTACAGAGACAAGATCCCAACCTGTTAGAATTATTAGAAGCCATACAAACTCCTGATTCCGCTGATAATAGAACTTGCAAAAAATCACGTAGCTATTTAATTGAGAATAACATTTTATACAAAAAGAATTTTACACCGTCCGGACAAAATAAACTATTGGTAATACCAGAAAATTTGAAATCAGAAATCTTATTTGGAGCTCACGATGACCCATTAAGCGGAGGTCACTTAGGTCTTGCAAAAACGATGGGAAAAATTAAAGTTAGGTATTTCTGGGAAAATATGAATAACGAAATTGAAACTTATGTAAAGACATGTCTTTCTTGTCAGCAAAGAAAACATCCGCATCAAGGCCCTTCAGGTCTAATGCAGCCGTTAAAAGTAGGAAAACCGTTCGACCGAATTGGTATAGATCTTCTAGGTCCTTTCCCAAAATCGGAAAGTGGAAATACATTCATTATAGCCGCTCTAGATTACGCGACAAAGTGGGCCGAAACAAAAGCGATTCCAACAGGCACCGCTAAGTGTGTGAGTGATTTTTTGGTAGAAAATATAATTTGTCGTCATGGATGTCCGATTGAACTCCTAAGCGATCGAGGTAAATGTTTTATGGCTAACTTGGTTACTGAACTTACTAGAAGTTTAGGTACGCGCTCAACATTCACTACCGCGTATCATCCACAGACCAACGGTTTAACAGAACATTTTAATGGTACATTAGCAACTATGCTTGCCATGTATACGAGAACTGATCAGAAAAATTGGGATTCCTATGTACCCTTAGTTACGTTCGCATACAATACATCTAAACAAGCCACTACTAAAGAGTCACCCTTCATGCTTATGTACGGTCGAGAAGCTAAGTTACCATTCGATGCTGCTTTAGGTATTGATGTGTGTAAGGATGAAACTGTAAGAGAATTTTTAGAAAGAATAGAAAATGTTAGGACTACCGCATTAGTAAGAATAAATAATGAACAAGTTATACAAAAGGGACGATACGATCAGGGCCGTAAGTCAGTGGATTATGAGGAAAACGAAGAAGTACTCATTTTTACACCGTTTCGTAAAGTAGGCAAATCAGAGAAATTATTAACGAGATGGCATGGGCCTTATAAAGTCAATAGAAAAATTAATGAGGTGAATTACGAAATAAAAATGAAAAAAGCCAACAAAAATGTTTTAGATACAGTGCACGTAAGTCGCATGAAGAAATACCACGCTCGCGCTTGTTAGGTAGGTTATAGAAACAAATCATGCTGAATAAGGTAAATTGAACGATAGGCACACATAAAGGAAAATATTTTTGAATGAAGTATTTAATAATTAGTAATCAGCACTCACTACGATCACCATGGTCACCATTGTTTTAGTAATAATCAGTTTGATAAAAATAGTAACATCAGTCGATATAGTGTCCGGAGTATATTGGACGCAATTATCACATGTACATGTATACGAATCGTCGGTTCCTTTGATTTATTATACATCAGCGCCAACGTTGAATCTGACCATTCGAACTCCAACAAATTCTTGTGCCAGAGATGGTCCGAGCAAGCAGTGCAAATTAGAACTCTATCTAAACAAAATGGAAGAACAATATTCACGGTATCTACAGATCATAGAAGAGGGGTTAGGGAGGAGCAAAGCAGTTAAACACAGATTTCCCAGAGCTTTGGATTTCTTGGGAGACGCCCTAAACTGGTGTTGTGGTGTAATGTCCAAACATTCAGCGGAACCTTTTATCACCAACCAAGAGCATTTGATGAAGGTAGTAAAAAATGTTAGAATATCTGAAAATAATGACCATCATGAATTACTTCGTTTAATTAATAGTATATCGCAGTATCAAGAAAAATTAGAGAACGTTATCACACAGCATTCGAACAGTTTATTAATAGCAAACGAAACGTTACAAAAGATTCAAAGTTATATCGCTGATACTTCACAAGAGTACCAAATGGTCCTACAATTAACTTTAAATCAAGTATTTTCTAAATTAGAATTTATTCATCTATTTACATACCAGCAAATTTTAAATCAATGTAGACACTCTTATATTCCTTCAGAAGTAATTCAACCTGATACTTTAAAACGGGATTTAATCCTTTTGCAACAAACACTTGAGAAACAAGGTCACGAGTTAGTAATAAAACCCGAGGACGTGTCCATCTATTTACGGTTAAAAATAGCAGAATGCTCCATGACTCCTGATAATTTGTTAATTACGTTAAAGATACCTGTGCGAAAAAGCGACCACCATTGGCAATTGTTTGAAATAAATTGTATTCCTTTTGCTTGGCATGAGAAAACGTGTAAAATTTGTAATGATAAGGTAATAATAGCTAAATCAGAACAAGAAGTTAAAATATTAGCTGGGCCGTCGTTGAAGGAATGCGACATTGATAACCAAAACTTTTGTTTATTACCGAGAGTAAGTGACGTAGAGATTAGCAATGTAGATTGTTTTACAAAGTTAGCTTTGGGTGCATCCGTTTCAGACCTGGTAGCTTCCTGTATAATGTCCTGTTATCAAAATAATAAAACACTGGTCCAACAAGTGGCTCCCGAAAAATTTGTTATAGTTCAAGCAAGAGGTAATCTGACACTCGAATGTGCCAATTACCCTGGCCGAGTAATCGACACGCAAGAGTTTGGATTACACGGAGCGTTACAACTCCAAGTTCCCTGTTCCTGTTCTTTAAAGCAATTGTCAGTTACGTTGATTCATAAAGTGTTTCCATGTGATTTTGCAGGTAGCAAAGCATTTCAAATCTACCACATTCTTCCAGCTTTATGGTCGAAATTACAAACACTGTATGTCCCGCCGATTAATCATTTAAACCAGCTGTCCTATAGGAACGCATCAGAATGCTTAAACCTAAAATGGAACGTCAGCGTTCCGCACTTTAATTTCATTCCTAAGTTTAATGAGCAACCTGATTCAAATGAGGAGCAATCTTATTCGTTTATACATCATTACAGTCAACATTCAATCAATCTTTTTCAGTGTATCAATATTCTTACGACAAGTTGTGTTTTAATTATATTATTTCGAAACTCAGCACTGATTGGACTAGGTGTCGTACATGCAGTAAGAGCACTCAGTGTGTCCGATTCGATCAATTGTTTCAGTAATGTCATCATTATAGGTTTGGCGAGTGTTTTTGTCTTTTGGTTAGTATACCAATGTATTAAGAAAAGTCGAGTAAAGAAAGAAATAGAAATAAAGTTAGAATCCGTGGAAGCTCAGTCTTCACAAGATGAGATACCGACCATAGAGGTCAAAGAGCGAAAGTGTAAAGTTACGCGTAACGCAGCAAAGAATTAAGATAGAAAGATAACTTAGAATTCCCTATTTTGTAGGAAAGAATTATTGCAGAAAAAAAGAGAGAGTATAAGTGTTATAACTGAAGTATTAGTATTGTATAAATTCGTCTGCAGACATGTGTAAGTTTTGTGAATGATAAAGAAATTGTTAGAGGAGGAGCGCTCAAATAATTTTAGAAACCATGGTTTAATAGTAATATTTTAATGTTGTATGTTTAAGGTTTAATGTCAAATGTTTTAGAATTTTACGAAAGTTTAGATTGTAATTTTTACTATAAGAATGACCTTTTGTTTCCAACACTAGATGCTGAGGGTCGCAAGTTTTTTAAATATAAGTACATACGTAAATACGTATCATGAGTATAAGTTGGATTAGGGATAGAAATTCAGTTTTGTTAATTCTAGATGTAAGGTTAATGTGTAAAGAAAGGATACTGGTTTTGTTTTGAATTTGCAGGATGCACGAACGGATGCCGCTGAGGGACCTCTGGTGTTGCTGATCCTCTACATCGGGGTCCGATGTTTTTAACAAGGGGGAGTGTGAAGGGACGCCTACAGACTCACCCTGTATACCAAGAGCCTATGGACTCACCCAGTATAGTAAACCGAGGACGAACACGGGAGACGCCGAAGCGACAGCCGTAACTGCTGATCAAGCTGTTTGGTGCGGGGACCGGGGGGGAACCGCCAACGGTCACCGCATCGGACGCGAACATTATTACATTACGATTACGACTATCAATTAAGACGTGGGTACCAAGTCACGTATTATAGATACACTGTCGATATACGAATAAAACCATTTAAGACGATGTAGTTGTTATCTGTGCTACGCCACCCCACATACCATCCCCGCCCGTACAATTATCTGAGGTCTCGCAGGAACATCACAATATATATTCCAGGTACATTTCTAATCATTATAGAAGCTCATCAAGCTTCTTAAAAAATATAAAGAGCAAATGATGACACATAGTTAGGACGTAAATATTAAATTATATTGAATTAATAATAATTAAAGCCAAAACCTGGATTTAAACCAGGCATCTTTTGGTATCCAGTACAATACACAAATATGTATGTTATCGGGGCCTATGACATGCTTATTTAGTTCGTTATAGGGTAAAGTACACAGTCATTGGTACTCCAAAACGTTGGCACCCAAGTACTTCAATCCTAATAAAATACCACTTTTGCGTTTACACTACTTATTTCAATTGGTCATTACGGTGTCCGTACAATCTTTTCAATTGTATTATTAGAAAAAAGTAAAAAGAAACTTAAAAATTAAAGAATAACAGATACCTAGGTTAGAAACCTAGTGTTAACTTTATTTCCATTTAACTACCGCTAATTAAAAAGCCTTGCAATAGTTAAGATAAAAGTTTGTTTTAGTTATTGACAATATGTTATTTACGGCCCACCCCCCGGATGTCAGCGTCCCGATTTAGAGTATTAAAAAGGTGGTCACCCTAATGTACACTCCAACTATTCAGGCTGTTTAGTTCGATGTATCTTTTTTAATGAATGAACCTGTTTAACCAAATATAACTTCGTGCAAAGTTTTACCTTATCGAGATTTTCTATGGGATTCTATACGTATGATTTGCCATTTTTTAAATGAGTAGCAGACAAAGGTGTAGCAGGTGAGCATTATAGCTACTCTTGACGAAAAAAAACTTTCCAAAAATTAGGTCTACGCAAAAAAACTAATTAGTATAGTCTAATTACATTGTATAATTGAGGCCAGGTCATCCAACCTGCAGACATTTGCTTGGACAGAAATGCAGACGTCAGGCTTTTTAAATCGGAGCAAAGACATTCCTTTGTGGCACTGCACAGGTTCAAAACATGCAAATTACCATTAACTTAGATCAAAAGCCGTGTGCAATCAAAAATCCTAACTCAGGCTTTTTGGTTGTCCAAAACAAGTCATGACGTCTTGCCAAATTCAACAAAAGCCACGGCACGGGATGGCAAGAGGATCAGTAGTTTGCAGCACCTGAGTATAGTATACGCTCAACTAACGTGTTTCACGAAGTGCAGTCAGCTGTAGTATTGGAATTCTGTGTGGTCAGCAATACACAACGTATGTAAACAACACCGCGCCTTTTATTTACATCTCCAACCTGAGCCGTCCCCCATTAAGAGCTACGTAACAGTATTGTTTATGCCAAAAATGGAACTTTACCAAAAATACGAACACACGCATTTTTCAATCCATATATAAAATTAATAGTTTAGCTGCATAAGATTCTATTTGATCGAGATCGGCTATGACTGCATTAAATTGAAACTAGTAGAATTAGACAGATATGTCGATTAAAGCTGCGTTCGGATATTGTCTCCGTTGACACCGGGTACACCGTCCAAATGACACTTACGTGTTATTGGGTGTAAAAAGTGTAACGGTGTACAATATCCGAACGCAGCTTATATTGACAGTAGGTATTGCCAAACATTAGCGTTTGACACTACCTACTGTCATTAGAACCAAAATATCTGAGATATCCTGGATACTAGTTTTAATGCAGTACGACCGATCTCGATTAAATATAATTTGCTCATGCAGCTAAACTATTGATTGTACCAAAAAAAATTTATAGTCATAAATTATTCAGAATTTCCTCTACCTTAATTTATTATTTAACTATTTCGACGAAATTCCAGAAATGGCGGCTTATTTGCAAAATCTTTCTAAGATTCTTTCTACGATCTTCCAGACCTCCAGTTCCTTTGAACCCTTTTCAACAGAAAGCTTTTCAGCTCTAAGTTTGGTCATGAAACTTCTAAATATGAAAAATGTTCAGGCGACCCAAACTACATATTTCCGCTGTACCTCAAAAAAATTTTTTGGCACGATTACAATACTTCACATACTACGTATGATAAAGTAAAAAATATTGTTATAGTCAAATAAAATTTTGTATTCGTCGACTATTAAAACAAGTTTGTTAAATTTATTAAATGTACAGTGGAGAGATTACCACAGTTAAATTAAATGATCATTGTTAAAGAATTAAATTCGTATCCAATAAACGAGAAAACCTTTAAACAACTACTAGAATTTAACCAGTTGTCGTATTAATGAACCCCTTCAATTAAAACTTGTGCTTATACATATCCGATAACCTAACCTCACAATTCAGAAATGCACTCAGACGCGAAGTCTCAGAAGAATAAGAATGACAACAAGAATAATTCATTTTACACGATTTCACTGAGCGGCTGTCTTTTGTGGACCGTTGCACAAATTTAATTTTTGCGTAAATTGTTTCCACAATAGGGTATTTGACTATTTTTGGAAAACCATCTTAATGTGTTTATTCCTTCACTCTACATTGTAAATGCATTATTTTTTGTAATTATTTCCTCAATATTTCATAAAAATCAGCGTTAAAAATTGAATCACAAAAAGTCCCGCCAAAACGATACTTTCTGTTGTGTGACGTCACCGGTTAGTGATGTCAAGATGTCAAGATGATGTGATGTCAAGACAAGGTCTATAAAGTAGTAAGGTTATCCAGAAACGAGATTTCTCAGTTTGAGGGGTAAAGGGAGATCGTGACGTCACTAGAGTCGCGCGCTGCCACCAATTTGAATGCTTATTTCGTTGTATGATTTAGGTTAAGTAGGTGCATAATTATATTGAAAAAATAAATGCATCTTTATTGTGATCATTTTTAAATGATTAGGATGGAAAAAAAATGATGAATGTGATTATCACAACATGCTATTTCAATAATTTGTTAATAATGCTGAATAAGTACATTAGTATGTAATGTATGTCCGATTAAAGAAATGTGTTGTGCTCAACCAGGTCTCTGCAGTTGGAATCAAAATTTAGCAGAAATTCAGTGAGTGGAGTCAACCTACAAACAAAGTCAAGAGCCGGAGTCGAAGGTGTTATAACGGCAACCACATATTTTTGCAACCATGCAAATTGGGGGTTGAAACACTAAAATTATCAGGAATTGAAGTCGAATGTTTGGTTTACCGACTCTACAAATAAATAAATAGAAAAACTATAACTAAATCAGTATTGGTAGTATTGGTACAACTTGCTTATTAAACCACTCATTGGCTTGTCCTGATTACAATATTTGGTTAGAACATACGTACAAAGAAAAAATAAAAAATCAGTAAGAAGCTTTATTGTACAAATTTTCTCATCTTTGTTGTAATTTTATTTTTAATATCAGCTACTCTTCGTTAAATATTTAGATTTTTTTGCTGTTGAAAAGTAAAATTTAAAAAAATTTATCCGTACATATATTCTTTGCTCGACAAAAGCTTTCAAAACTATGGTATCAATAATTGGATCTTGTTTTAAAAGTTCTCTTCTTAATTTACTGCTAATTCTTTTCGAATTATTAATCCCATCCCCCGTAAGTCTTTCGAACTTGCTAATTCATTTTATTAAACAAGCGTTTAAATTCTTCCGACGGATTTCTTAGGCCGTCAAAAGATAAATGACGTATCCAGGATGGAAGGGAGTATGGGTGCTCTTGCTGGTCTTCGTATGAGTAATGTCCCAATTGTGGATGAGTTCTGCTTTAAACTTTGATCACGTGGAAAAGTAAAATATGATATTGTTAATCCAATGTTGAAATGTTATACCTCATACCGCAACCCGGTACGGAGCAAACCATAGGCATCTAAAATTGATACATGATTTAGAATAATGTAATTTCCAATATAAATTAATATCTTACCTTTACTAACTTAATTACATAAAATACTACACTAATAAAACAACCAATAACGTAAAACTATCAACTATTGAATATAACAATATAAACGCCGAATAACGATTAAACACGAACAAAAGCAACCTTTCTAATTCACTAAAAAACCTATAACGAGCTGAGCTGGCAATAAATAAACGTATCTTTGAACAAACTAAACGAGCGATGTATGCGACGTGATGCGAAGTGTGCCGGGACTCTAGTGACGTCACGAATATAGAGCATATAGGGATCTGAGGGGGGTATATAAAGTGGACTATAGGAAACATAGCAAGCTGGATAACCTCTCTCTTTATAGACCTTGATGTCAAGATGTCAAATCGTCCCATATGGTCTGTCAGCATCGGCATCGTCGCCGTTTGGTAATTGTGTTGTATAATGTGTTGTTTTCACAATTTCTACATAAAAATGGGTTATAAATGGTGTATAACTCCACAATGCAGAGATACGTCAAGAAAAACTCCGGATAAACTATTTGTAGCTGTTCCGCAAGATTTCAAACTGCAAAGACAGTGGTTGGCTCGTAGAAATCCAAATGAAATAAATAGCCGCCAATACAAGTGTTTTCTGTTGTGAAGATTACTTCGACATAAGTAAAACTGACTAGAATAAGTTATCTATCGTATTTTCAAAAGGTATTATCTGATCTGACAGCTGAAGGTTAGGGCTATCCTAACCTACAAAGTTATGCTTACATGACGCTTTCGTGCTATTAAATTCAAACGGGAGAAGCATAAAAGCGCGTTCGGATAACCCGGTATTTTACGGTGAGAGTGACGCGCTGCATAATAGGCGGACTAACGTCATACGGCGTTTATCTGCATATAAGAGAGAGACAGCCGACCCATGTTATCTGAGCATTGCTCTCCCCATACCATACCCTGACAAACCGAACGCGCTCTAAGGCGGACTAACGAATGACATCACTGGAGACTCACCCAATTACAGAGCGTTTTCAATCACGTGATAGGACGTGAATAAAATTCAATTTTAATTTTGGTTTTTCATAGAAATAAAGCATTTTTTTTTTGAAAAGTAATAACAAATAGTTTTCTTAAACTGTAATCTATTAGGATGACTATAATACATGCCATATTTTTAATACAGTCAAATACCCTATTCTTCGACGTTACCGGCTTCCGTAAGCGGAATTGAGTGCGTCGCAAAAGAACTTTATTTTTGTGAAAAAATTAACCATGACGCATAAATATGACTTTTGTGTAGTTCTACTAAAAAAAATTAATTAAAAAAAATTATCATTTTGATTAGTTTTGTAGTATTGTTATTCGTCATATTTCATTATGCGTTCTTGTTTATTTTGGAATTTATATTTACTTTACGGGTATTATTGACTGTCACAATTAAATACAATATTTTTTGTTGAATTTCGTTAATATTTTAATACCTAATTTCACAAACCAACCCTATTTACAATCAAGTATTTGAATAAAAATAAAAGAAAAACGTTTTACAACACAACTCTGTCGTTAAAAATCCCTAGTTTGTCGTAATAAGTACACATTGTGCCGTGTATGAATTTGTCGTTCCGAATACCTGATTTAACGGGCTGATATATATTCCCCACTTTTTCAATGGATGAACCTATTTAACTATGTGATTTTTGCCAAAACCAATGTCATTGTTTAATTTTAATTGAATCCCGCAATTTGTTTACTGATTGTTTTGAATTTATAATCGCTTTTGTTTTGTATGAGAGCTTTGTATACATATTTTGTAGTGGTGTGCCTATTGGGATGGACCTTAGTTACTCTTGATAAAAAAATCTTTTCAAAAGTTAGGTCTACTCGATATATACATTTTATTTCACATACCGAAAAACTAATTCCGTTAAAATTTTAAGTTGATCGGAGAATATGAAGACGATACAAAGGCTTTATTTAAAAGTAAAAGTATTGATAAAAAATAGGTGAAACCGTTGGCTCAATTTTAGCGAACTGTTGAAATCTTTTTCAAATTTTTCTTAAATCATTTTCAGCTAGGTTCTTACCATTTAACAACTAAAAATTACGTTAGTTTGTATCGAAAATTATTCAACAGTTTTTCTAATTTTGGCCAAGCTAGTAATAATGGATTTAAGGGATTTTGATACTAGATGTATTCTACAACATTTCACAAAGCTGTCCTGAAATAATTGAAAAAACAAAATTTGAAAAAACGAGATTTCTTGACATTTTGGAAGACCAGTGTCATTAGGTAGCTATATAAATTGCGTGGACAAAATTATGACTACATTCACTACAAAATTCACTCTACTTTAACCAATAGATTAAAATGCCTTTATTAAAGCAAAACGAGTATTCACAAATAATATGTACACTAAAATAATACATGTCACTGTAGTACACTACTGGATAGAGATAGATAAGATAAATTCATGTCGTGTTTGTCAGATCGAGTATATAGAGTGTGGGCGATATAAACGGGAGTAGAGATATCTAGATCAAGATATTGGTCGGAGGGCAAAGGGTGCAGTGCATTATTGGAGTGAATGGCATCCCACGTCGGAATTCCACTGGGTTGACTCCTACGCCACTTGACTTCATTCACGTCGCCCCCTCACTGTGACGTAAATGGACTCTAAAGACGAATCTGGTCGACTCTTACACGAATATTTCCTCACCAAAAAAAGAAAAATACGAGACGTATTTTTACTTGCTCTAACTTTCCAGAGCGTGTATTGATTTTTAAACATGTTATTGAAGATGAAGAACACACAAGTGTTTTGCTGTTCTACCAACAAAACAAAATACATACACCTTATATTATTTTATTGGATATTTGACATTTTGACATAAACATATCTTAAAAATACAAAATTAAAATGATAATTTCGCTATTTTGCTAATATTTGCTCAGCATATTTTTAGCGGCTCGGGCTTTCGATAAGGCATGATGGACTCTTTGAGAAACTGGAACAGCAGCTTCCTACTGAATATACAGAACTGTTTAAATCATATCTGAAAGACCGTCACTTCAGGGTGAAACAGGATGACGAATACTCCTCGCTACGCAATATCAATGTCGGAGTACCACTAGGAAGTGTATTGGGACCACTTTTGTACCTACTGTATACTTATGATTATCCTGTTCCGGGAGAAAACACAGTGGAAACATTTGCAGACGACACGGCTATTTTGGCGATTAGTGACAGTGTCGAAGAAGCAATTGAAAAATTACAGATAGCTGCAAACAAAATCAACCTTTGGACAAAGAAATGGCGCATCAAACTAAATGAAGGAAAATCCACTCATGTAAACTACACCAATAAAAGAGTTAACTATATCCCAGTAACCAGTAATGGGAACGATATTCCATACGCGGATACAGCGAAATACCTTGGCATGACACTGGATGCCAAGCTTAGATGGAATGTACATGTCAAGAAAAAGCGGGACGAACTCGACCTAAAATTCCGCAAAATGTATTGGCTAATGGGACGGAGGTCAGCCCTGTCAGTGCAAAATAAGCTCTTACTATACAAGCAATTATTAAAGCCAGTATGGGTGTATGGAATACAGTTATGGGGATGCACTAAGCAGTCCAATATCAACCTCATGCAGAGGTTCCAAAATAAAGTTCTAAGGGCCATTGTTGATGCACCATGGTACATAAAAAACACCAATCTTCATCGGGACCTTCGCATGGAGATGGTAACTAGCGAAATATCAAAATTTGCTAAGAAGCACGAGGATCGTCTACACCACCACAACAACAATGAAGCCATCCAGCTGCTAGACAACAGTGCGCTAGTGCGTCGGCTGAAAAGAACTAAACCATTCGAACTAGTGCGAGAGTGATTAAAAGCAGAGCACCCGTAGTGTATTCACAGTGATAGTATAAGTAAAAACAACCACCGTCTACTTGAGTGGTAAAAACTGTCAGACTAAAACAACTTGGGCCAATGTGCAATATTGTAGAAATACTCATTATTTTATCAGTTTAGGTTAAGTGAAAATAACTTGTTAGTCATTGACTAGGTGTTATGCCACAAACACTCTGTACACTCTGAACAAAATAAAAAAAAAATACTATTATTTCATAATACCTCCCTCGCCTCCACCATTTTGGATTATTTCCAAATTATTAAAGTTTGTGATTATTTCGGTTTGTCATTTATTTTTTTTATCATTGGATTAAATAAACAGTATTCTTTTAGCATATTTTAATGCAGATTAAAATTGCGGTATATACCTACTTGGAATAACATTATGTCATGAATCAATTCAAAATATGCATTGTACAGTCATGGAATAAGTAAGTTCGTATCGCTATCGCAGGATTTGAAAATAGTATGTCGGTTATATATTCGTGTACTGTTCTACCTCGACCCGGCCGGTTCGCAAATAGTTGTCCGTCACGATGTGGTTTTTCGATGGATGTAATGTAACGGGATTTAGTTTATTTTTAGCGAGACCGACCTTTTCCTTAATGTGATATCTTCAATGCAATGTAATAAATGAAATATGATCACTACAGTTAAGTTTACGAGTAGGTAATGCATTTAATTAAATATAGAATTACTTTTATAATAATATAAATAAACATGAAATTTGATAATATGGTACGAAAAGCTCATTTTAAGATATTGCGTAATATCATGACACATTATATAAATTTATGTTAACTAATACACATATTAATTACGCAAGTAAATGCCTTTGCCCAGCAGTAGGATGACGGGCTTGAGTAAGTAAGTAAGTAAATGCGCAAATCAACTTGATGCCAAGGATTATCACTAAATATAGACTATTTCAGAATTGTAATATTAAAATATATTCACTAAATGTCAATAAATTCTCTAAATTTAATTTAAATTCACATTTAGGACGAGCATGTATTTTGTATGAAGGACAATGGAAATTTTATATCTGTATTTACTTTACAGCAGTTAATGTTCAATTATATTTCATGACATCCAATACATGCTTGACAACCAAAATAATTTAAATTATAGCAATATATACAGGCTGTCCCACGTTTCTTCCGCAAAACAATTTTTTTCAGAAAGTAAATTACTTTTTCAATTCATTAAAAAGTTGCAGCCGTTTGAATTATTAACAATATCTTATTTTAAACGGCTCCAACTTCAGAAGGAACAGAGAAAACCAATAAGACCATATGAAACATATTACTTTCTACTTTCTAGAAAAAAAAAACAAAACATTTTGGTATTTTCTTTCGTTCATTTGTTAAGACAAATTATTAAAATTTTACTTATAATTAATAATTTTTTATTGTTGTAATATGTATTTATTCTTTCATTTTTGGTTTTGCATTGTTTGATAACTAATTAATATTTTATTTTTCTTTTTTGTTAATATTTCAAAGAGCTCTATAGAAGTTTTATTGTAATATAGTTCCAGTTCAATAAGCACACATTTTTCATTTACTATATATTAGCTGGAACATTATTGGAAATTTTATTTCTAAGTTTGTTTTCTAAATAAATTAAGAGGCGTTCATTAACAACGATAATATGTTAAAAATAACATTTTGACTTATGAATTGTGTACTGTAAGGTTAGCTAAAATGCAAATACATTAAAAATGAAGGTCTTTTTAATTTCCAAACAATATAAACTATAACTGAAAATGTTTAACGACATACTTTGTCAAAGTAATATTATAAGTTAATAATATGGTAACATACAAGCGGGATGTAAATTTTAAAAATATCAAAAATTACAGCCACAACCTGGATTTGAACCAGGCCCTTTGCGCCGCTAGCACAATGTCAATAGCTCAGATGGGAGAGCAATGTGCTAGCGACGCAAAGGTCCCTGGTTCAAATCGTCAAGTTGTTGGTTTCTCGTATAGCTTTTATTGCATATGATTGTGAGTAATTAATATGCAATAAAAGCTATACGTAAGAGAAACCAACAACTTTTCTTTCTGAAGCGTCTCCTTTTGGGAAATTATATACCCGTTACCAACACAATTTATACTCATCCCAGGTCAAATTTGATGAAATAATTTTTATGTTGTATAAATGTTCTTTTAGATGGTCGTATATTTTGGTTTATTTTTTTTTAAATAATAATTATAACATATTTACATTCCATCACAATTCGTCGAAAATTTAGAGCTTGCTTCCAAAAATCTTTGTAAATTAGTGATATACCTAATTGTCATTATTTTCAGTTGTCAGATATTTGAAACATATTGCTGTAAAGTAAAAACAAAATAATAATATAAAAGAATAGTAATGATACATTCATGCTATACAAAATACATACTCCTTTCTGTTTATTAAGTTAAATACTGCAAAATATCGTTGAAGCTAAATATCTCGAAAACACCAGTAAATCACAATTAACAAATTACTATAAAGACAAATTTAAAGCAATTTAATTTTAATTTATTTCTATTTTGTGAATAAATATCAATACATATGTCAGTTCTAAAATAACCTGAAAAGTAAAAATATTGACAACAACAAATTGATTTTTGTATTTATTAACACAAAAAAAAGCTATTAGATGTAATAAGTAATAAGGTTGTAAGTATAATTTGTTGTGTTGTATGCAATATCTTGAAATGAGATTTTCATTTCATGTAATCGAAAACTTTCATGTTTATTAATATAAAATTAACGTCATATTTAATAAAAACACAGTTACATTGCAATGTAGGAATAACATTAATTAATTACACATTAAGCTAATAAATAGAAATATATAAATCATTATAAACCAATTCAATGCATTCGAACAAGGTTTCGCAAATAATAAATTTCCGATATAAGAGTTGAAGCGTAAACGGACAATTTTTTGCACTTAGCGGCCGAGCGGTCGACCAGAATAACAAAAAACTTGTACTTGGATGTATCATCGACACACTGCTAAAATATTTATAGAACTTACGTAATTCCAAGAGTGTACATATATCAATGTAATAATCTCGAACAGTTTTCAATTAATTATTCAATGATTCATGTTCAGAAAAGATTCTGCAAGATTAGATTCAAAAATGTGGTTGAATATTTATGTTAAAAAGAATTTTTTTGCAATAAAACATTCATCAAGTTAAAAGCGTAGGCATTTGAATTTAGTTTATCTTCTTTCCTATTTCATAAAAAGTATGCCAAATCGAGTAAATATCGTGCAATTTAATGGTAAATGTCATACAATTTTTCATATATTAAAAGTTTTCATCATTCGCATTTGTAGTACACATTGGTTGGATGGAATTTATTTATGAGCTGTGTGCTTTGGCAGAGCTTAATTAGGGAAATGGCGAGTGGGATGATATTCAACCAATATGAGGATGGTATGCTGATGAGTAAAATTGATATTGCTTCTCGTTAAAACCGCCCACGCTTGCAAAACTTTGAGCATAACTGCTAAACTGACGGTTTGCGCGTGGGCTGTTGACGCAAATTAGGTACTCGTCTGTGTGTTTTTGTTCCCTTATTACTTGTTTTCACATGCGTACACAAAATTTTGAAAAAATAATCATTAACTGCGAGTTCTATAAAAAGAAAGAATGATTAACAAGTATTTTCAGTACCTACTCTTTAGCCAAACGGATAAATAAATTACGTTCTATGGACAAAGAACGTACATATTATCTACACAATATGTCAATGCAGTTATTTAACAAAAGTGATATTCAAAAACTATTATTATGATTATTATGATTATTATAAAGTCCTCCTAATACAGGGTCTTTCACAATGATCTGTAATTAGAAGTATATAGTAACCCAATTGAAATGAAACAAATGAACATTTGATGAGTTCTATGAATAAGTCGAGTCCAACTTTGATTGGAGAAACATTAGACAAAATATCGTCGGATTAAACAGGTTGCTTGATCTTGCAAAAAGTCAAAAAAATTTGTTTTTGAAATTTAACTAATTTTGGGGCCCTAATAAAAATTTAAAATTTGCACGCCTAACAACATTTTTGTGTGGAAACTGATTGACATACGTTAGCTGTACGAACAGACATTATCGCGATTTAGGGGTTGTTGTGTATGCCGTGTATGGGACAAAACTCCGAGCATCATAGGGCTACTAGGTCTCTTAATTTCGTACAATTTGAGGTATGATAGAAATTTATGCAAACATTTTTGCAGAAGTTATCAACATTTTTCTGTGGAAACTGATTGAAATTCGTTAGCTGTACGAACGGACATTATAGCGATTTAGGGGTTCCTGCCCATGGGGCAAAACTCCGAGCTTCATAGGGCTACTAGGTCTCTTAATTGCCTATAATTTCAGGTATGATAGAAATTTATGCAAACATTTTTGCAGAAGTTATAAACACTTTTCTGTGGAAACTGATTGAAATATGTTAGCTGTACGAACTGGCATTATAGCGATTTAGGGTTTCTTGCCCATGGGGAAAAACTCCGAGCTTCATAGAGCTACTAGGTCTCTTAATTACCTACAATTTGAGGTATGATAGAAATTTATGCAAACATTTTTGCAGAAGTTGTAAACATTTTTCTGTGGCAACTGATTGAAATATGTTGGAATTGCGAATGGACATTATCGCGATTTAGGGGTTTTTGCTCATGGAGCAAAACTTCGAGCTGCATAGGGCTACTAGGTCTATTAATTACATACAATTTGAGGTACCGTAAACTTGGGTGACTTTAGTCCACTTTTGAAATTTCAAGTCTGGTAACTTTTAACAGATTAGATATAATTACTCATACTTGTGCTATTTTTTGGGTCTTTGATAGTACTTCAAAAATATCAAAACACTAATATTTCCAACGTCAGGATATACTTCTTTTATGTATATATATGGGTGGCCAAAGTCAGAATTCATTATTGGGTCACTTTGGCCATACTACTGTTTATCATGCCAATGAAACGATAAGCTAGTGTATGCTCGAGTTTGGCCACCAAATATGTTTTAAAAGTGTTCAAGAACAAAATATGTTAAAATCAGCAATAAGAACATGACAAAACTATTTTATGACTAGTTTAAAAAATAATGCTAACATGTTATACATTGCGGAAATGAGAAAAAACACGACTATCGGAAAATGCCAAAATTCAATATGGCGCCCATAAGAAAAACAAAAGTTGGCCATGATTACGCCGCCATCTTTGATGTTATTTCAAATTAAAAAATAACACTGCATTCCTTGTAAAAAGTCGCTGTAGAATGTTTTTGTTTCAAATGTCTAGCTACGTTTTGTTTTGAATAAAAAATTAAAAACGATATCTTATCATTTCAGTTTTTTGCGGATATCTTTAAAATGAAAAATGATAGCTAAAATTTCTTTTCAGATAATTGTTCAGCACAGAAATACGAAACTTTGCCAAATTTAAACATAGCCTCTATCTCCACTAATAAGCGAGATCTAATAAGCCGCGAAATTGAATCACCCGGTATAGCTAGACATAATTTTGTACTTCTGGTATAATGAAGAAACCTCCTTTGGACGGGACAGGTGTTTTTATTGCTTGTAAAATGTCATCTTTGTCATACCACAGCAATGTCATCATTTGATGGCAATTTCCACTGAGAATGCCCGACTTTACTTTCCTCGATTGACTACACCGAGCACTTTAACTACGCGGGTATTGCAGAAAGATATTCCTAACAAACCACAGGACTAATGTTATCGGTGGCAAATCATAGATGCTGATAGATTACTCAACACAAACAAAGTTGTTCATAGTAACAAAATTGGTCAATTTTCAAAGCTATCTTCTGAACACTGCCACAAAAAAAAATAAATTATCATCTAACTTACATTAAGCACCTTTGTATTCAATATAGTATCTAAAATATAAATAACCAAAAATACTCGCAATGTTTGAAATATTAACAAAGATCTAAACAATATAAATAAATTTTCGAATAGTGGCCAAAGTCACCCAGGGCGGCCAAAGTCACCCAAGTTTACGGTATGATAGAAATTTGTGCAAAATAATCTGCGGATGTTATAAACATTTTTCTGCAGAAACTGATTGAAATACGTTAGCTGAACGAACGGACATTACCGCGATTTAGGGGTTGTTGTACATAGGGCAAAACTCCGAGCTTCATAGGGCTACTAGGTCTCTTAACTACCTAGAATTTGAGGTATGATAGAAATTTATGCAAACATTTTTGCAGAAGTTACAAACATTTTTCTGTAAAACCTGATGAAGTACGTTAGCTGTGCGAAAGGACATTATCGCGATTTATTGGTTGTTGTCCATGGGGCAAAACTCCGAGCTTCCTAGGGCTATTAGGTCTCTAAATTACCTACAATTTGAGGTGTGATAGAAATTTATGCAAACATTTTTGCAGAAGTTATAAACATTTTTCTGTGGGAACTGATTGAATTACGTTAGCTGTGCGAAATAAATTATCGCGATTTAGGGGTCGGTGTCCATCGGGCAAAACTCCGAGCTTCATAGGGCTACTAGGTCTCTTAATTACCTACAATTTGAGGTATGATAGAAATTTATGCAAACATTTTTGCAGAAGAACATTTGCACGCCTAACAGCATGGAAGCCTGTTCTTTTTAGAAGCAACTTCTTGAAATACAAAATCTGCTAAAATGTGCTTTTTATGTCTCGCTTCCACCTCATTACAGAGGAAATGTACATGTTTGTAGGACATTTTAGATTTCTACCATTTTTTGTATTAGTCAACTTCAATATAAGATTTATAGGTTACGAGCTATGGCACAGGAAAGCGGAGCATATATAGCTGTTAAGTTAAGAGCAGTTAAATAAAGATATCAGACACAACTGTTTTGAAATATTAAGAACAAAACAGTATAATAATATAAAATAATATAATAATATACAGTAGTATGTCCGTATAACATTTTCAATTAATTATTTTAACAATCATGGTCAATTCAAATTTCCTGGGAACACTCGACATTTTTTACAAACGGCAGAATACCGCATTGTTTTTCTCTGCCATAACTCGTAAACTAATAATGAAATGGTAACATTTTACAATTGTTTATAAAGGTAGTTTTGCTCTCAAATGCAACAAAATTCGCTAGTAATGGTCAGAAATACTCAAACAAAAAAAAAATCATAGCGGCCACTTTTCCAAATTCTAGAATGTAGCGGTTTTTCGAAACCTGTCGGG
The DNA here is from genome assembly GCA_963966075.1 of Aphodius sticticus. Classification (NCBI taxonomy): domain Eukaryota; kingdom Metazoa; phylum Arthropoda; class Insecta; order Coleoptera; family Scarabaeidae; genus Aphodius; species Aphodius sticticus. Next base: position 15,188,082 of record OZ014509.1, read on the forward strand.
CAGGCAAATTTAACATTTTTATTAGGGCTTTAAAATTTATTGAGCTTCTAGGATATAGATAGATCAACAAGATCATAGTTTCGAAAAAGAAAAACTGTAAAACTGTGTAAAATGCGAATTTCTACTTCGAATTTACCACAAAAAGTTACCAAAAAGTTACCAAATAAAAAACACAAACTATGTAATCCAGACCCCAGCAGTGTATGACAGTGACGATGAAGAAACCTCAAATTTCTTAAATTCATTTTTCTTAAGTTGTTAATTGATCTTTTTTTATTGTTTCCGAAATATTTTTATAGAAAAATATATAAAAAGAAATAAAATAATATTTTTTTAGTGACATATGTCATTAACAAATATGTGTTAAACTTACTAAGTACAAAAATCAAAGCTGCGAACGGTTGGGCCAGAAACTGGGAAACTGTAGTTTCCGCGCAAGTATATTAGTTGTACTACAATGTGTATATTTTTTAATCCGAATTTCTTTATAAACTGTTGTTTTCCCCATTAGTAGTAAGATGTCACTTAGTGACTTTTACCTTTAACCCGTCGATATCGGAAAAACAACATGCAAGAAGTCCCCATCAATGTTAATACTCACAACGATAGTTATTCACGCTCAAAGATGTCCAAATTGGAGTCTTGGGCAATATCTTGCTTTGTATTCATACGATAATGAATGAAATTAGGAAATATCTAGATACTTTAATTCTCTGCAAGAAATAGTCTAGGTATACATTACTTAAGAGCGAATTGGCATTTTCAAGTTTACGCCTGAAAAAAGAGTGCCAAGTATTTGAAAACATGATAGAGCATCATATTTTATAATCAAAAAACAATAATATGTAGTTAAAACTTTCTATATATCCTCAGAAAGTTAAGAAGTGTCTTACGTTATGCCAACTATGCTTTTTTTGAGGAAAAGCATCAAAACTAGTGCAAATAAGCTTTTAAATCTACGCTAGTAAAAGATACTAGTCTTTTTTCTTAAATATATATATATATATATATATATATATATATATATATATATATATATATATATATATATATATAATGGATGTTAATTCATAAATTCATTCATTTTTTTTTGTATGTCATAGGTCACGTTAGTCTAATTGGTAAAACGTCGGACCGGCAATCCGTATATCTGGGTTCGAATCCCAGGCGTGGCTGTAGTTTTTTAACTTAAAAAATTACCGCCATCTTGTATTAACTATTTCAAAGTTATATATATATATATATATATATATATATATATATATATATGTATATTATATACATATATATTCATGTATATAAATTATATATATATAATTTATATACATGAAATATATATACTTTTTCTCTTCTTGTCATCATATAACCAATGGTAAATTTGTACGAGTATTTGTACGAGTAGGGTGTCGGATGACTTCACACGAATCTGAAGGACAAAATGACACCATTGTTCCTTGTTTATGACCGTAACCAGCGTAACTGAATCAATTTAGCGGTAGCGGTGATCATTATAGCAGACGCCCCTATAGACGTCGCGCGTACAAGGCAATAAAAATCCATATAATATATTGGGTTCTCGGATGCTTGGCTAGTAGGGGCGAGGGTGCCACTGGTGCTACCCTCCTGCTGCGGGGTGCATTTTCGCTACGTGGCTAAAAACGTCGAGGGGAAAACGCGTTTTGGTCGTGTCGCCTTATCCGAAAAACCGAAACGAGCATTATTTATTTATGAGCGTTGATTGTAAACGACTTGTTTCCGTAATTGATAAGTTGTACGTTTTTGTGGGGTTGTTTTTACTAGTTTTTGTGATATTTACAAATTAAATAGTATGGTATTTAGTGTCTCAATATTGCTCTGTGTGTTGAGTAGTTTGATGTAAAATATTTAAAGGGTTATGGAAGAGGCATTTAGAACCTATTTTACTAGATTTACTAATATACAAAGTATTACTGTTATTAAGGTATTATAAGGTACAAAATTTTAAAAGGTTGTTTTGCCATTTTTGCAAACGAACAGCCAACAAAATACTCCGAAGTAAACCATAAACCATGTACTTTTAGGGGGACTCTCTTTAAACGTGTTCATTTGTAAAAATTTTGACCAGATGTTTCATTGTAGTGGTATGTGCGCTCAGACACAACAACAAAACTGATTTGTATTCTGTACAAAAAAAACAACCAACAATATCTACTTACTGTCATTGTTAATTGATTTAAAATAGGTCATTTTTCAGGAGAGAAAATTGGGTAATGAGTAATATTCATAACGTGAATTTAAAGTGGGTTGTTTGGAGGTGTTGTTAATAGATCTTTTATGAAAATCCGTCTGTTACACACTTTCCAAAAATCAACAAATTTTCAAGATAGTTAACCAAAAAGTACTGGGTTTAGGGTTTGCTTTAGTAATAGTTTGCAGTTTTTAGCTCCCGACTTCTTTTCCATACGATTACAAAAATGACAAAATACTAACATACGCAAATACTAACAAAATGTCATATAAAGTTGTCAATATTTTGACAACGGTAGGCTTTGTAATACTTTGTACAGGGCTTAAATCTGGTTAAATATGTTATAAATGACCTCTTCTATCATCCCGTAAAGACTACATCAAACTATCAAATACATTTTCATTAAATTGCAAATAGAAAAATTAATAACATAGGGGGTATGACATACTATACAGGATGTTTCTTAATAACATAGTAATATTTAAGGTGGTTATTCTTGAGTCCATTTACGAAAAAAAATCATATGAATATATGTTGTAAAGGTCTTAATTTTTGAACTAAAGGAAACTAAATTTTTAAGAAGAAATTCCTTTTTTATGATAACTTTGATACGACTTTAGATATTTTTGCGAAACAAAGAACGCATCTTCTATGCATCAAAAGGCATTTTCTTAAATAAATTCATGTTTAATATTGTATTTTATTTAAATTGTTTTTTTCTCGTAGCAGGTTAAGAGATGCAAATGAATGAATTTTATTCTTTATGCAAAAACCGTACGTTAAACAAAAAAAATGAAGGGACCAGATTTGGTAAGAAAGGAATGAGGATTTAAGAAATAATTTTTTTTAAGAAAAACCAGTGGCGTATCTCTTTTCTCTTTAAATTTATTCAGTACAAACCCTGCGCGAACGGCACTGGCAAGAATAACAAAAATATGTTATACAGCAGAAAATGCCTTTTGCTGCCTAGAAGATGCGTACTACGTTTTACAAAAATATCGAGAGTCGTTTACTTTATCATACTACGTATGATAAAGTAAAAAAATATTGAAAAGGTTTGTTAAAACTAAAATAACATATTTGGGATATCTAACTTAAATTAAAACTTAATTATTTGGTCGAAATGCTGCCCGCTCTGCTCCAAACACTGTAAAACTCATCGCTGTACTTCTGTCATCGTCGCTCTTAATGGCGGCTACAACCCTGTTTGTTAATAATTCTTCTCGAGTATTAACTGGTGTGGAATAGATCTGACTTTTTACATGACCCCAGAAATAAAAGTCTAATGGTGTTAAATCTGGTGACCTTGGTGGCCAACGCCAGGGTCCCCTATTTCCGAAACACCTATCGTCAAACATCTGAGTAAGTTTAATGGATACCACATGCAAAGAATGTGCCGGTGCAAAATCCATTTGATACTAGCAGTCGCGTAAAATATTGAGGCAAAAATTGTTCACACATCCTCGCAAAATTTTCGTTGTAAATTTCGTATCTAATTTCGTGCCCCATTATTAAAGCAAAAACATTAAAACTAAAATTGTGTTGAAAATTTATGAAAATGATGTGAAAGGTTATCGATAATGAAATACTTTATCTGCCAAAATCTCAAAAACTATTAAAGATAGATATAGGGAATCCTAATATTGATTTATAGGGAATAAGATTTCCTATCGAATGGCGTATCGGTATACAGGCTGTTCCATTTGAAAAAAAATGAGTTCTTTACGTTTGAAAATCCAATTATTGTGCTGTAAATTTTGAACACCCTGTCTAAGATATCATGATGAACTAAACATCGTCTTATTTGGTTATGTTTCAAGTTTTGGACCACCAATCATGAAACTTCTAGTTTCAATAATAACCGAGATATTTAATTTTAAACGTAACCGCGAAAATCTCGAAAAAATTAGTAAAATCAAAAAAGCTCAAGAGCTGAAGAGCTCAGATCGAGTAAATTCTAATACCAAAATTTCAAGTTTCCAGAAATAGTAGAACGAGAAACTTCTAATGTACCAGTTCCGTGAGACACCCTGTATAAATGGGAGCAAAGTAAAGGTTTATTACATCCAACAAATATTATAGACGGTGTTCCATATAAAAAAAAACTCAAGAAAAAGCCTGTTAAAAAACATCAAAGTTTACTAAGTTGAGTATCTATATATATAAACTTAGTAAATTTGGATGTTTTTTAACAGGCCTTTCCTTGAGTTTTTTTTTTAAATGGAACACCGTCTATAATATTTGTTGGATGTAATAACCCTTTACTTTGCTTTACTTCACCAACTGGCGTTGACTATTGTCTAAAATAGTTTTTAAAAATACCCTGCAACGGGCATATTTTGGAAAAACAATTTAAGATAGACGTTTATCCATATACCAGCTACATGCAAAACACAGGCGCATAAAAAGCAGATCGGAGTCGAAACTATTGCACTGATGTGTAAAAGTAAGGTACTGTTGGAATGTGTAAGCTTTAATCATGAACTTAATTAGAGAAAAGAAGCTAATTTTTGACACAATATACTGGTTGATTTAATATGCTTTCATGGTGATTAAGCCAATAGCATTAATCCCGGAACAGGAGCTAATTTATGGGTGACATTTTAAGACAGCCCTTTAAAATTGACCCAGCTGTTGTCAAGTTGATCTGCTTTTTATGCAATTGTGTCGAATTACTACGAACTGTCACCGCGGAGGTCTGTAAAAAAGGTTACAGAAACCTTATAAAGGCGACAGACCGAGACAAGTGAGAAGAGTACCAACAGCTCAGATCAATAGTAACTAACAGTTGACAACAACTACAGTAGCAGCCTATTGGCAAAGGGCAGAAATCGGCTGAACAAATTAAGTAAGTAGGTATGTTTGTTTATACACAAGCACTTGAGTACAACGGTTCACCGTTAGATGGAACCACATCCTGGGCGTACTACAGACTCAACGCCAACGTCGATCTCACTAGCATAAACGCCCCTCTTAACAAATTCGTATAGTTACCCAGCGTCAAGAATTCATCAAAAATGCTCTCTTAGAGCGTTAAATAAAATGTATTTAATAAAAGCTGAACGTCCAGCTCGTATTGAGACACCCTGTATACTAATAGATCGTCCACAATACCATATCTCTAGAATTCTTTTAGCATTGACTTGATCTGTCCAAATGTTGATCTTCCTACTGTGCGCTTGTCACGAATACGTCTAAGAATAACGTAATCTGCCTCGTGGAGATTGACAGATAACTTTGAAGTGCAAACAGCTCAGCACCCCATTCTCTGGCCCCAGATCCCCGACTATATACACGTATATATATATAGTACGGCAATACAGTCGGCATCCGAAAACGTCCGACAAACTCGGTCCCTTTTTTTCCACCCCATCGAGGAAAATGCGAAAATCCTCGTGAATCGGTAAACTGTCTGTTTTTGTACCCGTTAGGGATATTCCGCAGAGATTTTCGTGGATATCCTGCCAGAATGATGGGGAACGGAACAGGACAGGAAGGAGTTTTATTTGATTTGTCCGTTTTAAAAGAATGGACAGTGTGATTTACGGTGCACTTTCTTTATTTTTTTAAATATGAAGCTGTTTCCTTTGAAATTTGTAATCGTAATCTTTAGTTTTGCTATATAACGTATGGTGGTTCTTATTTTGAAAGTTGCCTGTTGTATTTAAATGATTGCTTCAGAAGGTATGGTCACAAACGCAACTTGCTCAACTGCTACCTGTTATCAAATTATAGCCCAATTTCTTAATTATTAAAAATATTCACAATACTTTGGAAATCATATAAATTAATAAACCTTGTCAAGTTTTTTGACTGATCAAGAGAATTATCTAGCAAATGTTCATTCCTAGGCCAGGCAATAGAGATTTTAGCGTGACAAAAATACTAGCAGGGAGCCGACGGTCCCAGGTCACGTGAAACAGTCCGTATATGTATTGTGATGTGTGATGTGTTAATTTGTTATAAACAAAAAACCTAAAAAAACGTGTTTTTTTCGCTTGTAAAAACTGAACCCATGGAGCAATCTTGATGCTTTCAACAGACGAATACTAGAGAATGAAAAGACGAAAAAAATGAACCCTGCACGGACTTGATTGAATTAATATTAACGGAGGAAATTTGCAAAAACCGGAAAAATCTGCGTTTGTTCAAAAATTCATAACTCCGCCATTTTAAAAGTTGTAGCGGAGGCTTTTCGCGGGAAAATAGCGATTGATGGTTACTTTGAGTGTGGACAACCCAGGCGTTGTCCGATGATTAGTTTTTGCACAATTGCGATTTGACTATTTGTATGCAATATGATTAGGCGAGCCTGGATGCGTCGGACGTGGTCCGATTTTAATTTTATAACGTATTTCGAAAGTAGAAGTATTGTGCTACAAAACGTCTATTCTGATTTTGCGTTAAAATGTTGCGAAATAGGTGAAAAATGGTTGCAAACATGACCGAAAACTGCCGCGCGCTCCAAACCGGTCGAGTAGTGGAGGTAGGCGGTCAACGCGGGGAAGCGCGTTTCGATAGTAATAAAAGATTACTATTGTACGTTTCCCCTCTAATCGCACACTTCCCCCATCACTCGAGCACTCTAGCGGGCGCAAGCGTTTTCGCTCATGTTCTCAGTAGTTTATTATTCACTTAAACGGGTCTTATCGAAAAATCAGAATAGACGTTTTGTTGCTGTTTACGTCTAGTTTCCAAATCCGTTTTTAAAATAGCAGTTGGGCGACCTCAAACGCATCCAGCTCTCCGCAAAAATATTGTCAAAAAAAATTCAAATGAGGATTGTGCGAAAACTATTAATTCGGTCGAATCCAGTTTTTGCACACTTTAAATACATGTGAATAATAATACATGTGCAAAGTTTCATCAACAATGGCGGAGTTATGAATTTATAAAAAAAAAGCAGAATTTTCCGGTTTTTCCAGCTTTTCTTCGGTTCCAATCATCCGATCGGAACGTTTGATAGTTGATAGTTTTCCTTTTACAATAAAAAAATAAATAAGGCGATTTTTTGTTGATAATTGTATATAGAAAATTAAAAAATGGCAGTTTTGAGTAGGAAACATAGTGGGAATATACCTACTACGGACTGTCCTGCACAGGATGGCACAGGCAGCTTCCTGCTAGTCTTTATGTCAAAAAAGCAATCATTTGTAGCTCTATTGCTTGGCCTAATTGTGTTTTTTATAAATTAACTATGTACTTGGAAAACAGAGAAATTCTCTGAAATCTAGACTCAAAGTTTTTTTTTGATTTAGTTACTATCTGTTGTATTTAAATAATTGTTTCAGATGGTCACAAAAGTAGGGGCTTGTTTATTGATGTTTGCTGAGTAACAAATGCAACTTGCTCAGCTGCTACCTGCTACCAAATTATAGGCCAATTCCTTAATTATTAAAAATATTCACAATACTTTGGCAATCATATAAATTAATAAACCTTCTCAAGTTTTTTGACTGATCAAGAAAATTATGTAGCAAATGTTCATTCGGTGTCATACTTCATTGAAGAATGTCAAACAATTTTGTTCTATTATGACGTTCGTTTTTTTTTTATTAATTCAGTTTGGTTTTTTAGGGCATAAACCACCGAACTGCCAATAAAAAAGTGTTCAAGGATTTTGCAGAAAATACATGACGTATCAAAAATAAAAAAGAAATATGTAGTTCTTTTTTGTTGTTATTGGTTTTCGTTGTTTTAGTGATAAAAATTGACGATTGATCTATTCTTGGTATTAAAATATTATCCTGGTAAATAATATTCAAGAACTTTAGGCTATACATAATTTCTGAGATGACGTAATTTCCGAATTGACGTAACTTCCGAAAATTAAAAACATACGTATTTTACCTAATGACTTCATGTGTTTTCTTGCTCTATGAACATCATAAATAAAACAAACAATCTGGGATACACAAAATAAAACAAAACTGGAATTTGTATTTTTTTATTTATATAAATAAATGAGAGCTATCATACATAATATGATTTTAACGTAGCTAAACATTCAAGATAAGTGTCTGAAAAGCACGTAATACTTTGTAGTTTTCTTTTAGAATATGAGCAATGTGCATGTAATGTATGATTAATTGTACAATGTAACGGAAATATAATGGACTGATACTGATACTAGCACTCGAAAAAATAGATTACATTTTCGTAATATTAAATACACCGATCATTTCATTCTACGTTTCAATGCATAACATTTCTACGTAGTGATAATCTACGGACTTACGTAGTTCATTAAATATGCTCACAATCAAACTCCAACTTTACAATTTCCATGAAAGAACTTGCACTCCGATTCATATAATTAATACACATGCATTCATGTACTACTGTATGCACATATTTGAAACTACCAAACTAACCAGAGAGTACGTGTACATCCCTACAAACTCAACATCAAAGTAAACAGAAATTGAGAGATGAACTTTAGCAAACAGCAATATGTCTCCCCCAAGATTAGGTCTCCATGGGGAGAACCGTATTAAATCGAAAACTACCCCAACGCAACAGCAAAACGAGTCCGTATTTATATATAAAAAGAATAAACTAAAATACTAAAATGCACTATACTAACTACAGCAATGTTGTCGTTACTTGATTATAAAAATGTGTTTGATGTATTGGTTGTATTGTTGGTAATTATATTGTTTATTGTTTTTAATGACTCCTTTTTTGTTTTCAGCCTTGTGTAGAAGACATCCGGACCCATACTATGGTACAAAAATTGGTAAATTTATGTCATACGCGCACAACGTCAAAGGATTTGTCTACGCAGTGGATTATAGGACGTTGTTCATACACAGGTTTTCTTACGATGGTACTGCTGAGGATACCCACTTTTGGGTTGGCAACAGCCCTAGGCCCAGTCCGCAAGGAACATTAGTCCCTTATCCTGAGGAACACGACGGAGTGTAAGTACAGAAATTAATTTACTTTTATGCTAGTTATTATGAAAGAAATTAGAGATTTTTCTAGTGTATTATCAGGAATTTTGTTAAACTAGTTGATGCATTTTGACCTCTTGGATTTATTATTTGTTCCTAATTCAAATTCATATGACTACCGCCCAACTTAGTGTCACTGAAACCCACCTTGAGGAAATGTGTAAAATGTATAACCTAGATGGAGTCAAAATTTGATTGAAATGGGAATACCTTGATGAAAAAGAAGTTCAAACGTATTTTGGACTCAAAATCACAAATCGTATAATTTGCCAAATACTTTTAGCTCATTTTGTACTTCTTGTATATTTTATTGTCATTGCCTTAAGGTGATGCCTGGCACCGTTTTGGACCGATGCTCATGACTTTTTAGTACATTGTAAAGAAAAACACATACATGCCTTCGCAAATTTGAAAAAAAAAAAAGTTGTTACAGCTTATTATACCAAGAGAACCAATATGATGTTTTTATTGTCTAACTTCGAAAGACAATATGGTGTAATAAAGGAATATTGTCAGGTTAATTAAGGAATATTGCCAGAAGGTACTAGAGATACTTTCTTAGAAATCCCAACGTTTTAAATGATTCATCCCAATATCTTATTTTTTTGTATAAGATACACAGTTTTAAGTAAAACGTAGCAGTATCTGCAGGACCAAAAACAGAATCCGCCATGGTCGACTTTTAAAACGTATCTCTGTAGATATAAAGTAGAGGATAAAATCGATAACTTTGTTCATATTTTGTAATTTTTCTTAATTTATTATATTAGTGAAGCCTTTATGTCGTATGTAAGGTATTGAAAATTGTATACAGTTGAATAGAAATTTAAAAATCATATCGGTGACATACAGGTGCGATGTAAATTTTAAATAAATAAGAGCATTGTGCTAGCGACGCGAAAGTCCCTTATTCAAATCCAGGTTGTGGATCTACTTTATTTATTTATTTATTTACATCCCGCCTGTATGTCACCATATAACACTTATATTAATACCAAGGTTATGCATCAGTTATTAAAGTTTCAAACAATCGTATTATTTATTCCTTTCTAGTTGTTGTCTCCAAATTAATTCATTACTGAAGTCAAAACAACTCTAACCACCGCAAGGATAGAGAAGAAACAGTTCTTTATTTAATTTTTTCATTATTCTAAACGCGTGAGATAATTTGTAAAATTTTATTTCGAAGAAATAAAACTCCTTGTTCTTCTCTGTTCAAACTGTTGAACAGAGAAAAACAAGTTTTATTTCCTCCAATTATATTATTCATACCTGTTCCACGAAGTGCTACAGCCATTTTTTATAATATTGTTTACAATGCGGAGAAAGAATTATTATAAAAAGTTGCGATATGTTTACTAGTAACTTTATACCGGGTGACCCACACCATAGGTCGACTGTTTTATATTTTTGATTGATGACGCTAGAAGAATGAAATTTTGAGATGTGCCAATAAATGAAAAATTCTGTTTTTAAGATAATCTTGAGGATAGTATGGTTTTCTGCTTTCTCCGGAAATGACGGCATAATTGAAATTTTGAATGTCACTCTATTATTTCTGTCATATTTTCAATTAGGATGACATTCTGATCACAGAAACATATTGATCGTCAATTTTTATCACCAAGCCAACAAAAAATATTTCTTTTATAAGTTGGTGAAAATAGTCGACATGGGACACCCTGACTATTCGATAGAAAACATTTTTCCGATAACAATGACACTAAATACGTGACATTTTGCTGAAAATTGTAGCGTGAAAATGTAGTTTAAAGGAGGGAACTAGAAAAAAGAATATTATAATCTCTGCGTAGTGAACTATGAATGAATGCATCAGAATTTGACAGTTCTGTACGCTTATTGTTTGAGGTTCTTGCCAGGTATTTTCCATTATTAACATAATTATTGTTCGTTATAATTTGCTGGTTATGGTTGATAACTAAAAGTTAAATTAAGCTAAATTAAGTTGTTGTTTACATCGCAAGTGTTGTATGTAATTTGTATAACAATTATAACAAATGTCATTGCTAAATACAACATTATTTTGCATCAAGACTGTGGCGCGCAATGCAGTCACATTCAGATGTTAGTATTCATCCATAGTTCACTAAGCTGATTTTAATGATTAACCCAATGTCTTTTTCTATTTCCTTGCTTTAAACGACATTTTTACGCTACAATTTTAAGCAACATATCAAGAATTTGTTGTCTTTGTAAGTGAAAAGATGTTATCTATCGAGTAATCAGGGTACAGTGTACACTAGGGTGGTTAAAAAATGCATTGCAAAAATTTTTGTGATGATAGAAAGCAACGATCCCCTCAAATCGTTTCCAAATCTAAAAAAAGTGGACACGTATTTTTTCTTTTTTCGAAATTTTGATTTTTAATGGTGCCTATCGATGCATCAAATTTACATAAGAAAATGCATGGAAAAAAGACAATTTTTGGTATTTTTTTTAAATTAAAAATTACAGCCACAACCTGGATTTGAACCAGGGACCTGGAACCTGGGTAAAATATTATCCGTTTTCAATATCATTTATTCAAAAAAATTGAATTTATTTAAAATTCTTTTTTTGGGAAATTGGGGAGTTACATTTCTTTTAAAAATATTAAATTTTCTACCATAATTAGAAAAAAGTTGAAAATGAATAATAATTTATTGTTTAAACAATAGGAGGAATTTTCTTAATGAATAATGTCACTCTGAGATAATAAACTTCCATGTCGAACTCAGAAAACAGAATTCAGACGGATTTTCGAGAAAAACGAATTATTTAAACACCTAAAAATTTGTTTAAACAAATGGAAATTAACTGACAAATGTTTATAGGCATCCCACTAGACTTATAATAATGACTTCTATGAGAAAAAAATAATGAAATAATTAGAAGAGTCAGTTTTCTGAAGAATCTACATATTTTTTCATTTAAGGGTAGTTTTCAGGGCACTTTGGGGTGGGTTGGGGGCATCAAATCCTTATGTATGATAGGTCAAATTCTTCCTTGGAAAGTCCTCTACAAGTCCTATAACTTTAGTTTTAAGTTTTCTCAAACCCCGAACAATTATTCGAAAAATACCAAAAAATTGTCTTCTCCCATGCATTTTCTTATGTAAATTTGAGGCCCCGACAGGCACCATTAAGAATCAAAATTTCGAAAAAAGAAAAAATACATGTCCATTTTTTTGGATTTGCAAACGATTTGGGGGGATCGTTGTTTTCTAAATAAAAATAGCCAATTTGAACCACCCTAGTGTACACCCTTAAAGTACACGGGAAAACATGCCTCATTGGCCAAAAACCAATAAAATCACGTTAGAGTCTATTAGCTCTTGTCAAAATTTCATTCATCCAGCGTCATTAATACAAAAAAATAAATAAGCGTACCTATAGCGTGGGCCACGCGGTATTTTACAAACAATCAGAAATTGGGATGAATAAAAAGCTAAAAACTGTTGATAATGGATATGAATATAAAGTAGAGTACAATAATCATCAAAGCATCATTATGGTTCATTCATCTGTAACAAACTTTAAGACCGTTTCCGGGTTATGCCGTGTGTCAAGATTTGTTATTGCTGACGTTTCGCGAACCATGTTGCTCGCTTCTTCAAAGCTAATTGAATACTGTGTGAATACTGTTCAGTATTCAATTAGCTTTGAAGAAGCGAGCAACATGGTTCGCGAAACGTCAGCAATAACAAATCTTGACACACGGCATAACCCGGAAGCAGTTTATTTTCTAAATGATTCTGGTCGTGAAAGACTACGTACTTACTTAAACTTTAAGACCTTTTTCCATAAATTTCAAAAGGCATGCGGTAATCTTAACACATTTTCTTACATAGGTATGGCTAATAAAATCATCAAAATCTATCAAAGATTGCAAAAGATATTGAACATCACCGCTAAAATTGCACAGTTTGTTCGTAACTGTGCATCTTTTAGAAATATTCGGATTTTGGTATTAATCAAAAAGCAATATATTGGTTGAATAATTTTAGGCGTCTAGTTTTAGTTTTTTCGATGAGTGTATTATCTGTGAAACGGTTAGTCTGAAAAACTTTTGAAAATGGACTATGACAGATGGGCAAATGACTTACCAATCCCATAAGGCGTCCGCTTTTTACTTTTGTACAAGAAACCCCTAAACATCAACCTTCAGCACGGAGCAACTAATTCCTGGCGCCGACAGTTATAGTAGTAATCATCTAATTGGCACATCCTATCAGTAAATGGCTTAAAAGGAAGCCGGTGACTTATTATGGGGGAGAGTCCTGCAACAGTAGATAATAAACTAAATGAACGCATAGGCGTTTCGGAGGGGTGGACTTCACGGCAGGGGTTTTACACTATATTTAATCAAGCGGCCCGTGCCGGAGGGGTGGCACGACGTCGCCGTTGCGGACGCATTGAAAGATGGATGCCCGTGATAGCTTCATTTCCATTTAAATCGCAACAATGGCCAGACGAGTGGAGCGCTGCGAAATCGGCCGAACCTGATTTTGTATCAGTTACCCCTGCTTGAATAGGGACAGGATGCTCCCCTATTCTGTCTCGTGAGTCGTGTGTATGTAAAGAAGGAACACGGATACGTCAATTATGCGTTAGCTTTATCAGATGTAAACATTGGAGTGAAATATGAGCTCCTGCGATTAATTTGTTCGGCCGTTAGCCCATGTAAATCTCTGAAGCGTCTGCTGGATAATTTTGATTCGTTTTCTGTTGCGAGCAGAACATGCCGTCTTGCTTAATTTTGGATAAACTAATTCACTAAAATTGTTCATAACAGCAAAGCCATAGATTATATTGTTGAACCGCAGAAATTTGGGTAACCACTAGTTTGCGATAGAGTTTAGTAGATATGATCTTTTTCAGATCCATGCACAAAATGACGAAAGGTCGATATCATTTGCCATGCATTGAAACCACTATTAATGCTCCTACAGAAGGAGCATCAATCAAACTTCAAAATACTATTAACCAGGGTTCGGAAATATTCATTTATGAACGTTCGCGTACGTACATTTATGATTTTACACGTGAACGTGAACGTTTCAATATTCTCTGATGCGTTCTCGTTCGCGAACGAGAAGCATAAAACAAGTCCAGATCGTTCGCGTTCGCGTATGTTAGGTACCAAAAATTTCTGCTGTTGTTCGTACGCGTGTGTATTGGTGAGTCACACAGCGTGCGTTCTTATATGTAGCTATCAGTTGCATCGATACGTTCGCGAACGGTCACTGCTGTCGTTCGCGTTCATATGTGAATGTAAGTGCTGCGTCAACCATTCGCGGAAAGTTGGTGTGGTTCTATTCTATCTTCCATGCGTTTCCGATTTATAAAAAAAGTTGCGGGAGATTATCAGAAATTATTCAGACCTCCCCAAGGATCAAATCCACAACCACTATTTTTTTCACAGCCCCCACCCTCCCCTGCAGTACCCTAAAAATCAGGCAAAATTTTTATTTAAGTTACGTCATTTCATTATTTTTTTTGCAGAAATTACTATTATTGGATTATTGACATATTGTTTGTCATTTATTATTATTATTAATTTAAAATTGTTTAAACAATTACTTTTTGTTTAAACAAAAATATACGATGTTACGAACATATTTTTCCATTTTTTGCAAAAATTATTAAATTCTTGTTTCTTTGTCACTTATTAACTATTTAGCAATTGTTTAAACATGGCCATTTGTTTAAACAAAAATATTTTATGTTACGCACATATTTTTCTAATTGTGCAGAAATTATTAGATTATTGGCTGTTTTGTCATTTATTAACTAATTTGCAATTGTTTAAACAAATACCATTTATTTAAACAAATTTATACATTGTAATGGACATATATTTCTTTTGAGAAATTATTATTAGATTGTTGGCATTGTTAGTCATTAATTAACTAATTTGCAATAGTCAAAATAGTAATAATTAGTGTTGCAACCACATTATTGGTTTGACCGATAGCGTAAAACCTCCAAAATTAGAAACCAGAAATCCTACAATAATTTTTGCCAAGAAATACATACTAACATTGTATATTATTGTTTATACAAATTTATTTGTTCAAACAATTGCACATTAAGTAACAAATTACAAAAAACATGCCAACAATGTAACAATAATAATTACTACAAAAAGAAAAACAAAAACATTGTAAATTTTTGTTTAAACAAATGGTAATTGTTTAAAGAATTGCGAATTCCTTAATAAATGACAAAAACTCAATAATATAATAATAGTTTCTGCAATAAATATAAAACTATATCCGTAATAATGCATATATTTGTTTAATCAAATAGTATTTTTTAAACAAATAGTATTTGTTTAAACAATTACAAATTAGTTAATAAATGTTAAAAAAAATGCCAATAATCTAGTAATAATTTATGCAACTGTAGAAAATTATGTCCATTACAATGTATACATTTGTTTAAATAAATGGTATTTGTTCAAACAATTGCAAATTAGTTAATAAATGACAAAAAAACCAATAATCTAATAATTTGTACACAATTAGAAATATATGTGCGTAACATCAAATATTTTTGTTTGAAACAAATGGTAATTGTTTAAACAATTGCTAATTAGTTAATAAATGACTAAAGAAAATAATAATTTAATAATTTTTTCAAGAATTATTTTCATATGCTCGTAACATCGTATATTATTGTTTAAACAAATGGTAATTGTTTAAACAATTTTAAATTAACTAGAAATGAATATACGGACATATCGTATCATTCAGACATACTACCGTAAAGATTCGTGTTAATCGCCGATAACTCAACTTATACTACCGTAATGATGAAATATTCAATGGTGATATCCAGGCGGGATGCAATTTTTTAAATAAATCAAATATTACAGCCACAACCTGAATTCGAACCAGGGACCTTTGCGTTTGTAGCACAATGCTCTCCCATCTGATCCTCAGTAGCTCAGATGGGAGAGCATTCTGTTAACGCAACCAATTGCAAAGAATTAATGACAAAGAAGAATAATCTAATAACTTCTCCAAAAAAAGAAAACTTGTCCGTACTATTGTATATTTTTGTAAGCAAGTGGCAAATTGTAAATGACAAAAAATGCTAATAACCCAATAATAATTTCCTTTAAAAAATATATCCGCAACATTGTATATATTTGTTTAAACAAATAGTATTTGTTAAACAATTGCTAATTAGTTAATAAATGACAAAAAAGCCAATAATTTAATACTTTCTGCAAAAAATGGAAAAATATATTTGTAACATCGCATATTTTTGTTTAAACAAATGGTAATTGTTTAAACAATTTTAAATTAGTTAATAAATGACAAAAAAACATATCAATAAGTCAATAATAGTAATTTCTGCAAAAAATAATAAATCACGTAACTTTGTAAATTGTAAATTTGGGGAAAATTTTGCCTCATTTTTAGGGTACTGCAGGGGAGGGAGGGGGCTGTGAAAAAAATAGTGGTTGTGGATGTGATACTTGGCGAGTTCTGAACAATTTCTGATCATCTCCCGCAAGTTTCTTTCTAAATCCGAAACGCATAGAAGATAAAATAGAACCACACCAGTTTTCCGCGAATGTTTGACGCAGCACTTACATTCACCTATGAACGAGAACGACAGCAGTGAACGTTCGCGAACGTATCGATGCAACTTATAGGTACATATATGAACGCACGCTGTGTGATTCACCAATACACACACGTACGAAGAACAGCGGAAATTTTGTCTACCTAACACACGCGAACGCGAACGGTCTGGACTTGTTTTATGCTTCTCGTTCGCGAACGAGAACTCATCAGAGAATATTAAAACGTTCACGTTCTCGTTCGCGTACGAACGGGAGTGAATGTTTCCGAACCCTGCTATTAACACATTTTGTATACCATACCCAAGGTCACCAGAATTTGATTGAGGTAAAGCAGGTCATAAGCGGGGGGGGGGGGTGTAATAATTAAAGACAATTACTTAACAAATATATAAAAATATAAAATTTTTAAATCAATATGATTTTGAGTTGGGTTGGATACACAGATATAATCTTATGCTTTTGTGGTGCTGATAAAAACATAATTATTTTACACCAAACATTGTAGACATTCTTTGTTGTACCACTTCAATAAGCTAAATGTTTGGAATGTGCCTTTTGAAGAAAATTGTAAACCGCAAGCTATTGCGGTAGACCATTTTTTTTTTCAATTTTTTTAGTATTTTTATGATTTATTAGGTCCATAAAAGCAACTTTTTGATTATTCATTTTGTTTGAAAGAAGAAACTCAATTTGATGACTCAAAATTTTTTAAACTAATATTTTCGTCAAATATACGTTTTTTTTTGTACCAAATAGAGTGAATATTAGTGAATATGTAAATACACTATCCAGAAATAAATATATCTCTGCCTCTAATGAAGTAAATTATTTATTTCAATTATACAAAATGTCGCCCAGTGTAAGCATGACTATTAACGGAAGATTGCAACAAATGTTCTAATTTATTGGACTTTATGTGATTTTATTACACAGAAAAACAAACAAAAATGAAAGTATCAAAGCAAAGCTTTGAAACATAATGGAGGCGGATGTATTTGTGAGATATAAAAAAAAAACATTGCGCAAATTGCAAAAAGAAACTCGTTATTACTTTTTCTTATTATTAACATTAAAACATGCTAAGTTGTACGAATTATTATATTATTATAAACTAAAAATTGTAAACCATATTCTTGGAATACTGTACGTGTATTATTGCAGTTTTGTTTAGTAATTCTTGCTAACTTGGCTTTGTTTAAATAAATTAAAACCAACTTGCCTGGCTTTTCAAGCAAGTCATCTTTACTTACAAATGGAACGTGAATTTTATGTTCATTCAGCCGACAGTATTGTTATTGACAAACTAATTGATACGGTCGGTTCGAAAACAGTACAAGACCAAAAAGTGAGTTCTGAGATAATTAACAAAATAAGTTTGTCGGTGCAATAATTTGAAAAGTATAGCAGATAGCTGTTTTGTGCCGACAGACAAAATATAAAGTATGTAGTTCACAGAGAATTAAATGTACATATTATATTTTTTATTTATATTTGCTTTAAAAGCGGAGCTATGATTAAAATAATCATCATGGGCATGTACTGTTTTTGAACACGACTTAAAAACAGCGTACATTTTTAACAATATTTTTTATTTAAAGCATTTAAATAATATTTTTATTATGATGTATAGTGTCTTTGGCGTTGTGATTCCAAACCAGTTGTCATAGTTTTTAAATTCAAAATGGCGGATTCAATATGGCAACTATCTAGAAAATGTATAGAAAGATGTCGGGTGCTTATGTAACTTATTTGCTGTGATATTTGAAGATCCTGGACTCTAAATTCAATGAACAATTTTCAAAATTCAAATTGGCGAAATCAATATGGCGACCGAAAATGGCCGAAAAAAAATCATCAACTTACGTGAAACTTATTTCCCGTAATATTTGGAGATTGACATGTCAGATTTTCAAAACAAATTCAAAATGGCGGATTATACATGGTTAGTCAAAATTACCGGAACACCTTAGTAATTCTTCAACCGTAAAGAATTTCAAAGAAAAATTCAACAAAAGTTTTTTGGTTTTAAATAAGCTATCATCAAAATATATTTTCAATATACAGGATGTTTATTTTATTCTGGAAATTTTACATTTTTTAATTCTAAGATTAATTCTAAGAGTTTTTGTAAGAATCATTTTTTAATAAAATGCATCATCTTTGAGTTATGAGCAATTAATCGATCATTAACTGACAAAAAATAAAAAAATCAAGAAAAAATAACTAAACTATGAAATAGAATTAAATTAAATATTCAAGTGCCAAGTAAAAGAAATGTTTATGTATGTGGGAAAATATTCCTAATTTGAAGTCCAGGAGTTTTCATTAATTGCTTATAACTAAAAAAATCTGATGTGGCCAGGCACATGACTTTATCATACTATATATAAAATTAATAGTTTAGCTGCATGAGACTCTATTTGATCGAGATCGGCCATGTCTGCATTAAAATAAAACTACTAGAACTAGACAGATATGTCAATTAAAGCTGCGTTCGGATATTGTACTCCGTTTACACCGGGTACACCGTCCAAATGACACTTACGTGTTATTGGGTGTATAAAGTGTAATGCAATATGCGAACGCAGCTTATCTTGACAGAAATTATTGTCAAAACATTAGCGTTTGACACCAAGACTACCTACTGTCATTAGAATCAAAAAATCTGACAAATCCTGGCTACTAGTTTTTATGCAGTACGACCGATTTCGTAGAAATAGAATTTGCTCATGCAGCTAAACTATTGATGGTACCAAAAAATGTCATAGTGATAAATTATTCAGAATTTCCTGATCTCTAATTTATTATTTAACTATATCGACGAAATTCCAGAAATGGCGGCTTATTTGCAAAATCTTTCAAAAATGCTAAGACTAAACCTCCAGTTCCTTTGGACTCTTTTCAACAGAAAGCTTTTCAGCTCTAAGTTGGGTTATGAAACATCTAAATATGAAGTTTCTTCCCGATACCTTTAGTAGTTTCTCGGGAATCGTCGCCACAAAAAACGGGTACACACACACACACACACACATACACACACACACACACACAGACATTTTTTTGTACCTTGGTCAAAAATGTTCAGGGGACCCAAAAAGACATATTTCCGCTAAAATCTCAAAAAACTTTTTTGGCATGATTACAATACTTTACATACTGCGTATGATAAAGTAAAAATTATAGTATTGTATTAAACAAAAGAATTCTACAAAAGAATTAATCCTAGAATAAAAAATGTATAAATATACAGGGTGTGCTATCAGTTACCAATTTCCAGAATAAACAATAGTTTGTTTAAATCCAGAAAAATGTTTCTTTTCAATTGGAAAATTATTTAGGTATTTCGGTAATTTCGTCTACTGTTGATTAATTGCTCATAACTCAAAAGTAATGCATTTTATAAAAAAAAATCTGATGTGGCTAGGCACATAACTTTATCATACTATATATAAAATTAATAGTTTAGCTGCATGAGATTCTATTTGATCGAGATCGGCTATGTCTGCATTAAAATAAAACTAGTAGAACTAGACAGATATGTCGAATAAAGCTGCGGTCGGATATTGTACTCCGTTGACACAGGGTACACTGTCCAAATGACACTTACGTGTTATTGGGTGTAAAAAGTGTACGGTATACTATATCCGAACGCAGCTTATATTGACAGCAGGTTGTCAAAACATTTGCGTTTGACACTACGTACTGTCATTAGGATCATATCTGACATATAATCTGACATATCCTGGCTACTAGTTTTAAAGGAGTACGACCGATCTCGATGAAATAGAATTTGCTCATGCAGCTAAACTATTGATTGTACCAAAAAATGTCATAGTGCTAAATTATTCAGAATTTCATCTTCTTTAATTTATTATTTAACTATTTCGACGAAATTCCAGAAATGGCGGCTTATTTACAAAATGTTTCAAAAATGCTAAAAGACTAAACCTGCGGTTCCTTTGGACCATTTTCAACAGAAAGCTTTTCAGCTCTAAGTTTGGTTATGAAACTTCTAAATATGAAGTTTCGTCCCGATACCTTTAGTAGTTTCTCCGGAATCGTCACCACAAAAAACGGGTACACACATCCACACATACACACACACACACACACACACACACACACACACACACACACACACACACACACACAGACATTTTTTTGTACCTTGGTCAAAAATGTTCAGGGGACCCAAAAAGACATATTTCCGCTAAAATCTCAAAAATTTTTTTTGGCACGATTACAATACTTGACATACTGCGTATGATAAAGTAAAAAAATCATACAGAATGTTCATGTTGATGTTTAGAATTAATCTTAGAATTAAAAAATGTAAAATTATACTGGATGTTGTATTTGAAAATGGAAAGGTTACCAGTTATCCAGGATAAAATGAACATCCTGTATATCAAAAATATATTTAAACGATAGATTGTTTAAAGCAAAACAACTTTTATTTGAAAAACTTTTTGAAATTTTATACAGATGGAAAATTATAGGTGTTTCGGTAATTTTGACTAACTCTGTATACTTATGGCGATATGATAGAGTATGATATTATAGAGTTTTATGATTATATACATGATAGTATTAAATTTTCTCTTCTACGGTGGTAGTCGGTCTGGAAGTCATGTGGTAGTAAAATTCTAATATTTCACCAGTTACATACATGACGACTCTTTTAATATTATCTATCTTTTTACTTTATCATACGCAGTATGTAAAGTATTGTAATCGTGCCAAAAAAAAATTTTGAGATTTTAGCGGAAATATGTCTTTCTGGGTCCCCTGAACATTTTTGACCAAGGTACCAAAAAATGTCTGTGTGTGTGTGTGTGTGTGTATGTGTGTGTGTACCCGTTTTTTGTGGCGACGATTCCGGAGAAACTACTAAAGGTATCGGGACGAAACTTCATATTTAGAAGTTTCATAACCAAACTTAGAGCTGAAAAGCTTTCTGTTGAAAATGGTCCAAAGGAACTGGAGGTTTAGTCTTAGCATTTTTGAAAGAGTTTGCAAATAAGCCGCCATTTCTGGAATTTCGTCGAAATAGTTAAATAATAAATTAAAGATGAGGAAATTCTTAATAATTTATGACTATGAAATTTTTTGGTACAATCAATAGTTTAGCTGCATGAGCAAATTCTATTTCATCGAGATCGGTCGTACTGCATTTAAAGTACTAGCCAGGGTTTGTCAGTTTTTTTTATTTTAATGACAGTAGGTGGTGTCAAACGCTAATGTTTTGACAATAACTTCTGTCAATATAAGCTGCGTTCGGATATTGTACTACACTTTTTACACCCAATAACACGTAAAGTGTCATTTGGACGGTGTACTCGGTGTCAACGGAGTACAATATCCGAACGCAGCTTTAATCGACATATCTGTCTAGTTCTACTAATTTTATTTTAATGCAGACATGGCCGATCTCGATCAAATAGAGTCTCATGCAGCTAAACTATTAATTATATATATAGTATGATAAGTCATGTGCCTGGCCACATCAGATTTTTGATATTGAAATGATTTTGATGTGATTTAATCAATATTGATTACTTCGGCGTACCTCAACAACGATTTTAATGCAAAATACGAAGTTAGCGAATGTTTACGACTGATATATCAGTAGAAACTGAGTAGAAACGCATTGCATGAGGGAGCAAAAAAGCACTGTTCTGGACTTGATTATTTCGTCCAAGCACAGTCGTTAGAATCTTTAGATCTATTCGATAGAATGAATCATAGTGAACATTTTGGCTATTTCAGTTCAAAATGGCCAATTTTGGACTTGCACTGTTTTGGAACTCGCCGATTCAATTAAAATCTACTTATATTATTAATATTAACTTTTTATTATAACTTTTAATTATTATGGCATGTAAGTACCTATGACGAGTACTTTAAAATTTTATTGGGAAGCATTTTAACTAGAATAATAGAAATACTGTGTTATTGCTTATTATCGAACGTTTTGATAAAGAATGTTTGGACTAAATAAGAACAAAAAATGTTTAGACACCAATAGACAATGAATAGCGTATTTACGAGAATTTTACAATCTTCCTAAATAGCGGGACATTTTTAAAACACCGCACGAGCCGCGGGACAAAATGTGAAAAAGCGGAACGTCTGGTCACCTTAACGTTACTATGGTTTTGCGGTAACTAATTAAGAGTACGTAAAGATATTCCGGGCATTTTTATACATTTCCTATAAATTTTACCTCACATTTCCGGGTTGACAGATTTTATATACACCAATTAGACATCGAAACGTCTTTTTTTTTAGAAAACTTTGCAATTCAGAGCAAACAAATCTAGAAATATATCAAATTCGCTCTCCATTCATAAAATCCATGTTACCCTCAGGCACCAATGCTTTGCTAAATTTCAATAATTCTTTTCTGGAATATTTACTAGTGAAATGTCGTAAAATTGTATAATGCAATGAAGATAAGGAATCTATCAAAATAAGTAAGAAAAATAGGAAGTTGTTATTAAGAAAGTTGATGACGTCATAGATCAAAATCGATTTCATCAACTAGTGTGTTGATAAAATTGCTCTACATCCTCAAACAGAAAAAAAATATTTCCCAGTATCATTATAGCTGAACCATAGAAAATTGTTGACGTATTGGCTAAATTGTTGATTTTTGCAACTTGTCTTCAAATAAATTTACATTTTACACCCAACTCTTTGCTTGACTTTTTTCCAAAAACCAAATACATATTTCGAGACAAATCCTAATCTATTTATGCACCAAGAAACTTTTACGGAAAGACCGCAGCGAACAAAAAGCGGACCAGAGAAACGTTTGTGAACTGTTGCGCCCCGAAGCTTAGCGCGACAGTAGTAAGCAGAAGTGGTTTTTGTTTTCCGCCTCGGGCCTTTTAGAAGATTAAAACAGACGATTTGCTTTTGGGGGTTGTTCGCGTCTGGAGTATGCCGTCGTGGATCGTCCTCCTTTGTCAACCCGACCGACCGAAACGTTGCAGATGTCGCCAGTCGCCACATACGATGTGCAACTTGCGCGCAAAGCTCCCGGAGCAATGGTTACAGCGGGAGCTCCGGGAGAAAGACAGAGATGGGGAGATTGATGCACCAGACATAACAGAGTTTCCGTAGTAACCGTAGTAACGACATTTTAAGCGGTTTACGTCTCCGCCAATGATAATCACTGCGACGCTTACTAATGAGGTTCGCTAGCAACGTTCACGAAGAAGTTTGCTTGGCTTGAACAGATTATTTGCGCATGATTTTTTGTTTGTTGTTTGAATCATGATAAATTATAGAACTTGTGCACAGTATGAGCAAATTTCGAATAATACAGTAACAAAACATAGACTGGAGAATGCAGCAGCTATGAGAGATTGTTCCAGTTTCATGTGAAAATTATTCAGAGATACCACGTGAAGTTGGTTGCACCTGTAAGACACGATTCATGTTTTGGTATATTTGTTCTTAGAATAGTGTGCCATTTGAAAATTTAACTACAATATCAATTACAGTAAATTTACAGCAATTACATACATGGATGTAAATTACGGACAAACTTTTTAATACCACAAGGCCGGACGCTGATTACATAATATGCAAACGACTTTAAAACGAAAGCAGTCCAGCAAAATCAGCAGTCACAAACAAAAAGCAAAAAGAAAGAATTTATTCTGTAGGGATATTTGGTTTTAAACATTCTCTCTCAATAATTCGGCAAATGCCAACCTATGGCGTCGTTTTTCTACTTACCATTTACTTTTCGCAGAACTTTCAATTTCGGGTTCGATAACACGATTCTAGAATTTTCGCTGATTGAGTGAATTTGAATAATTAATGTTGTCTTTCTATTGTCTGTTATTAGGTACTATTATAAAACTTTATTACAGGCGCAATTAACATACTAAATTTTTGGTTTTGTTAAAATTTTCTCTGTATATTCAAGTCATAAATAGACCAACATATGATTGAAGTCACCTTGTCAATCCTTCAATAAATATATCATCTACATTCTACATATTATACAGGAACAATCCGAATATCATTATAGCATGTTTAACACTGAAAATACAGAGACAAAATAGACAAAATTGTATAATTCTATAATCCGATAAAAATTGTTAATAACAAGTTGATAAACAATAAAAATGCGCCAGTTATTTAAAAATTATTAGAATTAACGAGAAACAATAATTAAAAATAGAGCAAAAGTGGACAAATTCCAAAGTTCTACGATAGGTAACGTTGCCAGATCTCATGTATTTGATATGAGTCTTCTATATTTTAATAGAGGCTCATATCGCATATAGAGTCAAAAATCCAAATACATACATTTTCCAAAATCCCATACATTTTAAGGACACGTTTTAAAGCTCGACAGAAATGTTTAGACAAGGCCTGAACCTATAAAAGCTGCGTTCGGATATTATACTCCGTTGACATCGGGTACACCGTCCAAATGACACTTACGTGTTATTGGGTGTAAAAAGTGTAACGGTGTACAATATCCGAACGCAGCTGTAGTAAGTTGCCAAATTTTAAACCACTTTGTTACTTTTCTTTCGTTGGGATTAATTTATTTACTTCATTTATATTTATTCTCAATAATCTGTTTACGTTTCCCTATATTTTAGGTACTTATTAAAAAAATCTGATGTGGCCAGGCACATGACTTTATCATACTATATATAAAATTAATAGTTTAGCTGCATGACACTCTATTTGATCGAGATCGGCCATGTCTGTATTAAAATAAAACTACTAGAACTAGACAGATATGTCGATTAAAGCTGCGTTCGGCTATTGTACTCCGTTGACACCGGGTACACCGTCCAAATGACACGTGGTATTGGGTGTAAAAAGTGTAATGCAATATGCGAACGCAGCTTATATTGACAGAAGTTATGGTCAAAACATTAGCGTTTGACACCAAGACTACCTACTGTCATTAGAATCAAAAAATCGGACAAATCCTGGCTACTAGTTTTCAGGCAGTACGACCGATTTGGTAGAAATAGAATTTGCTCATGCAGCTAAACTATTGATTGTACCAAAAAATGTCATAGTGATAAATTATTCAGAACTTCCTCATCTTTAATTTATTATTTAACTATTTCGACGAAATTCCAGAAATGGCGGCTTATTTGCAAAATCTTTGAAAAATGCTAAGACTAAACCTCCAGTTCCTTTGGACCCTCTTCAACAGAAAGCTTTTCAGCTCTAAGTTTGGTTATGAAACTTCTAAATATGAAGTTTCGTCCCGATACCTTTGGTAGTTTCTCCGGAATCGTTGCCACAAAAAACGGGTACACACACACACATACACACACACACACACACACACACACACAGACATTTTTTTGTACCTTGGTCAAAAATGTTCAGGGGACCCAAAAAGACATATTTCCGCTAAAAACTCAATATTTTTTTTCGGCATGATTACAATACTTTATAATACTGCGTATGATAAAGTAAAAATGTTCAGGGGACCCAAAAAGACATATTTCCGCTAAAATCTCAAAAAATTTTTTTGGCATGATTACAATACTTTACATACTGCGTATGATAAAGTAAAAAATTACATTGTACAAACATTATTGAATTCAGGAAAAATGTTGGCTTCTAAATTATAGCACACTTTTTGATTAACTACAGTCGGATGAATAAAATTATAGAACTAATTATTTACAAACAATAAATTAATTCATCATTAAAAAAATATAAAAAACTATATACAGTCTGTCCCCCGATGGACCTAACTATACCTATAATGGACGTAATTTTTAATTTCTCGAGAAAAAGTCATTCTTTATAAAAAGTTTTGGATGTCCTAAAAAGTCAAAAGCCATTGTTAATATTTTGATTTAACATACAGGATGGTTAGAAAACACGAAAATGTTAAATTGGCCGAAGAGTAAGCTATCGGTTTTTCGGATGTTCCCCTCCTACAGCTACACATTTTTCCAATCTTTTTCTAAACTCCCGATATACCAAATCAATTGTTTCTTCATTTATTTCGTGTACTGCTTCCCTAATTTTTAATTTTAGAGTGTCTACATTATCATGAAAATTATTCGCATACACCTTCTGTTTTAAATAACCCCACAGAAAAAAATCAAGCGGCGTTAAATCAGGTGAACGTGGTGGACATCCTATAGGGCCGAATCGTCCAATCCACTTATTTGAAAAATGTCTGTTCAACCAATCCCTGACTTGATATGCGCTATGAGCAGGACAACCGTCGTGTTGATAGTGTAGTGAACACCTGAGCTGTAAGTTGATTTCGTCCAAAGTAGGTAGCAAAACATTTTCCAACATATCAAAATAAGTGTTTGGGTTTGCAGTACCGTCAAAAATGTATGGTCCAATTATTTTCTTGTAATAAATCCAACACCAAACATTCACTTTTTTATTTTTTTGAGATTGGTTGTAATACGAAAATTTGGATTTTCTTGAGACCAATATCTGCAATTCTGTGAACTAACAACTCCATTTGTGGTAAACGTCGCTTCGTCAGAGAAAATAATTTTTCTGTAGAAAAATCTATCAACGATAATTCGTTCTCCCATTAATAGGCAAAATTCTAATCGACGAGCATCATCTCCTTCTACTAAAGTGTGTATTAGTACTGGTTTATAAGGATGAAATCTTTGATTTCAAAAGAACCTTTGCAGGTGACTTTTACTGATGTTCAAGTTTCGAGATCTTTGCCTCAACGATTTTTTTGGGCAAGTGTTCACGGAATCAATAGCTAACATAGCTCCTGCATCATCTTCGCCATTTCGTTTCTTTTTGTTGATATTTTTCACGTCTCCTGTCGCATGAAGTGTTTTAACCAATTCACGAACACAATTGACAGAAACGTATACCTCAGGGTATTTTCTGTTAAAAATCGGCACGATACCTCATGGTACGATACCTATGCCGTAACAAAGAACGAAATAAACCCTTTGCTAAAGTCAACATACTTCCAATAAGCTCCTATCAACAAATTGCTTGGATACGCTGTTACTACTGTCAACTGATCAATCATTATTGTGGTCTCTAAATTTTTTGTTCTTGTTGTAATGTCTTTTCACTGGTCCGAGATGTAAAAGTCATTCTAAGGTCATAAAATAACAAGTTCTTTGTCCAGCAGCAGTGAAACGTGTTCGGACGTCCACATGTACGATGTATAAAAATCGATATCAAATGTTTATTTATTTTTACTTTACTTTACTTTACTTATTTTCAAAATGTTCATTCAAATTTGCTAATATTATTAGAATAATAACTGAGTGTAATAAAACTAATCCGAAAATGTTTGACTTGATTTCTTGAGTAAAAAATCATCATTTTCAAGAATATTTTGTTTCATGATAAATAAGTTAATACAAAATTAAAATAAATTAATAAATACCTTTCCTAAGCAATTAGCTACCGTATAAAAAACAAACCAACTTTTAGAAAACAAAATTAAATAATAAATCTTTGCATCCCCAATAAATAAAGCAGTTGGTCTACATTTGATTCTATACAAATCTAAACCGCCTTTTGCTCTACTAATCGTGAACTAGTTGATCAGTATCTCATATATTTTGATAAGTAAACTCTGGCAACCCTAGCGATAGGGGTCATCGACGACAACATGAAAAATTGTTATTATACTAACACTTGAAAGGCAACATTATTAGTTCAAATATAGTTCTATATGTGTCATGTGTTAAAAAATCCTGGTAAACCAACAATACGCATTCATATTTATTCTTAGATCCACCATCATTTCGGTCTAAAGTCCGCTTTTCAGCTTTCACGACGCCAGTTAATATAGACGTTAAGTCGTCGTGATCGGTAAACGACGTTGATTTCGCTAGGGGTGCAGCGACGACCAGTGAGGGGTGATTCATTGCCCCAAGGGCCGTAACAACGCGGGGTGCCCACGGCCCTGCTATAGAATCCCACCGTGTCATCGCTGGCGAGAGCCCAGGAGGCAAAATGTTGCGGAATGATCTCTCCGCCGAGAGTTGGAAAGTTTTAACCTCATTTAACGGGGGCTTATGGTGGTCTGTTGACTGCTATGTGATGGAGGGGGGTTGGAAAACCTCCCTAAGAAGGGACTGAAGTCGATTAGGAAGTGATCATGATGAAAAATAATTTGGGAAATAAAGAATTTCCGGGGAAAGTTTTAGATTGGTCAGAGGAAAGGAACTGAATAATTTATTGGGTTTTACGGTTTTATTACATAAATTTAATTTTAAGTTTCTAGGTAAATAAAGTGACTTTATTTTCTTTTCAGGGAGTCATCACCACTTGGTTCTTTCATGGAAAGAGATTTGATATTGAGGTTGCCATTTGGACTCAAGATCAAGGATATGAAGTGGTTATCTGTTTGGTGCAGACGATTTACGGTATGTACACATTTTGTTAATTTGTAATTGTTTCGTAAAATTCTGATTCTATTAAAGTATCTTCGCACTGCACTGTCCCCTCATCAAATTGTATCGAATTAGGCAGTGTTTATTGTTGTTTTCGGTCATACTTTAGAGTGCTACTAAGTCTATTGTAGTTCTTCTTTGTCAACTAAATTAGTTACTATTAATATATTATAATAATGTTATATTTTTATTATTAATATATTTTTATAATATTATTACAATTAATGAATTCTGGCCTCCATGATTCTGGCAGTATGATAGAGACGAACAACAATTTTAAGGTCTGCCAGAGGTTTCTTGGGAAATTATTTTAGATTCCTGTATTTTTCTTGTCCCAGTAACTGCCACCATTCTTCATTCGTCTCATTTTACCCACTAACTACTAGTTTTTTAGTCACCATATTAAGTTATTATTATTCATTATCCATAGTTATTTAACCAACAAGTATATTAAAAAGAGCGATTAATGATCGAGACTGTTAAACGCACGAGCGATCAGCGAGTGCGTTTAACAGTCAGTTCGAGGCTGTGTGCCTGGATAACGGAATGTTTTGATTGGATGGTTTTATTTTACATATGTTCGATTGGCTATAATGAAGTCGTTTGATTGGCTATAACAAATCATGCATTAATAGAAATCGTGCATTTATAGAGCTTATTAATAAATGATTTTCTATTCAGTAAAAATACCCATAAATAAATGATCGACGGAAAAAGTAATTTTGAGCTTAATGACAATTTACTATAACCAATAAAAATAAGGTAGCGGATGAAATTAACTCTTTTTTATAAACATGCTTTTGGTGTATGCGGGGTGCGGGCTAATTTTACCTTTTTCTCATCAAACACAAAAATTTTTGCCATCCCAAATAAAAAGTTGCTTTTTCAGCCAGAAAGCAGAATAACAATCTATAGATTTATGGACACTCTGAAGCTAAAAGTGAAGATAATGAAACTTGTTTTGGTAGAAAGAAACAAACACAACTAATCAAAATTTACTTCAGTATTAACCAACTTGATAACAACACTTAAAGCCGACTTTTACCAGTCAGATTTTTGCGTTTCTGTCGGTTTTTGTTTCAAAACGTCAGCATACCACATAAGAAATAGCTGTCGGTGCTTTAGAACACCAGTGAACAAACTTTCAGGATTTCTGGTAAAAGTGCCAAGTTTAACGTTCGGTATGAGATGTTTTTGCTGTTGTAGGATGATAGGTTCAGGTGGAATAAAATCGTAAAAACAGCCAAAACCACGTTATTCAACATTTTGACTTTCTTCTAAAACCCGACATAATCTTTTTAAAATAATAAATAGTTTCCATGAATACTGAATTTTTCGCTTATTTTTTGACAATTGACGATTTATTTAATCAATTTTCAAATTTTAATTCTGTTCATTTTTAATTAATTTCACTAATAATATCATAAAACATTCTGTAAACATTCATATGATGTTCAGGACATTTTTCTGAATATATTGGTATTTTTTCGTAGGCAGGCGTTTGATATGTCTACCCAAATCTAAATTGACTATACTATTATTTACTGGTTGATATAGTGTTTTCTATCGTTTTCGGTCTAATAATATCTTATACAACCATAAAACTCCTCCGGAAAAACCACGTTGGAACAAACGTGGATACTATTCAAAAAAATCTGATGTGGCCAGGCACATGACTTTATCATACTATATATAAAATTAATAGTTTAGCTGCATGAGACTCTATTTGATCGAGATCGGCTATGTCTGCATTAAAATAAAACTAGTAGAACTAGACAGATATGTCGATTAAAGCTGCGTTCGGATATTGTACTCCGTTGACACCGGGAACACCGTCCAAATGACACTTACGTGTTATTGGGTATAAAAAGTGTAACACTGTACAATATCCGAACGCAGCTTATATTGACAATTGTCAAAACATTAGCGTTTGGCACTACCTACTGTCATTAGAATCAACAAATCTGACATATCCTGGCTACTAGTTTTAATGCAGTACGACCGATCTCGATGAAATAGAATTTGCTCCTGCAGCTAAACTATTAATTTTGCCAAAAAATTTCATAGACATAAATTATACAAAATTTCCTCTGATTTCATTTATTATTTAACTATTTTGATGAATTTACAGAAATGGCGGCTCATTTGCAAAATCCTTAAAAAGTGCTAAGAGTAAACATCCAGTTCCTTTGGACCTTTTTGACCCAAAAGCTTTTCAGCTCTAAGTTTGGTCATCTAAATATGAACTTTCGTCCCGATACCTTTAGTAGTTCCTCCTGAATCGTCGCCACAAAAACGGGTACACACAACACACACAGACATTTTTTTGTACCTTGGCAAGTATGTTCAGGGGACCCAATAGGACATATTTCCGCTATAATCTTTTTTTTTTCGGCGCGATTACAATACTTTATCATACTGCGTATGATAAAGTAAAAAACACACATGCAATAAATTACAGCAGATTATGAAGCTGATTCTCCAAAATTCGTCAAGTGACAATTTTTAATTTTTGTTTTTAAGTTTATTGTAAGATATGTATAACTTAAGACACCACGGAAGCGTTTATAGATAACCTCAAAATTGACTATTTTGGACAGGGAATGATTGACAAAGAATGTTGATACATCAAAACATGTCTCCCAGTAAATAAAATACAAAAACCAGCAAAGAAGAAGCGGTTTTATTTAATCATCCTGGACATCTAATAAATTACCTTTGCAAAATGGATCCCACAACACATAATGTACAGTTGACAAAAAGAAAGCCCATTCGTACCTACTTTTTGTGGCGATATAACTCAAAAGTAATAGGAAATATTCAAGAAAGGAACCAAATTAAAGTTTGTTGGCTAATTTTAAAGTTATATGCCCACAACAAGCGCAGGACTCATACGTGTTTTATGACTGTATCTAGTACGGTTTTCCGGATGTACTGAACGTGATATAGTCGACTTGTTTTAAGACTGATAAATGGCAGAAAGAACAAAAAAAAGCTCTGCGAAACAACAGTGAATAATTTTTTTAACCAGAACGGGGATTTTATGAAGAGAAATTATGTTTTCTGATTTGTGTACTGGTCAGACTTTTTTTACAGTAAAATTCTTTTGTGAATATGGACCCGATCTATGATATTATCTATGATCTATGGCTTAATATGGTATAGTTTTGTTATTTTTAATTTCGCACAGTAGTTACATATATTTATTGTCTCTTCATAGGTTAATGTTCAAGGTTAAGCTTTTCATTTCAGCCTACCTGCAGAAAGGTCCCATTTTCTTATAAAAATCTCCATCTTTTATTAATCATGTTATGTTTTATTGCATTTACGTAATACAAAAGTCAGGTAATAAATAGATTTTCTTAAATATGTTAATAAAAACCATTATTTTGCACATATTGTTCCCACTTTAACAGAATACGGCGACGCGCTTAAGTTCGCGCTCACACTAACGCGTTGACGGCACACAATCAAACGGAGCATCCCTAACCATTTAGTAAATGAACTGTCGGCTCGAGCAATGGGTGTACTATCGAGCGTACAGAGCAGAGGGTTTGCCGGAAACTTAAACCTTTTGATGCGTCCGCATCGGACGCGTGCCGTTTCGGCCTTTCTCCCGGCTCCACGCCCGGCCCCTCCGCCCTTCCAGCGTTTCATTCTTCACGCCGAAATGATTCCATTTGCGGGGGCCCCAGAACGTAACGCGCGTACGTTAAAAAGGGACACGGCCTTACGCGTCTCGCGCCAGTATATCACCGCTGAGTCAGGCCAAAAACGGCACAATATATTTACGCCCGTTTCCCGCACGGGGAAATAAAGAAAAAAGGAAAAACGTCGGCCCGGGCGAGAGCGGGGCGGAACCGGCCTAAAATTCGATCAATTTATCAAATTGGAAAAGTTCGGCTCGCGTTTCAATGTTTTCGCGTTCTATTATTGGGATTCTAGTTGGTAGAGTTTGATTTTTTTTTTGTTGGGGATGCGTTTATGTGAAGAATTGTTCAATCGGTTATTGAAAATGAGAAAAAAATCGTTAATGTTATTGGTATGTTAAAAATTGGTAAGTAATATACAAGGTGTTCCACGGTAGAAACATAGTACAACTAATTGAAATACACGTTATATAGAAGTATACAGGGTGTCTCACGGAACTGGTACATTAAAAGTTTCTCATGTTCTACTATTTCTGGAAACTTGAAATTTTGGAATTAGAATTTACTCAATCTGAGCTCTTCAGCTAAAATATTCTCAAGTTAACTGTCACGTCCGGTCACGGATGTCGGTATCAACGTTGTTATTTTAAATAGAATAATATAATTTTTATTTTAGTACATCAGTTTTGATAAGGTTACCCTATACCTAAATATCACCATTTTTAAGTTTTTTTGATTTTACTATTTTTTTGGCGATTTTCGCGGTTACGTTTAAAATTGAATACCTCGATTATTATTGACAGTAGAAGTTTCATGATTGGTGTTAGAAAACTAGAAACATAACCAAATAAGGCGATGTTTAGTTCATCATTATATCTTATACATATACAGGATGTTCAAAATTTACGACACAATAATTGAATTTTAAAAAATTCATTTTTTTCAAATGGAACACCCTGTATACCGATACGACATTCGATAGAAAATCTTATTCCCTATTGTTACGAAGTATAGTTTAATTGCATTGTACAATTGAGGTCAGGTCATCCAACCCAACCTGCAGACAGTTGCTTGTCCAGAAATGCAGACGTCAGGCTTTTCATATCGGAACAAAGACATTCCATTGTGGCAAGCGTGCAAATTAACTATGATTTATATCAAAGGCCGTGTGCAACCAAAAATCCTAACTCAGGATTTTTGGGGGCTCAAAACAGGTCATGACGTCTTGCCAAATTCAATATAAAAGCCACGGCAAAGGATGGGAACGGGATCAGTAGTTTGCAGCACCTACTTGTAGTGTAGCGCGACTATTGTATTTTAGATATCAGCTGTAGTATTGGAATTCTGCATGGTCAGCAATACACGAACGATGTAAACAACACTGCGACTTTTATTTATACATCTCCATCCTGACCTAGAGCCGTCCCCCATTAAGAGCTACGTAACACTATCAATCAATATTAGGGTTCCCTATATCTATCTTTAATAGTTTTTGAGATATTGTCACTTTTTCTTTAAATCCATTTTGAATACTCCTGGGTTGTATAAGGAGGCCTTCATCTTTTGGCAGATGAAGTATTTCATTATCGATAACCTTTCACAACATCATTTTTATAAATTGGCATTCCTAAGTGCAGAATTTAAACAATACAATGTATTTAAATACAGATATTTTTTTGCTTTTATTATCATTTTTGGCACATTTGCAGTGCTCAGGATTTATTGTGTACGCCCGATGGTGGTCGATGCTAATGCACTGTTACCTCAATTTTGATAGATCTTTACATTAGACAAATATGTTTGTTTGTATTGTTGCTCAACCAGGTTCAACTATCCCTAATAATTGTGTATACAGTTATATGTGGTTATTAGTTATTATTTACGAAATGGAAAACGCTGACGGTTATTCAAATAGTGATATTTTGAATTTATTCTTCAATCATGGATAATGTAACAAATTTTTGGAACGGACATGTAGTATTTATAATCACAGATATCCAGACCTACCGCCAATGACAAAACGTAAATTTAGGAAAATGGAATCAAACTTTTTGCGCTTTGGAAAAGTAAGAAAACAGAGAAATGTTGCAAGTCTTGAAGAAAATGAAATTTTCTGGAATAGCTCCACGCGTGCTGCTTGTATGGATTTAGATATGGCTTATAATTAAAAGCCTTGCAGCACAACTTTCTACATAAATTGTTTCCATGATTTTTAGGTCTATCACGTGCATCCATCCACAGAATTCTTTTAAAACACAAAATGTATCCATATGCCTACAAAATTTTACAATTACTCTTTCCTGGTGATTATGCAAGGAGAGTTGAATTTTGTGAATTTATGCTGGTAAAAATTCAGGAGGACCCGTTGTTTTTTTATCAAAGATAATTTGGACTAACGAATCAAAATTTTCCAGGGAGGGTATAATTAACCGACAAAATTTACACTATACCACATTTTGAAACTAAAAACATGTTTTTAAATGGACCGTGCATATCAAAGAAATCAGACTATAAGTGAAGAATATATTGAAAAATGTGTTTTTACGTTATTATACAGGATGCGTTGTTCTACGTCCCGAATATTTGAAGGCGTCATATTTTATGAGCCAGAAACAATAAATAAGAAAAAAGAACAAAAACATCAAAGTAAGTCGATGTCTTGATACCACAAATTCAACAGAAAATACTAATGTACGGAAAGCTTGAAAATGCTGCGGTTTCTGCAAACAGACAACCCGGATGTTTAGTTTAACATTATCACAGCACTCGCGGTTGCAATAGCTTCCATATTACTGTATTATCGGGGAACATTTCTACTGACGCTACACGCAAGACCTACGAACATTTTTTGTGATACCGCCCCGACATTAGTTGCGATCTGCGGACTGCGATATTTTCGTAAACTAAAAATATGAAGTTAGTCATAGTACATATTACCAAACTTGAAAACTTGAATTTTTATGCAAAACTTGTTAAATTAATAATGTGATATAGTTAAAAATATAAAAAATGAGATGAACTAGGAATTTGAAACACAGAGATGTATTGGCTGCTGGGAAGAAACTCCACGCTGTCAGTATATAATAACCTTCTCTTGTACAAATAAATTCTAAAAATGTATGCAGATGTATAGTGTCAACTCTGGGTTGCACCAAAAATAGCACCATACAAATTGTCCAGACTTCTCAAAGTATACTAAAATGCATTGTCAATGGGCCTTGCTACATGACGAATGATGACCTCCATAAGGACCTCAAAATGGAGTTTGTGTACAGCGAAATACAAAATATTGCAAGAAGTCATGAAGAAAGACTTTATCATCACGTGAACGTTGAGGTCTTCCAGCTCCTCAACAACCGCGACTTGATTATAAGACTCATGAGAAAGACGTATTTTGAGTATTGCAGCATGCAACATTTAGCAACTTATATGTTTAATGCCAGAGAAAACAATAATAATGACACATGTAGGCGTAAAATTGTAATTATTAGATATAATTAATATTATAATGGTTTCTTAACCTTCTTATTGAAATATAGCAAGTAGAAAGTTACCATTCCAAAAACGTTTACTATTTTCCTAATACTTGAAGGAATTTATATTTTGAGTCCCAAAATTATCAACGATCGAACAGTAACGTAGCTGGCGACGTTTCACTGTGTGACGTTGACGAAGAGTGACACTCGCCTTTGTCCCCCTTCAGTTTCCGGTTACTCTCTTTTGTTTTGCGAGGCGAGGGCGACGCGATTCTAATTTGTTCTAAGTGTTCCGTCCATTACCAGCTGAATCCAGATGCTTTAAGGGCCTGCTTTACGACAAACCCTCGAGTACAAGCTCACAGTACAAGCCCTCGCTAGAAACAAAATAACACGCGTAATTTAGAATTGATTACAAAGTTGCAAAGTCTAGGATAGTATTGTAATATATGTAAATAAGAAACAATGTAGAGGTAAATAGATTAATTTTATGGTTTTCTGACGTTAAGGCACCCACATTGTTATCTACTTCTAAAATTGTTAAATGTCATTTAGAAAAAGTCAACATTTCTATAAGAATCATAAACAAATTCATTTAAAAAATTTTGGAGAAGTTATAGAGAAATTATGAGGATATTATGGAGATAAAATGGAGACATTATGGAGATATTATGGAGAAAATATGAAGACATTATGGGGAAATTTTTGACAAATAATGGAGAAAATGTTAGTGTAGAAAAGGTTCAAATCACATATCGAAAATAATAATTACTTAAAATAAAAATCAGAGTAATTTCCAACGTTTTATTTTATTTTTTCCAACGTTATGGAGCATTTCATCACATTAATAACTTACTTACCTACTTACTTACTTAATTACTTACTAACTTACTTTCTTACTTACTTACTTACTTACTTACTTACTTACTTACTCACTTACTTACTTACTTACTTACTTACTTACTTACTTACTTACTTACTTACTTACTTACTTACTTACTTACTTACTTAATTACTTACTTACTTATTTAGTTACTTACTTACTTACTTGCTCACTCACTTACTTACTTACTTACTTACTTACTTACTTACTTACTTACTTACTTACTTACTTACTTACTTACTTACTTACTTACTTACTTACTTACTTACTTACTTACTTACTTACTTACTTACTTACTTACTTACTTTCTTACTTACTTACTTACGTACTTACTTTCTTACTTACTTACTTATTACTTACTTACTTACTTACTTACTTACTTACTAAAAGGTTTGTTATATGCAAAAAAAAGTGTTTTTTATATTATATACATTTTTTAAAATATTATATACCGATGACGGCCTACCAACGGGCATGCCATTATCTGGAATATTGGCTGACATATTTCTGGATCACAGAGAAAGGGAACATATCATGAATTCAAACAACCAATTTAATAACCATATAGTCAAATGGGTCACATATGTTGATGATTTTTGCGTGTGAAGTGGGGGTGAGAGCGAATTTTTGAGTTCTGATTTGCTGTTATATTAATAACTTACACACCAATTTAAATTTTACTATAGATTTTGAAAATAATAAACAACTTAGTTTCTTAGATTTAATTGTAATAACCTACAATAACACTGTAAAATTTAACATAATTATATGGAAAGCCTTCTACTGTTTCTACTATCATTCTTTTTGATTTTGCTCACACTTTTTCGCATCGCATGAACTGAAATGAAGGAACTAAATTACATCTTTAAACTTGCGAAATACAATTTTTTCCACCTAAACATATACACCACTTATTGAGACTAAGGGTGGAATTCAGAGACACAAATTGAGTGACACTCATACTACACTCACACTACAATTGACAAGTTGCACTCAATTTGGAATTCACAAACCTTACTCACAAATCTTACACTAGACTAACCCTTAAACATAACTCAATATTGCTTGGCGTTTGAGTCAGGTTGTAGTGAAGCACATAGTGCACTCAATTGCGACTTTTTCGTATTATTTTCCAATTTTGATCATTATGGATGACTTTGACGATTACATTAATTACGTTCAAAATGATCTTCATGAGTATGCTCGCATACCTAGGTAAGTACAGAACGTTTTTGTTATTATAAGTATGTTAAAAATATAACCTAATAATGCTGTTTATAGGTTAATTTTAAGGGATATTGGTAATCCCTTAGAATTATATAATAATTCGCAGCTACTACAGAGGTATAGATTTGGAAGGGACACCATCCAAAACATACATATGCCATTAGTATATCCTGCACATCCCAATGGTAGTCGAGGCCTGCCAATACCTACCATAGTCAAACTATGTGCGGCATTGCGATTTTATGCTACCGGAACCTATCAGATAATTTTACATTGTAACTTAAAAAATAATCAATAATTGTTTTATGTATGTATATTTTCAGAGAATTTGCGGAGATTTATACGAGATAAGTCAATCGTCTTGTTGCGGTATTGTCATGGAGGTTTCAGAAATCCTCAGCACAAGTTTCAACAGATTTGTTAAATTTCCTAAAGGTCAAAACCTTGTATCGAATCCGCAAAAATTTTATAATATAGCTCACTTTCCTGGTGTAACAGGATGTATAGATGATACACACATCGAAATTAGGAACCCTGGTGGGGAACGACCTGAAATGTACCGGAACAGGAGAGGCTGGATGTCTTTGAATGTCCAAGTTGTGGCTGGTCCGTCATTGGAAATATTGGACATCGTAACCAGGTGGCCAGGTTCCGCTCATGATAGCCGTATATTTAATAATAGCGTTGTTAAATTAAGATTTGAAGAAGGGCAAGTTCCGGGGCTTCTGTTAGGGGTCAGTGCTTATTCTCAAACAAGGCACGTATATACACCAGTGCCTATCCCGAACACTGCACCGGAACGTCGCGGAACATTTGGTATTTGGAAGGCAAGGTTTCGCTGCTTAATCAGGACATTAGACCACAAGTTGCGAAACACCACCCGCATAATTACCGCTACAGCAGTTCTGCACAACATTGCCGTTCAGACAGATGAAGATTTTAACGACTTTGAAGGTGTGGAAGAACGCCATGTTCCACAGACAGAACCCCAAGGTCCTAATATAAGAGGAAATGTTATTAGAGCGGCATTTATACCAAGGCACTTTACTCGATAAGTTGTTTTAATCATATTTAATTTTATCAGCATTAAAATAAGTATATTTTATCCACAATACTGCATTTTATTTCTACCATTTTTTAACGTTAACGACAGCTTTTCTAATTAACACTCACAAGGCAATCCTTGTTACTGCTGTGATCATTTTGATATGTTGCGACACTGCTTTGACTTTTTGACTAGTTCAAACAGCATGGTTTTCTCTTCGCCGGTCATATTGCGTTGACTCGCCATTGTAAATTCGTAAACAAACCCAACAAACGTGCTGCGCTCCAAGCTGCGCTCTGCGTATTGAAACTGTATTCTTTTGACACACGTGTGACAGACCAACATTTGACCATTTGGTAGATGCAATTCTATTAAACGTCTACTTCACTCATACTAACATGGGGCACTCTTTTCTGCTGTTTTTGAATACAAAATGCAGTGTGAGTTTAGGGTCGACTAGGATTCTCCTAAGTTGAGTTAGGTACTAGTAGAGATTGAGAGTAGTGTGAGTTGGAGTGTAGGTGTATTTATGAATGCCATATGTTTGCAAAGAATTTGTTATCTTCAATCTGTCCGCATTGAGAGTTCCCGCATAATACAATAAACTAATAAATGCTTCTAACTTTATGTTAGTG
Source organism: Aphodius sticticus (assembly GCA_963966075.1). Lineage (NCBI taxonomy): Eukaryota > Metazoa > Arthropoda > Insecta > Coleoptera > Scarabaeidae > Aphodius > Aphodius sticticus. Next base: position 15,228,190 of record OZ014509.1, read on the forward strand.
GTTGGCCGAGCGTCGTTATCGCGTGAATAATTCTCTGCCACTGAACTAACAAAGTTATTTGTATTTACGACTATGATTATGACAGAAATCATTTCATCAGTTTTATAATATTTCAAAAAGGCTTAAAACTTGCAACTTTGACAAATATGAAAATTCCCTCCTATGTACAAAAAGTCCGGTTTTCTATATGGTTCAAAATTTCTTCCCAAAAGGGAATTTCCCTCCCCTATGACAACACTGCTACAGAAAGGTACCATAAAAAAAGCATGCGTACTGCATCCGGTTTTTATTTGGGGTACATTTTAAAGTCTACCCGGTCTCAGAGACCGTGCGCGTGAAGCGAAGAACAGTTTAAAAAATGTAACGTTAGCGCACGCCCCGGTCTCTCGCACCGTGATTGCATTTAATTTTGACAACATACGTTCTAGGGTACATCTAATTGCCAACTGAGCTACATCATGACACTGCCGAAAGGTATACTGAAGGACATGTGCGTACTGCAGCCGGTTTTTATTTTGCACACATTTTAAATTACTACAATGAAAAACGCAATTATTAAAAATATTTCGAGACTCATTATCTATTGAGGATTTGGAATTGCTTGTTATATTAAGTGTTTCCTCCTGCGTATTTTCTCTAAGATTATTTATTATATTTGAATGATGTTCTTGGTTCAATTGTAAGTATGGTTTAATCGAACTTGCAGAATTATGACCAGTGACCTTGATTAGTTCTTGTTCTCCTACACCAGCTTTTGAAAGGTTACTTACTGCACTTGATCTGGCAGAATGGTTAGTTATTTTTTTAGTAACTGTGTCTAGACCTACTTTTTCTGCGGATTCTTTCATCCATTTTGAAATGGAATTTATTCCCACAGGAACGTTTTTATACCAAAAACCATGAGTTTGCCATGCCGGATTTGGAGTAAGAAACAAGCGTTCGGTTTTAATATTTTCTTCACGTTTACTCATTAGTTTTTCAAAAAGACGAACAGGGCAAATATCTGGGTTATTTATGTTTGGAGTCAACCATTTACTATTAGCGCACCTTTGTGCTCCACCCTGTGCAGTTTTTGTAAAGATGGGATTGTATTCAATGCGGCCAGTATTTAATCTTTTTATGTCGGTTTCTTTTTTAAAATAATGAACTAAACATTTCGTAGCTTCTCCTCCCCTCCAAGCTAGTTCATACGATGCAACGTGAAAAAACTTTCTTTGCAATCCACAAGGTGTATCTTCGTCCCAATAGTTAAAAATTTGCAACAATTCTGTAAAGTGCCACAGAACTTTGTTTGTGCTTTTCAGGATGTTTTTGTAAAATTTTTCTTTTTGCATCTCTTGCATTCTGAGCATTTCTGAATTCTATATCATGGAAAGGATCAAAGGACCTGTTATACTTATTAAAGTAAAGTTCTTGAACTAATTTTGCCGTTTTATTCCACATTGTCTTTATTACTGCTTCTTTATAATCATTTCCGTCTTTTCTTTTCATGTTATAAGCCCAATCTTTTAAAATCAATGCCAGAGTAGCTGTTGTAGTAGATTGATCCAGAATATAATTTCTTTCTTTGGTGAAGGTCTTAAATTGTCTCCATATAGACTGATTACTTATTAGAGTATTTTTCGAAGTAGTTTCTAAAATCCTTTTTGTAATTTCTGCATTAGAAAAGGTACTAAACCGACTTTCATCCATTTCGCGTTCACACAATTAAGTAATTATTTTGACAAGTATCTGACAGTTGCTAGGCAAATAAAAGCTACAGTGATTATTCCCGAGAATAATCACAAGAGATTTATTCCCACTATAATAATGACATAATTGGTCGAAACTTACCCTTGTGACAAATAAAGAAGCATTTCATTGGTTTTAAGAAACGTCAAAAAATAATCCATTGAATTTAGTTTGTAATCTTCTATTATCATTATTATTAAACTGAATCATATCTAATGAAAATTAATCAGAAAAACCATACAAGCCTTTGATTTAATTTAAATTAATCCCTAAATTAATTTATTTCCCATTATTTCATTTTCTGCTATTTTTTTTAATTTAAAACAATAGCCCGCAGAACAAAATTACCTAATTGCAATCCCCTCCTCAGTGGCAGCGTTCCCTACAAATGGAATAAATTCAAAGTGAAAACTTTCTAACTGTATTCGGTTTGTTATCTTTTCTGCCGTACAAACGTACGTAACGCGTTTCGGGGGTAGCCATTTTAACAAAGCGAAATATATCGCGTTTCTGCGGCGGCGTCTGCGTCCGTCCGCCGGTCGATATGCACGGTGGCGGCGTCATTGGTACTTGATTTCGGGTACACGCCGCCTCCCCGTGCGGACGCCCGCCTCGGATTTGCCGACGCCAACGGCAACGTTGTCGCGTTTCCCCAAAAACACCCTGCGTCTGCCGCAGAAATGCTAATACGGTCCGAAACTGTACACGAAAAATACTCGTTTGCATATAAATCCATCTATGTTCCAGTACCAAGTACACCTATGATTTTGTGCTATGGTATAGAAATAATAGTGAGGAATAGTTCGCGTTAACGAAAAAATACTTAAGAGAAATGTTGTTTACATTAAAAATGATATACTGTTAAAACATAAAATGTTATACATTTATTTGTTTTATTTTTAATATTGTGTTTTATTGTGCAGGCTTATAATTTTATAAATACTAAATTAATTATAATGAAAAATGAAAATGAAAGACTTGTTTAATAAAGTTCTGTTTATTCCAAATTGTTCAGTTGTTTTCAAACGCAATCTAGATTTGGCAATGTTTGCAATTTCTACTGTGTTGTTTAAAAATCGATTTTAGTAGGTACAAGTACATTTTAGGTATATGACATTGTACACAAACTTGATCTAAAATTTTCCATAGAATTGAGAAATGTATTCATATGTTAGGGTTGCCATTTGAAAAAAATGGACTTTTAGTACATTTCTCGAATTCAACTTTGATCTTATAATTTGAACACCCTGTAGAACTTTTAGAAGAACTCCCGATGTGTCGATAATATAACCGGAAGTACCCAAAAACTCAAAATATTTTAGTTGAGACAATCGCGTCCAACAATATAAGTCCACAAATTTTCAATCTCTCATTTCATTTGGTTCTCCATATACTTCTAATGGCAGCTCGTCGTGGGAGACCCTGTATACTTATTTAGAGAAATAATGAAAAGAGATTGTTATAAAAATAAAAACCTGGTACAATATAGCAGTTTCACTAATCGCCCGTGTCTCTGGCAAACCCTGTATAAGCACTAAAATATGTACAATGCGCACCAAAAATAGTCGTACAGCTAATTTTTACATCATGAAATTCTGGCTTGTTTGTATTTTACACAAACTTGACAATGGGTGAATGTTTCATACTTATGATTAATGTCCATTAATGTCAGAATGACGTATACATTATAAAGAACCATTTACAAAGCTAAAATAGTTATTTATGTATTCTACCAAGGGCATTAGACGAATGTTTATGCCCCGAGGGTGACAGTTTAAAAATCGCGAGGGCCGATAGGCCCGAGACCTTTTAAGTCGCCCGAGGGTATAAACATCAAGTAATGCCCGAGGTACTATGCACGCCAAAAAAAAGTCGTACACCTTGTAGCTTTGTAAATGGTTCTTTTATAACCTATACGCTGTCATTCTGACATTAATCATAGGGATGAAACATGCACCAACTGTCAAGCTGACAAGCCAGACTTACATGATGTCAAACTTAGCTGTACGACTTTTTTTGGCACGGATAGTACATACAAAACTTTGTCTACAATGGTTTTGTTCCTCAGTTTGAAAAATATTAATAAATATTTTGACGTCTCAAGTGACGTATGCGTATCTACGGAGTTGAATAACAATACAAACAATTCGGAGTTAAGTGACAATACAGACAATTAATTGTCAAACGTATAACCTTAATCGCCAATAATTGACATTGACGATATAAAATTTACAATTTGAATGACAAATATTTGATATATTTAACATATAACTATGACAATCCTTTATGCCCTAGGGCGCAAAAAGAATCTTTATTGCCCTAGGCCGCAAAAAGAAGCTGTTTTTGACCCGGTATCTAAGATGTAAAATGTCACTTTATGATCATGTAGGACATAAAATAACTATTTCCGTCGATCGTTTATTTATAAGTATCTTTACTGAATAGAAAATCATTTATTAAAAAGCCTATAAATGCACGATTTCTTCTAATACATGATTTGTTATAGCCAATCAAACGACTTGATTATACCCAATCGAATATACGTAAAATAAAAAGCTACGTGACTATCCTAACCAACAATGAACCAAACCTAAGTTGTCACTAAATCTAAGTTTTTTTTTATTAATAAGCAAAGGATGCTTAACTTATTGAAACTAATCTAAAAGATTAACCATCAATTTAACTCTGAATTCTTAAAACTAAATCTAAGTGACAACTGTTTCTGGTATGCTCTTTTCCGTAGAATCTGAATCTTAAAGGAGAACTTTCGACTTGTACCTAGATTTTTAGAAAAACAGTTCTAATGAACACACAAAAAACAAAAATGCATTTTTTCTCAAAAAGTGGATACATTTTGGAATTTCTGTTTTCAGATTCAGATTGTACGGAAAAAAGCATACCAAAAGCAGCTTTCACTTGTCCGATTTTGTTCGTTGTTGTCCAGTATAGTTACTTGGGTTAGATTATTGTATTTTTAATAAATTATGTCGTTGGAAATAATAAAATCCTCTGATATCTAGATTCAAAAGTTAACGGATTATTTTTTTAGATTAAGCTAATAACTATGGTATGTATATTCATTGTAAAACGAAACAAAAATATTTTTTTTAATATTATTAAATTGAGCCTCAATTTTGAGCCCCTTGGACACAGGTTAACATGTTTTAATTGATTTCACAGGATTAAGTATGAATCTAAAAGAACAAATTTAAACGTTATATTTTTTATAAACAAGCACCGTCCTACGTATCTAGCGTAGTCTTCCATTCTAGTCTTTGACAATTAAATAGAAATCTGAGTTATTTCGCCATTACACTCAAAAGTTTATTGATTATTATTCTTTTGATTATGTTAGTAATTGTGGTATATGAATTGATTAAAATGGACATAAACAGAATATTTTTTGTTTGTTTAAATACAAATTTAATTATTTTGAATTAAGTACAACTCTTAATCAACTAAACGCTTTCAAATTATAAAAAAATACCTTCTGTAGCTAATTGTCTGTCAGATCATAGAACCTTTGGAAAAGGTACCGCTTGAAAAAAATTGTTTGGTGATTAAATTGCAGTAAACAATAACAACCTATTGGGTTTGTTCCTTTTACAACCCCAAAACAAGTTTTCTGGTATTTGGGATTTTGAATTCTAAATTTTGATTCCAAATTATCAGATCTTTATCATTCTTAATTCCTGAGATAGGTAAATAGGGATTCCACATTACAATGTTAACCTGTATTATCCACAGATTCATAAATTCAAGGCTAAATAAATTCAAGCACCCATAAATGGAATTTAACACTCCAAAACCTTTAAATCAAAATTTCTGTCCGATTTTGGTGTATATATAGGTGGCATTTAGGTTACACCAGCATATTTCTTAGTTATACACAAATAGTTTATTAGACATTATACAAAACTAAAATAATACTTTACTCATAATTCCAGATAAACTTCGGAGAAGTATTCATTCCACAAGATCTCAACATACCGAAGGTACGACAGTTACCAGAATTCAAACGACTAGCCCACGGACTGAGATCCGACAACATCAGCATACTAGATGCCAAGACATTCTACATACCAAATTTGCACTACGATGGTGCTGGACCAGCTGCATATTTCTGGGTGGGAAATGGTTCCGAACCACACCGACTAGGCATCAAAGTACCAAACGAACTCAAAAGTTTCGACCTATTGAGGGGTTACCAAGGCGAAGACATCGAGATACAACTTCCTGGATCTTTAACAGTCTTTGATATCGATTGGTTGTGCATTTGGTGCATTCAGTATACGCAAAATTTCGGCCATGTCATGATACCCAAAGATTTGGATGTCCCACCAGCTTTGAACCAAACGAAAATATCGGTAAGTTTAGTTTCTTCCTTCACGGTACCATTTAAGGTATTCTTCTAAGTCATGTTCTTGCAAAACTTGTAATGGTTAATTTTAATTCTTAAGCCGCCATGGTGGTACAACCCAGTAAGTATAACGTTACAAATGTTAAACATATCATTGACCAAATGCTGGAAGAATTAATCTTTTTTATTTTCTTTTTATCTTTAAATTGAAGACGATGTCAACGCCCAGACCTACGAAGTCATCAACGAATTGCAGACAATTCTTGGATAAAAGAGTGCAGGTTCGCTGGACACTCGTAGATGATAAGATCAAGATTACGCTGGATGCCAGAATGAATGAAGATCAATATGTCGCTTTTGGTTTGTCTGGCGATCCACATCATTCGAGAATGGTAAGACACATTTAAATCGGTCGGTTCTAAAGCAGTTATTGTATACGAAAATAATCCAATTCAAATTTAATGTCTTTATTCCGAATCTAGACCAGGCAATAGAGACTTTTTCGTGACAAAAATAGTATCAGCAAGCCGCCGGTCCCACGTCACGTGGAACAGTCCGTAGATGTATTGTGATGTGTTTTCGACTAGCATATATATGGGAAATATGTTTCATGCAAATCCCACATTTTTTACATTTTTGGTTGCCATATTGGATCCGACGCGCTGTTTTGAAAATTAAAAATCTTACATCAGATATGAAATCTGGGCTATATGTTTCACCAAATAAGTTTCACAAGAATCCGATATTTTTCTACATTTTTAGTAAAGTGTCGGGACACTGAATCCGCCATTTTGATTTAAAAAAAATCATTCTTAATTCTTCATTTAATCTCCGTTAACAACATCAAGAAAATGACATTTTCATTGTATTCCCAGCAAATGTTTTTTATATTAGTTATATTAATTAAGTACCAGTACTCAACCATAACCATAATTTCTCTCTATTCAGGTTGGTGGAGATGTGACAGTAGCCTTCTACGATGTAGACGCGGAAACATTCAGAGCAGTTGACTATTACATGTCAACTACAGCCCAATGTGATGGAAAGACTGGCGTATGCCCTGATGAGGTTATAGGTGGTAGAAACGACGTAACGTTCCTTTCTGGCGAACGTAGAGATGGTATAACTTCCATCACTTACATCAGGCCCTTACAAACAAACGAAGCTGTCAACGATAGAGCGATACCGAGTAGAGGAGACGCCAGTGTGATCGCTGCCATAGGTCGTCTGAACTCCAAAAAGGAAGCTAATGCCCATGATACAGGCGATAAAACTTTGGAAGATCAGAAGATTGACTTCAGTCAGGAGTATGAAGATGGTTGTCCTGTCAATTTGTATGACTTGCTGGATGAGAATAAGACGAAGCCTTTTGAGGTTATGAAGATTCAAGGTTAGAAATATTAAATATTCCTTTTCCGTAATTGATTTTAACCGCACTTTTGTATTAAGTTATCTCCTATAAATTCTCCTGTACAAGGTCGTTAGGTCGTACAGGCCGTATTTTTCAGCCGTATTAGGTCAGAACGGTTGCTTGCTCGAAAAAAAATTGCATATTATGGCAATCAGACTTCACTCGGTGCCATTTTGAATTTTAAACATCTGACATCACAGATATTTAAAGTTTCATCCGAATCCGACAGTTAATTACATGTTTGGTCGCCATATTAGATCCGCTATTTAGAATTACAAAAATCTTTTAGAAGATATGGAATAAGACCCCCCACAAAACACTTACGAGCATGCTTGTCTTCTAAAAACTCGAGAAATGAAGATACCGAGATTTGACTTTTTGTGGCCCCTGGCCCATGACGCAATAGATGTAAAAATCTATAAAACCTAAACGGAATAATAAAATAGTTGGAGTTAGCGTAACTTCCTAATAAACGCGACGTTATTAACTTAAACTTGGCAAAAGTTTGAAGCGTCATAGCGCAAAGGTTTACTTTTTGCATCCGTAACTTAAAACTTTGTTCTTTTTTTCAATTTTCCTGTACGAAAAACGGTTTAAAGTGTGTGAGTACATTCGGTATAACTTACTCTATCTAAAACACTTATAACTTTCGGTTAACTGGTCCCTTTTCATATCCACTCATACAAAACGTTATCTCAATTCAACGAATTCCTCAGTCCAAGCAACCTTTGTTCATTCAAAACAACGTTTTATATATACGCAAAAACACATATCGTTCATTGACGAGAAGCATTGTTTTGACCGGTTGTCTTATTTTAAGATTGTACAATTTTAAATGGATTCTTATATACTTATTTGAGTTAAAAATTTCATTTTTTAAATCAAAGGGTTGGGTAGTTAGATTAATTAGCTCACATTCTTGGATTAAACATGCGCCTGCGTAATATTTTACATGGAATGCAATTAACGCGTCCAAAAGAGAATAGATATTATTTTTCAACTATAGATGAGACCCGGTCCCTTGTTAGTCTCTTTCCACCAGAGCTGTTGTTGGACATTTCTATATTATTATTCTGTATGCGGTTATATAACCCTCTGGTACAGCGGTCGCCAACCTTTTGGGCCCCACGGACCTCTAAAAAGTTACATTTAACTTTGAGACTGGCGTCCGACTATAAATCGATTAGGCTTGCTTTGTTTTCAGCTCAAATTGGGTTTTTTAATTTATAACGAAAGTGGATCTGCTGTCCTCACGTGGCCATTCGTCGGATGTTCTTCCTTTGGATAATAACGAGCAAAAGATTCCGTAGCTTACTCTAAGTGCTGTCGAACAATGGTTATTACCTGACGGTTGACGTCCTCTTTTTTCATACAGTCAGCTCGAATTTGAAATATTTGCAGATCGTCTTCAGCCATTCGCGATTGCAACAACACAATTTTCTTTTGAAATTGGAGAATTGATTGCCTTGTGCCTAATTTTATTTACAATTTTGACATCAGGGTCTGAGGATCTGGAGACATTCTTTTTGCTGCTAGTCACGACGAATAATACAATGCATCTTTCACTCTTCTAACAACTTCTGAAAGACGCTCGTTCGTGCTTGCTGCACTAGCTGTACATATGCCAACACATTTCTTTCACTCAAAACCGTCTCAAAGCTCGTATTGTAGGTATAACATGATAGAGAAATAGAATTCTACTTTTAAAACAAATCATCTCTTCACTCTGACGGTGTATCCAATACTAATTACAGAAATTAATAGAAAATAAACCTCTTAGATTAAAAGATAAAAGGACAATATACTTTTATTTCAGCTATAAGAAGAGAAAATAACTTATTTTGATATTATTTGTTCATTATTAGGTAGGCATTTTGGATACGTTATTGACAATCAGCATATAACGAATATAATTATTCTGCATATAAGGTCCTAAATTTCTCCACGGACCCCCAAAATTTCCGTTGACGACCGCTGCTCTAGGAGACCCCTCTTACGACGAGACAAGGAAAGCTCCATCAATCGGCGCCTTTCACATTATTTTCAAAACAACGACATTTATAAATCAAAACAATCGTTTTTTAAAGAAAATATTTAGGTTGTTATATTAAAGAAATATTCTTATTACAAGTATGTTGCCTTAAAACAAACAAATTATGATAAGAATGCCGCTATAATGTAATGTCCGTACTAGTACCAAACAATTACCTCGAAAAATCTAATGTAATATTACATTTTGTAATTTTCATACATCGATCATCTTTGCTCACAGTCGTAATTCAATGTTTAGGCCAACAACTCTTATATGCACGCATTGGACCAACTGGTGGCAAGAAAGGCTACTCCGCCATCACAGGAAAACCATCATGGGGCATCTCATGGTTCATCGATGGGCTTCTCATCCCAGAGATTACTGTAGTCAGAGGAAAGACGTACAGTTTCGTGGTGGAAGGAGGAAGTGATTCAACTGACAAAGCACGATTCCATCCACTCTACATCACGGATTCCTCGGAGGGTGGTTATGGTCAAAAGTCGCCATCTGACCAGAGGAGGGAGACGATATATGCTGGTGTTGCCTACGACCAGCAAGGATATCCATATCCAACTGGAACTGGCCGATATTGCGAGTACACGCACATAACTATAGATAGGGCTGAGGACTCGGAGACGTTCGATGACTACAAGCAAACTTTGAGGTTAACTTGCGAAGAGGGGGAGTCTGGGTATTTAAATTGGACTGTTCCCATGGACGCACCGCAGACTTTGTATTATCAGGTAAGATCGTTAAATGAAAACGATTAATACCAAAATTTGTTACTGTAATCATATAAAGCTGTAGTTTATTGCAATCGTATTCAAAATTATATTACCACATACAAAATGGTATTTTAATATCTTTGTTGCATTTCAGAATTATCTGGCTCTTTATTGGACTTTTTTATTAAGTATAGAATTTGGATTAAAAGAAGACGCCGTATGTACGGGTACTACATACACAAAATAATATTTTATGTAAAAATCAAACACACACACAGAAAAGTGATCTCTCGAACGAAGACAGAATTACTTGGCTGAAGTAGTTGGTAGGTTCGTATATACGCGAGAGATTATTGACTTCAACCAAGAAATTTTATTTCTTGGAATAATTACTAGATTTAAGATTTGGTTACTCTGGTGAAGTAAGTAAATAGTCTTCAATGAAGTGTATATTTTTATTCCCGGTAAATATTTTTAGCTACTTAATGTAAGAATTTTAAAGATGTGGCACAAATACTATTTTCTATTGTTTTCTATTGCTAATTAATAAGATAGGTATGTTATATTTACATACTCGTTCTAAACTGTTGCGTGCGTTACATCAAACTATTCCGTGTTGAAACGTTTATTGTACGCTATAAATCACAATACACATCCCCAATAAATCACAAAGCATATCCCCTACGTGTACTTCGTTGTTGTGTTGCGTACTAGGTTAGGCAGGCTCCTTTACGGCGCCAATACACACGCGGACGCGCGAGCCTTGGCAAAATCACGGTGCGCATATTTATTCCAGAGAAGGGATTACTTGAAAGAAGTGAGAATCACTTCAGTTAAATAATTGGTGGGTTTTTATTCAGTAAACAATACTTACTTATATTAAATGTCTTCTATTTTCTTGGATCAAGTAACTACGTACTTGGATGGATTTACTATTACTTCGTTTGAGAAATTAACATTAATTAACGAAAAATTCAATTACTTCTTTCAATACAATATTGGTTCTTATAAAGAAAGAATTTATTTGTTGACAGCATTTATCTGAGAAATTATTTTACTTATATTGAGTATGTGGCATTACTTGTATATACCTAACTTTCTACATCCAAGTAAATATGCATTTGAATCTAGTAAATAAATTCAAGTAATTATGTTTTCTCGTTCCAAATAATCACTTTTCTGTGTGCAATATTCTTTGGCTTAATTTCCGAAATATATAACTTTTGACTGCCCTATAGTTCGAGTACAAATATCTAACAATTTTTATAATCAAATGTCCTAAAACAAATTAAATTTTACTGGATGAGAACGTAGTATGTACTGGGTACTATTTACTTCTTTTTTTATATTTTACTTGTATATATATATATATATATATATACTAATTGAGTGCAATAATTTGGGGGGGGGGGGGCTCAATATGAGGAACAGAAAATCCAAATAAAATATTTCAAATTTGTTGTTGAATATTCAATTGTTGCTACACGAATTCATAATGTCAAGTCAGTTCATAATTTCATAATGTCATAATATTAACATTAATTAATTCAATAATTAATTATCCAAAACAGGTGATTTTTACTCGATTTATCAATTTCTATAACCCTGAAAAACTAATACACTCATGTAATCTACATCGGTAAGGGTTGCTATCGGCTGTTAAAAAAATTATAAAATTATAACTAAATTTTCAATGCTCTATGATTAACTTATTAACTATAAAAAATAAATTATAATCTTTTGCGTTTACGTACATAATAAAAGAATGCAGCTTTCCAATTAGGTACCCGTCAAAAATACAAGCGAAAATCTACGATAAAAAAGAGACAATTAATTATAAAGAAAACATCCGTAGAATCTGAAAGCAAAAATTGTGAATTGAGTCTATTTTTAGATAAACAAAAACTGTTTATTTTTACTCGTTTTCTCAAGAATACTCAATTCATATATTCTGAGACAGAAATTGTGAATCGACTCTGGTTTTAGAGAGGACATATTTTGTGTTTTAACATTTATCGTATATGATCTATTTTGTATCAGCAGTCAGTTTCTTATTATTTGGATGCCGATTAAGTTAAGTAATTGGAAATCTGTAAAATGTCTAATGTGGTATCTACATTCAAAGGCTTATTGATATTGTGTTCAGTTAATAATATTTGTTTGTTTCTCATCATTCATCATATCACATTTTGAAATAAGGATTGGGTTCAGTGGCGAGTTATTTTGATATTTGTATGGCCCATTAAGCGCATTCCACCGATCGTCGAACATCTCGTTAAGCAAGCCTCGTACTGCAACAGTTGTGTGCGCTGGAGCACCGTCCATTTGAAACCACCCAATTATTGATAAGGAGAACATGAAAGATAGAGTTCAACCTGCTTTCAAATTCCAAGAATTACATACTTATAGATCGCCTATAACCTCTAATATTTATTTCTATTTCCAGTGCTACATACATCTGAACATGGGTTGGAAAATCAACGTCGTTGATGCGAGTTCAACCGCAATCCATCTACCTTACAACTACCTGATTTTGCTGACAGTCTCAGCACTGACTGGATCCTACTCCCTGATGAACCCCGACCAGCGGGTTTTCTAACATATCAGCGAAACCGAGAACCAAGCAGAGAAACACTGATTTTATTCTCAAAACAACAACTAACGACCTAATGACTGAAATATCTATTATCTGTCGAAGGAATACTACGTACGATATCCAGTGACCATCTGTGATTTTGAACTTTAAAATTAGTGATTTTCAATCACAATTTTAGTACGAAATTTGTTTTTTAAAGAATATTAGGGATATATAATGAGTAGGAAAAACTATTCAATTTTTTTCACTGTGTTGGGTTGTATATTTTGATTATTTATTTAAAAAGAACACAACAAATGTGAAAAGTCACTGGATAGTGGTTTATGATAATAACACAGAAACTTGTGACAATAATCTACAATAATAATATTATTAATAACATACTTTCTGCGTCCATATCAATAAATTTAAATAAATGTACGAAAGAAATAGTTGTTTTTAAACAAAACTTTTACTATAATATAAGATATTAGTGTATCGACAATAAATTATTATAAACTATACTTATTATGGAAAAATATAGAAAAAAAAACAGATCGTTTTTATATAAAATTTTCCGATGTGTGAAGAAAATCAAAAACTTCTTTCCCATGGGATTTTAAAAAGATAACACATTAATTATTGAAGATTTGATTCTACAATTAATTCTTTAATACAACACGTTGTTCTGATATTTCAATTATTAAATATACTGTGACTTGTAGTCAATAAAGAAATGTTTTACCAAATAAAGAAGAAAATACGTGGTCGACAATAAGACAAAAACAATAAAAGTCATGTATGTCTCTACAAAAACTTGTGCACAAATTGACAATAACTACGATAATAATAATTAAAATTGTAATGTCATATTATGTATTTTGTAAATTGGTATATCTATATGTATATGAATATTGTATAGGGTTTCTTAATGGTAAAGTGTTATTAAAAAAAAGGAACAAAGAGGAAAACAACAAATATGTGGCATAAGGCTGTTTATCAAAAAACAATTGGTATTTTAACGTACGCCAAATAATATCTTATTGTGTTAGATTTTGTAATAGTAATTTATAACAAACGTAATGCATATTATTAAATTACAATGTAACTGCATACACAGATGATAATAATAATGATAATTTACAACTATCTATACATATCTGTTTTAACATTTTATATCAACCGAGCAGGTCAAATTATAAACTAAAGTATGTCCCTCAAGAAAATAATATCACCACAATATAATAACGTCAAAAAATAAAAAATATATTTTTAAAATTAAAAATAAACAGTCCCAATCTGAATTTGAACCAAGACCTCCATATACATTAAAAAACTGCAATATTATAATTAATTGTTATTTCTTTGAAGCGGTTAATGTGATATAACATGAAAGAAACGAGTGATAACAAACAATAAAGTTATGCATTAATTATCTTTCATACACATTTCATAAACACTTTCATAACACGTACGTATTTCATTTGTTTAAAATTCCAATACCTATTAAGCAATACTAATAAGAAAAATATGACCTGCTCCAATAGACAATAATAATAATAACAATAATTATCAATTTTCTACAAAAAATACTGTATTTCAAAATTAGAATAAGTAGTCAAATACTGTTATTACCACAAAAAATTGTTGTGTTTGCATTGCTTTGGTTGGTATGTGCAATGAACTATTCGGCCTAATTAGATGCTTTGTTGAAACCCCTAGCATTAGTTTAATTTTAATCTTATAATCAAAATATTTCAAAAATTATAGTAGAAATGCTTTTATTTAGGCCGAATTAAGTCATCAACTACAAGTTATGTTAATAGTTAATATAAGTTTTCGTTTACTGTGTTTTCAGCGAGAGTTGGCATGTGCGTCATCAATTCTCAATCCAATATCAAGTTACTTTTGAGTTCACTTCACTTTTCAGATTTTTACTCAAAAGGAATGACACATCATTTTGATAGTTTTCTCCTTGTAGATTACATATCTGGCATTCAAGAATTTTGAATTTCAATTTACACAGTTTCATTTCAGCCTACTTAGATAATTCTTTAATTTTTTATTTTATTTTGTGTTTTTGGGATTTTCAAAAGTGTTTTTTTATAGGTTATCATATTAATATAACGGAAAACCGTGCTTTTATTGGGTTGTTAGAGCTTGAAATAAAAGTGCCAACTAGATAGACCTTTTCATTTATTCCAATATTTCGCCAGTAAATTCTGGCTTCTTCAGGGAACTAAAAACAAAATTACACAATACCTGAACATGACAGCACTACAGTCTAAAAATGGATGAAACATACCAAATAACAGTCTCAACACAAAGTCACAATAATCGACGATAACGGCATTAAACAGACAAATACAGTGTCGAATGTACCAGTGCAAACGTTCAACTAAGACTAAAGGACTCGACAAGGTGTTTTTTCCTTCCTATACATTCCAAACTGCACACAACCGGTGATATTCGACTAGTCGCAAAATATTAAAAAAGTAAAAATTAAACAACCTGAACAAACTGACAAACTTACAAACGACTACGTTATATTATCACAATGATACAACATGACAAACCAAAACAAATTGAGGACACGAAAATGACAACTTCCACCCTCTTAAAAAATTAATTCACTGATATCAGCTACACCTATGGTGGTACTATTTGCGTCAGTGAAGTTATTGTAATCTAAATTTAGTAAAAAACTATAAATATTGCTCAAATATTCTGTGTCCGATCGCAAGTTCATGGTATCACTCGTCGCTTTTATTCCAATCATCTCAAAAAAGAGCCTCTCACGCAGGTTACGCTTTTTAAACAGTATTTTAACGTTGTCGAAGTCGATATTAGGCTTTTATTTATGTTTATTGTATTTTGATGTTGTCATGTATAAGTTTAATTGTTTTAATGCCCACATTCAGTTCACTGTGGAGAGGGAAGTCGACAGGTCGTTGCCATTTTTGGATGTTTTATTGATGAGGGGTGAGGAAGGCGAAATTAAGACGGACTGGTTTCAGAGAAAAACTAACTCGGGGAGATACTTGAACTTTCAATCTAACCATCCGATTAATCAGAAACTTAACATGGTCACGGCTTTGAAAAACCGAGTTATGAAACTATCGCATCCAGATTTTCACACCAGGAACAAACACAAATTGCTTAAGCTCTTTTTGAATAATGGTTACCCCAGACACATACTTAAGAAGTTAATTTTTGGTGTCAATCCTAGAAGAGTGGTCACTGACATAACGGCCCCGACCAGGAGTGATCCGACTGTTTATAGGAGGTTTCCTTTCATACCTGGTTTTTCGCACCTCATCCCTCGAATATTTTGCACCGAAAGTTTGAGGATTGGTTACTACAATCTTTGCACAGTGGGGAATTTCTTTACCAAGCTGAAACAAAAAACTCCATCAGAGTATATGTCCAATGTCGTTTATTGTCTGCCGTGTGCGGATTGTAATGCTAGTTATGTAGGCCAAACCGGCAATTTGTTGAAAACAAGAATGAGCCAACATAGGCTCGACATTAGAAACAACAAACTAACTAGCGCTTTATCTCAGCATGCCATAAATAAAAGCCACACAATATCGACTTCGACAACGTTAAAATACTGTTTAAAAACCGTAACCTGCGTGAGAGGCTCTTTTTTGAGATGATTGGAATAAAAGGGACGAGTGATACCATGAACTTGCGATCGGACACAGAAAATTTGACCAATATTTATAGTTTTTTACTAAATTTAGATTACAATAACTTCACTGACGCAAATAGTACCACCATAGGTGTAGCTGATATCAGTGAATTAATTTTTTAAGAGGGTGGAAGTTGTCATTTTCGTGTCCTCAATTTGTTTTGGTTTGTCATGTTGTATCATTGTGATATAACGTAGTCGTTTGTAAGTTTGTCAGTTTGTTCAGGTTGTTTAATTTTTACTTTTTTAATATTTTGCGACTAGTCGAATATTACCGGTTGTGTGCAGTTTGGAATGTATAGGAAGGAAAAAACACCTTGTCGAGTCCTTCAGTCTTAGTTGAACGTTTGCACTGGTACATTCGACACTGTATTTGTCTGTTTAATGCCGTTATCGTCGATTATTGTGACTTTGTGTTGAGACTGTTATTTGGTATGTTTAATCCATTTTTAGACTGTAGTGCTGTCATGTTCAGGTATTGTATAATTTTGTTTTTAGTTCCCTGAAGAAGCCAGAATTTACTAGAGAAATATTGGAATAAATGAAAAGGTCTATCTAGTTGGCACTTTTATTTCAAGCTCTAACAACCCAATAAAAGCACGGTTTTCCGTTATATTAATAATAAAGAGCAGAAAAGTTCTACACTAATTGTTATCATATTGCATCTTTTTTTGACAATATTAAGAAGTGTTTAATTTTCTTTTACATATTGAGTGAATGTTTTATTAAAGTATGATAGGATGGAGACTTGGTTACCAGACTTGTAATCTACGAAATAAATGAATTATCATTGATTTAGATAGAAATGGAACTCAAATTCATTGATGACCCATTAATGACGTTTATCAATGAACGTATATGCCAAAGCTGGCCGGAGGGAGTGTAAGTTTACTTAGTATAACTTTTACTCATGTAGTAACTTTGCAATTATATAGGCCAGGCAATAGAGATTTTTGCGTGACGAAAATACTAGCAGGAAGCCGACGGTCCCAGGTCACGTGGAACAGTCCGTATATGTATTGTGATGTTTCCTATTCGCAAATATCATTTCTTAATTTGTTATGAACAAAAAACCTCAAAAAGTAGTGTTTTTTTGTCGTTTCTTGCTTGTAAAAACTGAATCGATGGAGAAATCTTGATGCTTTCAACAGACGAATTGTAGAGAATGAAAAGACGAGAAAAATTAACCCTGCACGGACACGATTGAATTAATAGTATCGGAGGAAATTCGGAAAAACCGGAAAAACCAGCGTCTTTTCAAAAATTCATAACTACGCCATTTTCAAAGTTGCTTCGGAGGCTTTTCGCGTGAGAGTAACGATTGATGAGTACTTTGAGTATGGACAACCCAGGCATTTTCCGATGATTAGTTTTTTCACAATTGCGATTTGAATATGTTCATGCAATATGTTTCGGCGAACCTGGATGCGTTGGAGGTGGCCCGATCTTAATTTTTTTTACGTCCTTCGAAAGTAGAAGTATTGTGCTACAAAACGTCTATTCTGATTTTGTGTTAAAATGTTGCAAAATAAGTGAAAAAATGCTTGCAAACATGACCGAAAACTGCTGCGCGCTCCAACGCGGTCGAGTAGTGAGGGCAGGCGGCCGACGCGACGCGGGAATCCCGCAGCGCGCTTGTATTATTATTGATACGCGCTTCCCTGCGTCGACCGCCTACCCCCACTACTCGACCGGTATGGAGCGCGCGGCAGTTTTCGGTCATGTTTCCAAGCGTTTTTCACCTATGCAATATGCAATATTTTAACGCAAAATCAGAGACGTTTTGTAGCACAATACTTTTACTTTCGAAAAAGTCTGTTGAAAGCATCAAGATTGCTCCAATAGTTCAGTTTTTACAAGCGAAAAACGAAAAAAACACTATTTTTTTAGGTTTTTTGTTTATAACAAATCAAGAAATAATATTTGCGAGTAGGAAGCACGTCACAATACATGTACGGACTGTTCCACGTGACCTGGGACCGTCGGCTTCCTGCTAGTATTTTTGTCACGAACTCAGTCACTTTCTGCTCTATTGCCTGGTCTAATAATAAGATGACATTGTGACAACTGCTTACGACTATGAAAAGGACAATTACTTAATTATTGCGTTCTTTGTGAGGTTACTTTGTGATGAAATTCACACAGTAACTGAATAATTGGACCCCACCTATTTTTTATTAATGGCAAAATATTTAAATCCTGAGATGGTGCTTCAAAACTATTAAAAATTTTGGACGCGATTCAGGCCGGGAAACAATAATTAAATCAACAGAGCCAACTACCAACAAAGGTAATCGTCAGTTGGCATAATTTGTCACAGTTACCCCCCCCCCCCCCCCCACTTACGGAATGTGACATTTTGCTTACTACATTGATAGCTTCTTCAGGAAAAGCAAAATGTTTAACAAAAAAATATTTTGTATGTTGTTTATATTCGTTTATAATTCTAAACTTGTTACGTACTTATGCTTGTAGTTTTATTTTCAAAGTTTATACCCTTTGTGTAGTTCGTAAGATAACAATATTATATGTATATGTACGTTTGTAAATGAGTTGATTTTTGTATCGGAGTGCCTTTTGTAAAATATTTTTCACTCAAAAAAAAAAAAGAAACGCAGTCAATAGGATGGTCTATCTATAATTTGTATTGACCGGAAACCAGACAGCAGCAACACACTGTCTCAACTGATAACTTGTTCAATTTTCAAAACGGTAGTCATATCTTGTGAAATTCTAGCCAGGTAAGGAGGTGAAAATAATAATTAACAAAAGAGTAAACACTAAAACAGTATGTATTTACGCGCTATCTCTCTCTCTATATCTCTCTGTAAACATTGTAACGCTAGCATATTTGAAATTTTATTTACAAATAAATTTGATGTCAAAAGTCATGGGTTTTTGTATTATTTTAAAAACTGTCCAATTTTAGTGAAAACAGATTAATATAAGAGCAAAATACACTGGGCAACATTGTGTAGACTGCGTATGTAGGTACTAAGAAGCGTTAACCAGATTATTTATTATGTACTTTATTTTGGAAAGTGTGAATTCATTGTATCTGTATGTATGCTGTTTTAGCGCAATCTCAAATTTGAACGCCGTATAACCAAATCGGTGTTAGTACTTGGTTGTAACCTTGTAACTTGTTCCGTACTGTCAATTGAGAATTCCATTCCAACAGCCTGCAGACCTTTGGGTCTGCACTATACTTTGCAGTGTTCTCATATTGAACTACACTGAGCGGCATAAAAAACGCAACACCTAAAATGATGACCAGTTTCAAACTGCAGTAACTTTTGAACGTATTGCTCGATTTGAATGAGGTTTTTTCTTATTTGAAAGGTCCACTTTTTGCCAATATTTCTGTATGTGTGCTACCCATTTTTGCGCTCTTCCATTTCAGAAATGGTGAATAACGTTAATGCTTGTTTCCTTCCTACAGTTTGAAGCTTGCTGTGAGGTGCACCGACAAAAGAATTTAACTTTAAACAAAAGGAGCTTGTAGTCTCGTCTGTTCTGATCATTTATGTTTTTTCTTCAATTTTCTATTGTTGTTAACGTCAAAGTTACAAGATCTTAAAGATAACGCTGCTTCTTCGGCAGCGCCATCAGAAATTAAAGCTAGCCATGGTAATCAACAAAAACATTTAGTGACGTTTAGTGTCGTTAACGTCATTGACTGTTGCTAGACAATTAAAATGCCTTTAAGCCTTGCAGAAGTTGCTCAGGCAGTAGCTTTGGTGGAAGATGGACGCAGCATTCGTTATGCTGCTCGTGTTCTTGGCGCGATAACGAATACGGCTTGTCGCGCCATTCAAAGATTTCGCCAGACTGGCACCTTCAACAGACGACCTGGGTCAGGAAGAAGATGCATCACTCAAGCCCGTGATGATCGATACATCGTAATGACCGTGTTACGAAATCGACATACCACAGCAGTTGAGACAAGAAATCGTCTGGAGCGTGAGTGAACGCACAGTAAGAAGGCAATATGAAGAAGCGGGGTTGAGAGCACAGAGACCAGCAACTGGACCACAGTTGCTACGAGAACATCGTGTTGCTCGATTACAATTTGCACGAGATCATGTTCAGTGGAGCAATGCAGAGTGGCAAAACGTACTCTTCTCAGATTAGTCGAGGTTCGGCTTGTACTCTCCAGATGGTCGAGAGAGAGTTTGGAGAAGAGCAGGAGAGCGTTATTCTCAGTGCAACTTCTCTGAAAGAGTACAGTACCAGGGAGGATCTGTAATGGTTTGGGGAGGAATCTGCTTCGAAGCACGTACGGAACTTTGCTTTATCAACGGAAACCTAAACTCGGCTCGGTATGTTGAAGAAATTTTGGCGGAACACGTGGTTCCCTTTGGGCCATTTATTGGTGACAACTTCTTGTTCATGCACGATAATGCACGCTCCCATACAGTCCGCATAATGTCCCAATACCTGGATGATTTGGATATCAGCAGAATGGAATGGCCTGCACGTAGCCCTGATTTAAACCCCATAGAACACATGTGGGATATGCTAGGGAGACGAGTTAGAGCCCGTGGTGCCGCCATACAAACGCTAGATGATCTCCGAATAGCGCTAGAAGAAAAGTGGAACCAGATTCCCCAAAATGAGATTCAAAACCTAAATGGAAGTATGCCTAGAAGGATGAGGAATACAATTCAAGCAAGGGGCGGCAATACTCGTTATTAACATGTTGATCATTACTTTCACAGTTTAATTAAATTTTGTCGTTATCCATGGCTTTCTTTAATTTCTGATGGCGCGGCCGAAGAAGCAGCGTTATCTTTTAGAGCTTGTAACTTTGGCGTTAACAACAATAGAAACTTGAACAAAAAACATAAGTGATCAGAATAGACGAGACTACAAGCACATTTTGTTTAAAGTTAAATTCTTTTGTCGGTGAACCCCACAGCAAGCTTCAAACTGTAGGAATAAAACAAGCATTAACGTTATTCACCATTGCTGAAATGGAAGAGCGTAAAAATGGGTAGCACACATACAGAAATATTGGCAAAAAGTGGACCTTTCAAATAAAAAAAAACCTCATTTAAATGGAGCAATACGTTCAAAAGTTACTGCAGTTTGAAACTGGTCATCATTTTAGGTGTTGCGTTTTTTATGCCGCTCAGTGTATGTCGTCGTTAATCTTGAAATGAAGTATGTTCTAGATTCGTTTGTTTGGAAAGTAAGTGTGAACAGATTTCAGTTCGTCGAGCTTGGTCTTCTTCATTTTTTGGTCCATTGACGTATTTGATTACTATAGTAGCTTTTTGAATATTCCTAGCAGATTCTTCAACAGTTGACCCCCATATAGTGGATAGAGAATTGTTCCCAAGACACCACCTGGGGGGTGTCCCTGCGTTTACTTCTTTTGTATCCGTATATTCATCTATCTGGTTTATAGTGAATAGTCAAATCAAAGTATACCGGGTGGTCTTTTTAACTTGAGACTCCTAAATATCTCGAGAAATATGCATGGTACGACAAAAGTGTCTGAAATAAACTTGTAGGGCGCAAAGGAGGAAATGAGATGGCGATATCAGTTTCATTGCAGATGGCACTGCAATCGGTGAAAATGAGGAACTTCATTTTTTTTAAATGGGAATACCCAATTTTCTTTCAAATTATGATTTTACGCTAAATAAGAAGAATCTTTTGTCTGAAACATTTTTTCGTACGACATAGAATGCGACATAGAATACACAATAACAGCCTAAACGCTCGTCTCTGTTTACTCAGTTCCGATTGAACAACAATACTTTCGGCCTCTCTACATAACGAATAATGGACCCCACAAAACAATACACTGTACGAGCAGTTTATGGTCGCCTTATGGGTACATATGCAGGACCTCCATGAATATGCCTCGCTCTTATTGTTTGTTATGCAATAAAATATATGAAATCTATCACTTATTGCACAAGTATATTTTAGACAATCCTTTGGCACGTGTGACCACGTGGTTCCACCTGGTTCCACCACGAATTACATTCACACCACACCCGACCACACCATCAAACAAGTTGTCCCACGACAACCCATGGTACAACGCGTCATCGACGAAGTTGTCATAGAAACTTCACATTGTATCGTCCTTCAAAATTCGATGTGTCAAACCATGCGTCACGTTTTTGCATCACTTCTCGGAAACTAAATCCTCAAAAATCTAGAAATTTTTACTTGTTTTGGAATTGGAACTGTAAAGGATCGTTGTACTTAGTGGCGCTAAGATGGGTGAACGAAAGGACTCCAGAATCGCATCGGGGGAAACGTTCAGCGATCCGACGGTGGCAAGCAGAGAAGCGGCCGACAAAAAGAAGAAATCGAAACAGAATTGGCGCTTGGGCGTGCTGGCACAGCCGCGAGCATCACGCCCAAAGTATCAGGAACCTGAGTATGTGTTCAAATCTGGTGTTGCCCCGGGAGCTCTGAAAACTGAGTGCAAGGAGAGGATAGAACACATGTCCAGACCACCGTTAAGGTAATATATCGGTTTAAAAAAACCAGTTGAAAATACAAAAGGTGGTCTCATGGGAACCCATATCAGGCATCACCAGTTCGTGGTTTGCACGAATGAACAAAATGCTTAAATGACCCACAAGAAAAAACACAAGTCTTTCAACTTGCTAGGACTTTGGCAACATCTTCTTTGTTTTGATAACATTTTGTGTTTTAGAGATATTGGCGTGTGAACATAGTTATTAAAATAATCATCATCAACTTAAAAAGAGAAATTTAATATATTAATAAGATTTTAATTGGTAAAGTGTAATGATTGGCATTATTTTTGTTTGTGGGATGATAATTCATTACCATGCTCTTGACAGTCGATTGCAGCCGTGCTCTATTTTTTTTATGTATAACATAAATGATTCTGCGCGACTGTTTGAAACGCATTGGTCCCTGTGAAACTTTTTAATGGTGTTTATTCCCATGCATTTAAGGGCTTCCTTTGGTAATAGATTTCTGGCTTTTGTCATAAACTGTATAACATACTGCTGAGCGAAATATTTATTCTTTTAATGCGGCTTGCTTGCCATCTACACATTTTGTTTAACTTGACGTGTGGTCCTTTTATCTTCTAATATGAAGTCAAGGAGGGAAAAGTTTGAATAAATAGGGGAGGCGTAAATTCGTTGACATCCAGAAGAGATTCAGAATGGTTTGAGATGTAACACAAACCAGTCGCAACCATCCAGCTTGCTTAATATGAAAATGTAGTTTTTAGTGTGTGCTTTTGTAAATAGTAAGCCAATCATTACTTCCTTGCTTTGTGTTTAATTTTAATTTAATGTGCTTTGTATAATCTGACAACTCCTCAAAATATTTGGTAGATTTAGAGATTCATTTCATTGTTTTAATTCTTTTGTTTTAATTGTAAATAAATATTTGTTATTCTTTTATTGAGATTCGATTTAACTTTTGAGTAAGTTTCGTTTAGTATTTAAAGTGAGCAAACCAGCTACAATTTCATGGTAGAGATTTTGATACTATTTTTATTGAGTTCATATAGTGATTATCGTGGTAAGTGTGACGAGCTTTGTCTGATAAAATGCTGCATTGGTCCTATTGCAAGAACTTACGTGCTGAGCGTGTTTAGAATGATGAATTTTGTAGTGGTTGAGGTAGTGGTACTTAGATAAAGTTCTTAAAACTAAAAAGTATGGTTACTTTATAACCAGATTTTACCCAACCGACGAACTATTACCGAAGTTCATGTTCTATTTTTTATTTCTGTATTACCCCAGTCATTGTAGACCAAATTTGACCAAACCCCTGTACAGAATAGTGTAAATTGCTAATTGATGTAAGTACACGGTATACCTCCTATTTAATGCCCTGAACAGCATACTCAAATCCTGTGTCAGCGTCATTGTTTTGGGGTAAAATAGTGGCGTAATTGACCTACCTTGTCTGAAATCGCTCATAAGTCCTTCAAATATGGCATTTATGAGTTTTGAATGAGGCACAATCCAAATAAGGCATTTAATTGCAAAAATTAAAATGGCGAACCATAAAATGGAGATTATGAGCATCTTCGGCCAATTCTAGTGTAGCATTTTTGGCGGATTAGCAAATTATAATTAACGGGGTTCCGGGTTTTTACGCAGTATGACTTAAAAACCTTTATAATGAATTTGTGTTTATTTCTAGTTGTTTACTTCTCTTGAGAAGTTGTTTTCCGACGCAATCTAGAGTCAGCGATGTTTTTAATTTCTAATGTATTGTTTAAAAATCGATTAAAACTACTTACTTACTTACTTAACCCGAGCCCCTTCTACCTGGGGTGTCGAGGCGATAGACTTTCTCAATCCTTTTCGGTCTTTTGCATTGATCTTGGCTTGATTCCCCTCCCTCTTAGTGCGTCAGAGATCATGTTGTTCCAGGTCTTCCTCGGGCGTCCCCGTTTTCTGCTTTCGCCCGTTCCCATCTCCCATATCAGCTTCACCACTCTACTGTCACTCATTCTTACTACGTGCCCGAACCACCTCAGTTGCGTCACTATCTTGTCTAACACACTTTTTACGTTGTCTTTCGGTAATGGCCGCGCTCCTGATTTTGTCCAACCGGGTCACACCTTCAATCCTTCGTAGCACTCTCATCTCACTAGCCTCGATCCTTCTCTTGAGAAGGTCCGTTAATACCCACGACTCACACCCGTACATAAGCATAGACACCAGTACGGACTCGTAGACTCTTGTACTAGTCTTTTTGGATATCTCTTTTTTATTGAAGAAAGGGTTGAGGAGTATTCTGTATAAACTGATACCTTACTGACACCTGCTCGTGATCTCTCTGTCAATCCCCCCGGTTTGGTCTACTATTGCCCCCAGGTACTTCAGGTGCTGTTTTCTTTCCAATTCCTGTGTCTGTTCTACGTTGTCGGCTTGGTCGGGCCCACTTGGACAGTGATCATTTCCGTCTTGGCCAAGGTAATCTCAGAATTTGTATCGTTCTCAGAATTTGCAAATAACAATAGATCATCAGCATACATAAGTTCATTCTGACTGGCTTTAACTTGTAATATCCCAGATGGACACCCTTTGTGTGAAGGTTAACTTTTTTGACACGTCATCCATTACCATTATGTACAACAACGATTTAAAACTAAAGTTTTACATAAAATTCCAAAATGCATTCATATAATAGGGTTGCATTTTGGAAAAAATCACATTTACTACTTTTCTCGAGTTCAACTTTGATCTTATAATACATCCTGTATAACTTTTCGAAAAACACTGCCGATGAGTCGATATTATGTTACCTTCATAATAATTTTGCCAAACAATTTTTTTCCAACGGTCACAGCGGATAATTTATAAATAATTAAAGGCAACCTTGCCGCTGTCATTTTTTATTGAAAAATTTAATACAATTGAATACAATTGATTGTAACATACAATTGACCTATAATTTAACGAAGATTTAAAAAATGCTATAAAATACAGGGCTTTCCCTTTGAAATATGATGGTTGGTACCATTTCCAGTGTAACCTGAAGTATCCAAAAACCTGAAAATACTCTTGTTAAGAAGACCGTATCCAACGACATAAGTCGACAAATTTTCAACCCCTTATTTCATTTGGTTCTCCATATACTTCTAATGGCAGCTCGTCCTGAAATACCCTGTATAATAACATAGAAAAACGAGATTTATCAAAAGACAACACAAGTTCTTTGGTAAAAAATAATTACAAATAAGTCCTTTCAGTAAAACATCCATGATTAATCAGTCATGTTTCAGATTGCTGGTTGTCAACAAAAAGACGTTTACCGGCTTACCAGCAACATTCGCCGACTACGACGTGCGAATGGACAGAAGGATCGAAACCACTTGGAACTCTATGTACAACGAATACAAAAAGGCCAGGAGAGATCTCAAATTAAAGTAAGTAATCTCAATCATACCCAACTTTTCCCATGTTATAATCCAAACATGGACTACTATTCATACAATAAATGTTATAATCCCAGTTTGTCTTCTATTCTCCTCCTGGCTTTTGATCGTCTCCCGTTTAATTCTGCCTCTAAGAATAATAGTAAATATAACATTTTTCAATCATTTTAGACAAAGGGAGGCGAGTGCTGGAAGCCATCGTTCCAGAAGGTCGTCGAAAAGCAAAGGGGGAAAAGGAAAAGGCGGAAAAGGTGATAAGAAGGGTGGCAAGGGTGGCAAGGAGAAGGGTGGTAAAGGTGGCAAAGGGAAGGAAAAGGGAGACGGGAAGAAGTCCGGCAAGAAGGCCGATACCAGTTCCATCAGGTCTGCCGAAGAGATTGAAAAGGAGTTTGCCGAATGGTGTGCCCTTAGATCCCAGCCGAAGCCGATCCACGAGCCAGAACCACTCGCAGTAAGTACGGTGGTCGAGAAGTATCGCAATCGCAACTTTATCTACTGAACCAACCACGTCGTTTTTCATTATTTATAGAGCCGTGTATTTATTCGGTATTGTCATCTATGTGATCATCGCGCTCTCGCGTTTTGTGATTTTATATAGAATAAAGATTTCAGGGCATTTGGTGTTTTTCGCCTTTTTATTGCGGTAGAAATAGTTTGTAGAGAATAAAGGCGAGTTCTGAGTGACTCATTTGGAGGATCACCATCAAGCATTGTACTGACTGTGTGGCCCAGAACCTGCTATTCGTCTCTACTCTAGATTCAGGTTACTGCATGGTATTGTATATTGTATATGTATTAGTCCAGGAATATATAAGTGGAAAAAGAGATATATCGACAATTGAAGTTTTAGTACATTTCGATGACCTGAACAATAAGATAATACTATCTTCCGACCTTGCTGGGTGCGAGAAATCTCAGCCGTAGTACACCAGCCAAAACATATTGAGAAAGGTATTTTTAGAAGATACAATGATGTACAAATAAGCTCTAATATAGGCAATAGTCAATAGTTTTATTACCCAACATGGTAGATAGTATACTGTTCTCTAAGGATAGAGTGCTGTATCTAAAAAAAATGCAAATTGAGCTGTTGATGACTTTTTTGCTCCAAAAGGTGTATTTTCTTAGATTTATTATAAGAAAGTGTCAGAAAGGTCTTAGATTCTATAATTTTAATATATTTTGCTGTATGTATACGTTATTTGTATACAGGTTGTATACAAATAATTTAGAGTGGTAATATACTACCTCAGTATGAAGAACAATAAAATGTTAATAAAATTTTACAGTTGGAAATTTACCAAAGTTCCGAATTGTTGGCCAAAAGTCAAATTTTCGAATTCAAAGTTTGAATTCAGTTCAATTATGTATCCTATATGAAAGTAAACAGGTTAATTCATTAAACACGCGTAGAATTGATGCTTAATCATAGCGCATTCAGTCGTAGTAGGTAATAAACCAAAATGGCGCATATGCACTATGGTCGAGAAGTACGGAATTGTTGGCCAAAACTCAAATTTTCAAGTTTTGAGGTTCAGTTCAATTCTGTATCCTATATGAAAGTAAACAGGTTAATTCATTAAACACGCGTAGAATTGATGCTTAATCAATTCGCTTCTTAATCAGTGAGCTTCTACCACTATTCATAATATTAAACGCGCTCAGCAAAAATCGAATACTGAGTATATTGTTTGTTTATTTAAGCTCTAAATAACGGAAAGTGATATCTTGGACTATCCTACTGAAGGAGGGTATTTCATATTACGTAAATATGTAGAAAGAAAATTTTAAATCACCACAATTATAGAAGACACAGAAGAGCGAATTAACTTAAAATGTTGTTAGACATTCAAAAAAATGTTTGCACTAGATTGCCCTTATTGTAGGATATATTTATGATTCCACTCTTTATCTACAAACCCCACTTATATTTTGCTGCTAATATAGCTGCGTATTCTCCGTAATTTATTTTTCTTCGGTAGCTTAACGTTTTGCGAGAAATTAGTACTAGTTTAAGTATACTTAGTATAGCGTTAAACGCTATACTTGCGCCAAGTTTCAAATAAGTTTTTAATTTTATGTATATAGTATGATAAAGTCATGTGCCTGGACATATCAGATTTTTTTATTTGATAAGTTACATTTCCGATATCTTACGCCTACCGCTCAAATGCATTGTTTTGAAAAAAATGTGTATACACTTCCCCGTGAGTTTTGTATTGTCAATTTATGTTTTTATCATCTCCAAAACTGTTAAGGTACGGACACACATGCTTATTAAAAGCACGAAAGCATGCTTATTTCGAGCACTTGCTACTTAAAAGCATGTGTGTCTAGACATTGCTAGTAATAAGCATGCTTATTTCGAGCATGCCCAAAAATCACCAGTCGTTTGATTTTCGAGCACGCTACCTGCGGTGCGGTAGAAGGGGGAGTGCTCTGAGCACGTGTGAACAGCGTTTAAGCATGCTTATTTAGGGAGCATGCTTAAAACTAGCATGCTTATTACTAGCAAATGTGAACAGCTGACAAGCATGCTCGATTTAAGCATGCTCACTAGCATGCTTATTAAAAGCACGAAAGCATGCTTATTTCGAGCACTTGCTACTTAAAAGCATGTGTGTCTAGACATTGCTAGTAATAAGCATGCTTATTTCGAGCATGCCCAAAAATCACCAGTCGTTTGATTTTTGAGCACGCTACCTGCGGTGCGGTGGAAGGGGGCGTGCTTTGAGCACGTGTGAACAGCGTTTAAGCATGCTTATTTGGGGAGCATGCTTAAAACTAGCATGCTTATTACTAGCAAATGTGAACAGCTGACAAGCATGCTCACTAGCATGCTTATAAATAAGCATGTGTGCATGCTTATAAATAAGCATGTGTGTCCGTACCTTTAAGCTTAGCCAAATAAAGTTATAATTTCGAATGTCGACATTCTTTCCTCGAGGTGACTAATTCGCCTCTCAATTTCTTCCGACCTTGGTAGCTCAATTGGTTAGAGCTCCCAATTGGATATTGCGGAAGTCCCTCGTTCCAATCAGGTCAGTTGTGCCAAAAATTTATCCTCACCTGGATTGATTTAAAAATGTTGCTATTCAGCAACATATTTAATATAAGTACACCAAACATTGTAGGTTGTCTTAAAAACTTGTCCACTTTCTGAGTTCAGGCCATCGAAATGTACTACAACACGAATTTTAAGAAAACAAAACTGCCCACTGTATTTATTTTGCTATGTCCAATGCTGGAACAGCAGAAATATTGTTGTCAGTCACAAAAATTTCTAACAAACACATTATAGAGTATCTAATGTAATGTTGAGCGGCGGAAATAATGGATGTAAGTAGATGGCGGACTGCATTTTCTGTGCTATAACTTTAACTGTTTCTTTTTCAGAGAGGGCCGATCGCTGATTTGGGAGCCATCAAGGAACGAATGGACGAATTAGCAACACCAAGTTACCCAAGAGAGAAATTTGTCGAAACCGGAATCCCACCGCACCTGGTACGAGATTTTTTCGACTGGAGATTCTACTATTTTGTTTAGATGCAATCGTGCCTCATTTTCAATCACTTGGTCCAAAACATAATTAATTTAATAATAATTATTTTGTATATTATGCAATTAGGTACCTGAAGCTGCACTACAATATGAAGCAACTGAAAGAGTTATAGAATTGTCAAAGCCTCCAGCGTTTCGTCTGACAAAGGAATCATATATACAACTGGGATCTGTAAAACGTGGCGCATTGCTATATAAAAGTAATAAAATTTTATTAGTAATTGAGGTAAAATATATAGGTACTAATCCACATTGTGATATTTAGCATCGCCCAGAATGCTAGAACTGGCCGTACCAAAGGCAAGAGCAAACGTGAACGATGCGGACCTAAAGGAGGATCCATTCTCCATCAACCCTAACGCCTTGAAGTACAAAGCAACGGCCAGGATCATCGAGCTCGCCAAACCCGTCGAGAGATAAAAACTTCCTTATATGTGTCCAAGTTAAAAGCAAGGAAAAGACAAAAAAATTGAAAATAGTGTGAAACATTATTAAAAAAATTGGAAAATATTGAAAAATGTAGAAAAAAATGAAAACATATAAAGGAGGTAACATAAAAATACTACACGTGTTTTATTTGGGGAATATATGAGGGGTGTGTATGCAAAATACGACATGTTTTAATATAAATTTTGAGAAAAGCGCAAAAATCTACTAATCATTTATTTTCAATATTTCCTTTTTTTAAGGTTAAAAGTCGATTTTATATATTATTAGAAACCACATTGGTTACATATATTTTAACATATGAAGGGGCAATATTTAAGAAATTGTGTAAAGCAAATAATTTTATGTATTTCACCAAAACAAAGACTATCTATGATAATCAAACTATGATTATAAATTATGTAGAGTTGTGTGG
This sequence comes from Aphodius sticticus, assembly GCA_963966075.1. Taxonomy (NCBI): domain Eukaryota; kingdom Metazoa; phylum Arthropoda; class Insecta; order Coleoptera; family Scarabaeidae; genus Aphodius; species Aphodius sticticus. Next base: position 15,259,048 of record OZ014509.1, read on the forward strand.
AGTTTATGGAATTAATATATTCAATTTGAAACACTCTTGATATTTTAGCAAATTTGTTTTGATTAGAATATATGTTTTTTATACAAAATTCAATTTCCGATTTTAATTGCTTTTGAAAGATGACATGATAAGCTGGGCAAAAACATACAAATTTGTTTTGTTTGCAATAAGCCAAGTATTAAACATATTTTTTTTGAATTATACTTCTTTATTAGGATCTTGAGGTATTGGCATTGTCATGTAATACAAATTAACAGATTCCACTTGAAATGTACAAACAGTCTGATAACTAGTAAGAAAATTATCTTCAGCCGTGCTGAAGTTAAAATACCACCCACCGTAAAATAACAAAAAAAAAATAAGTGAACAGGTTTTTCCATTCACGAACTTGTCCTAACTTTTTAAGAGATAAGGTGGTATACCAAATTTCAGATCAATTGCTTCAAAATTACGGTCAGTTTTCAATTCTGATCAATTCCATATATGTATATTGCATATATTAGTTTATATCTGCCACGCCTCCTTAAGGGTGTTACAAATGTTGAATCAAACTCAATATACCCTCACCACATTAAATGTGGGGGTATAAATATACTAATATGAAAATGATATTCCAATAATAATAAGAACAACTCTTAGTCAACTTAATTTGACATATAGAGACCATTAAAAGCAATAAAATATAAGTTAACATAAGAATAAGACAATGTTGATTGTGCATTTCAGTCACAGGCAATCATAAATATACATACCTACTCATCAACTGAATAAGATGCACCATCCACAAGATATCTCCGTAACGTCTTTTTAACACTAATTTTGGCAATTATCCAAATCATTCTCCTTTAAAATAATCCAAATTCAAACTTAATCAATTTTCACAATTATCGTTTTAACCCTAGAACACCAGACATTCGTAAATTTTGCGACGTAAATGTCTGGTATCAACGAGATATCAAAATAGTCTGGTATTCTAGGGTTAATGCCAATAAATTCTTTAAAACTAGCCACATTCATATCTGGTGATTGGTGTTCTTATTTGTATTGTCAATATTAAAATATTGATTATAATATTGTATAATTTTTCTTCTTCATCGAGGCGACGCACGATGGAATTGCGGCTTTGCTATCACAAAATTGCAACACAAGAAAATATCCGATATCATTTCAATTTATTTAATCAAATTTATTTTCTGTTCAACGACTTGTATCTGTTATGAAAACAACCTATAAGGAAATTAATCACATATTTGCTGTTCATTTGCTGTTTTTGTTGTTAAAACACATATTTTGCCGTTCATTTATATTTTTTGTTGTTAAAACACATATTCCGCTGTTTGTTAACATTTTATGCCATTAAAACACATATTTTGCCGTTATACTGCATATTTTGCCGTGCAGGTCATCGAGATGAAAATATATATATATATATATATATATATATATATAGGAGAAAGGTATTTGTCGGGCAATTCCGTCATACGAAGATCGAAGATCGAAGAAATAAGGAATTGCCCGACAAATACCTTTCTCCTTTATATCTTACCGTCGATTAACCAGCTTTCCTATATATATATATATATATATATATATATATATATATATATATATATATATATATATATAATCTGGAGGTAGCATGCAATAGTCCCCACCACTGCTAAAACGGGTCAAAAGTTGTTTAGTTCTCATAGGGCCATACAGAGGGCGACGCGCGGCAAATTCAAAGACTACAATGTAATATTTAAATGGTTCTCTTATTTATAATCTATTTTTAGTCCGTTAAATAAGTGAAAAAGGAAGTAATTATCACTTTATAATGCATAATATGAGTTACAGAATTTAATGATCAAATCATCACAGTACTGATGGAAATATACTTTATAGGTTAATAATATGGTGACATACAGGCGGGATGTAAATTTGAAATAAATCAAAAATTACAGCCACAACCTGGATATGAACCAGGGACCTTTGCGTTTCTAGCACAATGCTCTGCCAACTGAGCTACTGAGGCCTATGTCATTTGTTAGATATAATTTGTCATAAGTCCAGGAAAGGAAGTAGTGATTACTACCAAACACTAACCTATCTTGACGTACACCTATCAAATGCCATCTACTTGGAAGTAGGGTTCACACCAAACAACGGATTGTCAAATCCAGACTGAATTACAAATGAAAAGGTTTTAACGACATAATTTGTCAAATTGATATTTATAGGTTAATAATATGGTGACATACAGGCGGGATGTAAATAATATCAATTTGACAAATTATGTCGTTAAAACCTTTTCATTTGTAATTCAGTCTGGATTTGACAATCCGTTGTTTGGTGTGAACCCTACTTCCAAGTAGATGGCATTTGATAGGTGTATGTCAAGATAGGTTAGTGTTTGGTAGTAATCACTACTTCCTTTCCTGGACTTATGACAAATTATATCTAACAAATGACATAGGCCTCAGTAGCTCAGTTGGCAGAGCATTGTGCTAGAAACGCAAAGGTCCCTGGTTCATATCCAGGTTGTGGCTGTAATTTTTGATTTATTTCAAATTTACATCCCTCCTGTATGTCACCATATTATTAACCTATAAATATCAATTTGACAAATTATGTCGTTAAAACCTTTTCATTTGTAATTCAGTCTGGATTTGACAATCCGTTGTTTGGTGTGAACCCTACTTCCAAGTAGATGGCATTTGATAGGTGTACGTCAAGATAGGTTAGTGTTTGGTAGTAATCACTACTTCCTTTCCTGGACTTATGACAAATTATATCTAACAAATGACATAGGCCTCAGTAGCTCAGTTGGCAGAGCATTGTGCTAGAAACGCAAAGGTCCCTGGTTCATATCCAGGTTGTGGCTGTAATTTTTGATTTATTTCAAATTTACATCCCGCCTGTATGTCACCATATTATTAACTAACCTATAAATATCAATTTGACAAATTATGTCGTTAAAACCTTTTCATTTGTAATTCAGTCTGGATTTGACAATCCGTTGTTTGGTGTGAACCCTACTTCCAAGTAGATGGCATTTGATAGGTGTACGTCAAGATAGGTTAGTGTTTGGTAGTAATCACTACTTCCTTTCCTGGACTTATGACAAATTATATCTAACAAATGACATAGGCCTCAGTAGCTCAGTTGGCAGAGCATTGTGCTTGAAATATACTTTATTTGAAATTTAACTCGTAATGTTTTAAGTAACTAGCAATTTTTTGAAGCATTGCAATTCTGCTTTTTAAACGAAATTGAAAGGATTGGTTGATGTTATAACATTATTTTCTTTAAGGTTTTGTATATTTTTGTCTTATACTTGATTTTCTATCATGAATATTGTGAGTTTTGGCAATATAATAGTCTGCACGTCAAATATATTTTCGCTACTTCCTTTATTAATAATACAATGTGATTATTACCAAGCTTATAGTTTATAATGTGGCTTTTAAGTGAATTAAATTAATGTGTGTATACTGCACAAAAAACAGAGTGTACTAAATTTTCAAGTATAATGCTCAAGTTTGGTGGAGCACTGTTTGCGACAATCAGTGACCGCCGACAAACTCGCCCACATTCTTTGCATATTAATATAATATCCTTTGAGGGATGTATTAATTTAACTTTATTTTTTAATTAAATTAAAGATGATTTATTTGCTGATGAAGCAATACAGGCATCTAAACACCAATTACCTTTACTTCTTTTTACTACAAAACCTGCTATGTATTCTACAACATTAATTGAAAATTGACTGATATTTGAAAAATCTAAATAATCTGCATCATCTGTCATGTCATCAAACAATTTATACCGCTCTACTACCTGGCCATTATTAATATTACAAATGGGTTTACTTAAAACACTGCTGACACATAAAATCGATGTACGAATAGTTTTAGGCACGTTTTAGGTTAGAATCATAGGTTTGTTTATATACCTGAAGTTAGATATTTAGTGATTTTGATGTCACTAAAATAAAGTCACTAAAACTTCTAACGTCAAGAGCCTATGAAGCTCAGCGAATTTTTGACCCTCCACCACTCCTACCGCTTGCTACCTCCAGATTATATATACAGGGTCATCAAAATGGAGCGTCTATGAAAACAATACTGTTTTCCGCTAACCGCATACCAAAACTTCGTCCATTTGCGATCCGAACGGAGCGACTCGTCTCTAGGGGTACTGAAGCAAAAGTGTGTAGTATATGCAGCCGAATGTACATACGCGTAAATATAGTTCCCTATACAAAAATAAAATTTTTCCCATAAAGTTCAGAAATGAATAAAATGAAAACGCATGTTCAAAAGAAAATACACTATTACTGATAAATACATTTAATAACAAGATATAACCAATATAACAAAAAGTAACGAAATTGACGTAACCGCTTAAATGAAACCACGCTTCATCCGAAAAAAGGAGCAGTTAAGAACATCATCTTCCAGTGTCCCTAGCCCAATTGCAAAAATGCACTCTTCAACCGAAATCAAGGCGATACAGTTCCTGGACAACCGATATTTTGTACGGATGCATCTTCAGCGTTTTTCGCACAGCAGTATGCATCGTTCCATAAGATATTCCTACAAAACAAGGTTAAATATTAAACATTAGTAAAAACCTCATGGTGATATTAACCAACAAAAACTAAAGACTGCCGTCCATTGTTTCCGATGCTATACAACGCTATGCTATGCTATGCCAGCAAGCATGTTAAAATTTATGTTTCAATAAGCATCTACTTATGCCATGCTGTGTTTACAACAAAGGGAATCCCACAGCGTAGCATAGCATCGCAAGCAGTGGGTGCCGGGCTTTAGCCAGAAAATGTGCTATACAATTATCGTTATTATAATTTAACCAGCAATAAATGTGGGCCTACCCGCTTGTTGCGCTCTCCTATGCACTGATTTGTTAGGGCTGCGTACAACATCAGCTCTAATATTTTGTAGCACTTCTTCGGTTAATTTTTGTGGTGGTCGTCTGCCTGGTCTCCTATCTATTGACCCTGTCAATCGAAACTTGTTTACAAGACGATTTATATGTCGTCGTAACGAAGAAACATTTAACTGACCCAGAAACTTTTGAATAAGCCCTTCGGCGCACAACGTAACCGAAAAGGACCATTCCCTATTCTCCATTTTCTGGCAATTTCGGAAGTAGGCCTCCACAATAAACGTGTCTTGTTCATTTGTGTAGGACGTAGGGCATCCTGAAGAACAATCATTCACAAACACACAGCACAATGAACTGCAACGAACATGCGAACTAAAATAACAGCCCCTTAAATCAGCTGACTTGCACGCATGATACGCCAATGGCGTGTTGCTAGTAGGAAGAGGATAAGCAGACAGCCAATCAGATCGCTCCTAGCATATCAATTTGTTTCGCGCCCCAAGTGAAAGTAAATTTTGATATGCGCTTAGCGGAAAAAAGGTTTTTTTCCATAGACGCTCCATTTTGATGACCCTGTATATATATATATATATATATATATATTTTCATCTCGATGGTGCAGGTACATAAATTTGTTGTGAGAAACTTGCAAACTTTTTATTTTGAGGCTAAGAAAAAAATAACATCAAACCACAGAACATTTGAAATAAGAAAAACAACTAAAAACGTTTAAAACAATTTTATTTTAATACCGACCTATATGGATACATTATTAAAAAGTGTACACTTAAAAATAATTGAATAAATAGTTGAAAATACTGTCAGTTTCAGAGAAGATAAAAACTACTAAGAAAATAGTAGTTAAACAGGCAAAATAAATTAAATAAATAATAACAGTTAACAATAGTTACGGTTCCTTTTACACCTATTCAATTTTTAACTTAATATTTTTAAATTTTGGTGAAACCACCTACGTTTTTCTTATTATAGTAACATGATTTTCTCAACTTTGTCAATATTCGACTAGATCACAACTTTCAAAGTAAGCTTTGCAAGCAAACCCAAAATTGCATAGGTGTAAAAGCAGGTTTACGAAGCAAAATCTGAAATTGATCTTTCCAACTATTATTATTTTGCCACTCACAATACAGTCTCTAGTTTACGTGTTGCAGGTTGTGTATAACGGCATACGTAAATTCTTGCGTACTCGACTGACCACCAATATCCTTGGTACGTACCTTACCGTCCATCAAAACCTTATTTATGGCATTCCTGATCATGGTTCCGTACCTTGGTAAATTAATATGGTACAGCAATTTTGTTGCGCAGAGCATCATAGCTGTCGGGTTAGCTACATTCTTACCGACAGCTTCAGAGAATGTGTGACGCGCACCCTATAAAAAAAAATTAAAATAAAATTAAAAAATTAATGAATTAAAAATTAATTAATGAATTAAAAATTAATTAATTAAAAATTAATTAATTAAAAATTAACTAATTAATTAAAAAATAATTAATTAATTAAAAAATAATTAATTAATTAAAAATTAATTAATTTAATTTTTTTAAAAATAACTAATTAATTCTTGTGAAACTTACGGGTTCAAATACGACACATTCTGAGGAGAAGGAAGCTCCGGCGACGACACCAGCGCCACCTACCAAGCCAGAGGCAAGGTTGTCGATGATGTTACCATATAGGTTTGGTGTGACCATGACGTCGAATTGTTGGGGCCGTGAGACCATCTGCATGGTGCAGTTGTCGACGATCATTTTCTCAAATTCGATTGTTGGGTATAGTTTGGCCATCTGGTAAAACAAATTTTAAAATAAATGATAATTTTCTAAATATAAGACTTTGTGGAGGTAAGTATCGTTTAATCTTTTCTTTTTTGGAACATGTATAAATAACAAGAAAAATATGCAAAAAATAATTGATAAATATGGACATATTTTTGCCATCTTCAGGGAGCAAATTATGACATAAAGCTACCAGTATTTCTAATAAAGATATAGTCATGGCCGATGTTAACATCTCTACAACAATATATGTATTAACATATTTGAAACAAATACAGCTTTGGTTTTCTATCCAAAGTGTTTAAAAAGAGCAAATGTAAAAAGCAACATATTGTCATTATTTTACGTATCTCTCCTTATCTTTTATTGGTAAAATTACAGTGTCTAGTGTGACAATGAGTGCATTGCAGTCATCACGTTAACTGTCAGTCCATCAGAAATTTGTGTTTCAAAAAATGGCATGTTTAACAAGTAAAATGCTAAAAATTAGTTTTACTGTGTATTTTAAATAACGCCTATTATACAAATACAATACATATCATTGGGTTAAATATCATATAAGTCACTAAGCAACATTTTGTTGAAACACAAGTTAATTAACCCAAATGCTTATTAATATGTATCTCATAAATAAGACGATGATATCAATAAGATAAACTTACTAGTGACTTAAAAGTATTAGAATAAATGATTCTCATAGTTCGTAAACTTATTTTTATAATATTACGAAACGTTTTCCTAACTTTTGCAAGCTCAATTATTTTTTAACTAATTAATTTTCAATACCCTCATACTATTTTGTCATACTAGTTTGGTGACTAAAATTGGGGCCTCAAATAAAAAAGGAAATATCAACAATTATTTTCCACAGATACAATCATTTTCGAGTAGAAAAAAACTATTAATGCAACAGTTAACGCGTTAGAGGTAAAGAAAATAATTTTTGTTATTAAGCCTGGTATTGAAATGACACATGACGATGCATACAAACTGGGTTAAAAATTTATTTAAAGTTAATATAAAATAGATTTCTTTAATTTTTTCTGTAACTATTCATAATGAAAATATTCAAAAGTATAATATTCTTTGAATGACACTACATATGGAGGTAGATAACACATAAAAAATACAGAAATCAAAGTTTCACTGTGATCTTATACAGGCATTTTAAACATACGGCAAAAATTCAAGGGGTTATTCCCTGGACTATTCTAAAAACATTTTGTCCATTGATGATTTTTGAAAAGCCGTTTTGTTTTCAAGATACAGGGCAAGAAAATTGTTTGACAAAACTAATTTTAATTCGTTAATTAAATATAAATTTTTCCTATCTGTAGGTAGTCGCTTTCAACAGTTCTTGTAGATTAAGAACCTGTACATGTAATTTTTAGTAATAAAATGTTGTTATTGTCGAAAATTTGTTTTGCCCTGTATCTTCGAAACAAAGGTGCTTCTCAAAAATTATCAAAGAACAAAATATTCTGAGAGTAGTCCAGGGCATAACCCCTTGAATTTTTGCCATATGTTAAATAAAGACCCTGCATAAAGTAATTATAATAGCGTGCTTTTTATTTTGTAAAAAAAAAGCTTAACAGCCACAAAATGGCCTTCATAATGTTATACGACCTGAGAAACCAATACTAACTTGCTTGCCACAATTATTAGCCTAACACAAAAAGTAAATCCATAAACTTTTGAGTGTAGATCTGATATTAAGTTTATAAAAAAAAATACTTTAATTGATTTTGAGTGGGTGGCACGGAAAGAAAAAATTTTGATCAAAGAAGATGCTATACTACATGAGTTATATTCATAAGCCTTTGTATTTAAGCAGTGAATGAACATAATTCTACTGGAAGTAGATTTCTAAATGTACAATTAATAAAAAAAAACCTAATTTACTTTTTTTTCACATAACCTTTTTGATATTTACATTTAAAATATAGGCATAAATCACATCAGTACAAACACAGAATACAAACAAAAAGCGTTTTTTTTTCTGGATAAACATATTTGTATAGATACCGTCAAATAATATTGTTTATCTACGACTTACATATAATAAGTTCATTGCATACGTATCCATGCCTATATAATCCCCATCATTATATACGCCAATGATTATAGTGACACTAACGTTGTATAATAATGACAGCTTGTTCAAATAATGACTTCATTATTTAAACGAACTTTCATCATTATACAACGCTAGTGTCAAAGTCTGTCAAAACATACGTGGATGACAGTTATGTGACAGTTTGCCTCGCTATCATTGACAAATACATTTAAAATATTTGATTTAAAATGGAATTTGTGAGTCACGGCACTAATTGTTTTCACTTATCACTATTTCAATCTTTTTCAGATTTTGTAGTGTGAAGTTTATATTATCTACAGCATTATAGTATTAGACGGATGATATTTAACAATAGATTTAGAACATAATAATCTCAAGGCCACAAGCCTTATAACAATTATTTTCTGTAAACACAAGCCAAATATTGTTCCACCAATAAATTTTTTCCGTAAAAATAATACTTTCAAATCATTTTACTTACCGCCTCACAACTTCTCAAAAACAACCCATCTCCTAACTTCATAATATTTGCCTTGTGAACAGCCGTAACCTTCTTACGTTCATTCTTCGTGGCATAATCAAACGCAAACTTAGCAATTCTCTTTGACTTTTCCTCCGTTACGATCTTCAAACATTCCACAACCCCTTTAACACCCTCGTGCTCCAACGCGGAATATTCACCCTCCGTTTGTTCACGGATGATAACGCAATCAATATTATCATGCCTGGTTTTCACACCTGGCAATGATTTTACATGCACGACGTTCGCGTACAAATCCAATTCCTTCCTCAACTTCATATTGAGAGTTTGTAATTCACCTGTGTGGCTGTAATCGGGCGTAGCCAAGATACCTTTGAGGCATACTCGGTTCTTCTCGATAGATGACGCTACCGTGTCAAGAGGTGCACTTAAAGTAGGGTTAACTTCTGAGAAAAAATACGTTTCAAAATCTACTGGGATACCAGCAGCTTTGAATAATTCTTGAACGGAATATACTAACTCCGGACCTACACCGTCACCGGGGATTAAAGTGCATGTGGTTCGCTGTTCTGGACGATCGACAACCTATAAAAATAGTTGTTACATAACAGAAATTTAAAGAATATAAATTAGGATATACTTTAGAATTGCAGGGCCCACTAGAATGTAGACTCCTTGCTGCTACTTCTACTACCTAAAAATACATGATAATCAAGTCATATGACTACATGCTCACTACAATTTATTATTGGAAATTTCTGGTACTAACCGGGGTTAAACGTGCTGTACGAAGAGTTTTATATGGTGTTAGGGTGTATAACCGGGCTAAACTTTTAACTGGGAACGCCATGGTTACCGTTTTTAAACAAATAAACGACTTAAAAATATCGAGTGGCTATTTACAAAGTCGAGGTACGATTTGGTTAAAAATCACACATGTTCTGAAAAAATAAATCAGTCAGGCAACCAACCAACACATTCAACACAAAAATTCCCGGATAATCAATAGGAATTCAGAACTACCAACTAAGCAAATAATTATTTATTTCTTGTTTGTAGAATACAAGATTTTTTATAGAGAACAAAAAGATTTTTGATACACAACTTACTTTATCATCTTTCTGAGTTTGGATTATTATAATAATTCGAATGGAACTTAGTACTATTCTAGGAGACTAGATGGCGCTAGCTAGTACATATTCAGTTGGTTCCAATAAATTGATAATTTTAATTATTCCTACTTTTGATTTTCAATTTAAAAATGTGTTGGAAATGGAATTAATCTAGAAAAATTAACATTTATTAAAACATTATAGCATGAGTTGAGAAATGGAAAAGTAGGCTCAGTCGATAATAAAGGTATCTTTCGCGACAGATTTGTCAAATTTGATTTTGACAAAAGTAGTTTTGAATTATTTTATTTAACAATAACTGAAGTTTTAGTTTAGAATGGTCTTTGTAAATGTGCCGTGATAGTGCTTATTTAAAAGTGAATTTAATGAATTAGGTGGGGCGAAACGTGCGGACTTTGGCGCGTTGGCGCTAGAGGGAGGGCCGGTTGTTGCGTGACGTCACATCAACGATACGATCAGTCAAAGGGAAGTTAGACATGTCGCGCTGTTGTAAGAACAAGTGATAGTTAATTGTGCACAAAATATTTGTGGCTCTTCGTTCTAAATTTTATATTTTTTTCTTAGTAAAGCAAAGACAATTTTCAAATTACAATAATGGCTTCTTCGGCGTGCGTCAAGCCGGAGTTTATAGTTGGTGGAAAATATCGTTTAGTCCGTAAAATCGGTAGTGGATCGTTTGGTGACATTTACTTGGGTATCAACATTACTAATGGCGAGGTAATTAACGATAGTTCCCGTATACAAGAGCATCGCGCTCGACGATTGCTGTGTGGAGGGCAAAAAATGCGATCTCGTGAACCATCTGCTTTGTGTAAAATTGCGTCTTTGACACGACCGTATTCTTCGCACTCTGGCAGCCATATCTAGTTTTATTGGAGCTTCTTTTATTTCTAACACGAGGCGAACGGAATTGCTACGAAAACAGAAACCGCCTTTGGCGGCCAGTTTCCCGTATTTTTACTTTCAATTCGGCCGATTGAAAAATGCGTAGCCTTCATTGTTTTGTAACCACTTCGCAAAAGTAGGTTATAGTATCAGGATGCAAAATACAAGAAAAAAAAACGGCTGCTCGAAAACTTTGTTTCATAACAATCGTAAATTGCTCAATTTCACTTATTTTCACGTTTAACTGACTCAGCCAATGTACATCTAAAGTATTTTCAAGATATAACAGGCACAAATTCACACCTACTCGATATCCAGTGTAACGCATGTTATTTTTTCTTTGCAATTGATAAGTAATAATTTAATTCAAGGTCAAATAATTTGCAAAGTTTGTACTCATTCTGTTATTACTAGATTTGTTGGTTATCGTTTGGTATTTTACAGGAAGTAGCTGTTAAACTGGAATCAGTTCGTGCAAGACATCCACAACTTTTATACGAAAGCAAACTATATAAGATCCTTCATGGAGGAATCGGAATACCACATATCAGGTATGATTACAAACGTTATATAAAACACATCACATCATTTTAAACTGTTAAACGAAGCTATGATATTGTTCCTCGCGGAGCTTAAAACTTAGGTTTATTTCGTACACATTATTTTAACGTTATAACCGCATGATAGTTGGTGTGATTAAACATTAATTGTCGTGTGATATCATGTTGACACTCAGAAATGTATTTAGTCTACACTTCTAACTCGTTGAAATTTGATAAAGAGGAGTACATTTTTAATTTTTTAGTCATAGATTTTATGATTATTAGTAAATTTATTTCTGATAATTTTATTGGGAATCGTTGTGCATACTTGTGTGTATTGCACTATAATCTGTCATGGTAATATGATGTAAATTTTCTGGTCTTTTGTTAATTTTTAGCATACTGAATTACAAAACCTCTTTAATTCATTTGAATTTAAACATATTAATGTTTTTCTCACGTAATTATGTAAGTTATTACATATTCTTTAGAATAAAGGTTATAGTTCTATCATTGTGTAAAGTTACGATATGTGATGCAAAACTACAATGATTATTGTTTTTTATGAATTAGTTATATTTAGTTAAAAATACGAACTTGGGCATGTTATAAAGCAAGAAAAAGAAATTAACAACAATTGATATAGGTACAGAACATACGATGATCCATTAGATAGCTGTGTCTTGTTCTAAGAGCAAGATTTATTGAATTTTTATTTTTTAAAGTCGTTACGAAAAGTATAAAAATCGTTTCTAGCAAATAATTTTTATCAGTAAATGCTTACATTATGTACTAACCTACACTATTTTGCTTCAACACTGCTCAAAAGAATTAGGGAATAATAAAAAAAATTGGCCGCAATTTCATAGGTAATATTCTCTGGAACTTAGTTAGATGATTCCTTTGTTCCATTGTAAATTGACAAGAAAAAAATCATCATTCTTACACTCTGTATATGCTCAAAACTGTAACTTGAACAAACATTTCTACAACAGTTCTTAACTGCTGTAGAAATTGCTTGTGATTAAACACAAAAATCATCAAAATCGGTGAAGCGCTACAAAAGAAAATCAACTTTGAATTTGTGACTTAAAATCTTTCATTTGACCCTGTTTTTAAGCATTATATTTTTCTATTATTCTACAACGTTTCAAATTTCCAACAATTTGCCAACTTTTGTCTTAGTTTGTGAGTAATTTACGATTTCCAGTATTATTGTACAAATATAACAATATCTAACTGTTTAATGGAGAAACAGTTTTGTTTTCATCCTGACTAATGACTCCCGTATATTGTACGTAGGTATGAATAAATGTATTTTCCACGCAGCCAGACGACACGCTTTTGTTTACGGACGATGGTCTCCGTGCTTTTGTTTTGATCGTAAAATTTTTAATTGCGACATCGCTACGGTGGAAATTTTGCGAATAGAGAGTAGATTGGTGCTGAAAAGGACAATTTGCGAAGGTGTTCTTAATAGTTTATGTCGGATAATGTCATCAAACTAAAAACAACGGCCAAATAGTGGAAGCAAATCTGTTTGTATGATTAATATTACTAGATTAATAATATTCGTTTTTTTTTTGTCTCCACTTGAGGTTTTCAAGGAAAAATCTTGACAATTTCAACTGTAAAGTTAAATTTAACTAAGTAGGACCTTTAAAAATAAAGAACAAGAGCGGTGTTGTTCTTAGGAAAAGAAACTGTACGTGACAAATGACCTCCATTATTCTGCTTCTATACGCTGTCCTTAACTGTAAATAAAATTGGTCTTTAACAGTCAGTGGCAAAACACAAATTTCTACACAAATTGCGTATAAAATATACACAATACACATGAAGTATGCACATAAGTTTCAATATTCTCAAGCTTCAGTACACTATTGTAAAATCTGTTTCATTACTCATGAGTCATGAGCAAGTCTTGACGAGCAGCGAACGCGTTATGACTTGTTCCCAGGCGCTCTTCGATATTTGCTCTGAAGGGCAGTGTGGTCAGATGGAAAAGTCCCCCTTCATTTTACCTTTGTTGTAGATTGTATTCATATAATGTAGAATACATAAGCTGGGCATGAGTATTGCTTCGATGTGACAACTGACAATCAACGGGTGCATTCGACCTGTTAGTAAGGTAGCATTCTCATAATATACCACACTTTAGTTTGGTGCTATATCAAAAAACCATTGAATAATATCTTTTAACTGATGGGATGTCATATCTTGATTCATATCACGGCTGACTAGGGTATGTGGCATAATCTAACAACTGAGACATTCAGTTTTAACGTCAGAATAACTACATAAGAAAATAAAATATCGTAAGATATTGTGGTATTTACTTATGTATTTGTTTTTTTTTAAACCCTTCATAAGTTGCCTCAGTTTGCAATATTAAATATTAAGACAAATATACAGGGTGAGTCACTAGAGTCGCGGTGGTAGATATAGCAATTATCTTTAGAGATGGAAAAAAATATTTAATACAAAAGTTGTTTGGCATATCATTTTCTACAACGTAAAATTATTTTCATTTATACTGCGTGTTGCATTTAGGCGTAGCAGAAAATAAATTAACTTTTTTAAATGGAATGCCCTGTATATTATAACATATTATGATTGCGAAGAAAATTGTCTTACTAATTGTATCAGGTGATATTGACGTAAAGCTAATAGTTTCTGCAATATTCAATTTTTTATTAAAAAAGTGGCCGTTGCAGGCCTTTTCCGAAAACTACGTAATAGCGTCATTTTTGCAGATATTTTCTTACAACTTTGTCAGAAAATAACCAATACTAATAGGGAGGTGATAGTGCCCAAAGAAATTTGATGCGCTATACAGGGTGTTCCTAGCACCTAATCAATTTTGATATTTTTCAAATGGCTTTTTCTTGAGTTTTTTAAATGGAACGCCCTGTATATTATTTGCTGGTTGCATTTCCCATTAAGTTGCCTTTAATTTATATTAAGTGTGGCATATACATATTTGTACCCGTTTTCGTGATATTTGGAATTTAAAGAAAATGTGTAATAAAGTATACCAATACAGTGCTTTAATATTACACCCTGCATAACATGGTTCTTTTTTAATGATTTTTTTTTGTAAAGAGAACATAGAAAGGAGAAAACTACTTTTGTTGAATTAAAAAACTGACAGAATTGCTCAAAATAAATTGAAAAGTACATGGAATTACCATTTAGTTACTCAATATGAAAAATTAATATAATTTGAGACAACTAAAAATTAAATAAAAACAAATAATTAAGAGAAACCACAACTAATAACATTTATTAAACTATTTTTTAAACTTGATAAGCATTAACATGAAACTAGTAAAAAACTATAACAATTAAAGATAAAACAACAAGTAGTTATTGATTTGGTAGGTGTTCAAAATGCCCTCCATTTTGTCTTCTACAAGCATTAATCCGATGGGTAAAAGATCTCGAAGTATTTCTTAACATCTTTCTCTTATTTTCTCTGATGTCAGCAAAAACATTTCTTATTCTAATCTTCATATCGTCTTGTGTGGTAGGTGGTGTCTGGTATACTAATTCCTTAACATGACCCCACAAAAAAAAATCCAACTTATTTAGATCAGGAGATCTTGGCGGCCATAACGTAGGGCATCCTCTTCCAATCCATTTGTTGGGGTATTGGTTGTTCAAAAATTGTCATACGTTCAGACTAAAGTGGGGTGGGGCTCCGTCGTGATGGAAAATTAAGTTTTGGCGAATATTAAGCGGAAAATCATCTAAATATTCATGTAGATGGTTGTTAAGAAAATGTAAGTACCTTTGACCATTTACGGAACCCTCAAAAAAGTAAGGCCCTAGCAAATTGGTACCTACTATTCCACCCCATACATTGAGTGACCATCTATGTTGATGGTCCAAAGGCCTGATAACGCGAGGATTTTCTGTTGCATAAAAATGGAAGTTATGTTGGTTAACATACGCATTTTTATGAAACGTAGCTTCATCAGTAAAAAGAACAAAGTCAAAAAAAATTGCTTGTTGTTGAATTTTAGCAGCTGCCCAATTACAAAAATTTAATCTCTTTTCTAAATCGCTTTCGCTCAATTCCTGTACATGTTGCACATGATATGGATGATACTTGTGTCGCCGTATTATTCTGTAATTCCATGTACTTTTCAATTTATTTTGAGCAATTCTGTCAGTTTTTTAATTCAACAAAAGTATTTTTTTCCTTTCTATGTTCTCTTTACAAAAAAAAAATCATTAAAAAAGAACCATGTTATGCAGGGTGTAATATTAAAGCACTGTATTGGTATACTTTATTACACATTTTCTTTAAATTCCAAATATCACGAAAACGGGTACAAATATGTATATGCCACACTTAATATAAATTAAAGGCAACTTAATGGGAAATGCAACCAGCAAATAATATACAGGGCGTTCCATTTAAAAAACTCAAGAAAAAGCCATTTGAAAAATATCAAAATTGATTAGGTGCTAGGAACACCCTGTATAGCGCATCAAATTTCTTTGGGCACTATCACCTCCCTATTAGTATTGGTTATTTTCTGACAAAGTTGTAAGAAAATATCTGCAAAAATGACGCTATTACGTAGTTTTCGGAAAAAGCCTGCAACGGCCACTTTTTTAATAAAAAATTGAATATTGCAGAAACTATTAGCTTTACGTCAATATCACCTGATACAATTAGTAAGACAATTTTCTTCGCAATCATAATATGTTATAATATACAGGGCATTCCATTTAAAAAAGTTAATTTATTTTCTGCTACGCCTAAATGCAACACGCAGTATAAATGAAAATAATTTTACGTTGTAGAAAATGATATGCCAAACAACTTTTGTATTAAATATTTTTTTCCATCTCTAAAGATAATTGCTATATCTACCACCGCGACTCTAGTGACTCACCCTGTATATGAATTAATGTAAAAGCAAAAATATAACACAAGCAATGTTGATATGATTTGTTTAGCTGATTTGTCTAGAAAGTAATTATCATTTTGAGTAAGTATTTTACTTTAAAGTTGGTCGTTTAAAATACGGTTTAGTGTTTCACTTGTCTGTCACATTCTAAGGAGTTGAAAAAATAAATAAAGTCAGTATATCACTTTTTACACAAACCGGCATTTGTTTCCTAAATACTAAAAATAAAAAACAGCAAAAAGTTTCATATAAACTTATTTGTTTGTTTTTTTCATTTCTTTATTCATTTTATTTCCTGATTTGCATTATTTGGCGTTGTTGTTTAAATAAAATATTCTTAGCCCAAGACCTTTTACTCGGAATTAAAAATGCTTTCTAAAAAAATGCGGGAAAATGAAGTGGCACACGTGTATATAAAAAAATCTGATGTGGTCAGGCACAGGACTTTATCATACTATAGAGCAGTGGTTACTTATTACTTAGTCTAAAGTTTAGTCAATCAAGTAGAATTTGAACATGCATTTAAACTATTAATTTTACAAAAAAATGTCTGACATAAATTATACAAAATTTCCTCTACTTTAATTTATTTCTTTTAACTATTTTGACAAAATTCCAGAAATGAATTAATATTACTAAACCTCCAATTCCTCTGGGCCCTTTGGGACAAAACTTCTAAATATGAAGTTTCGCTATGAAGTTTAGTAGCTTCTCAGCAAAAAAAATCGTCGCCACAAAAAAAAAACGAGTACACACACAGACACAGAAAATGTTTTACATGTGTCAAAAATGTTCAGGGGGCTCAAAAGGACATATTTCCGTTAGTGTCTCAAAAAATTTTTCAACATGATTACAATACTTTGTCATACTATGTATGTTAAAGTAAAAAAATATATCAATTCATTTAAAATAACACATAGTCGATAGTGGTGGTAATGGAGTGGTTGTTTTATTGATATACATATACAAGTTTGGATCGTGATTTTTTTGCGCCAAACAGTTTGTAAAATAAATTAATGCATATTTTAAACAAGTCTTGAATTTTTTATCTTTTGAAATTTGTACTTTTGGCTAGCATGTTTTTGGAGAATTGAGACTATAGGGTTCACGTATGAAAGTATGTATTTTATTCACAAATAAACATCAAATATTGTGTTTGTAACCTCACTTAGCAAGTGTGTTCTTATAGCTGTTATTGCGTGACAAATTGCCAGAATTTTTTCAAGAATCGTTTGGAGGATTAGCAAATTATTTGTCGCGTTTGGAAGTTTTGGGAATATTGCACAAAGCTCATACAGAGTTCTAAGCTATTGCATTTCTATTTTTCTGTATTAAATTAGAATGTACACATATTAGTTTTGTCAATCGTTTGGGAGGATTATGGTGTTCACTGTTGACTTTTGGGAGTATTAATTTGAATCACAAATATACATTCAAATTGAGTTTCTAACCTCACTTAGCAAGTGTATTCTTATCGGTGTTATTGTGTTGCAAATTGTAAGTATTTCCTCAAAAATCGTTAGGGAGGAATAGCAAATTAATTTGTCACGTTCGGGAGTTTTTCATACTTTTCACAAAATATTAATCCATTATAGAGTTACCTAAGCAGAGGTATTTCTGTTTGTTTCTATAAGTTTCTATTGGGCTGAGGTAACAAAATTAAGCAGACCATCACTTCAATGTGATTTTCCAAAACAATAAAAACAAGGCATCACCTTTGAACACATTTTGAAACGATTAACTAGTATTTAAGAGATTCTCTAAGATATTGTCGTAGACGTAGAGGCGTCCGGTATAATCTATAAATCGTTGGTGCATAAATTGTAGGTATTTTTGTTCATTAGGGAGGAATAGTAAATAAATTTACCACGTTTAGGAATTCTTCATTCTTTCACAAAATAATAATTAAAATTATATATGCCAAGGCATTTCTATTTCTTGTATTAAATGTTTGTTTAGTAAATTGTTTGGGAGGATTAGGGTGTCCACTGACGTTTGGGAGTATTTAGTTTTATTACAAATAAAAACCAAATAAATTGTAAGCATTGCTTAAAAAATCGTTAGGAGGAATAAAAAATTATTTGTCACGTTTGGGAATTTTTCAATAAAGACAATACAGTTAGTTACATAAGCAGAGGTATTTCTATTTTTCTGTATTAAATTATTTAAATTAGAGTGTGCACATTGTAAGCGTGTTGTAAATCGTTTGGGACCATTAGCGTGTCCACTTTTGACGTTATTATTATTAAGTTTTATCACTAATCAACATCAAAGATTTAGTTTGTAACCTCACTTAGGAAAGTGTATTCTTACCGGTGTTGTGTGACAAATTGTGAGTATTTCTTTGTTCATCGTTAGGGACGATTAGCAAATAAATTTGTTGCGTTTGAGAATTCTTCATTCTTTCACAACATTAGCTAAGGTATATCTATTTCTTGAATTAAAATAGGACACATTGTGTTTGTTTTGTAAATTGTTTGGAAGGTTAGGGTTGTCCAGTAACGTTTGGGAGTATTTAGTTTTACCACAAATAAACGACAAATATTGAGTTTGTAACTCACTTAGAAAGATTAGAAACTTACCGATGTTGTTGTGTGACAAATTGTAATTATTTCTTCAAAAATCGTTGGGGAGGAATTGCAAATTAATTTGTCACGTTTGGCAGTTTTTCATTCTTTCACAAATAATAACGAAAACAGAGTTACAAGCTACTGTGACATTTCTGTTTTTTTGAATTAAATAAGTTTTCGTTTTGTAAATCGTATGGGAGGATTAGGGTGTCCACTTTTGAATACATTTTGAGACAATATGTTTTTTAAGGCAATCTCTAAAATATTCAAACATAGACTTTATTATTAACTTAAAATTAACCTTTGGAAGTTGTAATGTATACATTTGTTCGATCATTGTAACCGAAGACTACAATGGCTGGCTCTATTCCGCGATAATAAACTGTTAAACAACTAACGCTAAGATATTATTTGTACGAGTATCTGTGTACGATGCGAGATTGTCGTAGACGTAGAGGCACCCGGTATAATCTATAAATCGTTGGTGCATAAATTGTAAGTATTTTTGTTCATTAGGGAGGAATAGTAAATGAAGTTGCCACGTTTAGGAATTCTTCATTCTTTCTCAAAATAATAATGAAAATTAGGATTGGTTTGGGAGGATTAGTGTGTCCACTGACGTTTGGGACTATTTAGTTTTATTACAAATAAAAACCAAATAAATTGTAAGCATTGCTTGAAAAATCGTTAGGAGGAATAAAAAATAATTTGTCACGTTTGGGAATTTTTCATTCATTCACATAACAATAAAGACAATACAGTTAGTTACATAAGCAGAGGTATTTCTATTTTTCTGTATTAAATTATTTAAATTAGAGTGTGCACATTGTAAGCGTGTTGTAAATCGTTTGGGACCATTAGCGTATCCACTTTTGACGTTATTATTATTATTAAGTTTTATCACTGATCAACAGCAAAGATTTAGTTTGTAACCTCACTTAGGAAGTGTATTCTTACCGGTGTTGTGTGACAAATTGTGAGTATTTCTTTGTTCATCGTTAGGGACAATTAGCAAATAAATTTGTTGCGTTTGGGAATTCTTCATTCTTTCACAACATTATATAAGCTAAGGTATATCTATTTCTTGAATTAAAAAAGTACACATTGTGTTTGTTTTGTAAATTGTTTGGGAGGATTAGGGTGTCCACTGTCGTTTGGGAGTATTTAGTTTTATTACAAATAAAAACCAAATAAATTGTAAGCATTGCTTAAAAAATCGTTAGGAGGAATAAAAAATAATTTGTCACGTTTGGGAATTTTTCATTCATTCACATAACAACAAAGACAATGCAGTTAGTTACATAAGCAGAGGTATTTCTATTTTTCTGTATTAAATTATTTAAATTAAAGTGTGCACTTGTAAACGTGTTGTAAATCGTTTGGGACCATTAACGTGTCCACTTTTGACGTTATTATTATTATTATTAAGTTTTATCACTAATCAACATCAAAGATTTAGTTTGTAACCTCACTTAGGAAAGTGTTTCTTACCGGTGTTGTGTGACAAATTTTAAGTATTTCTTTGTTCATCGTTAGGGACGATTAGCAAATAAATTTGTTGCGTTTGGGAATTCTTCATTGTTTCACAACATTATATAAGCTAAGGTATATCTATTTCTTGAATTAAAATAGTACACATTGTGTTTGTTTTGTAAATTGTTTGGGAGGGGTAGGGTGTCCAATAACGTTTGGGAGTATTTAGTTTTACCACAAATAAATAACAAATATTGAGTTTGTAACCTCACTTAGAAAGATTAGAAACTTACCGATGTTATTGTGTGACAAATTACAATTATTTTTTCAAAAATAGTTGGGGACGAATTGCAAATTAATTTGTCACGTTTGGCAGTTTTTCATTCTTTCACAAATAATAATGAAAACAGTTAATCTACTGTGACATTACTATTTTTTTGTATTAAATAAGAATGTACGCATTGTTTTCGTTTTGTAGATCGTTTGGGAGGATTAGGGTGTCCACTGTCGAAGGCATCACCTTTGAACACATTTTGAGACAATATATTTTTAAGAGATTCTCTAAAATATTCAAACATAGACTTTATTACTATCTTAAAATTAACCTTTGGAAGTTATAATGTATACATTGGTTCGATCATTGTAACCGAAGACTACAATGGCCGGCTCTATTCCGCGATAATACACTGTTAAACAACTAACGCTAAGATATTATTTGTACGAGTATCTCTGTACGATGTGAGATTGTCGTAGACGTAGAGGCGTCCGGTACAATCTATAAATCGTTGGTGCATAGGCGTCTGACAGGGACATTCGCATGAACTTTCCCAGTAACAAACGGCCAATGCAATTAGTACGCCCACGGCTTTATAACCCGTCCGCACGGTATTGCCTATTATTAGAATCGAAAACGCGCATTTTTCACCTCGCAGTCCATTTCAATGCGCTCGATGGACGACCGTTCTTCCTGTACCAATTTGCAGAAATTTCCAATTAATTCCGTTTCCAGTTTGGAACACTCCTACAGGAAAGGATGGAATAATACAAGTCGTGTCTACTGGGTCATTTGAAACTTCCATCAATTTAGCCAGCACGTGGTATTAAAAAAAAGAGAGATATCGACCGAAATGTTGTTGTGTGTGTGTTTTCATTACAATTTTGTAGGGAGGAATAGCAATTTTCGCTGTTTTCTGTACTAAATTAGAATATGTATACACATTGTATTCGTTTTGTAACTCATTTGGGAGATGTGTGACAAATTGTATGTATTTATCCAGAAACAGTTAAAAATCGTTAGGGAAGAATAACAAATTAATTTGTCACGTCTGGGAGTTTTTCATTCTTCCACAAAATAATAAGTAATATCTACCTAGAGTTCTATAAGCTGAGATATGTCTATTTTTTTCTGTATTAAATTATAATGTACAGTTATTTGTTTTAAAAAACGTTTGGGAGGATTAGGGTGTCCACTTTTGACGTTTGGGAGTATTCAGTTTTAGTTTTTAGTGTTGTTGTGTGACAAACTGTATGGCATTTCTTCGGAAACCGTTAGAAAATTGTTAGAGAGGAATACCAAATTAATATGTCTCGTTTGGGAGTTTTTTATGCTTCCACAAAATCATCATTGATATATAGTTATATAAGCTGAGATATTACTATGCTTTCTGTACTAAATTAGAATGTACACATTGTATTCGTTTTGTAAAGCCTTTGGGAGCTTTTGGGTGTCCACTTTCGACGTATTGCGTTTTAGTTTTTTTAGTGATGTGTGACAAATTGTATGTATTTCTTCAGAAACAGTAAAAAATTGTTAGGGAGGAATAACAAATTCATTTGTCACGTTTGGGAGTTTTTCATTCTTCCACAAAATAATAAGTAATGCCTATAGAGTTACATAAATTGATATATTTTATTTTTTTCTCGGTATTAGATTAGAATGTACACATTAATTTGTTTTGTAAATCGTTTGGGAGGATTCGGGTGTCCACTTTTGACGTTTGGGAGTATTGAATTTTAGTTTTTAGTGTTGTATGGCAAAGTGTATGTATTTCTTCAGAATCCGTTAGAAAATTGTTAGAGAGGAATAACAAATTAATATGTCACGTTTGGGAGTTTTGTATTCTTCCACAAAATGATAATTGATATATAGTTATATAAGCTGAGATATTTCTATGCTTTCTGTAGTAAATTAGAATGTACACATTGTATTAGTTTTGTAAATCGTGTGGGAGGATTTGGGTGTCCATTTTGACGTATTGCGTTCTAGTTTTTTTTTAGTGATGTGTGACAAATTTTATGTATTTCTCCAGAAACAGTTAAAAATCGTTAGGGGGGATAACAAATTACTTTGTCACGTTTGGGAGTTTTTCATTCTTCCACAAAATAATAAGTAATACCTATCTAGAGTTACATAAGCTGAGATATGTCTATTTTTGTCTGTATTAAATTAGAATGTACACATTACTTCGTTTTTTAAGTCGTTTTGGAGGATTAGGGTGTCCACTTTTGACGTTTGGGAGTATTGAATTTTAGTTTTTAGTGTTGTATGGCAAATTGTATGTATTTCTTCAGAATCCGTTAGAACATTGTTAGAGAGGAATGGCAAATTAATATGTCACGTTTGGGAGTTTTTTATTCTTCCACAAAATGATAATTGATTTATAGTTATATAAGCTGAGATATTTCTGTACTTTCTGTACTAAATTAGAATGTACACATTGTATTCGTTTTGTAAATCGTTTGGGAGGATTTGGGTGTCCACTTTTCACGTATTATGTTTTAGGTTTTTTAGTGATGTCACATCACAAATGTGTGACAAATTGTATGAATTTCTCCAGAAACAGTTAAAAATCCTTACGGGGGAATAACAAATTAATTTGTCACGTTTGGGAGTTTTTCATTCTTCCAAAAAATAATAAGTATCTAGAGTTACATAAGCTGATATATTTCTATTTTTTCTGTATTAAATTAGAAGGTACACATTTATTCGTTTTGTAAAACGTTTGGGAGGATTAGGGTGTCCACTTTTGACGTTCGGGATATTGAGTTTTAGTTTTTAGTGTTTTACGACAAATTGTATGTATTTCTTCGGAATCCGTTAGAAAATTGTTAGAGAAGAATAGCAAATTAATATATCACGTTTGAAAGTTTTTCATGCTTTCACAAAAGAATAGTGAAAATACAGTTACATAAGCTGAAGCATTTCCATTATTTCTGTGTTAAATTAGAATGTACCCCTTGTTTTGTAAATCATTTGAGAGTATTTAGTTTTATCATAAATAAACATCAAAGATGGAGTTCTTTATTTTCATTTTCGATTGTACAGATGCGGAAGTTCTTCGCCCTTTTTTCTGTGGCGACATAACTCGGAAGCTACCCAACGAATTTTCATCAGATTTTCATTCTGAAATCCTAGTGAATTTGTGGGAATATTCAAGAAATGACTATTCAATTCATTGGATAGGTTTTTAAAGTTAAATTGCCACAAAAATGTACCATGGATACATACTTTTTTCCGCTACTGTACAATATGGTTGATAAGAGATTACTCTGAAAAAAAAATTGAATTATCTCAAAAATACACGTAGCTTATGGTTTTTAACCAAAATAGATAAACTTTCCTTGAAACACTTGTTGTTTGATAATGATTTGTGGACTATATTTACCACTTCCTGTTGGTATCCGACAAAGAAGAATATCGGCAGATTCTCTTGTGCAATTTCCCATTATATATACAATTAGTAAGTTAGCAAGAGGTTGATTATATTTATTACCGGATATAGGCAATTTTCAAGGCAACAAGCCAAGTTAAGAAGATTATATCCATACCACAAACCAGAAAGTTGCAGGAAAAAATGTTCATTCAATGCCTATCAACATATTTGAGAAGTTTTGCTTATCTTAGTTTGTTATATATGATAATTTGTTAAAAACAATGGTTCAGTAGTATGTCACTTGCACGCGTTTGTCATAGTTGAAATCACTTTTTTCTTGTTGTTGTGTTGATTGCGTGTTGCCGCAACATCGTAAAAATAACTGACGTGTTTATTACATGTATGGTAAACAATAATTGCTTATTTTTAATTTGCTTGTTTATTAATTATTTATAACTTCATTCATGCGTTTTCACTTTTTGTTATTTGCATCGTTATCTACTGTTTTTGTTATTCTTGTTTCGCTTTTTTTGCGCGATATCCAAATATATTTTTTTTTAACTATTTTTAATACATATGTTGCTTTAGAAACATGCTCTGACTCATTTTTGTTTCGTAGTTCACTAAAATTGCGATCAACGATAAAATTATGGGTATTTAATGAGAAAGTCCGCTTAAGGTTTTTCGAAGGCTATCTGCATTACACGAGGTTCCAATTCTATTTTGGGTTCAGGCGTAGTTTTAAAATACTTTTGCGTACGTAGTATACACGCGAGCCCGTGAATTGTAGTACATAATTATTGTACCTACATCTCTGCTACTACATTGTCATTTCCAATCTTCTGTACTTATTTGATATACTTTGTCTAGTAATATACGATGCGATAATAATTGCATGGAATACTTCTATCACTTGTTTTGTCTTCGCATACGTGATACGATATGCCATACTGTTATCGGATATTAGGATTTGCAGTTTAATCTATCGTTATGACGCCGATGTGAAACTGACGCTCTAACGTTCGATGATAGAGGAGAAATAATGATAACGAAAAAAATCTGATGTGGCTAGGCACATGACTTTATCATACTATATCATGGGCGCCCGCAAGAGATATTTCCAGGGGGGTGCAAAATAAAACCCGGCTGTGGGTTAGGTTTAGAGTTGTCCAAAAAGTCCAAAAAAATTCCAAAAACTAGGGTAATCGGAAACCGAGCACTGTGAAAGTCAAATTCTTAGACTTTCAAGCGGTAACTTTTTAAAATGTTATATGATTAGGACGTTGTTGCCGGTCAAACCAATTTTTTTAACTTAATCAAAGAATAAGGGTAGAAGTAAAAAGATCCAGTCTTTTTTCTGATGTTGTTTTATTTTGCATTTAGGAGCCATAACTGCGGAATCGTCGCCACAAAAAAAAACGGGCGCGCGCGCCCCCACACACACACACACAAATTAAAGTTTGACTCCTACTTGAAGCTGATGTAATTGTGACGCCTTCCTTGACGTTATTATAACTAGTATTATCTAATGCAAGAGCTAAATGTGACAGTATGACAGAAATGAGTGTATATTTTATCAGTTCATAGAATATTCCAAGCATCTCTGTGATATTCCATCAATTCTTATGCATTAGTTTTCTCAAAAAATCAACACAGAAGCAGATCTGACACTCTTTAACTGATTTTATAATACATTTCTGTCTGAAATTTGTACTTGATGTCTTGTATTTCAATAATTAATTAATTAGTTGGTTGTCAATCAATATCATTGTACGGTGATTCAAACTAAGTCTACCATGCATCAGAAAAAAGATTCTATCAGTTATCTCTATAATATCTTATTGCAAAAAAATAATTATAAGTTATCCCACTTGTAACTCGTGATAACAAATAATTAATTGAAAAACAGTTTAAAATCGTCTAGATTTAAAGTTTTTAAGAGAGGTTTTAGAATCGTCTTGCATTTCTGCAAGACATTTTTAAATCGACTTATTGTCATGATTAAAACATGATTTTTTTAAAATTATTTTCATATAATTAATTTTCTGTACATTGTGAAATCGTATTAATATGATTCATATTTTGCATCAAGCTGCTATCAAATGGGTCATCCGATAGCCAGTAACGGAGGCGTACAGTTAGCAGAAAGAGAAATCTTTATCTTTTTAAAATGCCACTCTTGTTGACTACCTACTTCTATTTATTAACTTCTTTAAAGCCGTATGAAACATTGCAAATATATTTGCGTAAATGAACCTCGCAATTATAGTTTATGCATTAAAAATGGGTTATTGTTGTGGCGAGACAATAAATTGAAAATTAGGATAATGCTGGGGGAGGGTTTTAGATGTTTTTTTTTGTCGCTAGGACGACTGCAAAGAAACAGTGTCTGTGCGTCAAGGTCACATGTGAACAAATTTATAGAGTTGAACGTCAAACTACAAACTGTCATATTTACTTCCTTTAAGCTATTGAATAACCATGAGGAATAAAACCAGACCAAATTTAAATTATTTTGAGGTAAAACGTAGTATCTAATAACGTCAATAAATCTGTTATGATTAAAATTCTAATTCTCTTCTAAATATGTCAAAATGATGATCGAATCTAGCATAAATTAGTGTTGTTACATAAAACATTAGTATATGATGTTTATCAAGATTTTTTCAATTTGTGCTGCTCATTACTTTTGGAATAAATTGTAAAAAAAAGGGGTTTGACGGCCGTCAATTTATTTGTAGTATTCTTAGCTGCTCTTTCGTTTTTAATTTGCGTAACGGAATTGCTGGATCTGATATCTGTTTGAAGCCTCGTTTCTTTTTTGTAGGACGACAAAGCTCCGGCTTTGTAATATAACCGTATACAGTTGAAATTAATTTGCGTAAGCGGATTATCAAGTGGCAAACGTTGACATCTTTGGAAACTCTGGACAAGTCTTCATTTTATTTAATAGCCGTTTTACACTACGCAATTCTTGCGCAAGAAGTTACACAAAAAGTTGTTAAGCAACAGAAATCTGCAAACAGAAAATGGTTCAATTTCTAGACAAACTAGTCAGCATAAGAAAAATCATCACAATTCCTGTTTAAGATGTTGTAAGGAGGAACTACTGCACATTGTGTACTAATTTGCGCACTAAATTGCGTAGTGTAAAACAGCTATAAAATTTTGTCTACAGCCGGAATTTCAGTACACAGTGGATTCTGCTATAAAGAAAACGAAATAAAACACTTACGAAATAAACACGAAATAAACACGTTAGGTATTTGGATTGATATTTTAAAGACACTTGACATACCTACTACCTAGGTTCATATTTGTTTGTATTTGAATGTTTCTTTACATGCGACCTAACCTATTCAGCTCCATTGCAAATTTGTCCAATGTTAAACAATTTGGGATCCAGGCAATCACGGTCGAGGTCAATCACGGTCATCCTAGTGACAAATTTCAAAAATTCCTCTTGGTTTTTAAATGGGCTATAGTCAGTGATTAGACAATTACTTGTACAGAAACAATGTCTAAAACGTTTCATATGTATTTTGTTTTCGTTCATTTGTTATTTAGTTTATTTTTAACATTTTGAATATTTTACTTAAATTTATTTACTTGTAATTTTTTATGGGTATTGATTGTGCTCTTTCTCAGTTTTAGTATTGTTTGATATGTAGTTTATTGTTTATTTTTCTTTCTTTAGTTAATATTTCAATCGACTGTAACTTGGCGTTGAGGAAAAAGTAGGTCCATATGCAAAGTTATACTCGGAATGAAGAATAAATACCTAAAATGTAGGTATTTACCCTAAGTAGGGGTAAATACCCATTTTATAAGTTCCCACCCGCCGGGTATTTACCCGGCCCACATCACTGGCTATAGTACAGTAAAATTAGCAAAAATAAGAGAAATAAATCCAATAAAATTCCTGTTTTTCCGGAAACGTCATTATTCAAATTTTAAATGTGCACCCTGTAATAATTCTGACCTACTTTCAATCAGGATAACATTCCGAACACAAAACCATATCGATTGTCAATTTTTATCACCAAGGCAACGAAAAAATAACTTTTTTGTTTATAATCTATTAGTAGGTGGCTATGAGCTCTAAAAATAGTCGAAAATTGTCAAATAGCCCACAAAAAGCACTGACTAAATCAATTTTGGCTGGTATTGTAGGATTGGCGCCCCCTAGCGTGATTTGATTGGGTTTTGGTCAATGAGTAATTTTCCTTTCCTTTGAACTTTATGGGTACACCCTGATTATTCGATAGAAAGTATAGGGTTTTTCATTAAGAACGACGCATTTTGTTTCTTCAATTAAAAGACTTGTGGGTTAGTTATGGCAATGATTTTTTATTTCAAATGAAAGTACAGTCGATGCCATTATTTATGGAATACGACATCGTTCAAATGTCCGCCGCGGAAGCGCTGGCACGAATTAATACGCTGGACCCAATTTTCCATGACTTTAGGACACAAATCGGCCGAATTTCGCTTTCGATGTTGGCCTGAAGCTGTTCTAACGTTTCTGGCTGATTGGCATAGACCACTAATTTAATGTACATAACCCCAACGAAAAGAATCTAAAGGGTTGAAATCACACGAACGAGGCGGGTATTCGCGACGACCGTTTCGTGAGATCACTTGCTCGCCGAACTTGGTCTGCAATAATTCGGTTGTATCGTACGCTGTATGGCATGTTGGGCCATCCTGATCGTCCAAATTCGAGCTGGTCGCAAAAATACTCCGATATCATGGCCCTGTAGCGATCGCCGTTGAAAGTTGTTGGCGCGCCGTTTTCATAAAAAAATAAGAAAAATGGGCCAATGACGCCGCCGGCATGAAAACGGCACCGTGTATCTCTCCATTATTAAATGGCATAGATTGACGTTGCAAACTGTGAAAGAATTGCGAAACCACCTGCACTCCTATTCGAGAAAAGTTAAAAACAAAATGCGTCGTTCTTAATGAAAAACCCTATATTATTCCGATTACAATGACACCAAATACTTCAATTTAGCTGAAAATCTTCGCGTGATTGAAATTTTATAAAGAGTTTTGGATGTCCTAAAAGTCGAAAGCCATGGTTAATATTTTGATTTAACATACCGGATGGTTAGAAAACACGAAAATGTTAAATTGACCGAAGAGTAAACTTTCGGTTTTTCGGAATTAGAACAAAAATGTTATAGGTAAAAGTTGTTTTATATTTAAATTTATGCGCAGATATCAAATTTCAATGTTGGATTCCAAGTTTTATATTTTATTTGTTTTTAACGTTAATTAAATTAGTATATTAGTAATTTAACAAACCATTACTCCACATGTTCCCCTCCTACAGCTACACATTTTTCCAATCTTCTTCTAAACTCCCGATATACCAAATCAATTGTTTCTTTATTCATTTCGTCTGCTGCTTCCCTAATTTTTAATTTTAGAATGTCTACATTATCATGAAAATTATTCGCATACACCTTCTGTTTTAAATAACCCCACAGAAAAAAATCAAGCGGCGTTAAGTCAGGTGAACGTGGTGGACATCCTATAGGGCCGAATCGTCCAATCCACTTATTTGGAAAATGTCTGTACAACCAAATCCTAACTTGATATGCGCTATGAGCAGGACAACCATCGTGTTCATAGTGTAGTGAACACCTGAGCTGTAAGTTGATTTCGTCCAAAGTAGGTAGCAAAAAAATTTCCAACATATCAAAATAAGTGTTTTGGTTTACAGTACCGTCAAAAAAGTATGGTCCAATTATTTTCTTGTAATAAATCCCACACCAAACTTTTTTATATTTTTGAGAATTGGTTGTTATACGGAAATTTGGATTTTCTTGAGACCAATATCTGCAATTCTGTGAACTAACAACTCTATTTGTGGTAAACGTCGCTTCGTCAGAGAAAATAATTTTTCTGTAGAAAAATCTATCGACCATAATTCGTTCTCCCATTAATAGGCAAAAATCTAATCGACGAGCATCATCTCCTTCTACTAAAGTGTGTATCAGTATACTGGTTTATAAGGATGAAATTTTTGATTGGAAAAGATCCTTTGCAGGCTTTTACTGATGTTCAAGTCTCGAGATCTTTGCCTCAACGATTTTTTTGGGCAAGTGTTCACGGAATCAATAGCTAACATAGCTCCTGCACCATCTTCGCCATGTCGCTTTTTTTCTTGATATTTTCCACGTCTCCTGTTGCATGAAATTTTTATAACCAATTTACGAACACAATTAACAGAAACGTATACCTCAGGGTATTTTATCACCTATGCCGTAACAAAGAACTAAATAAACCCTTTGCTCTAAAGTCAACACACTTTCAATCAGCTTCTATCAACAAATTGCTTGGATACGCTGTTACTACTGTCAACTAATCAATCATAATTAATTGTGGTCTCTAAATTGTCACCTTTATGTAATGTTTTTTCACTGGTCCAAGATGTAAAAATTGAAAAAGAACATTCAAGTTTGATATTTGAGCATAAAATTAATTTAAACTCTCTTTTACCTATAACATTTTTGATCTAATTCCGAAAAACCGATAGTTTGCTCTTCGGCCAATTTAACATTTTCGTGTTTTCTAACCATCCTGTATGTTAAATCAAAATATTAACAGTGGCTTTCGACTTTTTAGGACATCCAAATCTCTTTATAAAGAATGACTTTTTTTCGAGAAATTAAAAATTACGTCTATTATAGGCATAGTTAGGTCCATCACACACTGTATTAATTTGTTCTTTACATCCTAAATACAACACAGTTTTTCATCAAGACGTCAAGAGTATCCCAAAAAATGGCATTTTTTGTCTATTAGCTCTTAGTCCAGCTTCATAAATAAAAAAAAAATAAATCTAGGTAAAGGATGGGTTACCTTACGGCTAAAATGGAAGTTTTATCGCAGCAAATTCTATCCAGTCATCTATGTTATTGAAACAGCAAACAAATTCTAGGGTTCAGCATATTTATTATCTCAGCTAGTCCAAATTTGTATCCAACGTTTTACGACTAATTGTTTGCTATATTGATTATTTTCTCAGAATTTTTTTAATGTATCGTTCCAACCCGCATCTGATGCTTTGTTTCAATTTCGGCCTCGAAACTTCACGATAAGTTGTGTTTCCATGTCCCGTTAACAACGGTAAAATTACAGAAGTCAACTCGTTTGTGAACATTTATTGCGACAACGGTTTGCAGTAGCTTCGATTACAAGACAAACCTAAATTGGCCTACCAGATTATCATTCATTTTTGTACGTTCATTCTATTCAAAGTTCTACTGGTCTTATTGGAAGCAAATCCCTTATACTGCGTCACAAAATGAGCTTTCCCATAAACGTTTTCCGCACGTTGAATAAATTCAGATTGACTGACGAATCAATAATGTTCACGTGTACGCCCGAGACAAGTGAAACTTGCCATAATATAAAAGCGCCCTTGCCTTTACGCAAACATTGCGTTATTATTAGAATGCGGTGTTTTTCTGGATTTCGCGACGAATATCTGTCGGCTCCTGAGATTCCCGACCAAAATATTTCACGAATGCAACCAAATATTCAAACTATCACCGACGTGCGCGATTTTAAAGAAGTAGTAAACAAATTTAGTCTATGCTGCGTGTTTGCAAACACGTACTACGTTGAAATAAATAGATAGGACAGCAATAATATAACACGTACTTGCAACTATTATACTTACCTCTGCTATTGTATTGAATAGTTAGTTTTGTTTATCAAAATTAGTCCTGAGATATTAAAAAAGAATTTTTTTATATCTTGCTAATTATTGCTGTGATAATCTAATGCTTTTTTGGATTTATTAATGTCCATATAAACTATACTTAAAAGATTACACAATGTTACAATATGTTGTGCAGTTGTTGTTGATTATGCCGCCAACATATCTGATCATTGCGAAATGTTTGGTACTGTGTTTGTGTGGTTGGAAAGCGAAATGGCACTTTTCTTATTTAGCTGACCTCGCAGGGTCAAAAAACAGCAATACTTTCTATGCCCTAAGCAGGTTTCTGTCAAAATTCAAAGGTGAAATTCGCTTTTGTTTCTAAAACATACGCTGATTTTAAATACAACTGACGACATGAAAAAGTTCGGTCTCAAAAATAGAAACACTTTTTCCTACAGCTTTATTTTGTACAAACATAGGGTGTATATTATGTGGTCAGAATTCAATGCAATTATCTCGAAAAATAGGATAAACCAAAATGCACCGTTTCCGGCAGAAAGTTGGACACTAATTAAAAAGATTTTTATTATCAACTTTTCAAATAATGTTCTTGTTTACTATTATTGGAAACCCATCTTAGTGTGTTTATTTCCTTCACTCTACTTTGTAAATGCATTTTTTTCGTCATTATTTCCTGAATAATTCATAAAAATCAGCGTAAAAATTGAATCACAAAAAGTCCCGCCAAAACGATACTTTCTGTTGTACGTAGATCACGTGATTCTTGTGACGTCACACCATACTAGATATCCAATCGGCCCATATGGTCTGAAATAATCGGCATCGTCGCTGTTTGGTAATTGTGGTATATGATGTGTTGATTTCACAATGGTGTATCCATAATGCACAAATACGTCAATAAAAACTGCGGATAAACTATTTGTAGCTGTTCCTCAAGATGTGAAACTGCGCAGATGAAATATATAGCGGCCAATACAAGTGTTTTTTGTTGTCAAGATTACTTTGACGTAAGTAAAATAGACTGTAATAAGTTATCTAACGTGTAGATCCAGGTATAATCTGACAGTTTGAGGTTAGGACTTACCTAACCTACAAGGTTATGTTGACATAGCACTTTTTTACACGTTACTTAGCTCCGGAGCGTAAAAATAAGAATTATTTTTCAAAAAAGGTGTTTTCCATTGTTTGTAAATTAACGTAGTAAAGTCAAGCGGCAGAAACACAAGTTTAATACGTTGTGACGTCACTGGAGACTGAGCCAATGACAGAGCGTTTTCAATCACGTGATAGGACATCAGTATAATTAAAGTTTAATTTTAGTTTTGAATACAAATAATGCATATGTTTTTGAAAAAGTAATAACAAATAGTTTTCTTAAACTGTTCTATTAGGATGAGTATAATGCAAACCATATTTTTAATACTGTCAAAACCCCTATTAAATACGAAATTATAATCAATTTCCTTCGTCGTTGCATGAACCCCGTAATATGGAAGTCAAACGTGACTATAATTTCATTTTTAATGTCTTCAAATATTGTGAAATCCTTTTTCAAATAATATTTTCTCTTCTTTTTTACTACATAGTTTTAGTAACACCCGGTACATGCAAGCAAATATTTACATTCTTTACAAGATTTGCATTTTAGGTTTAAGACAATTCAAATAAAAAAAATAAAATTTTCTGTGAAATTGATAATATTGTTGATAAAAACACCCAGTATAATGCAATGGAGAAGGTGATTATAATTTTGTATTTGACGACCTCTTGTATTTCTAAATAACATTTATGTCAAAAAAGATCATAAAGTGACATTTTATATCTTAGATACCGGGACGAAAAGAGTTTCTTTTTGCGCCCTAGGGCAATAAAGGTTCTTATTGCGCCCTAGGGCATAAAGGATTGCCATGGTTATATGTCAAATATATCAAATATTTGTCATTCAAATTGTAAATTTTAAATCGTCAATGTCAATTATTGGCGATTAAGGTTATAAGTTTGACAATTAATTGTCTGTATTGACACTCATCAATGTCAATTATTGGCGATTAAGGTAATCAGTTTGACAATTAATTGTGTGTATTGTCACTCAACTCCGAATTGTTTGTATTGTTATTCAACTCCGTAGATACGCATGTCACTTGATAACGTCAAAATATTTATTAATATTATTCAAACGGAGGAACAAAACCATTGTAGGACATAAAATTTTGTATATACCTCGGGCATTACTTGATTTATACTTTATACCCTCGGGCGACTTAAAAAGCGCGAGGGCCGATAGGGCCCGAGGGGCATAAACATCCGCCTAATGCCCTTGGTACTATGCGCGCCAAAGAAAAGTCGTACGCCAAATATGCAACCAAATATACTGAACTTATTTTTGTTAGCTTTGTAACAGCTTACGAAACATGCCTCAACTGTCAAGTTGACAAATGAAAACAAACCAGTATTACATTATGTAAAAATTAGCTGTACGACTTTTTTGGCGCGCATAGTATATAATATGTTACGGCTAAAATGGATACTAGCTATTTTGCAAACGAACTAAAAGCGGTGTTATTTTGAAGGATTTTGCCCTTTGTTGCGAAATAGCGGGTAAACAGCAGCTAGTTTACAAACTAGTTGGTTAGTATGCAAACTATATATTCGTTTTGGTTAATGTCGTTATTTTATACTATTGTTTTAATATTAACCAAGTATTTTAGATAGTTGTTATAATAAGCATTTATGATGTTGGCTAATATAATAACATTAATCGTTTTAGTCACCCAAAATAGCAAGATTCCTGGCTAGTTTATAAACTGAATGAACTGCCTGTAACAATAGTTTACTTCCACTGCAAGTGTGAGGTTCTGTAGAAAGTAGCAGGTTGTTTGTGTTTGTGCACGATGTGAAGGATACAGAAATTACCCTTCGGGCTGCAGTTGGGTGTACTGCAGTCTCGGGATACACTCAGGGTTACGTTAGATGTCAATGTACCAAAAGGTGTATTAACAAGAAATGTAAATGTGTAAGCTCTGGACTAACATGTAACAGTAAATGCCACCAAAGCAAAGACTGCGCTAATAAATAAATCTTGTTAGTTTTTTCATAATTTTATAAATAAAGTTTATACCTAAATGAAATTGAAATGTATCATATTGCTATGAAGCCACAGATTCTACATTAATAAAGTATTCAAACTAGCGGCTATTTTAGTAACCTTATATAAAATTGTGCAGAGATGAGTGAACGCAGACAATTAAATTTTTAACTTTGACTGTTTGTCGGCTGATGAAGGATCGTGTGATCCGAAACTAGTCCCCAAGTATAATAATAAAATTTTATGCAAAATCCAAGAGGCTTTTCCTTCAACAATTACTTAAAATTTGTATAATGGATTTCAACTTTATTTTATAAAATCCCCATTTTAACAAGATTTTGTAGACAGTTTGCATACTAACCAGGTAGTTTGTAAACTGGCGGCTGGTTACCCACTATTTTGCGGGAGTGGGCGAATTCCTTCAAAATAACAGCGCATTTAGTTAGTTTGCAAAATAGCCAGTTAGTTTTGAAACTAGCGAAGTATCCATTTTAGCCGTAACATACAGTGTGTCCCACTTAAGAATGTAACACCTCCATATCTCTTTTATTTTTAGTCCAATTTTAGTATTTTTTGTTTCAAATATAGAACACATATTGCTCTATGTACTGCCAAAAAACCAATTGCCTTCTTTAAATGCAAAGCACCTTGTGATGGCAAAATAAATGGCAAAAATCAAGAAATCACTTTAGGGATTTTTTTATTGAAAAATCTTACTAGTAATATTTGTTCAGAATTGCCCAAATACCCCAAATCCAAAATTTCATGGAAATTAAAAAATATTGAAATTTTCTTCAAAAATAATTTCAAGTCCGTAATTATTATTTGCATAGGCAGCTGCGCTTAAAAAAAGTGTGCTATGGAAATTTTGTTTGAAATAAAACCTGAACTGTCAAAGTGCTTTGTCGTATTTAATTATTGTCTGAATAATAATGCTTATGCTCGCCGAAAAGGTGAAAATAATCAGTTTTGTCGGTGATAATGCGCGATCAGCAAGGTAAGCAGCTGAAGCACTTTGACAGTTCATGTTTTATTTCAAACAAAATTTCCACAGCACACTTTTTGAGCGCAGCTGCCTATGCAAATAATATTTACGCCCTTAGAATTATTTTTGAAGACAATTTCAATATTTTTTAATTTTCATGAAATTTTGGATATAGGGTTTTTGGGAAATTCTGAACAATTATTACTAGTAAAATTTTTCGATAAAAAATCCCTAAAGTGATTTCTTGATTTTTGCCATTCATTTTGCCATCACAAGGTGCTTTGCATTTAAAGAAGACAATTGGTTTTTTTGGCAGTAAATAGAGCAATATGTATTCTATATTTGAGAGAAAAAATTTCTAAATAAAATTGGACTAAAAATAAAAAAGATATGAAGGTGTTACACTCTTAAGTGGGACAGACTGTATATAAATAACTATTTTGCATAGCTTTGAACATAAAAGTACTTTTAAGAGTTTTCATAGCTTCGGTAACACCCGGTACATGCAAGCGGATAATTACATTCAATATTTGCATTGTAGGTTTAAAAAATCAAACGTTGTTATGAAGAATAAAAATTTTTGAGAAATTGATTATACAATTGTTATAAAGTCACCCGGTATATTATTATGTGATTATTATTTCGTATTTGATAATTGATAACCTCTAATTTTTCTGGATATACACGGTATAAAAAAAAAGTTCAACCGCCCCTGATATCGAACCCGTTCTTTGAATTGTGACATTCTTCACACCAGTGTTGTTGAACTTCACCGACAAAATTGTCGGATTAGTCAAACAAAACCAATATGTTTCTTGTTTTAATAACTCAAATTTTATTATTTTTTGTTATAAGCTTATGAATTAAAACCAAAATTACTTCATTAACAGCTAGAAACTACAATATATATTTTTGTAATAATTAAATTAATATTGCGGCAAATTAACTTATTTAACTCAAAACAATTGCTGATTTGTGTTTCCATGGTTTATCACGTTGTCTTCGTGATTTATTTCAATCCATTGCGTATTCGCTTAATCTTCAGTGACATCATTTTTATCGATTATTATTTGTCTCGGCAATCGCAGGAATAATTTAATCCGTTTACTTAACGATGCTAATCGCTTATTCTCCATTATGCACATTCAGAAAGGATTTTTTTATTCAAAATTATGATATAAACAACTAAACGACACACAACTTCATCAATAAAAATGAAACAATTTTAAATACTGCGCAATTGTGTTGACCCCTTTTTAAGTATGTATACAGAAAAGTGACACGGTGCCAAAAGAATACGTCTTTGACTGTTAAAAATTCAAAATAGTGTCACAACTTAAAATAATACATCACAGGATAATAGTAAATTAATAAATTACTCCTCCAAAACGGTGAAAACGTGGAATAGATTTAAGTTAGACATTTTTTTTTAGACATGTTTAGAAATAATTAGTGAAGTTTTTATATGATTTTTGTCTCATTGTGATACACATCGCCCACTACTCTACAAATAACCGGAAGACGGACAATAAACAACCTTGATTCTTACTTTCTTACTACACACGCTTAAAATATACTTACTATAGACTAACTCCATTCTACTTAATAATATCCTTATGACAATTATCGCGCGGTGAGTCAGCGAGCACGTTGGCCGTCTTTAAAATGATTTTCCGACCTGAATAGAAGCGCCACCTGGTTTTGCGCCGCGCGTTTCAAACTCTTCCAATCGCGTTTTGCCGGACAACGAAAGAATAGAAAACGAAAACTTTTACTCTTGGAAAGTGTTGACAATGGAGCACGGAATGAAATCGATACAAAATCGGTTAACGCATTTTGCCACTTAGCCGTTTCCAGTCCAATTCGTTGCTGAAATGTACTCGCCCAAGTTGTTAATTCGAGAGACGAACACTTGGCTTATAAATTTGAGGAGTTTCCATGCACATGTAGATACATTTGCATGGTAAATCACTGTGAGACTAATTAGTGTTAATACCATTTGAAGAGTTGAAGTAAATAATGAACTAAGTGCCAAAAATTGAAAAATTGGTTTTATTACATTAATGTGGGCTGGATATCACTGGCTTTAATGTAAATAACGGGCTACGTAAAAATATGTCGTGAAATGCCTAATAAACTTGACCGCGCGAGCTGGTATGAGTTAACTTTCGGCGTATTTTCGTAAATAGCGCGCTTAGTGCCTTTAGTCAGTGCCAGTAGTTGCTTATAATTAAAATATTATGCATTTTATAAAAGAATGATTCCTACAAAAAGCTCTTAGAATAAAAAAAATATACAGGATGTTCTATTAGAAAAATAACAGGTTTGCAAACTTCCATAATAAAATGAATAATATATTAAACAAGAGCTTGTTTAAACCCAAAAAACTCATTTGAAGCATTTTTTGAAACTATTTACGGTTGGGGAATTATTTCGGTGTTTCGGTTATTTTGACAAATTTTGATATACCGGGTGGTCTTTAACTTGAGACTCCCTAAATATCTCGAGAAATATGCATGGTACGACAAAAGTGTCTTAAATAAACTTGTAGGACTCAAAGGGGGAAATGAGATGACGATATCAGTTTCATTGGAGATAGCGTTGCAATCGGTGAAAATGAGGCTAACTTCATTTTTTAAATGGGAATACCCAAATTTTTTATCAAATTATGATTTTACGCTTAAGAAGAAGAATCTTTTGTCTGAAATGGCTTTGACTGCCAGACGGCGAGCGCATCCTCTGCAGTGGCAGCGGTCGTAACTACCGCAGACGCCATAAACTTCCATCGTCAATAACTTTCGATAGATGCATCGTATGAAAAAAAAATGTTCCGACAAAACATTGTTCTTATTTAGCGTAAAATCATAATTTTATAAAAAAGGTTGAGTAGTCCCATTTAAAAAAAATGAAGTTAACCTCATTTTCACCGATTGCAGCGCCATCTGCAATGATACTGATATCGCCATCTCATACAAGTTTATTTAAGACACTTTTGCCGTACCATGTATATTTCTCGAGATATTGAGGAGTCTCAAGTTAAAAAGACCATACGGTATCAATTTTGTATACTTTTAACTAAAAAATGATAGATTTTATAAAAAAAAATTATTCCTATAAACTATTCTTAGAATTAATAAATATTATTTTATTTTTAATAAAAAGGAAATTACGATATTGTTAGTATCAATACTGTGTGATACCTTGAGTAGTTTGTGAAAAGAATGTTTTTGTTTTTTCTAAAATAATACTTCAAAATAAAAGGAAAACGTTTAGTGGATTTTGATTTCTAGTCCTTACTTTTTCTGAAGGAAGTTACTAACGTAAGTCATTTTCAAAGTAAATTTTATATAAACATCTTTAGATTAGAAAGATTGCACAAAAAATAACAGTTTTGTTTATTTGTTATTTTGCAAATGTACTAAATTTGCAAAATAACAAATAAACGCATCTTTAAAGAAAATTA
Organism: Aphodius sticticus; assembly: GCA_963966075.1. Lineage (NCBI taxonomy): Eukaryota > Metazoa > Arthropoda > Insecta > Coleoptera > Scarabaeidae > Aphodius > Aphodius sticticus. Next base: position 15,298,718 of record OZ014509.1, read on the forward strand.
TTGACTATAAAATTGTGCAGAAAGTCAAATTTTGCATGGCTTTCAGTAAACGAGGTCCCCATGTATTTTTTCGAACAACGGACACTCTGTATGAAGTATACTTCGTCAAGCAACTTATTAAGTTTTACTTTCTAGTATAAAAAATATCAACTTAGCTTAAAATATTATGGCACTTCTACGAATTTTTGAATTTACTTTAGATTTGTTCTTGCGATACAAGACCTCGGCAGAAAACAACACCAGCATGTCATGTACAATCTGTTTAAATATGCACAATAAATTAGGGATGGCTTTCTATAAAGCATTTATCTTGCTGCACACTATTTTCTAAATATCTCGGAATAATGTTTTTGGCACTTAGTTCGTTATTTACTTCAACTCTTCATTTGTAGATCAAAATTATTGTTGAAAACATCGGTTTGCAAACAGGTAGTACATATTAGCTGTATTTAGACCTTTTTAGATCTATCTATATTTAAACCTTTTTTTTATTTACTTTAGATTAAGAAAAAATCTGATGTGGCCAGGCACATGACTTTATCATACTACATATAAAATTAATAGTTTAGCTACATGAGACTCTATTTGATCGCGATCGGCCTTGTCTGCATTAAAATAAAACTACTGGCACTAGACAGATATGTCGATTCAAGCTGCGTTCGGATATCGTACTCCGTTGACACCGGGTACACTGTCCAAATGACACTTCGTGTTATTGGGTGTAAAAAGTGTAATGAAATATGCGAACGCAGCTTATATTGACAGGAGCTATTGCCAAAACATTAGCGTTTGACACCAAGACTACCTACTGTCATTAGAATCAAAAAATCTCACAAATCCTGGCTACTAGTTTTCATGCAGTACGACCGATCTCGTAGAAATAGAATTTGCTCATGCAGCTAAACTATTGATTGTACCAAAAAATGTCATAGTGATAAATGATTCAGAACTTCCTCATCTTTAATTTATTATTTAACTATTTCGACGAAATTCCAGAAATGGCGACTTATTTGCAAAATCTTTCAAAAATGCTAAGACTAAACCTCCAGTTCCTTTGGACCCTCTTCAACAGAAAGCTTTTCAGCTCTAAGTTTGGTTATGAAACTTCTAAATATGAAGTTTCGTCCCGATACCTTTAGTAGTTTCTCCGGAATCGTCGCCACAAAAAACGGGCACACACACACACACACCCACATCCACACACACACACAGACATTTTTTTGTACCTTGGTCAAAAATGTTCAGGGGACCCAAAAAGACATATTTCCGCTAAAATCTCAAATTTTTTTTTTGGCACGATTACAATACTTTACATACTGCGTATGATAAAGTAAAAAGTAGGTTCATACAGAATAAAAATAATAATAGATCTTCTATCAAAGAACAAAACAGAAAATAATTATTGTTATAACTTCAGTTAAATTACATTCAGACTAAACGCAAAATAATAAAGCGCAAAAAGTGTTGCAACAGGTTTCTAATTGTAAGCCAATTTAAAAATAGCTTTTGTATCGTATAGTCAACAATAGGTATATTGATTTAAGGTTTTATATATTTTGTGTCAATATTGTTATGATATCCAACCAAGCAAAGGGAGAGATGTTGCAACGTTTTGAAGAACAACAAAACTGAGCTCCTTGGGTCGCATGGTTTTAGGTGTGTTTTGCTTAATCTAAAGCCAGGATTAAACCAAGGATGTATAGGCTTTTTTCGAATCGTCAGATTATTTTGTGGTATCGGACTACCTAAAACCGGTAGTAGGAGATCTAATGATGATAATATGTTTTATCAGTGTAAATAATATTCCAATCATCGCTGCGATATTCTTAAGAGGGGCGTTTATCCATATACCAGTTACATGCTAAACACGGCCGCATAAAAAGCAGATCGGAGTCGAAACTATTCCACTGATGTGTAAAAGTAAGGTCCAGTTGGAATGTGTAAGCATAGGACATTGTTCTGGGATAAATATAAAATTCAACCGCGCTTGCTTTAATCATGAACTTAATTAAAGAAAAGAAGCTAATTTTGGACACAATATACTGGTTGATTTAATACGCTTCCATGGTGATTAAACCAATAGCATTAATCCCGGAACAGGAGATAATTTATGGGTGATATTTTAAGACCTAGCTCTTTAAAATTGACCCAGCCGTTGTCAAGTTGATCTGCTTTTTATGAAATTGTGTCGAATTACTACGAACTGTCACCGCGGAGCTCTGTAAAAATGGTTTCTGTAATAAAGTCCACAGACCGAGACAAGGGAGAAGAGTACCAACAGCTCAGATCAATAATTAACAGTTGATAACAACTAGAGTAGCTGCCTATTGGCAAAGGGCAGAAATCGGCTGAACAAATTAAGTATGTTTGTTTATACACACAGACTTGAGTACAACGGTTCACCGTTAGATGGGACCACATCCTGGGAGTACTACACACTCAAGGCCGACGTCGATCTCACTAGCATAAATACCCCTCTTAAGTAATCAACTCGTAGTTCTCTGTTTCCATGATAGCTACAAAACTAGCCGCAAGTTTTTCTTTCATCTGAAAGTTAAAATGAGTTTCCAAAAATGCTTTATATCAGTAAATATATGAACTTACTTAAATCCCATTCTTGAATAAATTTTGCATTGAAGATACACCTTGGGTAAATCAAATGTCCGCATAAAGATTAACATAACCCCCAAAACAACGAGACACGTTCTTGAATGCAACAGTTTTTGATATCAGTTGTAAAATTTGAATATATTCTAGTGATTGAGAAAGAAACGCGTAATTTTACAACAAATTGATCTAAAACTGATCCTTTCATTCAATTGTTTCACCAACCAAGAATATTATCAGTTGGCAGGAACTTGCAGCGTCAAAGTATCGTTTGTGCTTATCACTGTGCGACAAATTTTGATCAACTTTCTTCCTCCAGGGAAATTTTAGCTAATAATGATTCTACATGACCCCCTGAAAACACCCCCAAGGCATTTTTCTAGTTTAGCTCGAAAAAGCGGATAAGAAAACACTGCATATTATGGCAAACTTATGAATAAAATTAAAAATAAATTTGCATATATCTCGCTTATTCGAGCTAACCTAGAAAATCGTCTTTGGCGAAGTGATCAATGGGTCATAAAGAATCATTATTAGCTTAAATTTCCCGTGAGGAAATTTTTTGTTGTACTGTGTTATTAGATGTAATATGTTAATTTTTACCGATAGACAACTGTCCTATGTAAAGCCGGGGCTACACATTTGTATACTTGCCAAATATCAAATATTTGCCACATGTTAAATATTTGGCAAATATATTTGCCGCGCAAATCGAAAATTTTTGTTATTGATTGGTCTAAACGATGCCATGAGTGATTTATTTTTCCTTTTAAGTTCGTTCACCGAATATTTTTAATCCATCCTTGATTACCGGCTGATTTTTATAAAACTCAAAAAAGTCTATGACATACCAACAAATTTGTACATGATTCGTTTGTGATTTCGGACTGTCAGAGTTGCACTGCAGCAGTAAATGCATCGGACATTGATGCATCGCCACATAGCATTTTCTCATACGTGAAATCTTCTTTGAGGACTTGCTACATGTGCGTACCGAATGGGCACTAGCTATTTTTATTTAAATTAGGAAGATATTGCCCATAAAAGAAATGTTAGTTTTCTTCATGTCGTATTTAAAGTTCTACTAAATCCAATTGTACTACTAGGTTCGTTGTATAAATATGTCCTAATATTGTCTGAAATACTTACATATCAAATTAGCTTCTGAAACAAAAACTTAAACAAATGAGCTTTTAAAATATAACCTTTTTGTTGAATAAAAAAGCTACACAAAATTGTCTCTACTATTAAAATATTTTTAACGGCTTTCGTTTCTCTTCAAATAATGAACATCATAAAAATCGACAAATATATAAATACAAGCAAATAAAGTATAATTTTCCAAATAAATTATTTTATAGACATGCTGTCTATACAATTTTTATGATGTTTATTAGTTGAAGAGAAACGAAAACGATTAAAAATATTTTAATAATAGAGAATTTTGTGTAGCTTTTTTATTTAACAAAAAGGTTATATTTTGAAAGCTCATAAATGAGTATCATCTATATTGTTCATACACTCTGTATATGGTGTACGTTTTTCTTGGAAAGAAATAACATTACGTTTATGTGGACAGGTAAAAACAACAATATTTTTTTTTAATTTGTCTGACGGTTTCCGGAAAACTGTCTGTCTGACGGTTTCACAAAATTACAATTTTATGCGGTTTTCGCCCTTAAGAAAAATCAAAAATCTTACTAATAATTACAAATATATTGTCAATCTACGTATACGACCTACTACACACAAAACGAAATTAAAAAATTAAAAAAATTAAACAGCGTACTAAAATGTTCATCGAGTGGAAATAAATGAAACCAATATTAGTCGCCTAGGCACTTGCTATATCCACTTCAACTGGATATTGCAAATACCAAGTATTCGTCGTAAAAAAACCCGTCCGCACAGCCGACCGTCGAATATATAAATCTATTTTTGAGGTGGACTCGATACGAATTGAATAGAACTGTTTTTTTCTTTTTACAAATAATCGCATAATTGACAAATGTTTGATATTTGGCAAGTATACGAGTGTACCAATAATTGTAACTGTTGAATGAACATTTTAGTTCCTGGAGCCCTCCAAATTCCGCCTGACAGCTCTCCCAGTTGAGCTACAAAAGCAGTGGAAATTTATAGATTATAAAAATAAAATATTCCTTTTTTTATTGGTATTTCATTGCCGGGTTCGGCTTGTTTGTGCCCGCACGATCGGCCCTTTGCACACAAACAGTAAACACGCAAAGGAAGAAGGAGCAAACGTTGCGATGCCACCGGTTGTTGTTGGCACCAGGTCGACGGCCTGCCGGGCCGTGGCGGCCCCCCGCGCCCCCTTGCGGCACGCGTGACGCCCTCCGCCTCTTCTCTCTCGCGAGTCTCCACCATCTAGAGCTGGAATTACCCGACTCGGGAAACTCGGACGAATTGAAAGGATGCGACGATAATGACGATCAGATAGATTATAATCATCGTAATCGTCTCGAAATCTAATAATAATACCGACGAGCGAATGTCAAAATAAAAACTTGGATTCGCCTCATTAGTTTCGTTAATACGGTTAGAGTTATAAGGTAGTTACTAGTTGGTAATTTTCTTTGAGTACGGATTAAAAATCGATAATGAGTCCCCCTTTAGTCTTCTGGTGTGTCGATATTCGAAATAAACTTTCTCCTTTAGAATATGGTTTACTATTTTGCAATCCATAGCATATTTGCTTCATCTGAACATCATTTTTATGGATTATATGTCTCGGCCATCTCAGCCATAATTTTGTTATTCAGGAAGAAAGATTTTTTTTATTCATAATTGTGGTATCAGTGACAATGTCAAAACAATACGTCTTTGACCAGTGGTGTAGCTACATACTCAGCACCATGCAGCAAGACCATGGCGCCTCCTTGTTTTTCGGAAGAGGTCTGGCATTTTTTGAACATTTAATTTAATATATCCCACTTTCAATTCCAATTTTAATTACAGAATTGAACCAAAAACGGCGTTTATATATACAAAATCCTTGAGGAAGTCAGATTAAGGTTTTATGATAATAAAAAAACAATTAGTAAGCTGGCTGTATTCGATTACTAACAAATTAAAATAACCCCAATATGCTTCAGATGACAAAAGTGTTTTTTCTACTTTGCATTCACAATGCACACATTGTAACACTGTTTTCGGTGTTACAATTAACACATTGTAACACCGAAAACAGTAACATTTTTGTCTAAGATTGCCAGGATTGGTACACATTGATATCAAATGCCAAATGTCAAACGTGCAATACATAACCACACACTGCCTCTTTTTAATCGCTTGCAGTCGCATAAACTGCGAAATATCCATATTCTATACATATTTAAACATGCGTGTAGCCTGCTATAGTATGGCCAAAGGTTGTGGCTTTCTTAGTTTTGCTGTGTTCATCAAAATACGCCAGAGCATAACGTTTTCGGTGATGTTTTACGACTCTGGTAAGTGATCGTTATCATTCTTTTCAACTAAACATCAAATCCCCTTTTCAGATATAATTCAAGGACCACATTTACTTTAATAAGGTATTATGCGAAGATCAAACCTACATCGTAGATATGAATGATTTTAATTACTGCTACGAGATTGTATATGCGCAATCAATGGTTTATCAGCATACACGTATGAAGCTATAGTACATTTAAAGTGTAGAGGATTTCTTAGTTTATGTAACGTATAAGTTTTCGGTAACATTTTCGACCGAATTCTGTTCGGCTCAATTCGTATTCATTTTTGTCCGTCGCTTTCGACTTCGTCTTAGTTCTGGTTGTGTGCAACATATTTGTATTACCTCCATCACATGTAATTTTACTAAGTATAATTTATTCTAATAAACTACTTTGCCGAAATTAAAATTGGGTTTCAATTATAAGTGCTTGTAAATATATAAGCCGCAACGGCTACGTAGCGGAATTAGGTAGACACCGCTATTAAACGTTAGGCGCTAAAACAATTCTTTAGTAAGTTCTTGTTCTTCGAAGCAACTAATCAGTCACCGCCAAACACTTCTATTCTGATTATTATACTTATGAAACCACTATTAAAGTTGTTGACTTGTTAGGTTAAGTTTCATGTATTTATCACAGTAGGGTTAAAAGTGTTGCCCCAAGCTCCATTATGATCATCGTTGAGACCTCGCTGAATATTTATTCTAACTTGTAGGCTAAAGTAGAGTAATTTTATTCACAATTAGATTTTGTCAAGATTTTATCTCATAGATCTCATCCTTAACGAAGTTGACAGTTACTACAGTGCTGCCACGTGGTACTCGCGAAATACCCTAGATTCTAATTTAGCGCAATATAGTAACCACAATTTCTAAATTTATATGAAATTAATGACGCAAAGTAGAAAAAATAGTATATTACACTCGTTTTATAAGACGTATTGGCGCACTCGTTCCATTTTGGCACTCCTCGCTACGCTCGTCGTGCCCAAAACAACTCATGCGCCAATTTGACGTCTTATAAAACTTGTATAATAATATACTATTATGGCTACCGGCCTCGTATTTTATGGCATTTTTCTAAAACTAGTATCTTTATTAACGTAGATGTCGGAACATAGTTACACTAGTTTTGGTTTCCGTAAAAACCAAGGAGGTTATTGCATAAGCCATTTCTTAACCTTCTGAAGGATATCTAGCAAATGGTCAAGTTGTAATTGCACGTTATTGTTCTTCTTATTATTAAATATTAGCCTCAATCATGTTTTCAAATACTTTAGACACGGTATGGATCGCCCATCATATAATATATTCATATATTCATTACGATGTATAGACATTTTATGTAGAGACTTCAACGATTTACTAGAAGTTTCCTTAAAAAACTCCATTGTCATACGATTAAAATCCAATTCGGTCATCTTTGACCGTGAATAACGCGCAACCCAGAAACTTTTTACACGTTATTTCTAATGCCGCATGAAATGCGTATATAAAAATCCAGTTGGGGTTGATTTTTCCGAAGTGAATAGCTTTATTTGTTTAACTTCACTGGACTAAGACGCGATAGTCTACTATTCCCGTATTTTGAGTTGGCAAGTTGCATTTAGAGCTTCTGGCGATATTTTGAGTGTGCTATAATGTCAATAATCAAATTTTATTGTCTATAATTTCTTTTCTTTTTTTTTCTTTTTTGTAATTTAAATCTGAAAATTAAAAAAAAAATTATCTACAAAGTTAGAAACGCAATAAAATAAAATTACCTTTAAAGTAATAAAATAACTTACAACCTCGAAAACATTTTTGCAGTTTAGGTGAAGGTTGGTACTGTGATGCCACAGTACGCTTTTCTAACCCCATTCAAATGATTCGAACATTTTTTCAAGTTTCTTAAAGAGGCAATTTAGGCAATTGAAACTTTTACCTACCACTAAAATTTTTTTATTGGCAATTTCTTTCTTTTAAAATAAGTAAGAGTAGTGAGTTTCATGTGAACAAAAAATACTGAAAAAAAAACACACTAATTTAAAAAAATAATAGCCATTTAAAAGTCATAACAGTCATTTAAACTGAACAATATACTACAACAATACACTCAGTACATGACTTTATAGGCACATGACTTTATCATACTATATATAAAATTAATAGTTTAGCTGCATGAGATGTTATTTGATCGAGATCGGCCATGTCTCGATTAAAACTAGTAGAACTAGACAGATATGTCGATTAAAGCTGCGTTCGAATATTGTACTCCGTTGACACCGGGTACACCGTCCAAATGACACTTAGGTGTTATTGGGTGTAAAAAGTGTAACGGTGTACAATATCCGAACGCAGCTTATATTGACAGAAGTTATTGTCAAATAATTAGCGTTTGACACTACTACTGTCATTAGAATCAAAAAATCTGACAAATCCTGGCTACTAGTTTCAATGCAGTACGACCGATCTCGATGAAATAGAACTTGCTCATGCAGCTAAACTATTGATTGTACCAAAAAATGTCATAGTCATAAATTATTCAGAATTTCTTCATCTTTAATTTATTATTTAACTATTTCGACGAAATTCCAGAAATGGCGGCTTATTTGCAAAATCTTTCAAAAATGCTAAGACTAAACCTCCAGTTCCTTTGGACCCTCTACAGCAGAAAGCGTTTCAGCTCTAAGTTTGGTTATGAAACTTCTAAATATGAAGTTTCGTCCCGATACCTTTAGTAGTTTCTCCGGAATCGTCGCCACAAAAAACGGGTACACACACGCACAGACATTTTTTTGTACCTTGGTCAAAAATGTTCAGGGGACCCAAAAAGACATATTTCCGCTAAAATCTCAAAAATTTTTTTTGGCACCTTTACAATACTTTACATACTGCGTATGATTAAGTAAAAATATGAAGTGCGCTTGCTTAAAAAAAAAGACGAACATTTATATTTATTTAAATGTACATGGAGTTATATATGTATAAATACACCGCACCAATCTATAAATACAAATTATGATAATTAAGTCAAGATCACAAAACATTTAGGTCCTTAGAGTTTTATTTAGAAAATATGGTCAATAGAATTTTTTACACAAGTTTTTTTATTACCCAGCCAATTTTGCCCCTCTACTCGTGCGCCTGGAGCAGTTTGCTCCCACTGCTCCCCGTAGCTATGCCCCTGTCTTTGACTATCGTTTTTTATTCTGAATTAATGTTAAAAATTCTAGAATAGTGTCACAACTTGAAATAATTCATGAACGGCATACTTGTATATTATTAAGACCTGGCAATTTGATATCAAGATTATACCATCGTATTAAACCAAGGTTTTTTTTTGTATTTACAGCCATCGCATTACAATAATTCTGAAAATTATACCACCATCCCTGCCCTTTGTTATTATTGCCATCACTTTCATCGATGAATTTATCACAAGCCATGCGAAAATCCTTATCATCCCCTTCTGGTATTTTGCAATACCGTGGTCATAAGTTAGCAAATGCAAAGCTTACTATTTTAATTATAAGAGCCACTGATGACGAGATGTGGCCACAAAAATAGGCAAAAGAGCATTTTCATTGCTGTAAGTATGTATCTTGCAATAGATCCACATTTAACTATTCAAACAAGTTTATCTCCTAGTTCCGACGCAAAGATTTTATTACTTGGTCAATTTCAGCCAGCAAATATTTAAAGAATTCCTTTGATAAACGAAATCTTTTAACACATTCAAAATCAAAATGCCTATCTACATGATTAATTCTAGATCCTTTCGCCACGTATGGGACAAAGAATTGCCTATTTCTTCCATAACCCTTTCTTTATCATTTTTGTACTGTCTTCATTTAAAACAAACAAAAAACTGTTTTTCGACAAAAATATAACAAAAGTCACTTTGGTTCAATAATACAGTATAATCACTTTAAGTACAAGTGACACTGACAGCAAATGAACAGCAGGTTTTGTACTTAAGAAGTTTATCTGGCAGTCTCTGTTATCTCCTCGCTTAGCAATGGAATAGCGTTAGCAGGACGATAAGAAAGTTGGTAGGAGCGAATTTTTAAATGACAGGAGGTTAAAATTATTGTAGTTTTGTACTTAACTTATCTGGCAGTAAATCATCCGGCGCTTCGAGCGGTACTGCTGCCGCTGACTGTGCGTTCATGGCCGCAAGCACCTGTGTATTCAAACGCTTCGCTACCAGCGCCGCTATCAGCACCGCTCGAAGCTTTGCTATCAGCGTCGCTAACTGTTTGTCCATGCACTTATGAACTACCTTTATGACGTTTTTTTCTTATGAAAATTGATGCTTTTGCAAACATATTACATCATATAAGTAAAAATGACGAATTTTGAGATGTGACATTTACTTGCGCATCAACGATATTCACAATAACAACATCACTATCGTTTCTGTAATCTTAGCTTACAAATATTTATGTGATGGTTGCGCTCGCTGCTCAGCTGATATTTATTTATTTTATCGTATTCTCGCGATAGTGAACTTTTAAATGACGAGCTTAACCTATTTTGGGACGTACGACATGTCAGGACTGTGAAATTAATCGTATAATTGACAATAATTTAAATCAATCGAGAGTGCGATTTCGCTGTTGTGCTCACTTATCTGCTCACTTTCATGGTTCATTGATTCAAAAATGCGTTATTGTTGCAGAGAGACAATTGAAAATTAGGATAATGTTCCTGGTATGAATGGAAAGTGGTTTGGCGTTTTCTAAAGATTGTTTTGCTCTGAATTCAAATCACCAAAACTGACCTCAAAAAATTGCCTGGTAATTTTTTCATATGACTGTGAAATGTGTATTTTTTAATCAAAAGGTTCGATGAACCCTAAAGCCAGCAATTACAGAGAAAGAAAAAAAATGGCTTAAGCAACAAATAGCAACAGTTAATTTTCCAAGTTAAAAGGTATGGTTTTTGTTTTCCTGAAGCGGTCGGTGTTTTTTTTTAATTAAAAAGAAAGTATTTATTTTTATTATTTATTTATTTGATTACACTGTGTTACAAAAAAAAAACGAAATATTCTTTTCACGAGACATAGCGGAAGTTGTTGAGCTGGTATAGCTGAACATAATGGCATAGCTGAAATTTTCCAAACACCTCCAAAATCTCGATTTTTTTCAAAAAAACCGTTTTTTTGGTACTTGCACGTGTACAACAGTTCATAACTCCGCCATTTTCTATTCGAGATCAAAAATAAAAAATTTAAATGAAAGAGGAAGCACAAACCATTATAAAGATGTACTGATCGGTCAGATCCAATAACAAATCGAAAGGTTATGGACGTTCAAGTTCAGAAATTTTCAGATTTTTTCAACTTTAACAACAATTTGATGACCTGTTTGAATCCGTAGTATTTTTGCTATTTTTTTTATTTTAAAATCCATTTAAATTTGCGTCTAATACGCGTTTGCTTATTAGAATCGGTTGAAATTTAACAGAATTATCAATTTTTTTGATCGGCTAGACACATCACAGTACGGAGAAGAAATATACAGGCAGACTGTAATAAATCCGTAGTCTTTATACAAATTAATTAGACATTACAAGCACTTAGATTTACAATGTTATTCTAAAATTATGACACTGTTTTTTTCTTTTCCTTTTTGTTGTTACCTGCCAGACTATCACAATATAAGTACATTAGAGTTTACGTTCATTACATTTTCAGGTATATTTGGGTTCAAAATAAATTGCGCCAACAGTAAAATTTTCATTCGTTTATTGAAACAGTACTGAGTTACTATCGTGATTTATGAAACTAGAAATACAACAAAATTAAAAATGGTTAGGTACTCGATCTCCGTCGTTTATACAAAGCATTATCTGTTTCGCGGTTAAGTGACCAGCAGTAGTCTGCAATCATGTTGATGGTGTTTTTTCCTTGAAAACGTTTTTCAATAGCTTCCATTTCCTGATGAAATCGTTCACCTTGTTCGTCACTGAGTTGGCCAAGACTGCCCGGAAAGAAATTCAAATGAGATTACAAAAAGTTAATTTTGATAGACGTGTTGCAGCCCATTTCAGCAGGGCCACTCAAAAACTCTAAGTACAACATTTGCGTAGTCGGCACTTTTATCATTTCCAAGACATGACAATGAAATAAAACTATTTCAGGCTTGTCTTTCCACATCGTTCAGTTTAGTTGCAAAATCGTTCTGCCGCATAATTTTCCGAATTTGTGGCCCAACAAATATTCCTAAAAATAGATCAGTTGAAATACCTAAATTCATTCACTAAAGCTGATTTCTTACCGCTTATGGATCAGTTTTCGTGTTATTTTATATGAAATTTAGTGATACTAAAGACCTACATCGTCCTAATAGCAATTGTAATAGGTTAAGATTGTCGATTAATGATTTTACGATATTTGCGTACAAGTCGAATAGTACTTAATAACATATTAGATAGACTAAAATACAATTAAACAGGGTATAAACAAACGAAATAATGTCTAGTTAATGTGAATCACGAGTACGGTTATTACGGTCGGGCCGTGGGTATATTCCTGCCTAGTGTGAATGTCAAGACGGTGACTAAACATCGATAACTCAGTCAAATTTCTACCGATTCTAATAAACAAACTCGTGTTAAACGCACATGAATAAAAAATAGAAATAAAATATTATGGATTGAAACAGGTCATCAAACTGTCGTTAAAGTTCAGAAAATCTGAAAATAATGGGAAACTTCTGAATTTGAACGTCCATAACTTTTCGACTTAGACTATGTCTCGTGAAAGGTATATTTTCACTGTAACACAGTGTTATTATTTGTTATTATTTGATTAATTAATTAATATTGATTATATGAAAATCAATTTTGATGAGACTGGGAAACAAGATATTGTAACTGTAAAGTGAATACGTGTATTTGACACCCTGTATATATTTTCTTGTTATTAAATCTTAGTTTCTGTTGCATGGATATTTCAAATTGTACAAAGAAAAGCAAGCTAAAGGTTATGTATCGAACAAATATTAAAAAGAGGGATAAATATTACATCCTGCAAAACCAGAATTGCGAAATAAACCACTTGGATTTTTAAGATTCTGAGTTTTCTTATTGACATCTTATATGCATTTGTCGGGACACACTGAATAACAGTACAGCGGAAGAAGACTCAACCTGAATTCGTTGTCACTCTGTATACATTGTACCGGCGTGGTACGACACCGGAATACGAAACGGTCGAAAAGAAAAAAAAACGGCGTTTTGGACGCCTCCTTCCTTCGACCAGTCGGTACGATCGTGGGCTCGGTATATCGGGCTCCGTTAATTTTCTCTTTTTCTCCCGTAAAGACCGAGAAAGACCGGCTCTCTCGACTTCCTGCTAGCTACCTAGCATCTTGCTTGCTCGATCACGTTGCATGCGTTTCTTACCGTAATGGGTGCGCGTTCATGGCACTGAGAATCTCCGAAATAACAGTAGTAGAATGGTCTGTCTGTAAGCGTTGTGATGGAATATGCTGAAAATCATTTGGAGAAGATAGTTTAATAAAAAGATATCGTGGAGAAAATGTTGAATGTCTTCAATGTAAAATATGGATGACTGTTGATCCAGTTCCTCCTGTGAATACATAATATTTAACTTCTTCCTTTGTTGTATTATCTCTTGTTATCATTCTGTAGTAATAACTACTTTGTTATTTCTGTGATAGTTATGTATTACGAACATGGATTAAATTCTCTATTAGTTCTGTAATTCTAGAAGACTTCAGAAGTCTTCGTTGTTTGGAGATTGCCGGTTTCATAATTACAGATAATACAGATGATAAATATAAAAATTAAATCAATGACATGGACAAAATGCATTAAATTTTTGTGAATATATTTTACACTACTATAGATAGAACTGATGATAAGCTCTTTTTGATAATTATATTGGGAAATACAATACATAAACCTGGGAAATTTCATATTTAAAATTAGGCCAAAGGTCTGACCCAAAAACTTCGTTAGTTTTTATTCGAAATTATTTGTCTTTAATACTTTTTGTCTTCTATTGGATTTTATTTATTTTCTCTGGTTTCCTTTATTCGATCAGTAACACGTTATAGGCAAGACAAGTCATGCCTCAGTCATAGACTATGGACCTCATTATGAATATAAAAGTTAAATTGAATCATTTTATTTCTTTTACACGGATTACTACACACAGAAAAGTGATTATTTGGAACGATTAAACAATTTCTTGAATTTATTTACTAGATTCAAATGCATATTTACTTGGATGTAGAAAGTTAGAATTACACATACTCAATATAAGTATAACGCCACATACTCAATATAAGTAAAATAATTTCTCAGATAAATGCTGTCAACAAATAAATTCTTTCTTTATAAGAACCAATATTGTATTGAAAGAAGTAATTGAATTTTTCGTCTCAAAAATGTTAATTTCTCCAACGAAGTAATAGTAAATCCATCCAAGTGCGTAGTTACTTGATCCAAGAAAATATAAGACATTTAATATAAGTAATTGTTTACTGAATAAAAACCCACCCATTATTTAACTGAAGTGATTCTCACTCCTTTCAAGTAATCCCTTTCTCTGGAATAAATATGCGCACCGTGATTTTGTCAAGGTTCGCGCGCCCGCGCGTGGTGCTGGCGCCACGAAACCTAACCTAGTACGAAAACAAAGAAGTACGCGTAGGGCATGTGCCTTGTGATTTATTGGGGATATGTATTGTGATTTATAGTGTACAATAAACGTTTCAACACGGAGTAGTTTGATGTAACGCACGCAACAGTTTAGAACGAGTAAAGTAAATATAACATACCTATCTTGTTAATTAGCAATAGAAAACGTATTTGTGCCAAATCTTTAAAATTCTTACATTAAGTAGCCACACTTCATTCAAGGCTGTTTACTTACTTCACCAGAGCACTTTCTTAAGACTAGTAATTATTCCAAGAAATAAAATTTCTTGGTTGAAGTCAATAATCTCTCGCGTATATACGAACCTACCAACTACTTCAGCCAAGTAATTCTCTCTTCGTTCTAGAGATCACTTTTATGTGTGTACCAAACTTTTGATTGATGGTAAAATATAGCTTTTCTACTTTGCATTCACAATGCACACATTGTAACGCTGTTTTCGGTGTTACAATTAACAAATTGTAAGGTTAACGAAGAAGTTAATGTCTTTGATAATATTATTTAAGCTATTTTAGAGTGGTACATACATTACTAATTCTCATAAAACTTTTATAATAATATACCTTTTTGTCGTAGTCCGCATTTGTTGATCAATAAATTGTTGCAATTCCTCATTTTACCCATAATTTCGACATAGCCTGTTTACTTACTTGCTCTTGTATGTTCCTCTTTTTCCAATTATCTCGGATATTGACTGAAAAATAAAATCGACGCCAATGACTTTAAAAATGTAACAGGTGTGAACTGATATTATGTGCAGCTGTGAAAAAAATGCCGCTTGCTATTAATTAACAGAGTCGTGTAAATACACACACTTCTAAGAAATTCGTCCCAGGGTGTTTCCGTTCAGAAACAGTTGATCAAAAACAACTAAGTACAACTAACTTAAGTACAACTACGTTTTACGGTACAAAACTCATAGGAAAGTTCTGTGAAGTAGGTACTTTTCCAACTATATTTCGCATAAACAGGGGAAAATATTGCACTATTTGGAACATAACTGGAAGACCGTTTTTTTTATCTTTTTATTCTAAAATTGTTACCAAAATCACCAAATTCCAAGAAATAAAAAATTGACTTTTGTGATGTTTGTCAAAATCGTCACCTTACATCAGTTTTTCGAGTGCCATAGCTACAACATTCCATATTCTAAGATTCTAATTTTTGCTACGCAACCCTAAACAGCGCTGTTGTTGACCACAGTCCAATATAAATCTAATACTGCTATAAATTCGCAAAAATATATTTTTGTGCGATTCGTGATATATTTTTTCTTTTTACCTAACTTTGAGTCGTCATATCTAATCGAAAAATACCTGAATAACTTGGCAAGTTATTTTAAAAGATTGCCTATTCGGTGCAGTTTTTAAAATGGTATAACACTTACTATGTTTTATTATAGAAGAAAAACGCCATTGCTATTTGAATGCTCATTTTGAAATATTTTCAATAAGTAGAATCGAAATGAATCCAAATGAAGAATGGTTCTAATTGCCTGCCACCAAATCAAAAGCAAGCTCGACTTCAAAAAGTTCTTTTAATCCGTCTTGCATTTCCTGTAGCATTGATTTGCTCTCAATTCATTTTCGTTCTTGATTTGTTCCGCATATACTTTCTCCTTTAACCAACCCCAGTAGACAATAAAAATCTGATGAAAATAAAGTCAGGCACATGACTTTATCATACTATACCGACTGGTCCCTTGAACTTGAGACTCCTAAATATCTCGAGAAATATGCATGGTACGACAAAAGTGTCTTAAATAAACTTGTAGGACTCAAAGGGGGAAATGAGATGTCGATATCAGTTTCATTGCAGAGGGCGCTGCAATCGGTGAAAATTAGGCTAACTTAATCTTTTTAAATGGGTGTACCCAAATTTTTTATCAAATTATGATTTTACGCTAAATAAGAACAATCCTTTGTCTGAAATTTTTTTTCGTACGATGCATCTATTAAAAGTTATTGACGATGGAAGTTTGTGGCGTCTGCGGTAGTTACTACCGCTGCCACTGCATGGGATGCGCTCGCCGTCTGGCAGTCAAAGCGACGACTGAATAGACACTCATGGTACAACGTAGGAAGGTATGTGCGTAACCGGGACACGTTTTGATATCTCGCGCGTTGCGCCGTCATGCGCATAGGGTTTGTTTACGCACGAAAAAATGCATCGTACGAAAAAAAGTTTCAGACAAATGATTCTTCTTATTTAGCGTAAGATCATAATTTGATAAAAAAATTGGATATTCCCATTTTAGTTAGCCTCATTTTCACCGATTGCAGCGCCATCTGCAATGAAACTGATATCGTCATCTCATTTCCCCCTTTGCGTTCTACAAGTTTATTTAAGACACTTGTCGTACCATGCAATTATTTAGGAGTCTCAAGTTAAAAAGACCACCCGGTATACCGGGTGACCCACGGCATAGGTACTCCCGTTTATTTTTTTTTGTTTATAAATCTGGACGAATGAAATTTGGGAAAGTGTTAATAGACAAAAAATGCCATTGTTTGGGATACTCTTGAGGTTAATATGACTTCCGGTTTTTCCGGAAATGACGTCATCATTGAAATTTTAAATGGCACCCTATATTGTTTGTGTGATATTTTCATTCAGGACGACATTCTGAACACAAAAACATATCGATCGTCACTTTTTATCCCGAAGGCAACGCAAAAATAACTTTTGTGTGTGTTAATCTAGGTGGTTATGAATTGGTGAAAATGGTCGAAAATTGTCAAATAAATAAGCACTAACTAAATCGATTTTGCCCGACATTGTATTACTGACGCCCTCTAGCGTGATTTAATTGGTTTTTGGCCAGTGAGTCATTTTTTTCACGGCTACCCAAGGGCCACACCGTGATTATTCGATAGAAAACATCTTTCCGATTACAATGATACCAAATACGTGATATTTTGTTGAAATTCGTAACGTACAATAGTTGTTAGAAGCAAGGAAATCGAAAAAAAATATTGACCTAATGATTAAAGTCAGCGTACAAGTTAAAGTGGACTACTCGAAGGAAGTGCAGTGATTATTCGAGGAAAAGCATTTTTCCGACACCAATCCTCGATATTTTTCTGATAATCGTAGCGTGAAAATGACGCGTAATGGCTTCCTTTGAGTAGTCCATTGAGTGGCTTTGACTTGTACGCTGACTTTGATCATTAGGTCAATATTTTTTCCGATATCCTTGCTACTAACAACATTTGTACGCTAAGAATTTTAACAAAATATGAAGTATTTGGTATCATTGTAATCGGAAAGATGTTTTCTATCGAATAATCAGGGTGTGGCCATTGGGTACCCGTGAAAAAATGACTCACTGGCCAAAAGCCAATTAAAGGCGCCAGCAATGTCGGCCAAAATCGATTTAGTTAGTGTTTATTTGACAATTTTCGACTATTTTCATTAATTCATAGCCACCTAGATTAATACACAAAAAAAGTTATTTTTGCGTTGCCTTGGTGATAAAAATTGACCGTCGATACGTTTGTGTTTAGAATGTCATCCTGTTGAAAATATCACACAAAGAATATAGGGTGCCATTTAAAGTTTTAATGATGACGTCATTTCCGGAAAAACCGGAAGTCATATTAACTTCAAGGGTCCCAAGGAATTTAATTTTTTGTCTATTAGCACTTTCCCAAATTACATTCGTCCAGCTTTATAAACAACAAAAATAAACGGGAGTACCTATGGCGTGGGTCACCCGGTATAAAATTAATTGTTTATTAATAGTTTTTTTGCAGGAGAATCTATTTGATCGAGATCGGTCGTGTCCGCATTAAAATAAAACTAGTTAGCCAGGATTTGACAGATTTTGATCCTATTGACAATAATCCAGGTATTGTCAAAACATGAGCGTTTGGCACACTTGGATTATAGAAAATTGCTAATATTACTATCCTTGTAACTTGTATAGGAATATTTTGATAAATAACTTCAAAATCAGAAAACTATAATATTGTATTACTTTCTACTAAAATACGGAGTAACCTTTTTCGTGTACATATACTTTATCGTGCATTTGTTAAATATTTACGTGGAGCGAAAATCAAATAACTCACGTTCTGTTCAGCTCACAGAACGTCTCGGTCTGAGTTAGAACCAACGAGTTCCGTTAGTAACGCCCGAACTCTCCTATTCCTTTTGACCGCAGAGCAGCCTTTGCCAACACAGCGGATCGCCCAGTCATTACTGCATATCACCTTGCTGGTATTGCAGCAATCGTTTCCCAACTATCTACTCTACTGCCAACCGTTTGTTCCCAATTGTAAACGTCCGAAAGAAACAAAGTATGAAGTAAAATTAATGAACCATCTACGCTTTTCGTAGCAGCGTATAGATGGAAGATTTTGCTCGTCTGTTGTGATCCGTAATAAAACTAGATTTAAAGGTAATTTAATAAGGTCGGATTTGTGAAAGGTACTCGTGGTCGTTGCTAGAGGTTTACAGGTTATATTGTGTGCGCTGTGTGCAGGTATTCAAGGCGATTGAACAGGGAACAGGTGGAAGGCGAGGCTTAAGAACTTTGCTTGGCATAAGGCGTTGAGACGTTTGGTATTGTTAAAATTGTGGATATTTTTGTGGTGGGGATTTTCAATGGTGAAAAATTGGATGTATAACAGTGCATACGTACCAACCTGTTTATCAACAAATGTAGTGAATTGTTGTAGATAGCATCTATCTTGGACTTCGGTTATCTATAGTCGTCAAAAATGCTAATAGTGATGACTGAATGAAACAATAATTCTAGCGACTGTAGGAATTTTGATTATAACAAAAAATATTTACTAGTTTCAAACCTGTTTTCAAGAAAACAATTGCCTACACAGCCACAATGTAATGCAGCATTAGTCATCAATAAGTCAGAAAACTACATTCGAGAATATCAATATTGCATTGTGCGTAAAAAAGTTAAAATTCTTATCTAAAAAAAGATTGGCATTTTTAGATAAATTGAAGTATGTACATACAAATGTGCTACTATTAAATTGAAATTAAGGTAAACGCCCCAAATTCAGACAGGTTAAGGAATTTTTGTTACATTTGTAACTGTAGAATTATATTTATGTGGTGCTAATGACTAATGTCAACATTTTTTAAACAAATATTTCCTTCTAAAGATATCTGGCTATTCATTTTTAAAGAAAATTGATAATAGTTATGTAATTTAAATTATATTTTATAAGTTTAACAATTTAACAAAATCAGACATCTCAGTGAACCTAATTCAGACAGTGAAACAGTATAAATTAAGTCCTTAGTCTTCTTCAGTCTGCCTTCTCTATCTCATCTGTATTTTAATGTTTCTTGCATCTGGAATTTTTAATGTTCTCTTTTTCTTGGCGCAGCTTTTTGTTCTCTTTCTTTTTCGCTCCCGTTCTTATTTCTCTAGAATCATTTTCTTTTGTGCTTTCTTCTTTTTTATTAACAAATTTTCTCTCCAAGCATCAAAGATAGTGTTACAGAAGAACAGTTTCTTTTTACTTTATTTGGGTGTTTCAGGCCAGAATTATAATTTTTTTTAATGGAGATGGCATGAGTTCAAGTGTTATCTCCAAAGGTGGCGTATTAATGCCAAAATCTCTACTCTCTGCTGCTAGTGTTGCATCATTCTGTCTTATTTCAGCATCTCCAATGATGCCTGTCGATATTTACGACGGAATTAGGGACTATTGATGATCGTAATTCCGACACCCTGTAATAATTAGGGATTATTGATGTCCGTAATTCCGACACTCGGAATTTGGACAAAATGTGTAAAATTAATTGTAACATAGCAAACGATGTAAAATATGTTATTTTCTTGTGTAAACACAGCAATACAGCCATATGTATTGTTTCTAACCATGTACACAATTCCGACATACATGTCTGATTTACGGACGTGCTATATTTACATGTACCTAATTCCGACACCCCTAAATTTGTAAATAATAGTATGCGGTTAAAAGACCAGTATGTACACCGTATTATTATGAAAATATAAAGCATTTTTAGTCAGCCTAAATAGATATTGTTAGATTTTATTATAGAATTTATTGTATCGTATTTTCGGCATCGAATAGGTGTTAGGAGAACTTGAAATTTTTGGGTCATCATTCCAAAACTGCATTCTATAGTTTTTCTGGCACGGCTCAGTCTATAATTAAAAATTCCTTTTTTGTTACTTATATTTCTTTGTGGATATGGCCTCATAATATTATGTCTTAAAGGAAATGCGTTATCAGCAACAAAGTAATAAGAAAATTTATTCCCACTTTCATCATGATCCAGTTGAGATGCAGGGGGAGTGTTATTGTTATTGTTACTCTTCGTCGCTAGACATTTTGAGAACAACTTATTTATTACACTTCGATCGACGCGTTTTTGCGTCTATGGCAACTATGGCAATACGCTTCGTGGACAGATGTCAAAGCGTACGCAAATCGTCGCTGCAGGACAAATCTTGTACGCGTCTATGACGAGCCGCGTCGTGGACAGAGGGCCTTACGTGTTATTGGGTGTAAAAAGTGTAATGCAATATGCGAACGCAGCTTATATTGACAGAAGTTATTGTCAAAACATTAGCGTTTGACACCAGCACTACCTACTGTCATTAGAATCAAAAAATCTGACAAATCCTGGCTACTAGTTTTCATGCAGTATCGACCGATCTCGTAGAAATAGAATTTGTACCAAAAAATGTCATAGTGATAAATTATTCAGAATTTCCTCATCTTTAATTTATTATTTAACTATTTCGACGAAATTGCAGAAATGGCGGCTTATTTGAAAAATCTTTCAAAAGACTAAACCTCCAGTTCCTTTGGACCCTCTTCAACAGAAAGCTTTTCAGCGCTAAGTTTGGTTATGAAACTTCTAAATATGAAGTTTCGCCCCGATACCTTTAGTAGTTTCTCCGGAATCGTCGCCACAAAAAAAAAAACGGGTACACACACACACACATACACACAGACATTTTTTTGTACCTTGGTCAAATATGTTCAGGGGACCCAAAAAGACATATTTCCGCTAAAATCTCAAAAAAAATTTTTGGCACGGTTACAATACTTTACATACTGCGTATGATAAAGTAAAAAGTCGAATTGTAGTTACCTTACAAGGAAAAAATCAACTTTTAGCATGTCACTCAATTATCAAGATCTGTCAAACTTCTAGGTTAAATTCTGACCGTTAGACATCGTTAGAACATTGGTAGAATAAGAGACGATTGTGTGTTGATAAGTGTAATGTCAAATCAACAAACCGGATGTCCTAAATAAAGTTCAATATTGTAGATTTCTTATTTTATCCAACTGAACAGAAATATGTCGGAATTTAGGACATTGTCTGAATTTGGGACGTTTACCTTACGTATTTCTGTGTTTTATAATAGTTAAATCCTGTTAAAAAAAAAAACAGTGGCATAGATAGCAATGAACATTATTACGAAATTTCATGTTTTAAATTGTGTAAAAATTATAAACATTTTTTTATTAGTTATATTATTTTAAATATTTGTATACTATTTTGTTAAATAACGACTTATTTATTTATGTTATTTAATAAATTTAACTTATCAATCATATGTAGATAACGTCGTATTTGACACGCACTCGCTTGGTGACACGTGCATTAACCAGAATTGCTAAGAACATTTTTTTTGATAAACAATAATTTTTTTAAACACAATAAATACATGTAATCTAAAAATGTCATAAAATGTTCATTGCTTAAACGGACCAAAACATTTAAACACGTTTGTAATCGTTTAAAACAACCCTGATATAAATGGCATGCTCATTCATTACAGCCTACATTATGTGCTTGTCAGAAAATATTCTATTTTTGATCAATTAATAGCTCTATAACCTTTTTTCTTTATATTTCTCAGACCATTGGCGTCAGTCCTGTCACATACTCATGCGAATCTATTTTGTAACTGTAAACACAAAATAAAAATTTTGATAAGAAAAAAAATGACGCAATTTGTTTGTATAGGTAGTTTTCCCATGAAGCATTGTTATTATTTATACTTCATGTATTATATATGGCGCAGAACAAATGACTGATATTGATTTAACATGAAAATGGGCCATTATAAAACAAACAATGACTGTAGATACTGTATAGATAGCAGTCTTTTGGCGCAATTGATTAATGAAGGAATTCAAGATTGCTGTCATTGTCATCTGAAAAGTTTTCCTTGGAACATATTGTAATCGTTTTTAGAGGCTTTTTAGCCTTGTGGGTTTTTATGTTGCTCTTCTCAAATTCCAAAATCATACCAAGAAGAACCAAGTATTTTTGTATATTAATGCAATCATAATTATTAATAAATTATATATTTAATATGGGCATCCTGTGGATATGACAAAACTGACTTTCATGGTTCTCTGATGGCCCCGTCCGTCCATTAAATCTAATATTTAATCAAAATAATTACGAAGCACACTCTTTGTCTTAAGTTGAAGTTAGGTGACAAAGAATCTCTTAAAAGACATACGATTGGAGGGAACAAAAATAAGTTTCACATCACCAGAACTAAGACGGAGTCGGAAGTGAAAATTAGAATACGATTTTTTATTGGCGCGACCAGAATTTTGTCCAAAATGTTACCGAAAACTGTATACGTTATACCGTTTTTTTATTTATGACGCTAGCGGCTAGACGAATGAAATTTTGGGAAGTGCTAATAGACCAAAAAATGCAATTTTCTGGGATACTCTTGAGGTTAGTATGACTTTTTTAAATGATTAAGCGATTGATATTTTCAATCGCACCCTAAATTATTTGTGCGACAGAATGACATTATGAATACAAAAACATCGATCGTCATTTTTTTTTTACCAATGCAACAAAAAAATACTTTTTTTGTTTATTAATTTTGGTAACTATGGATTCGTGAAATTGGTTAGATTACAATGACACCAAATACTTGATATTTTGCTGAAAATCGTAGCGTCAAAATCTGTTTGATGCAGAGAAATACAAAAAGACTTCACACAATACACGTCTCACAATAATTGAGGACCTTGGTGCAAGAAGGGGATAAGTCATTGTTCGTATTTTTTCAGGGGAAGCAAAAGAAAAAAAAATAAAAAATCGGTTTTTTGTGTTAGCTTTTTGAGCACATGTTGATTTACCAAAAGAATAAGACCTGGGGTATTTTATTAGAAAAATACGCATACATTTTGAATTATTTATTATTTGATGCAATAACGGGATGAGTCCTAAAACAACGCAAAATACAAATTTCCCAAAAAACACCTGTAGATACTTAGTTGTACATAATCAGATTAATTTTTATTATCTGTTATTTTTTTCTTTATTTAAAAAATGTTTAAAAGTGTCAAAAAAAAATTTTATTGTGTATTTGAAAGTGTTGGAATCTTTCTAAGTTATTAAAATTGGCAAATAATTTACCAAAAGTTGTCCAATCTTTACTGATCATTGAATTTACTGTCACCGGAAATCTGTTTTTTCAAATTTGGAAAGCAATAAATTTTTGAAAATTTTCCAAATCTTTTTATGGATTTAATTATTTTTTCCAAATTTAGGAAAATTTTCAAATTTTTACTTTATCTTACGTAGTATTATAAAGTATTGTAATCGTGCCAAAAAAATTGAGATTTTGGCGGAAATATGTCTTTTTGGGTCCCCTGAACATCTTTGACCAAGGTACAAAACAAGTCTGTGTGTATGAGCGCGTGCGTGTGTGTGTGAAGTTTTGTTAAAAAGGGCCTAAAAGAAGTGCATGTGCAGGTTTATTGTTAGCATTTTTCAAAGATTTTGCAAATGAACCGCCATTTCTGTCATTTCGTCAAAATAGTTAAGTAATAAATTAAAGTAGAGGAATTGACATTTTTTATGACATTTTTTGGTAAAATTAATAGTTTAGCTGCAAGAGCAAACGTTAACTTTGAAAGTATGCATGGCAGTTGACTCTGTTGGTCGCTCAGCGCTCTGTGCATTATGTATATACAATAATGCATGTATATACAATAAATAGTTTAGTGAAGCGTTAGCATCTTTTATTCGAACCAATGCTAACGCGTCTACAGTCTACACATATTAAACATTCTATTTGATCGAGATGGCTCGTATCTGCATTACAACTAGTTTGCCAGGATTTGACAGATATTTTGATTATATTGTCAGTATTGACACTGCTGTATAGTATGATTAAGTCATGTGCCTGACCACATCAGATTTTTCTTATTTATTCATGCAATGTCACCGGATATCTCTCAACATGCAAAATTTCAAACCGATTGATTTTTTTATTGATTTATGCATTGTCACATGATATCTGCCCATATGCAAAATTTCAACATAATTGGAGAAATTTTGAAATTTCTTCAATTTTTTTTTGATTCATACATTGTTACCGGAAATCTGTCCACATGCAAAATTTCAACTCGATTGAAAATTGGGAAGTAGGTAAAATATCGATTACAAGATTTGGACGTAACAAACAAACAGTAAAGTTAGTATAACCGGAGTAATAAGAACGCGACAGCTTGTTTGGTGCAAAACAGGGATAAGTCACGATGACTTATCCAGTTCTTGCACAAAATTTGTGAAGGGGATGAGTCAAAGAGGCTAATAACTTCGTTATTTATGGACTAATCCTCACGTTCTTGCACTAAACGATAGCTTATACGTTGTAGAAGATCGTGGAATGTGTATCTCAATTTTGAAAAAAATGTGACTTATCCCGTTCTTGCACCGAGGTCCTAAATTGCATTCATCCAGCGTCATAAATAAAAAAATAATAGATTTTACAGGCTTTGTAGACTAGTGTCTCCTCTAGTCTCGTGTAGCACCCAGAAAGAACATCTTTTTATTAATACAGTAATAATTATTAATAAATTAAATATTTAATGCATGCATCCTGTGTATATGGCAAAACTGCCTTTGCATGCATCTCTGATAGCCACGTCCTTCGATTGAAACGAATATTCCGTCTTTGTCTGGTCTTTGTTGGACTTAGGTGTAGAAAAATCTCAAAAAATGTCTTTATTTTTTATCAGTGCTTAGATTTTAACACCCTTTTCAACTTTATAAAGAAGAGAATTCTTTCTTTAATGAACACTTTGACGGTTTAAATTAGTCATCATAAATGCCCTTGAGCCTTTTGTAACGGATACCAGTTATATTCTTACTAGCATATCAAGTACTCCTCCGAAGTACCAACATTCATGCATACCAAAGTGTAAAAGCAGGATGTTTACACACTATTTATATTATATTTTCTAACCGTGTGTCTACCGTGTTCTAGAAAAATGCTTGTGTGGAAATATTAAGAAATACTTAATAGTTTGGAAAGTTTGCAAACAACAATGTTGTTACTGTGTCATAACATTTTTAGTCCATGTTTGAAAGAAGTTGTTTATGATTACATCTAATTGGTTTCTTTTTTATGAATTTCTAGATACTATGGTCAGGAGAAGGAACACAACGTCCTCGTGATGGACCTGCTCGGCCCGTCCCTGGAGGACCTGTTCAACTTCTGCTCGCGCCGCTTCACCATCAAGACGGTCCTCATGCTCGCCGACCAGATGATCGGGCGGATCGAGTTCGTGCACTGCAAGTCGTTCATCCACAGGGACATCAAGCCGGACAACTTCCTGATGGGCATCGGGCGTCACTGCAACAAGCTTTTCCTGATCGACTTCGGCCTGGCGAAGAAGTTCCGAGACATGCGCACCAGGTGCCACATCGGGTACCGCGAGGACAAGAACCTGACCGGCACGGCGCGATACGCTTCCATAAATGCGCACCTGGGCATTGAGCAGTCGCGCCGGGACGACATGGAAAGCTTGGGCTACGTCCTGATGTACTTCAACAGGGGTTGTCTGCCGTGGCAGGGCCTCAAGGCCGCCACGAAGAAGCAGAAGTACGAGAAGATCAGCGAAAAGAAGATGTCCACCCCGGTTGAAGTATTATGCAAAGTAAGTTCTGGTCGGGGTTGTCTTCAGCGTTTTAGTAAATGGAAGGTGGCTAGTTTTGCTGGAGAGATTTGTTGGGAACTGTACGTAAGTAAGTGATTAGCGCCGGGCCGGCATGGTGGATCCCATGGTTCGAACCCAAGCCGGGGTAATTTTTTTTATTTAAAATTTGTTTGAAATAAAATGCGACCTGCCTCTGAATGCATTCTTTCAACAAAGCAGTGCACGACGATCGCGTTTAGTAATACAAAGACAATGCCGACAGTGGTTTAATGACTTGTCAAGTTCAAATTTTCAGTTTCACTTTAGACATTTTTAAAGTTGTTTTTTTATGCGCGATATGATGAAGATCAAATGATTAAAAGAGAGGAGATTGTTAAGATAGGTTCTTGGCACCTCAATTGCCAAAATACTGTCTGTTGTTAAGCTGACTGCTAAAAGGTAGGGGAAAAGCTCTTATTGGGAAGACTTAATATACATGCTGTCCCTGTTTAAAGTACGGCTTTGTAAATATTTCAAACCGTATTCTTCTGAATATACTCCTTTCTTAATATTTATAGGTTCTTCCGAAACTGAAGTTGCTCTCGTTACTTCCATATACTTAGTTTTTTCTTCATTTATGTGCAGTCCATATCTTTCTGCTGTCTCTTCAAGTCTTCTAAAAGCTTTCTGTACTTCCAACCTCGATCTTCCCATTAGTACCAAATCGTCAGCGTATGCTATGCATTGATGTTTATGATTACTGATTAGCCCTCCTATTTGCACTTCGCTCTCTCTCTCAGTATACCCTCCAGCACAAGATTGAACAAAACCGTCGACAACGGATCACCCTGTCTCAGTCCTCTTCGCACTTCAAAAGACCTGAGAGAATGATACATACTGTGTATAAATCATATTACTAATAATACATCATATTAGGGGTCTTTTTTGGCCTCCTTGATCTCTTTTTATAACTTCCAATGGGTGCGTTTCCGATTTTTTTTCCATTGGTCAAAGTTTGTCTACTATGGTTCCTTAGTATATTCTTCAAATATGGTCATTTCTATTTTGCTATCATCCACTTCTTCATAGGGTGTAACAAACAAATGTAAAAATGTTTGGTGAAGATATAGTTCTTATTTTATAAAAAAACGTTTCTTTTTTAAGTTTCATACCTTATACGACCTAGAAACAATTACAGTATTTTTTTTATTTTACTTTTCATTTTAAGAAAATATTTAGTTTTTGCTATCGGCTGTCATCGTTAGGAAAAGTTTATAAACATTGTATTCAAAAAAATAAAAAAATAAATGTATTTTAATTACATTAGCTTACAACAATTATTAGCTAAAGACAAATAATCCATGAACTTGTAGATATCACATTTCATTTATCAATTTGTCAAAAACACAGTAATTGAAACTGGCTAACAATTACAACACGTTGCATTTTACGTTGTCATACGTAGTATGATAAAGTATTATAATCGTGTTAAAAAAGTATTTAACATTTTAGCGGAAATATGACCTTTTGTGTCCCCATTTTTGACCAAGGTGCAAAAAATGTCATTGTGTGGGTACCCGTTTTTTTGGCGACGATTCCTGAGAAACTACTAAAGGTATCGGGACGAAACTTTATATTTAGATGTTTCATGACCAAACTTAGAGCTGAAAAGCTTTCTGTTGAAAAGGGTCCAAAGGAACTGGAGGTTTAGTCTTAGCATTTTTGAAAGATTTTGCAAACAAGCCGCCATTTCTGTAATTTCGTCAAAATGGTTAAATAATAAACTGAAGTTTGAAATTTTGAAGAATTTTTGTATAATTTATGTGTATGAAATTTTTGGTTAAAATGAATGGTTTAGCTGCATGAGTAAATTCTATTTGATCGAGATCGCTCGTACTGCATTAAAACTAGTTAGCCAGGATTTGACAGATATTTTGATACTATTGTCAGACAGAACAAAAAAAAATCGTTACATCAGCATTTGCGTTGGGAAACTGCTAAATAGTATGATAAAGAAGTGTACCTGGCCACAACAGATTTTTTTTCGTAGATTCTGGATATGAAAACAGAAATTGAATTCAGTCTAGATTTTGAGAAAATCAATCCCACAAAAATGCAAAATACATGTTTTTCTAAAGATTTTCTTCAAAATTTCAAAACAATTTTTGATAAAATAAGAAGCTCCCTATGGTGAATATAATAATATATAATATTGATATAAGTTTTTTAATTGTTTTTTTTTTTTCACTTATGACTACTTTTTTTTGTTTGTTTTTTTCAAATGGAATGGATATGCTTAGTTCTTTTTATCTGAAATACAGAATTTTTAGACAATTGAAAATCCGAGAATTTTGATCACATTGGGTAACAACGATTTTGTGAATCGATATCGCGTAAGGTTTTCGAAAAAGTTGAGATCAATTTGTAAAAAAAATTGATTTTATTTTTATCTGAAATCTAGAAAGTTTGCCAACTGTCTCTTTAAAGCACTGTCAGAATACCTGTATATTTTCTTGTTCTGTGTTCAATATTTTAGGATTTTGAACTGTTTTACTCACAAATGATTATGTAATGTCATAAAAATTGAATATTGTTTGTTGAATTCAGATCAAACTCTTCACTGAATATCAGAAAAAAAATATCCCATTTGGTTGCCACAGCAACAAAACAAAATGAAAAGTTAAAGACAAATAAAAATTCTCCCTAAACTTGCATAAACTGGTCCAGTTTGACAGTTTTCTTTCCAAATGTCTAAAATTGTAGGTTCCAATATTTCCAAACATAAAAATGATAGGGTAAGTTTATTTTTAAATAATTATTTAATCATTATTATTGCTTTCGAGAGACAAAACCAAGAAAGGCACACCCTGTGTGAACAATTGATTTTTGGATCAATGTTGATTAAAATGTTTGACTTTGTACTACCTGGTATAAGATTCCCCAAATATTTCATATACGTTTTTTGGCACTCTATATGTATCTTGCCTTGATTGTTTTTTTTATGCAAAACCATTTAGCTCTGTAGATACAAATTAGAGATTATTTTTATACTAATTCTGTAAACCATTACTTAAATTTATGTTTCCGGTATTGAAAAATTATTTAATTTGTGATTGCTTCTAGGGTTTCCCCGCGGAGTTCTCAATGTACCTGAACTACTGCAGAGGTTTGCGTTTCGAAGAGGCCCCCGACTACATGTACCTGAGGCAGTTGTTCCGTATACTGTTCCGCACACTGAACCACCAGTACGACTACACGTTCGACTGGACGATGCTGAAGCAGAAGGCCGCCGGCTCGGGAGCTGCGTGCGGATCCTCCACTCAGGCGCAGCCGTCTCAATCCATGAACCAACAGACCGGTTAGTATCAGACCGCCCCGCGGACACATTGTCTTCTAATCGTCACCCCAGAATTCCCCATAAAAAAAAAGTCGTAAGGAAAACACTCACTCCATCATAACGCACATATTATTCATTCGTTTTTAGTTGGTATACATTTCGACAATTTGTTTGCTTTTTAAAATTGTGTAAGGCAGGTTTTTTAGTAACCTTTTTTTTGTTGTTATACGGGAAATTCTTGTCGCAAAATCCTATCGTCCTAGCAAATCCTTCCTACTGTTTCTACTGGGTGTTGCGTAAGTTGTTACGAGTTTCAAGTAAGAAGTGATAATAATTTAGTGTTCTAGGGTATTTAGTTTGATGTAATGGACAAGATTGCTATTCAAGGTGTTCCATAATCACACCAGCAATCTGAGAGAAGTCTGAAAATAAGTTGTTTGGATGCTATGCATTAAAAAATGCTATTTTTTTTATTTTACACGGTGTAACTAAAGTAAGGAATAGTTGCTCTAACTTTGTAAATTGTTGGACAAAAGCAGCCTTAATTTGATATGATGGATTTGACACTTTCTTTATTTTATTTTGATATTTTTTATTTGTTTAGAATAAAAGAACAGGTGGGTATACTAGACACAATTCTTGTCCTATTGCAGAACAGCCAACCTGGTGTAACCAAAAGCATTTACGATTAAAAATTTTGCTGTCAACATGTCCGTGCATATTAATTTACATAAATTAAACCAAATTTTACAAAGCGTAGTGGGTCATTGTGAGGTTAAACAGATACGTTACTACGGTATGTCAAAGTAAAACAAAATGTCTCACGCTGGCAGTGTTGGAAGACATTACAAATGCCTCCGCTGTGCATGCGTCTATGCTAACAAAAACTTCAGACATATAATAGCACGCTATTTCCAACTGGTCCTACTATTATTTACAACTTTTTCTATTTACCAAAAAGATGTTTAGAAAAAGACGAAAGTGGTGTAGTGGAGAATGGCCTGTATTATCACACCAATAAGTTTAGGGTTGCCAGAAGTACATATTATTGTTTTTTTTTTTTCAAGTTATTGTGTTAGTGTTCTTGTTGTTTCATTCCTATCATTTCCAAGTGATCGTTATTATTATTCGAATAATAAAGAAATTTGTCAAAAAACATTGATGTAATGTAGCTATTTAACATTTTTACTTTAAAACAACACACAAAATATTAAATATGTTTGATACTGCTACCTGAAAAAAATGAGTACAGTTGCAAAAATAATAACATTGTGTCTCAATGAACAAAGAGTGATTTAACTATTTCATATATTTTTTTTACATTAAACATAACTAATTATAATAAGTTCATCAGGCAAAAATCCATAATATTGCCACGAAACACGCTTCTATATAACATCTAATATATGGACAGTACATATCGTCGGATTAGGTAAAAGTCACTAAGTGACATCTTACTGCTATCGAGAAAAACGAAGTTTTATAAAGAAATTGGAATTAAGAAAAATATATACATTCTAGTGCGAATATATTTGTTGTAGATTCTAGTTAATTCAATACTTAAACAGCATGTATTATGCGTGTACCTATTGTATTTCACATCACAGAGAAACTTTGATTTTTGTACTTAGTGAGTTTTACCTTTACACATTCTTGCATAGCTGTGTCATTAAAAGAATATTATTTTATTTTGTTATATATATTTTTATTATAAATCTGTTACAGAAAAAATAAAAAATCTGATGTGGCCAGGCACATGACTTTATCATACTATATATAAAATTAATAGTTTAGTTTAGTAGATTCTATTTGATCGAGATCGGCCATGTCTGCATTAAGATAAAACTAGTAGAACTAGACAGATATGTCTATTAAAGCTGCATTCGGATGTTGTACTCCGTTGACATCGGGTACACCGTCAAAATGATACTTGCGTGCTATTGGGTGTAAAAAGTGTAACAGTGTGCAATATCCGAACGCAGTTTATATTGTGTCTAAACATTAGCGTTTGACACTAACTACTGTCATTAAAATCAAAATTTCTGACATATCCTGGCTACTCGTTTTAATGCAGTACTACCGATCTCGATGAAATAGAATTTGCTCATGTAGCTAAACTATTGATTGTACCAAAAAATTTCATACTCATAAATTATTCAGAATTTCCTCCACTTTAATTTATTATTTAACTATTTTGACAAAATTCCAGAAATGGCGACTTATTTGCAAACTCTTTCAAAAATGCTAAGACTAAACCTCCAGTTCCTTTGGACCCTTTTCAACAGAAAGCTTTTCAGCTCTAAGTTTGTTCATGAAACTTCTAAATATGAAGTTTCGTCCCGATACCTTTAGTAGTTTCTCCGGAATCGTCGCCACAAAAAACGGGTACACACACACACCCACATCCACAGACACACAGACATTTTTTTGTACCTTGGTCAAAAATGTTCAGGGGATCCAAAAAGACATATTTCCGCTAAAATCTCAAAAAATATTTTTGGCACGATTACAATACTTTACATACTACGTATGATAAAGTAAAAAGACAATATAATTTAAGTTACCGTAAACTTGGGTGACTTTAGTCCACTTTTGAAATTTGAAGTCTGGTAACTTTTAACAGAATAGATATAATTACTCATACTTTTGCTATTTTTTGGGTCTTTGATACTACTTACAAAATCTCAAAACACTAATATTTCCAACGTCAGGATATACTTCTTTTATGTATATATATATATGGGTGGCCAAAGTCAGAATTCATTATTGGGTCACTTTGGCCATACTACTGTTTATCATGCCAATGAAAGGGTAAGCTAGTGTATGCTCGAGTTTGGCTACCAAATATGTTTTAAAAGTGTTCAGTGATGGTCTGAAGACCTTCACAAAAAAATAAATTATCATCTAACTTACATTAAGCACCTTTGTATTCAATATAGTATCTAAAATATTAATAACCAAAAATACTCTGTGTTTGAAATATTAACAAAGATCTGAACAATACAAATAAATTTTCTAAAAGTGGCCAAAGTCACCCAAGTTTACGGCACCAAAAATGAATTTAAGAAATTTTCTTCATGTACACTGTCATACACTGCTGGTCTGGCATTACTTAGTTTGTCTACATCTTCTGTCTGGCAATTTCAATACCGGACTTGCTTACCTTTTTTTTATTTGGTAATTTTTTGTCTTGTAAACAAACCATTGTAAGCTAAATTGCTCTTTTTTAGAAGTAGACCCTCTGGCTTTTACACAGTTTTACAGTTTACTTTTTTAAAATTAAAATTTGAAAGCCCAAATAAAAATCGTAAGTTTGCCTGCCTATCAGGTTTCAGGAAGCCCGCCATTTTGGAAAAGCTGCCATGACAGTATTTTTTGTTTCCAATATCTCTGACCATTACTAGCGAATATTACTGCTTTTCAGAGCAATAGTGCCTTTATAAAAAGTTGTAAAACTTCAAATAAAATTTCTTACCACTTCATTGATAGTTTACAAGTTATGGCACAGAAAAACGATGTGGTTTTCTGCTATTTGCAAAAGTGTTGGGTTTTCCCTGAAAAGTTGAATTGATCATGATTGTTAAAATATTTTAAACAAAATAAGTTTTACACAATTGAAAAGACATACAGACATACACTATTATATTATTATAATCTTTAGTTCTTTATATTTAATATCAGTTTTGTATGATTTCTTTTTTATTTAATGACAACTTTACAGCTGTATATGCTCCGGTTTCTACGCCATAGCTTGTAAATTATAGATCTAAAAAGAAATTTTACCAATACAGAAATGGTAGAAAAGTACTATGTCCTACAAATTTGCTCATTTGCTTTATAATGAGATATAAGAAATCACTTTTTTAGCAGAATTTTATTCCAAGAAGTTGCTTCTGAAAAGAACAGGCTTCCATGGTGTACTCCCTGACAGGGCTGCAAATTTTGGATTTTTACTACGGCTCCAAAAGTACTATAATTTCCAAAAACAAACTTTTTTGACTTTTTGCATGCTCAACCTACCCGTCAACTTGATTTAAAACTGAATTACCAATATATGAGATGCATTTATTTTAAGAGTGGTAAAAAAGTCACTTAATGAGTTTTTGCATTAAATAGGGTATTCTGGTCATGTCAAAATTTAAGCAGATATTCGGTTTAACCTATTGTACAATTTATGAGGATTCATAAAGTTAAGCTATGAGCTTTTTGATTTAGTTTTTCTATGAGATAATTGCAATTAAAAGTGCATTTCGTTTGAATTCACCGACAACCCTCGGAAATACACGATGATAACCGATCCCTAGTAGCGGTGGCAACAGCGGACAGCTCTCGAACAGCTGATCGGCCAAGTTGACGGTTGGCGACCCTGTTGTTTGACAACGAATAAAGGTAACTTTTTTGTGAGATGATTTGATCATTGAAACTTGAAGCCAAACATTTCTCATCTCGCTAGTCGGCAATGTAAAGAAAATCTTATCAGGAGTTTCTGTTCTACTGCTGTTACAGCCCGGCACAGAACAATGTCGGCGTTGGAGTTTATACATTTTGAACAAGTGTTTGATATAACCTCAATAACCAAAGCAGGTGTCAACAAACGAGCGATTCTAAACGTTGACACAACAGAAGACAAAAATTTACTACGTGCACCCTAGATATAGCAACGTTGTCAAGTCGCTCACTTTGAGCGGTCTTTGTGACGTCACAAAGACCAATCCTAATTCAAACTTCAAACAACGATTTCTCTTAATTTAAAACAATGTTTGATATTTTACTTGTGAAGTAGCAAACAGTAGCACCCATACTTTGTAAAAAATGACAATTTCAAAAACACCGGAATACCCTATTCACATATATGTAAGTACCACCGTACTTAATGATTTTTTCCAAAAAATTAATCGAGAACGGACGAATTTGAACACCTTCTAATATTATTCCCTTATCAGACACGTATTTATAAGCACATGGGTATAATTATCTCATTTTTCAACAAAATGTTACTTAGTGAGTTTTACCTTTAACCCGACGATATTTTGTCAAAATTTGGATGCTAAAGAAGTTTTGCGACTTTGTCGAAACAACAACAACACTCACAAACAAACAAAATATGTTTTTTTTATAACTCAAATTTTATTAAGTACGTAGGCTTTCACGGCCACAATCATTTAGAAAATCCCGGGTTATGCCGTGTGTCAAGACTCGTAAATGCTGACGTTTCGCGAACCACGTTGCTCGCTTCTTCAGAGCTAACTGAATACTTAACAGCCAGAATATTTCTAACGTTAACCAAATGTTTATGGATAGCCACTATTCCTGACTTTATATACACCTGGTACTCTGCAAATTTGGGCTGATACATACAAAATGACGGACATTAAATCGATTAAATATGATATCTACCTTTCAGATTTTGAGTTAAATCCGAGTGTTTATTTTTAAATTTACCCAGCGTAATACTTTTTGCAAAGGACATACGTTTCACCAGCACTACCTAATCCTAACCTCATTTCCCCTTCCATATTCTCCCGTCGCCTCCGACCTGCGTCGACAGTGAGCCGAGATAAAGAGAAAGAGATCGACAGAAAGCTGTCTAAGGTGTTGACCCCCCACTCTAAAGTCACCCACATACCGTCGGACACGATGAAAACCGCCACCAAGGGCCACTGACCGCCGTGCGCTCGAAGAATCCCAAAAAGAAAAACCAAAAAAATACAAAGAGAGAGAGATAGCGAGAACAATAGTAATCCTTATAAAATAATCACATAATGTATATTTGATTTAGAATTTAGAGGTGACGTTGCGTTATTTCTTCTTAGCCATGCGCGCTACCGCTCAGACTTGTCCTTGTCCCTTC
The DNA here is from genome assembly GCA_963966075.1 of Aphodius sticticus. Taxonomy (NCBI): domain Eukaryota; kingdom Metazoa; phylum Arthropoda; class Insecta; order Coleoptera; family Scarabaeidae; genus Aphodius; species Aphodius sticticus. The sequence continues at coordinate 15,334,589 of OZ014509.1, forward strand.
TACTACGGCTGCTACTTACTATTGCTACACGTTTCGCAGCGATTTTATTGGATATCGAGAAGCACCACAGCTCATGTACCCATAACGATATAATATATGTGCGATTGTTTTGTGTTTTGTGACAAAATTGGTCAATATAAAAATTGTTGTTGCAAAACATACCCTTGTTTTATTGTGTTCATTATTAACAATCGAATATTAACGGTTTTCTTATTAGGATGATCAAATTTTGAAATAGGTATAACATTATAAATACAAAAGATAATCTGGTGATCTATGTTTTATTTTCAATTATGTGAAATGAAGACAACACAGTTTTTGATGACACTGGAACAGAGCAATGAGTTAATCTTTTTGCAACTTCAACACCAATTGATGTTGTTATTTAAGTGATATTCTATTTCATATAATTAGCCATCGAGTATATTTTAAAATAAAAGAATGACCAACAAATTATCTTGCGTATTTTTCATTTTAAGCCTATTCAAACTTCTATTGCTCTTCTTCGAAAAAAGAACCTGTTACATAAAGTAGGTAGTAAGTAGTTAGAAATCTTCCTTAAAAATCAACTAAAAATAATAAACATAATAAGATACAAAGAGCACATTAAGACCTTTGTCATACAAGATTTCTTTCTTATGGAAATGTTGGCAAATTGTGACTAAAATGACTTTAAAAAAGTTTTTGTTTTCAATTAAATGTTAATTCTATTCAAGTAAGGTTAATAACTTAATTTCCATATGGCCATCATACATAATCATTTAATTACGTATGTGGGTTTTAAATATTGAATTGCATATGCATCAGTGCAAATTTACCTTAACTGCAAGGTTATATGATGGAAGTTTTTTACGTTTTGTTTAAAATGGCAAAAGAATTAACTTGAATAGTGCAGGACGAGCTTTGTAATATTTTTTATTGGTAAATGTAATGACTTATGCATTTCTGTTTTTATTATTTAAAAACTTAATACGTTGAAGAAAATTATTAAATTATTTGTTGAAAATGATTTCCTCCTTTGTGTTTCACTCATTTCGCAACAACTTTGATTTAGGTTTTGTTTTTCCGATAAAATCATAACTTTGAATGTTTTTTTTTGTTGATCTATTGAAGCTAAAAGATAATAAAAACATGAAAACAATTTAAAAAAGCGTATTATAACGCTTATATGCAAACACGTAACAGCACTATAAAATCTTAATCTCAACATTTTACTACTTTTACCAAACGTAGATACGACCTCTATGCTTAACACAGCAGTACAATCAACGTATATGCTAGATATAAATCTCAATGTGTCAGAAAACAGTTATTGTTTATTCTTTTGTTTGTTTTGAAAGGTATTATGATTTTTTGATATACTCAATCTATTAGAAAAAGGAAATAAAGAACTATAAGTTATTTTTAAAAAGTATCTTTAGAGGTGTCTAGTACATTAGGTTCAGTTGGTAAATAATTACCAAAACTTTTTTTACATTTTGTCTTCTTTCTTTTAAGTTTTACATCATATGAATCTTTTTAGTTTAGATTTCTCACACTCTTCATTTGTTATTATTGTTTAGTAAACTCATCGAGATAGTATAAAAGAGGAGGAGTCATATGAGCTTAAAATTGGGCTCACTTTATGTCAAATCATACCGTCCGTTGACGAGCCGATACATTATATAGGTTTAAGTGGTTTCTAGTGCGCTATAAGTTTTTTTTTATAACGAATTAGCATGACAGTATGCGATGTAAGAAGCTGTCGCAGCAGCAAGGGTCCTGAATGTAATAAATCAGCGGGAATTACATTTCATCGGTAACTGACGTTAGATGTCAGTCAAATGATAATGAACAGGACCGTATTCAATAAAATTTGACTTAATTTTTTGTTTATTTAACAATTAAATGTAGGTTTCCAAAGATTCCTGCCCAGTAGGAATTATGGATACAGTTTTTAGACCGATGTAACTAGAAGCCGACAAAGTCCAGTGTTGTTTGTTCGAGGCAGTTTACGGATATATGTATAGACAGAACATCACCAAATCGCATCAAATATATTTTATGTCCTACATGATCATAAAGTAATATTTTACATATTAGATACCGGGGCAAAAATAGCTACTTTATGCCCGCGAGGGCATTAAGGATTCTTATAATTGTGGCCATGGTTTATACGTCAGATACATCAAATATTTGACATTGAAATTGTAAATTTTAAATCGTCAATGTCAATTATTGGCGATTAAGGTTATTCTCTTTGACAATTAATTGTCTGCATTGTCACTCAACTCTGAATTGTTTGTATTATAATTCGACTCAGTAGATACGCATGTCACTTGATTACGTCAAAATATTTATTAATATCATTCAAACGGAGGAACAAAACCATCAGAAAAACAAAAATAAATAAATCTGCCAGCATTCGAATGGCCAGTAGGTTACAGTACAAGTATAATACTTATTTTGTACATATTCATTTTCATATTTATGTTACACTTATAAGATTTATTTTACATTATTTGTTATAACCTTAATCCAGAGTATTTTTGTGTTTATTATATATTTTTAATTTCTTTAGTTAAACAAATATAGTTAATATGTGCTATGTTGCACTGTCTGCAATATTACAGAAAAATAATTATAATTAGTCCAGGCCTGGGCAGACCGATCGTTGTATAGTCCCATAAGCCACACCTACTGACGCTGTTTTCTGTATAAGAAAAACGTCGTAGCGTCTCCTTTCTATACTATCTCGATGGGTAAACTAGACCTGTCTTAAAAAAATGTCTGTTACAAATGTCTAGATCCAAAATTATAAACAAAAATTCATTATTTGATACTTACTCCAAAGCTAAAAAAAGGCAAAATGAGTAAGAAAATCTCATCCACTCTCACGAGAAGGGGTCTCCCTATATATTGATTTGACGTGTACTTTTTATTAAAAGAAGAATGAATACAAAACACTTTTCACAAAAATTGACAATTTCTTATTTCTAACTTTGCAGCTAAGGATAGATTTGGTAGATTCTGATTTATAAATATGCAAATTTAAAAGTCACAATTTATAATCTAACTTTTAGTTAGGTGTGTCATTCCCATCTCATCTTTCCTGCTTACAAATGAACAGCAACAAACAAACAAATAAAAAAAACAACAAATGAAATGTACCTAGAAATTGATTCTTTTGTCTCGTCCCGTTAACCTGTTACTGTTTTATGACTTAAGTATATGATTTGGAGAAGAGAGTAGTAGATATTTCTTTTTCCGGAAACCACAACCACACAGTAGATTTTGGTGCACGCAATCATCCTTGTTTGCCGACTGTTAGCTTGAGAAGAATAGAGGCCTGGCTGAGCGTTCAACAGCAGCCGAAAGTTTAGAGAGAGAGAGAGAATGAGAAGAATCGGGTGCGTATGGTGCCTCTCTACCTTCCTTCGACAAAACTGTGTCGCTACCAGACCGAGCTTTAATACTGTCAAATTAGCTAACGTAAGCAGATGAATTATTACTCCTTTATGTCTCTATACCTTTTCTAATATTTATACGTTACTCACTGTTTGTATGTCTATAGCTTCGCTATACATACACACCTCTGTGACGGGTTCTTAACCTCTATCGCTTCTGTTCTTCACCAATAACACACCACTCCTAGCTTTTGCCACACCTGGGTTCTAATACTTACTAAACTAACTTTTAACTCATCGTTCATCACAAATTTAAAAATAGGGTGATTTGCTGGCTTATTTGCAAATTTTTAGGTACAGTTTGACCATAAAAATGGTGAAATGGTTCTAGTTTTTCATAAAATACATAATCAGAGATGATGGAAACATGAAAATGATAAAAATTAAAAATAACTAAACTACACTGTGTAAAAATTAATGAACCACTAAAAAGGCTGGTTCTTATTTGGTCCAAGAATTTTTTTTCAAGCAGTGCCTTTTCAAAATGTGTTTTGACTTAAATTACAATTACAGTATTGTTTACATAGTTTTAATAGTTATTTATGTCACAAGTGCTGAAAGGACGGAATAGCGCGACGAGCGCTATGTAGTTTTCGGCAGGAGTGACATACAACGTTTTTTGTGCTGCTTTTTGAGTAAATATGTACAGTGATCTAAAATGACTGAGGACAGGTTGAATTTCCCGCCAATTTGAATAATAATGATGTTGGCAATAGTTGCAAATGACAGCTGTTATTTTAGTCCAGTGGCGTAGGTGTTCCTTCTTATAAAGGGATTCATTCTCTGATTATAATTAGGTATATTAAATTGAAACTATTAATTGAATTAATTGAAACATATATAGTTTCAACTCAACTTAATTTCCGTGAGGGTTAAATAAATAATAGAATGACATCCTTTATTAACAAATTAATTGGGAAAAAAGATGAAATATCGTTGCAGAGAAACGTAACCCTTACTGACGAGTTCACTATGGTATCTGACAGTGATCGCAACCTGTATCATGCACACATACCATCTTAGTAACACTTAGGGCCGATATATTCACCTATCGTGAAACTGTTCGTCATCTAAACGAAAAGATAAATGGTAAAAATGTGTCTATTCACCTGTCGTTAACGTTACCGTCCGGATAAATACGCTTAACGATCAAATTTATTTAGCGATCGAATGAACCTGCCGTAAACTAATGACGAACACTTTGATTGGTCACAGAGCATGTGCTGAATGTCAAACAAAAAGTCAAACTGGCAAATATTTACGTACGTACGTGGTACTGTATTAATTGATGTCATTATTTAGATAATATGGCCGAATTTGCTGAATTCGTCATTCATACCATTTTTGTATACTTTTGGTGGTCTTTTTTAATTGATGCGGTTAGAAATGGGTCCGAATGAATTTTGGTTACGTTTTGTCAATGTCTATCAATGTCATTTACGGCGCTACATCTAGCGGCAATTAGTCCAAGTATTGATCCAAGTGTTGATTTAGTACACCTTTTTTACCGACATTTGATACTATACTGCCGAAAAACATTCGTTAGCGATGTTTACGTCCTCGTTGCCTGACGATAACTTACAGATCGGTGAAAAGACAGAATCATTTTTAACGCGAACGTTCGCGTAATCTGTTCGTTGGCTAACGACAACTTTGACGATAGGTGAATATATCGGCCCTAAATAAGTTCAAAACTGTAGCGGGAAATTCAACCTGTCATTTTAGATCACCCGTATTTTAAAAAAAATTAAACAATGGTTATATATCTGTATAGGAAATGTTAGGTTAGTACCGCTTTGACAAAACGTCAAGTTTATAAAACTAGTTCAAATTCTGACAGATTTATATTTGTTCATTACACTGTAGATGCGTAGCAACATACTAAAATAAAACTACACTCATCGCTATACTTTATTTACAATTTTGTCAATATATCGTTTTTGGAATTAGATATAACAACGAGTTGATATTCCTTATCAACAAATAATCAAATTGGTGATCTTACTTTATTTGAAATTTGTATTTTGTACTTTCCCGCACTAGAGCAGCAATGTTCCATAGCGGTTCTCCAACCTCTGACGAAATCAGCTGTTTTCGAGTGTGACAGCACAAAAAATAATATTTTGGGTTGCTACAAGATGTTGAAAATTACTTTTCTCTCAGTTTGACATGTATAGTAAAAAGTAAACATTTGTCGGTGATTAAACGATGCACATGCCAACTGTGGCTGAATATAAAGTAGACGTTTTCAATAATTTTCTTTGTGCTAGATAGAAAACCAGACTCAAATGTCAGTAGCGTGATTTTGGCAATCTTTGAGAGCTTTTAATTTTCTTTTGTAAGTTCACAAAGTTTGAATATTGAAACATTGAATTTAGAAAGAAAAAATAAACCTGCACCAAAAAATGCCTAAACCAGAACCAAAAAATACCAAAGTACTTCAATTTAAACAAATTTGTTATAAGGCAATTTTGTTGTAAAACAACAATTAAAAACTTGTTACAGTTTTCCGTTACTTTTTATACATCCTATATATTGGGTGATCCTTATCTTAATTTGTTTATGCAGGTCCTTCTCAATTTGTTCTATAGTATCCATACTTAATTCCTGTGAACTTTCAACAACTTCATACTTAGCTTTTGAGAGAAAAACAGTATTTTTAAGCGTTTTTTATAATGATCTATATAAAGGAAGAAATTGAAAGGGGAACTTTAAAATTTTCAAATTAAATACCAACCACCATACTGTATGAAGTCAGCCAAAACGTGTGATTTTTTTAAAGAGAAAAGAGGTGAAACCAAATTACTGCTCTGTCCATAACATAAAAAGATATGAAACATGACAAATGAATAACAACGTATTCTGATATGCTTTAACCATAGAATCTGAATCTCAAGTCAGAAATTGTAGAGTTCACTATAGTTTCTAAGAAAACCAAATGTAAAAGAAAACATTTTCTAAATTTGTTGGCATCGATTTTCTCAAAACATACCTTCAATTGTACAAAAAATGGCATACCAGAACCAGTTTTCTTCATTTTTTGTTTGTTGTTTGCCAATTCTTACTGATACTTGTCTTTTTGACAGTTGGTAGCAACCTCCAAATGTTATTTTAAAATGATGGAAACATATTGTACTTGTTTTTCAGGTTATATTTTAAAATGGTAGAAAAAAAACTTGTTTGGTCTAAATAAGAACCAGCCTAATGTAAATGCTGAAAGCTGAAATTTGAATAAATATTTCTATCACAGTCTTAGCACTGAGAAATTAACCTACAATTTAACAAAAGAATCGTATGAGCGTTTGACAGAAAATCTCCTTTGAAATTATGATAAATTTTTAGTGATGCTTTAATTTTTAAGTAAGTAGTGTAGGATTTTCCCTTAGCCTTGCTTTTTTTTTGTCAAGTTTTCCGGTCTATCAAAATATACCATGATCGAAACAAAGTTGACGTTTCCAGTTAAATAGGAAATGCAAGAAAAACTAGAAAAGAACTATTTATGTCAAATAAACTTTTCCAAAAACTTGCCCTTGTGTCCAAAGTTTGCAAGGAGGCTAGAGCAAAACACCCTCTGTATCTAACTGGCTGCTACAGCACATTATTTCTGACTGTACTAAATAAGAAGCCTTGAAGACATTTACAGCATATTCAAAAGTATGCACTGAAACAGAATTTGAAATCACTTTCTCTGCAATTTTTTCAACTAAATTCATTATAAACTTTTTATTTTCAATACAATGTACCAAGTTGCTTTTTATTGAACTATTTATCTACTTTTTGCTAGCTTTTGGCTTATTTTCGAAGAAAATTTAAATCGTTAGTTAACAACATGCATTCCAAATAAAATGTTTTAAACATGTGTAATTCCTTTTTTGTCTATTGAATCCTAATACCTCTGTTATAACCAATATGCTTATTGTTTGTTTGCAAGTTTATTCGTTATCAATAATCCAAAAATCTATAATGCAAACATTTTATTTGTTTCTGTATTACATAAAAGGACATCTGACATGACCTTTCCAAATTTATAAATTAGGTGTTTTATCTATAAAATTAGGTCATGGTTTAGATACCTTCTGTTGCAGTCTAAAAATAGCATTTCTAGCAACAATTGACCCACATGCACTGTATGTGGGTAGTAAGCTGGTTAGTACAGTCAAAATATTGTAATATCGACTACGAGAATAACATGAATGATATCTGTGTAGATTTTTTCTCTGTAACTAATTCCATAACCTCATTTTAAAAATGAACTTCCAAATTCCTTACTAACAGATCGCAAAAGAATATCTACTAATTTTTGACACGTTCAAAGACTAACGCCAAACAAAGGAAGAGATGATTTTACAATATTGTTTGTAAAATTGTATTTTATGTCTGATCTCCTGGCGTGAAACAAACTTTTAATTTTGCACTACACAAAAAATTCCTAGGTACATTTTAATCATTCTAATGAATTGTATAAGGAAGAACAGGTTTTTCGATGATATCGAACGCTTTATATTTTAGGTTTTTCTTGGGGTCTCATCACGATATAATATCATTTTTATGTTTTGTTCTGCATGATGGGTAAAAAGTTACAACTGCTTGTTTACTTTTGTGTTGTTGTCATAATTTGGGTTATTTTTATAGTCCAGGATATTTGTACAAAAACAAAAAATAAAACAAAACCTAAAAGAAAAGTAAATCTAAGATGAACTGAAGATAAAAAATTATGACATACATTTGAAGATACACTCAGAACCGGTACTGTCAAAAATAAATATGACATTGACGGAATATTAAGTATAAATAACTGTAAAATATGTGGGTTATGCTCGTGTTGTCCTGCGGTTAGTGCCAAATGGGCAGGAGAAAACTATTAATCTTACGAAATTTTAAAAAGCGAAATGCAAAGCAGTGACATTCTTCTTCAATTGGTTTCTCAACTTTTTATTATATACGAGGAACAATACAAATTATTATTATGTTAATTTTTCGTATAAGATATAGATATCTGCTTATTCATAATTTAATTTATTTGCTTATAAAACCTCTCTTGCTATTATGCTAAAACAGTTGATTTGCCAAATGAATTGTCATCAATTTTCAAAACTATCTCAGACTAATGTTCACTGTTTTGTGCTTGCAAATTATTCTAGTTTGACAGAGATGAAAGAGATGTAGTGTCTTGTCAGTGAGAGTTGGCATGTGTTATCAGTTTTTGAACCAACGTGTCACTTTATGAGCTAGCTAATCATGTTGTTAGGCGGAGACTAGAGTTGCCAGATTCTACTTTTTCAAATATATGATACTATGAAAAATATATGCTATGTAAATGTAGTTTGCACTTTGGCATGCTAGTATCAACCTTTATACCAAAGTTCAAAATTATTGATTGCATTTGGAAAGTATTCAGAAATAAATAAACAATAAGTCTTACTAGATATGTATGACTATACTGGATCAAAAAATATTTTTTGTTGGTAAAGTTGGTGAAATGTTAATTTAATAGGGTGCGAAATAAAAATATTATTCTAATGTAACATTTAGGTCTCCCGCACTATTTCACTAATTTAGCTTATTTTTGTAGTCCATGTAAATTATGGTCAATGGTGCTTGGAACTACAAATCTAACAATTGTTTTTTTTATTTGTAACGTCTGTTCCTAACTTGGGATAGAGTATCTGTATGGCAAAGTTTGTCAGAAAATGTTGTCCACTCATGTTTTCATGATTTGAGACATAATTTGTTTTACATTGTTTACAAAGTGTTTTTTTATACTTACAAATGTCAAGATAACTAAACCCTTATTTTGGTAAGAATGTATTAGATTTTGTTAACTCGATATAGAAAGATTTTTTTAAAATACTTGAGGCTCAAAACTGGTTATTAACAATGATTCTAGTCGAAGCAGGCTATGATATCAAATGTAAAGATTTCTGGTTGCCGCTCTATTTGAATAGAATAATAAAACTGTTCTACATGTAAAAGTGAAATTGGTTGCATAACCTATTTCAAGTTTGACAGTTGTTTGTGTATAACGACAAAAATTTTATTAACAATAACATGGCTTACTTCGACCACAATCATTTATAATGACCCAGTGTAGTATATTATAATACAAGTTTTATAAGACAAAAATTGGCGCACGAGTTGTTTTGGACACGACGAACGTAGCGAGGAGTGCCCAAATGGAATGAGTATTATACACCAATTTTTTACTTTGCGATTAATTTTACATAAATTTCGAAAATTGCTGTCATCTTAAAATCTAGAGTAATTTTATTTTTAACAGTTGGTAGTTGTGGTAAAATTCACAAATACGATTCAGGCGAGCCAATAGCGATTGAATTCAACCTTGGAAAACTAAAAGTTACTAAGAGTGTGTGATCTAGTGTTTTCATAACGACACCGAAAGCGGTTTCGTTATGAGTTTATAAAAAATGCAAAGTAGAAAAAGAAATATATGAGATTTGGCAACCCTAACGGTGACGAAAAGTCAAGAGCAGGTCTGGCCATTTCAACTAAGACATTTATGTAAAATCGAATTAAAAGGATGTATAGTCAAATATCATAATTCGTATTGATTGACATATTGGAACAGGAAGTTGGACTCGGAAGTCAAATTCATACATGTAATGTAGGGGTGGAGATGCCCGTGTGGATAAGACCTTCCGAAGTCCATGGTTCAATCCCAAGTTAGGCAGTGATTTAAAAAAAAAAGCTGTCCACACCTAACCTATAAGACATGGGTACTTGACACTAGCCGAATGTATCATTAGTTTCCTTGACAATTGGTGATATTTATTATTGTAATAGCTCATTTAGGTACGGATGGTCAAAAAATGATGACGTAAATGCCAAAGCTGGCCGAAGGAAGTGTGAATCTTCGAAGCAAGTTGCTGTCTAGCAGAAAACATGACACAAATGAGGTTTTTAAATTGAACGTACTTTATTTGGTTTCTTAAGCTTCCTGTTTGGCAAACAATGATGAAATCTTGTGGTTAAAAACATCTTTTTAGTGACACACATAAAGTTAAAATCTGTGTTCATAAATTAAATCTTCCGTCATAAATTTCAATTTGTTGTTTATAGTCAAATTCCGTTACATTATTTGCATATTTCAATTGAAGTTCATCTTATATTTACTTTTTGAACAGCAATTTCTTCAGCTTGGACTTTCTTTTTCTAAAAGATCAATTCATTAAATGTTTGAATTGGCTTTACATTTTCATTCAAATACAACTTTCTTGGACTATAATAATAATAGATCTTTAATTCAATTCGAATTAATTTTGCTTTTGGGATAAATAAAAATGTTTTGTCTGTGGTCGTTTTTTGCATCAAGTTAAAGATGAGCATAGAAGACAGTATGTGTGAGTGATTACAATGAATGCTACCTTAATATTCCTTGCACATCTTTAACTTTCGTTTTTTTTTATTTGACATTGTTGGCTCACAGAATTATCTGTACCCCAGTAGTAAACTGTGATTTACTTTTAGAAGAGGCATTTCGTAAACCTTAATTATAACAATAAGAAATCAATAAAACAACTCATCAGGTATGTTCGTAATTGACAACACAAAACTATTCGTACTTATAGTCGTAGTAATTGCTAAAATTTGCGCTACAAAATTATAGAAATTTTATTAGTGTATTTTGCATGTTGCTTCTCAAATTGTTTGTTTCATCTGTTTCAATGTTATACCAATCTATGTTTCTTCTCTTCAAGCATTTGTTTATTAATTTTTTCTTATTATTTTGCCAATCTTCCAATTTGGTGGTTGAAATGTGTTACTTTTTTTTTCATTTCACAGTCAAAGCCGACAAAATAACCAAAACTCGCAACTGTTTCGGTCCAGTATATCTTTCTAAATCCCATTGGTACTCCTTTTTGGGTCACCCTGTCTATTATTTCCTCAATAATAACCAACTATCCAGTGTTTATACAAAATTTCTACCACTTCCAAAATTCAAAGATGTTGGAGAATGTTACTTATTGTATTTATTTTACATACTTTCTGACAATTTAAACTGTTGATCTATTTTACAAAAAATTAAATATATGGTTGTATCTGCCACAAAAGTTGTATTTTGACAACATACTGAATTGTTTACCATTTCTGAATACAGCTTTCATTCATTTTGCTATATATAATTCATCCCATGTTTGAAACTTCATCGTCAGGCAACATTTGTTATATTCACCAAGAGTACGAATTGTTTTGTGTGGTACAATATGAGTATATCTTAAACGTAAATTTTATTAATGCATATTTGGTCTATATTACGTTTGTGCTTGTAAAATTTTGAAAGAGTTTTAGTTAATTTGTTCCATGCTTTAAGCCATACATCATCATTAGCTATGAAAATGTCAGGCATTTTAATTACTTTTGTTAATTATTTAAAACTACAGAACAATTTAAGGAGGAAATTTAAAGTTTTTAATATTTATTATGCAAAAAGCACATGCATATAGTATTTAGCAATAAATCAATAGTCATCAAAATTGAACAAAAGTATTTTTTTTTTTTAATTTTATGAAAAATGTTTATTATTTGTTTTTAGAAAAACTATAGAGGGATTAAACTAAAGAGTCATTACAATCACTACAATTAAGCAAAAGTTGTTGGGCTCATTATTTTCTAATACATAGTTGCTTTTATTTATACAGGATGTTGTATTTTTGCGTGGTGGAAAAAATATATTTTTTTTATTTATTTATTTTAGTTTACAAAACTTAGCTAATAAATAAAAAAAAATAAGTCTTGAATGTTTTTTTGTTTGCTAACTGTTGTTTAGGGTTTCGTAACAAAACTAGAATTTGAAATTTTGTAGGTGTGGCATTCAAAAAACTGATTTTCGCGAAATTCATGTAAGTGCCAATATTTCGAAAACTAACGACTTTTACTAAGGTATAATTTTGATATTCTGGTGACCTGTATATCATCGGTCAAACTGCAAAACCTCAGATCTGCATTTTTTCCAAAAATGAAATTTTCTGATAAGTATGAGAAAAAACGTATTTTTGGTTCCTTTTCTATTTTATTTTTGCTCTGTATACAGGATGTCTGGTAGGGATATGTTAATGTTTGTTAAATAGGTCTTTAAAACATTACCATACATCCTGTATACAGAGTGCTAGTAAGATATATAGTACCTTATAAATGTGTACTTTATTACTAATCTAATGAAAATTAATAGGTATACGATGTAACATAAATTAATTACTGGCAACTTGGTGGTTGTCACTAGCAAATAATAAACAAGGTGTTTCATTTAACAAAGAAACACAAGGAAAGGCCATTTGAATATATAAAAATTAAAATAAGGTATAATTTTTGTTACGCTAAAATGCAAAATCCTACATAAATTAAAATAATTTTGGGCTGTGATTGACAAACAACTTATGTAAACTATTTTTTTTCTTTAAAGTTAACTAAAAGTATTTATCACTGCTCTGATAATGACTCACCCTGTATGTGCTTTAACGAAAATAACTAAAGATCTATTAAATGTATAGCATATCTTCTTTATTTTGCTACAACAATTGAAACCCCAGATTTATTCCGGCCTCTGTATTACAAAGAAATTGCTCTTAATGTTCCTCAGTGTTTTAACGTACAATAAAAATTGGGGTTACAAACAATTCTGTGAACCACTGTATTATACCTAGCTTCTATTTGAAATTGGAACATACTCCATAGCAGTGCAAAAAATACTGATCTATTTAAAAATGGAGGATGTGTTCAAACAAAGCTTGGTGTATTATGTCAACTTATGTGTCTTCTAACTTATCAATGTGAAACAATCGATTTATTCTGCTTACTTTGATTCTAGGTAATCGCTAACATACTTCACCTGCAGTCTAATTTCCTCACAACGTCCCAGTCACCAACGGGCTTATTGCCGAAAAATAGCAAGGCTTGCTATTCGAGGTCCACGAGAAAAAAAGGAAAACTGAACCATTTTTTATGTTTTTGCGTGGAAGTTTTACGTTCATTTATATAAACAATCTGAGGGATTACAAGCATACTATTTGCATATATATATATATAGTTCGAACTAAATGATAATAATTTTTGATTCGTAATACATACTTTCGTTCTTCTTTTATATACATATATAAATATATAGAATTATAAACACTATAATAATTATCATTAACAATTCTACTTTTAAGTTAAATTTTTTTTTGTTTTTTGCGCGGTGGCTGCGGGCACACAACTTAAGTCCTCATTGTCCACGCTGCCCGTTAAAACATGCGAAGAATGCGTTGTGTATGTGCGAGTGTATACTTACTAAGCGTGCGTTAAAAATATATACTAGAAAATCGATAAAAAAAAAAGTTAAAACAAAAATGAGAGTCTTCTTTCAAATGTGTGAACGTCACGTGTGTGCGACAGTGTTCTTTACAAGTCTGGCTGTACTATTTAATATATTCTAGTTTTTAAGGTTAGCTATTATACAATTATGATATCTGTGTAATTAAACAAAAAAAAAAGAAAACAGCAAAATGAACAAGTGTCGTCTCAAGTGTGTCGTAGGTTGCGTCGCTCGATATAGCGCGTATATTTATTAGTTTTGCCCTCGTCCGTCTCTCAGTTACGATGTAAAAGGCGCAAGGGCTTCATCGTGTGAATCCCCCAGTAGATATCTGGCGGGAGGCCACAAACGAAACAAAAAACTTACAAACAAAACAAAAACTAGAATGGTTGTTGTAAATTTTAAAAATTCTACTTGTACATATATATATGATAATTATTAAGAATGTTCGGGTATATTCTACTGAATATTGAAACAAGGGTTTTTAATTTAATGCGTGTTTGTAAGATATCATATTTTCTTTTTTTTTTTTAATTAGAATGCTGTTTCCTTTTTTCCGAATACAGAGAGTTGTATTAGTTTTTTCGTATATGTAAAGTTCTATCGGAAGGAAATTTGATGGGCCGTGAAGGCGCGTGAGACAATTGAAACATGTGACGTTAGTTATTTAAAAATCGCGCCAGGAGTCATCAAATTTCCTGGGATAGCGATGTGTATGCACTCACTAAAATGACCTATCTGTATATATACAATCGTTTCTCCGATTTTGAAAATGTACATTTTTTATTTTTATAAAATTTATGTTCTTTCTGTCACACGAATAAAATTACGATGTTAACAAGTTGTTTGAAATACGTCTTACTATATTATATATGAAAAAGAATTAAAACAAACAAATTTCTAAATTATATCTAATAAAATATGTGTATATCGAATAAGAATGTTCATTTACTGATAATAAGTTAATAATTTCTGTTCTTAATGATTATTCTTAATATAAGGTATACAAGCATGAGAGTTTTAACAAGAGGTAATCGAAGTATTGTAAATTGAATAATCGATTGGATAAATGTTGCAGTTGAGCTAAATGTGCAGCTTTATTTGGTCGTACGAATTTTCGAAAACAAACAAAAAAGTCTTTGTTTCCAGAAACAACGTTTGTGTAGATATATATAAATATACACTTAAGAAATACATAACATCTCATACTTACCTTCCTTTGTGTGTACATAGTTTTCTTATGCAGTGTAAGAACAACTAAGTTTTGCAATAGATTACGGAACTATGTGTCCGTCGTTATATTTTTATGTTCAACGTAAAAAGTCCATGGTTCATTTATTGTGACGGAACTGTTGCCACAAAATGTAATAGTTTCATGTATAATAAAAAAATAAAAATTTTCAAGAACACCAATTTGTTTTTTCTACGACTGATTCCTCAACATTGATTGCTTTTAAGATAGAGATGCTTTAATACTATTGATATTTATTCAATGAACAAAGGTAAGTACAAATAATTTTTATCTATGACTTAGAAGAATTAATTTGATATTGTCAATTTTAACATAGTAAGATTCAACCTTCTATTACAAGGTTTCAATTAATCTGTTTGCATTAAGCCTTCCATTAAAATTATATTGATTATTAAATAACCGAAGACTGGTGCTTTATGGTAGCCATGGAATATTAAGATATTTCAAACTCTTTGAGCATTTCACGATTGGCGCAATAATTATAGCGTGGGTTATTTTTGCATTTTGGTGGTAATAGACGGGAGCCTTAAGAGTGCTTGGAGCATTTCGAGAATAGTTCGAGATTTCGAGCGGTCGCTGATAACTGCCTACATGCTCAGTAATTAAACAACATGTCCTCTAGGGTGGTTCAAAAATGCATTGCAAAAATTTTTGTGATGATAGAAGGCAACGATCCCCCCAAATCGTTTCCAATCCAAAAAAAGTGGACACATTTTTTTTTCTTCGAAATTTAGATTTTTAATGGTGCCTATCGATGCATCAAATTTACATAAGAAAATGCATGGGAAAATGGCATTTCTTGGTATTTTTCGAATAATTGTTCGGGGTTTGGGAAAACTTAAGATTAAAGTTATAGGACTTGTAGAGGACTTTCCAATGAAGAATTTGAGGTATTACATATATGGCGTTGACGCCCCCAACCCACCCCCACAGTGCCCTGAAAACTACCGTTAAATGAAAAATGTACATTCTTCAGAAAATTTACCCTTCTAATCACTTCATTCTCGTTTTTCTCATAGAAATCATTACTATAAATCTAGTTGAACGTTTATAAACATTTGTCAGGTAATTTCCATTTGTTTAAACAAATTCCATTTGTTTAAATAATTCGCTTTTCTCGAAATTCCGTCGACCATCTGTTTTCCGAGTTCGAAATGACAGTTTATAATCTTAGAGTGACATTATTCATGAAACAAATTCTTCCTATCGTTTAAACAATCAATGATTATTAATTTTCAACTGTTCTAATTATGGTAGAAGTTAGCTTTTTTGTGAAATTAATTTATAAATTTCATGTTTGAGGTATCTTGCCTTTGTTATTAGCTAACAAATCCATATTTGTTTAAACAAATTCTATTTGTTTAAACAAATTCCATTTGTTTAAACAATTTTTTTGCAATTCTAACATTCATTTTTAACATCGGTCTGGTCAACTGTTATTGTCAATAAAATATTATTCAAATGCATAATGGTGATATACAGGTGGTATGTAAATTTTAAAATACATTAAAAATTACAGGAGAAAGGTATTTGTCGGGCAATTCCGTCATACGAAGATCGAAGAAGCAACCGTAGACACGTGTTTCGGACTATTAGTCCTCATCAGTACGGCATAGCCAAGGAGCAAGATGGACACTCTATGGAAAAACACTCAAATGAATCCCTATAGGGGGTGACCAATGTCGCCAATTTGGCGCTTCAGTCCCAACATCTTCAGGATTCGAAGACAAGAAGTGACGTCGCGCCGGAGGTGACTGGTACACCCCAGGTACACCATAGCCCATGGAAATTAAAGGAAAGCTGGTTAATCGTGTCCATCTTGCTCCTTGGCTCCTGATGAGGAGTAATAGTCCGAAACACGTGTCTACGGTTGCTCCTTCGATCTTCGTATGACGGAATTGCCCGACAAATACCTTTCTCCTTTATATCTCACCGTCGATTAACCAACTTTCCATTAAAAGTTACAGCCACAACCTGGATTTTAACCAGGGACCTGGGACCTGGTTCAAATCATTATTAAGTAAAATATTATTATTCGAAAAAATTCAATTGATTTAAAATCCTTTTTTCGGGGAATTGGGGAGTACATTTCTTTTAAAAATATTAAATTTCCTTAGGGTCGATCTTACAAGTGTACGTATAAGTAATGGAATAGTTATTCCCAGTATAAATAGTGCTATTCAGCCTCCCATTGGCTAAAATATTTGTGTTGTCATAGTAATAACAACTTATACTGGTATTTATACCAATATTTAGTTATACCATGGTATAACGTGCTTTGTAAGATCGGCCCTAAGTCAACCAATTTTATTAATCATATTCTTTCTGCATTTCTTATTCTTATTTCTTACCACTGTGTGTCGCAAGATAATGTTGATTTGTTGCTGTCTGGAAACTGTTCCCTGTAGTCTAATTTGATGAAATATTGAAAACGAATAATATTTTATTATTTAAACAATGGAAATCATCCAAAAATATAAATGATGTCACTTGAGAATAACAGTTAGCCAGACCGATCTAGAAAAAATAATTTTAGATGAATTGCAAAAAAAGAATTGTTTAAACAAATGTGGGTTTATTAGATAATATAGGCAAGATATCTCAAACATGAAATTTATAGGTTAATTTCTCAAAAAAGCTGAATTTTCTACCATAATTAGAAAAAAGTTGAATATGAATAATAATTTATTGTTTAAACAATAGGAGGAATTTTTTAAATTAATAATGTTACTCTAAGATAATAAACTCCCATTTCGAACTCAGAAAACAGAATTCAGACGGATTTTCGAGAAAAACGAATTATTTAAACAAATAAAATTTGTTTAAACAAATGGAAATTAACTGACCAATGTTTATAAACATCCCACTACACTTATAATGATGATTTCTATGAGAAAAAAGAGATTGAAATAAGTAGAAGGGTAAATTTTCTGAAAAATCTACATTTTTTCATTTAAGAGTAGTTATCAGGGCACTGTGGGGATGGGTTGGGCGCTTCAAATCCATATGTATGATAGGTCAAATTCTTCCTTGGAAAGTCCTCTGCAAGTCCTATAACTTTAGTCTTAAGTTTTCCCAAACCCCGAACAATTATTTGAAAAATACTAAAAAATGTCTTTCCCATGCATTTTCTTATGTAAATTTGAGGCCTCGACAGGCAACATTAAGAATCAAAATTTCGAAAAAAAAAATACGTGTCCACTTTTTTTTTTGATTTGGAAACGATTTGGGGGGATCGTTGCTTTCTAAATAAAAATAGCCAATTTGAACCACCCTAATGTCCACGTGCTCACTTTTAAAATTATACATTTTGATAACTCAAAATAGTTTTAACTTCAACAATTCCATGAAGAAGGTCTACAACACTGTCTAGATACCTATATTCCTTTTCCACGTCATTTTTTATGTCCGGGGGATTGTTTAATATATATGTCAGTGTTTGGTTAGAAGTTTTTAGAAAAACTATAAAATCAACACCTCAAGAAGCGAAGTCTCCAAGATAAGAAGACCATCAAGGAAACAAGGGTACTAAAGTAGAAAGTCAATTTCAATTAGGGGAATGGTTGGGTTGGTATATTCGATATAACAATTTCAACAAACATCGAGTGCATATATTTATAACTGTGCAACTCCACAAGTACATAGAGTGTAATGAAAAATTTGAATCTAGAAATAAGTACATTATCATCACAGTGTGTTATTGACTGCTCGACACTATTAATTTAATGCACTCAATAGAATTTCCTCGGGGTGCTCACTCTTAATTGAGAAACCTTCGTAGTTGGCAAACTCTACATATTCCTCGCTAGCTTTGCAGATGTCGTTGCAAAACTCTGGATCTCTCGCCTTCAACGGTGGTTCTACTTCCTCCATTTCTATGAAGAACTTTCCAGTCACTCCGTCCAACGTTCGACTCATTGCAGCATGCGCAACAGGTTGCGCAGCTTCAAATGGACTCTGAAACACATTAATCATAACAATTAATCCGGATTTACCCCACAAAATAGGGACCTCCACAAACTTAAAGAAACAAAAATTTTCTAATTAAAAGAATTAATAAATTAAGATCAAGAAAACACTATACCTAATACAGGAAATGTTCAAAGAATGTATTTCTCCGAAAAAACTAAAATAATCAGGTTTTGGCTTTGTTTTTCGCCAACTACAAGAAACGTATATCGCTGCATGCAAGTAGGTAACAAATCATAAAAAAACTAAGTGGAAACGGATTTGACGATTGGAAACCCTCAACAGAACGTATTATTGCACATAAAAACTCTAAAAATCATCAACAAAGCTAGGTATCACAATGTTGGCAAAAGAAGGGTTGCCCAGGGACGAATTTTAGCGAAAGAAGAAGCAGGGCAATGTCAATACTGGCTAAAGATTTTGATGCTAGTTGTAACTACAATAAAATTTATTTTGGAATGTGGGTTAGCTTTTAGAGGAAATGATCATTTGATTGGTCCACCGAGAAATGGTAATTCTCTGGGTATTCTGGCATTGTTGGTACAGTACGATCCATATCTCTGAATGCACTTAAAATTTGCTGATGGTTTTGATGAGTGAGAAATGTCCTCAATGAAATTACGAGATCAAACAAATCAAAATATTATTAAGTGGCATCACTTTAAATGGAAGGATGTGTTCAAAAGGAAAGATTTCTTACTTTCATTTCAAATTGTGACCACACTGGTGCTGAGATGGCAAAATCTCGACTTGAATTTTTAGACTTTCGTAACACTGATATTCGCAAAGGTCGTGGTCAATCGTATGACCACGAGCTCAAATACGTGGCGAGTATAAAGGAATATAAAAGAGTGCAAGCTCTAATCCTAGTGAAGAATGAATTATCTAAGTACGAAGCTTATTTTCTAAATGATTTATCTATTCGTAGCTTGCTGTGGCTATTCTTTGAATTTTGTTGGTGTGATGTTAAGAATGTCGTGTAATAAGTCAAACCCAGTGATGGAAGATTTTATTGCAATGTGCAGATCGGAATCTTGTTGACCGTAGCAGAAACCAGCGAAAGCAAGTTTTGTACACTGTTTCGGGTAATATTACCGAGCACATGTTAATTCTTATGGGTAATATTACCGAGCACATGTTAATTATTATGGTTAATATTACCGAGGTTTAAGCGAAATTACAGTTGCTGTCTTGTAAAATTGCAAAAATGTTCTGTAAAATTGCGATGATAATGCTGTAATTTTTATATGGCCCTACTGATAAACTAATATTCCTTAAGAAGTTAGAACCGTTTAAAATACGGTTTTATTAACATACAAACAAAAGTATTTTTTTAAGGCAAAAGAAATATGTCCATATGAAAGAATTTACTCACATCACAATAACATTTACATTATGAAAACAGAAAAGTGTTCATGTAGATTCTAGAACAACGATTTCTATATTTTCTTTTAAAGTTCATCTCAAGTAGGAATGATTAACCTCTCCCCCAGAAGTCCTGATCTTACCCCTAATAGTCACGTTCTGTTTGGCTACCGTTCGGATCCCTGATCGGACCTTTGACCTTCTGCATGTACATCAACGACTTACCACAGAGCGTACCAGGCCATGTCGTTCTATTTGCCGACGACACTACCCTTGTCACAAGCGACAAAAACATTGAAGAACTCAACAGCAAGGCGTTGACAATGCTCGAAGAAGCAAAAACCTGGTTCGATCAAAATGGCCTGACCTTAAACGAGGCCAAAACCGCTCACATCACGTTCACCAATAAACGCAACACCACCATTGGAAAGACATCAGCCAAACTGCTAGGAATAACACTGGACACCCGTTTAACATGGAAGAACCACGTAGAAGACTTGCTGCCAAGGCTTGCAACTTCCCTGTATGCAGTTCGCAGAATAAGGCAGATTGTGGGGGTCGAGGCTGCACTTGTAGCGTACCATTCGCTGTTCCATACAAAAATGTCATACGGCATCAGACTGTGGGGAGAGTCAACACATGCTGCCAAAATCAGCGTTCTACAAAAATCAGCACTAAGAGCTATTGCACATGCACCACCAATGACTCATTGCAAGCCCCTGTTTAAAAAATACAGGATTCGGACCCTAGCCAGTGAGTATTTATATAACCAACTGATGAGAGCTTACAGAGAACTCGCAAAAAACCCAAGAAGATACCATTCAACATCTCGTAATCTGAGGAACCAGAACCAGCTCACCGTTCCATACCACCGAACCACCTCGACAGCTGCCCAACACCGATATCTTCACCTGATGAATGCCCTTCCAGAAGTCTGGTTTGGAAAGTCGCCAAAGCAGTTCCAGCAAGACTTGAGGGCTCTGCTTTATCAAGAATGCTACTACACTGTTCAGGAATACCTTGACCACATGAGTGGCAGCTGATTCTTTATATATTTTTTATTGACAATTCACAATACTATGATTGCAACATTTTGTATTTTTACCATTGTATTTTATATGTATTTTGTGGAAATAAATTGAATTGAATTGAAATTGAATTGAATCAATGGACATGGTCTACCAACATCTTTTATTTTAAATCAGCTCGTAGAGAACACATTGTATATCTTAAACCGTTCCGCATGTTTAACTTTTTTATGTTTTTAATTTTTTTTTGTAAAATTGTACAAAGTAAACCAAGAGCGGCGATATCGTCCTGCTTCCATGAATCTATTGTAAAAATAGAAGGATTTAAATGTATGTGTGTGTGCTTTAAAGTAGTGAACTCCAAGGTTGGACCAAACTACTTCCCAAAAATGGGTGATATAAGTAAAATCCGCCAGAGGTGAAGATTACTCATAGATTTCAGCTGTTATTTTCGACATATGTTACAGATTATATCTAAATATTGACGTGTGTTAAAACGAAATAGCATCCTTTTCATACGTCTGCTGTATACATAATTTATGACCAATGATAGTATTTTTAGTAATTAAATATTAATCTTTAACGAACTACCTAGTAGGCAACAAAATATACACCGCAATATAACCAATCCACGCGGTACGTCCATATCTTGGTTCGTACGATTTTAAGCGATGAGTCAACTTCACCTCTCCCGGTTTTGCCTATATCTATTTGTTGCATGGTTTTAGATTTTATTAATATTGTCTTCGAGGTGAATTTAGACCGCACGACACAGCAAACTACAGCACCTTCTAACGTCATCTGCTACAACTATTTCCGGGGAATACCCGTGTCCCTCAAATAGGCATCATACCAGATCGGCTCGGTGCGTGCAATACAATTTGTAATAATATGACCTCATATTGACCGGTAAGTACCTAGTTTTATTTAAATAACGAATTAACGTACGATGTCTTTTTGAGGGCCTTTGAATTTCGGTTTTTGTGTTAAAAGGTAAAGTGTGTGTGGTTATTTTTTAAATTGCAGGATTCTTTTGTAAAAATGCCGAATCGCAAAGGGTCAGGAAGAAAAATGCATCCACATGCTAGTTTATTTGAAGATATTGCTTAAAGTGTGTTGAGAAGAAGCAAAATATAAGTGCCTAGCAACCTAATATTAGTTGAAACACACTGTCTGTTTTTAATACTTTTGCTTGTTAGTCACAATACTTATTATACATGCATATACTTCTTCAATAAACCTCTAGAAAACTGTTGTGGACTATAACTTCAATAAAGTGGAAAGGCTCATCGAGTAAAATGTACTTTCTGTTCTAAAGAGACGGCCAAAAATGGAACCCGAATGGCACTACATCTATGAAAATGTAGCTTTGTCAAATAGAGAATCGATAATAATGAAAAACAATGTTTCTGAAAAAAAAATAAATTTTGGAAAAAAAAAACTATACACTTTTTTTTTTTTTTTAAATACATGTTTAAAAAAAACAAAACGTTTTTACTGTACAGTTTCAACTGAACAGTTCAAACAGTCAGTTGATAGCCTCCATGGTTGATAGTGAACGTTTGTGCCAGGCTTGAGAGCGAGAGAGAGAGAGAGAGAGAGAGAGAGAGAGAGAGAGAGAGAGAGAGAGAGAGAGAGGGGGGGGGAGAGAGAGAGAGAGAGAGAAAATTCGAGGACCTAAGCATTTAGGGTATCCACAAGACTGCAGAAAATTTAGTACTTCAAAATTTACAAAATAGTAAGAGAGAGAGAGAGAGAAAATTCGAGGACCTAAGCATTTCGGGTATCCACAAGACTGCAGAAAATTTAGTACTTAAAAATTTACAAATACGATGAAGAGGATAAATTAAAAATCAATTGCGCACGACGATGACACCGAAACGCCTGTCATATTTTTCATTGGTCAGCATAGAGAGTGATTTGCTTCGAGAAATTGATTTCATGGATATCATTTCTGATTTCGACGCGAAGAAATTTCGCAAGGCGTTTCTCGCGTGGGCTTAAACTGACTTTGCTTGGTTTTGATAAAAATTCGTTTTCCAGTTGTCTAAATAAAATTATGTTAAAAGATATTGTTTAATAAACGGGGCCTCCACATCATCCACTTCTGTCTCTAGTAGATGAGTTTGTGCTTCTATATTTTATATTTATTTGAGACATATTCATTACCTTTGCCATTCTTCCAAGGAAATAGTAAATGATCCTTTTCATTCTTAGCAATCTGTCCTCGCCGCGCATTCCGCTGTAGATATTGGTCGGGGCGAATCCGGGATGGATTGCGTTACAAGTAACACCGTCGTTTATCAATTGTTCCGCTAGATACCTGGCGCAGATGATGTTGCAAAGTTTGGAATTGGCGTAGACCATGAAATCCATGACAGGAAAATCCGATATGGTGTTCAGATTGTTCAAACGTAGGTTGTTGAAGTATGCCAATGCGGATGAGACGAATATTATGCGACTTGGTCTCGATTTCTTCAGTAGATCTAAAATGTATATGCACAGGGTTAGTTAGATGTATTTTGAAGCGATTTTATAGAAAGCCGTTATTCGAAATGGTACCAACCGACAAGGTAAATTATGATACTTAAATTAAATCAATTAAATAAATAAATTAACTCTAAAATTACAGAACAAATGTTGAAATAAAGTATGTCATACTCACAGGGATGTAAAAGCGTAATTTGCCGCGTAAATTACCAAATTAATTACCGAAATTAATGGTAATTTACCGATTTTTAATTACCGTAAGTTACGGCTTAAGTTACCGATGTAATTTATCGTCAATTTAAATTACCGATGGTAATTTACCAGTATTTTACCGAAAATTTTAATTACTGTTGTTAATTTACCGAAATTTATAAATTAATTTAAAAACCCTTCCATCGGTACTTGCGTGAATGTACCCCACCACTCCTAAGCAGTCGACAAGTGCACTGTTGTTTGTGCATTGCCTGGGAAGTACCTACGGATGTAAGAGCGTAATTTATCGGGTAAATTACTAAATAAATTACCGTAATTAATGGTAATTTCCGGATTTTTAATTACTTACTTCAGCGGAGCCAATAATGCACATTTTAAATCAGAAGCCATCTACCTACTATCAAATTCATGATTTAAAGAAATCTTCTGGTGGTCCGGATAAAATGTGATCATTGTTTGTGAAACCGGGCGTTGCCGTTTTGTCAGTAGGTGATAAATTACAGTATTTTATACTATAATTATACTGTTAGATTGTCCATTTTATAAATTGCTAGTATAAAAAGTATTTTTATTGTTGTTCCTGCTTTCATTTTAATAATGTATTACTACTATTAAATCAGGAAAAGCATCAGCGATTGGTGGTTATCTACAATATAATGACTTATAAGGCTGTACCCATGGAGGAGCTGTACCCATTTTTTTTACTTTATCATACATACTATGATAAAGTATTGTAATCGTGCCAAAAAAAAATTAGGTTTTAGCGGAAATATGCCTTTTTGGGTCCCCTGGACATTTTTGACCAAGGAACAAAGAATGTCTGTGTATGGATATCTATGCGTGTGTATGTGAGTGTGTGTATGTGTATACCCGTTCTTTTATGGCAACGATTCCGGAGAAACTACGAAAGGTATCGGGACGAAACTTCATATTTAGAAGTTTCATGACTAAACTTAGAGTTGAAAAGGTTTTTGTTCAAAAAGGTCCAAAGGAACTGGATGTTTACTCTTATCATTTTTCAAGGATTTTGCAAATGAGCCGTCATTTCTGTAATTTCGTCAAAATAGCTAAATAATATTAAAGTAGAAGAAATTCTGAATAATTTATGTCTATAACATCTTTTGGTAAAATTAATAGTTTAGCGGCATGAGCAAATTCTATTTGATCGAGATCGATCGTGTCAGCATTAATATAAAACTAGTAAGAAAATTATCTTCAGCCGTGGTGAAGTTAAAATACCCCACCGTAATATATTTTAAAAAAAGTGAACCGATTTTGCCCATTCACGAACCCTTATAACTTGTCGATATATCTGTCAAATCCTGGCTAACTAATTTTATTTTAATGCAGACACGATCGATCAAGATCAAATAGAATCTCATGCAGCTAAACTAGTACCTTTATATATAGTATGATAAAGTCATGTGCCTAGCCACATCAGATTTTTTTAAAGTGATAGTGTTGACCAAAAAGTTCTACTTACGAAGGTACTGACCATTCCCAAATTTCTTAATAGCTGTTTTTTTTCCTTCATAGTTTTCAGTTTACCTCAGTTAGTAAAATCTGTCAGAAGACGATATGAAGAAATTCGTTACATTGTGAAAAACAGTTTGTTTTTGAGGGTACCACTTTTGTTTCCGTGTTTGCAAGTAAAGAAATTCCAATACAAGTCCACATACTTACTATGAAAGCAATTAAAAAATCTACCAAAATGAATAAGAACTAGGAAGAAAATTATCTTCAGCCGTGCTGAAGTTAAAATACCCCCCACAGTATAATATTTTTAAAAAATGAGCCGATTTTACCCATTCACGAACTTGTCCTTACTTTTTAAGAGATGAGCTTTTATGCCAAATTTCAGGTCAATTACTTCAAAACTACGGCAGTTATCGTGTACATAGACGGACAGACAGACGGACATAGCTAAATCGATTCAGTATTCAATTCTGATCAAATCCAGATATATAAGTCTATATCTGCCACGCCTCGTTACGGGTGTTACAAATGTTGAATCAAACTCAATATACCCTTACCACATTAAATGTGGAGGTTATAACTAGTTAGCCAGAATTTGACAGATATTTCTAATGACTGTCAATATAGTAGCAATATATCCTTCAAATCCTGGCTAACTAGTTTTATTTTAATGCAGACACGACCGATCTCGATCGAATAATAAAATCTCATGCAGCTAAACTATTAATTTTATATATTGTATGATAAAGTCATGTGCCTGGCCACATCAGTTTTTTTACATAACTTCCTGTAATCGGTAAATTATCATTTTGAATTACCCGGTAATTTAAGAAAATATAATTTACGAATTGCAATTAATTACGAGGTAATGTAAATTTGAAAGTAATAATTTCAATTTCAGCGGTAATTTACTGAAAAAATTAATTACTGAAATTTAACATCCTTGGTCAGATTGCTGGTCAGATAGTTATCTACAAAATAATGACTTTTATCTACGACTCACATATAATAAGTTCATTGCATACGTATCCATGATTATAATGACACTAGCGTTGTATAATAATGACAGTTCGTTCAAATAATGACTTCATTATTTGAACGAACTGTCATCATTATACAACGCTAGTGTCAAAGTCTGTCAAAACCTACGTGGATGACAGTTATGTGACAGTTCGCCTCGCCATCATTGACAAAAACATTTAAAATATTTGATATAAAATGGAATTTATGAGTCGTAGATAAAACGTCGTATTCGACTCGCACACAACGGATATAAATCGCTGGGATGAAACATTCTTCTTAACATAAGTAGCATTCATAACCTACAGTGATCGGTATTAACGCCGGTTTAATTTAACATTTTGAATTTTGAATGGGGTATTCCGATGTTTTTGAAATTGTCATTTTTTACAAAGTATGGGTGCTACTGTTTGCTACTTCACAAGTAAAATATCAAACATTGTTTTAAATTAAGAGAAATTGTTGTTTGAAGTTTGAATTAGGATTGGTCTTTGTGACGTCACAAAGACCGCTCAAAGTGAGCGACTTGACAACGTTGCTATATCTAGGGAGCACGTAGTAAATTTTTGTCTTCTGTTGTGTCAACGTTTAGAATCGCTCGTTTGTTGACACCTGCTTTGGTAATTGAGGTTACATCAAAAACTTGTTCAAAATGTATAAATTCCAACGCCGACATTGTTCTGTGCCGGGTTGTAACAGCAGTAGAACTCTGTGAGTAGAACAGTAACTCCTGATAAGATTTTCTTTACATTGCCGACTAGCGAGATGAGAGATGTTTGGCTTCAAGTTTCAATGATCAAATCATCTCTCAAAAAAGTTCCCTTTATTCGTTGTCAAACAACAGGGTCGCCAACCGTCAACTTGGCCGATCAGCTGTTCGAGAGCTGTCCGCTGTTGCCACCGCTACTAAGGATCGGTAATCATCGTGTATTTCCGAGGGTGGTCGGTGAATTCAAACGAAATGCACTTTTAATTGCAATTATCTCATAGAAAAACTAAATCAAAAAGCTCATAGCTTAACTTTATGAATCCTCATAAATTGTACAATAGGTTAAACCGAATATCTGCTTAAATTTTGACATGACCGGAATACCCTATTATCCGGTAATTTAAACCAGCGTAATTTACCATTTTGAATTTTTAATTACTCGGTAATGTAAGCCAACGTAATTTACCATTTTCAACTTCTATTTACGTGGTAATTTAATATTTGAAATTAATAATTTTAGTTTCAACGGTAATTTACGAAAAAAGTTAATTACCGTAATTTAACAT
Organism: Aphodius sticticus; assembly: GCA_963966075.1. Lineage (NCBI taxonomy): Eukaryota > Metazoa > Arthropoda > Insecta > Coleoptera > Scarabaeidae > Aphodius > Aphodius sticticus. The sequence goes on from OZ014509.1 coordinate 15,362,432, forward strand.
CCCTGCATACTCCTGAATCATTTCTAAATAAGTTGTATGACTATCAACATTTTTTGCCGCTCGGTGTAAGCATGAGCGCGAGGGAAGTGAAAAAAAGGTACCGGACTTTTGCATTTTAAAATTAGCGCTCTTTTCCGATTTTTTCCTCTACGGTTTACCGCAAAAATTTTATTTTTTTTTTGTAATAGAGGTTGTAAACAAGATTTTGATGGAAGCGGATAAGTTAGTAACGAAATGTTACCACTACGTATTATAAATTTCGTGCAGTGCGCACTACATCAATCGCGATAAGGTTAACTCAGACAGTATCGGCAAATATCAACGTGAAAGATTTCGGAGTTCTAAGCGCAATTTTGTTTAGTATAGATTTTAAGTGATTTGGTATATTCCGCTGAAACATCAACCACCATTTTATCAAATTAATTCATCTACTATTTATGTTGATTCATGGGAGCACAATATGATTGTATAGTGTCAAGTAAATTTAAGGTGATTTTCAGATTATCCTGTATCAAGCCACACAATTATTCTTGAGTCTTGGCATAATAGTTACCTTTCATGAGATTCGTCAACAACCACGGCCCAAAATGGTTAATTTGCATCTCCTTCTGCAAGAAGTCCTCAGTATAGGTATGCCGTAATCCTCCAACGCCGGCATTATTGATCAGAATATCTAACCTATCTTCGGTTCTGTAGAAGTCATCAGCAAATTTCCTGATGGAAGTTAGCGATGAGAGGTCTAGGTAACGAACATGGACATTTTCGTTGAAAGTTGCATTGACAATCGCTTCTCTAGCATCGAACGCGTCTACCTTATCAGCAATGATGACTTTGGCGCCTCGCGAAGCAAGGATTTTGGCAGTTTCGAAGCCAATACCTATAGATTTTTTAGGTTAGAGCACGAGATTGACAACTTGAAATGTGTTAATACCTGAGGTGCCGCCAGTCACGACAGCCGTTTTGCTTCCTAAGTACGTCGTACTGAGGCAATTCCTATGTGGTATTATAGCTAGAAATTTGCGTATTTTATCCATAGTTTTTAAACGATACCATTGACACTCCCATAACCAATATGGCGTTTGCCGTCACCAACTCATGGCTATACTGTTTTTTAATTGGGATAGTGGGTTGTTTAAAACAAAAACGAAAACACGTAGGCCATGACTTATTAGTGCCAGCTATCATAGAGGAACCAGCTATATACGATGAAAACATGACTGACCTCAAAATCCGCCAAAGTAACTAAACTATCCAGATAATAATTTATCAAATGAAACAATATAAAGCTATATATAATTATAAATGTAATAAATAATTATTATAATAATAATTATAATAATTTTAATTATAAATGTGTTAACCTTGATCAGTTATTAATTAATTACGGATACTAATTTACATGTTTCGGATCGGGCTTTTCCAATTTTAGATTGGCCGAAGAATTCTGTTCGAACTGTGTCGTTGGCAAGAATATTGAATTTTATTTTTGCGCTCCTGCCATGCCGGTTGGGGACCAAAACAAATCTTCTATAAACTAGAGATGTTCGATACGATACGATATTTTTAAGTACCGGCACTTTACATTCCGATACCCGATATTTTGTACCGGTACTATAGCATCCAATACGGTACGATACAATACGTTTTTGGACGATATTGAATTGTATCGCGGTATTTGTTGTTGCCAACAAGTAGCGTACTCTAGCGGCAAGCCAATATTAGTTTATTTTACAAGTGACACTTATTACAACGAAGGAATTTGTATGTATGTGTGTTCGTTTACAGTGTCAGTAAACGATCAGGGATATTCCGACTAAAATTTAACCTAACTTTGGTGTGCAAATCTTTGCGTGCGAAAGTTATGACATCCATTAGCCATCGTGCGTTTTACAAGCAAAATACATACAAACATACCGATGCCACGTTCGTCGAGTAGCGTATGGAAAGTGTTTATTAAAACACGTTGTGGAAAATGCGAACTTTGTAACACTGACGTTAAAATTGCGGAATTTACGACAAACTTGAAAAAAAAACACCTTCAGCCATGGGGTGCTTTGTTCCCATATGCAGACGTTGATAGCAAAATTTTAGTTCACCCCCACGCGCTATATCTGGCTAGCGCCCTGCTATACCGGCCGAATCTCATGCTTGATACCCATCGAGCTTATATGACTAGAGGGAGCGTGACGGGCTTTGTTTGTGGCCAAAGATAATAAGGTCGAAAGTCGTATATTTTCTCGTTCCCAATGTAACGCACCAATGAGCGGTCAGATTAAACTGGCGGCTATATGTCAAATTTGAATTAGGTAGTCGCGTATGGCGTGAAAGGTAACCTCACAAAATAAAAATCCTTTTCTGTTTTTGAATGTACATACATTTGTAGTACCTGTTATAATTGTGACATTTGTTAAAATAGCAATTAAACCATCCAAGAGCAATTAATTCGCTATTCCAGTTCTCTGCAAAAATCTTTTTGAGTGACGTTTGTTCAACTTTTATATAGTAACAACAGAATCCATTTTTTTATAGGTTTGGACAAAATGTATTCTTGCGTGTAAGATTTTATTTGTTTCTGTATAGCTTGACCAGCGAGTAGTTGCATCGAGAGCGTTGCGCAGTACTCACGTCACGTACTCATTATATTTACGCTCTGCGCACCGCTGTCGAATCAAGTTTAAGTTGGTTGTACTATACATGATTTGTTTATTTTCTTTAATAGGAATATGGGTAATAAACTACAAGCAAAATACAACTTATAATAGGAAAATATTTTATTTGAACATAATTTAACCACTGGTTTTTAAACAAAATGGTCTTGGTGTAAGAACTACGAACTCTTTTTTCTGATTCTAATAACATGGTCTTACACAAATAATATGCTCCATTAATGTTGATAAATTACACACTTTTTGTCTTAATCGCATGTTGTAACGAGACAATTGGCGGATTCGAGCAATTTTCTTGCTTATGGTAGTTCTTGCTAATGCTAAAACTGCCCGTGCTTGAGGAGACGAAGATAAGTCTGAAGTATGTACGTCACCCATATATCGAGGATTGTAGCTACAATAAAATAACGTTAAAATATACCTAAAACAAAGTTACATATTACATAAATTTTCTCCTTTTTCTTGGCAGTGCTGAAGGATGTTCCGTTGGTGTTGCGCTGTGTGGCACTTTCAAAGCTCGTAGCCGTGGCAGTGATTGTTGACTCTGTGTGTCCACTAGTGTCTGCTACAACTGCATCGCTCATACTATCTGTGTCCGTATTTTCATTTGGTAGATCACTCATAACAAAAATACTTGGCACCGCACTACGGGAGAGTTATGGTCTTCCGTCTTTTCCCAGTTTATAATCGCTATTAGAAAAGTGTCTTGAACACAACACAGTTGTTTTAAAACCCCGACTTTTTATAGGTATAGCTTCAATCCGAGCTTGTTTTGAGTCTTGAACTGTTGGAAATCTACGAGAAGGTATATGTTATAATTTAATATTACTGTATTGCGGGAATAAAGGTCATACCTGTGACACGTTATATTTTTTGATGCTGCCTTTTTACAAAAGCAGCAGTTTCGCCCCATTGTTACCTCTTAACCATCCAAGGTACCATCTACATGCAGTCATGCATCTACATAGGTAAACAAACTCATAACCTCGATGTAAACATATGTTCAAAATAATGGCGGTATCTAGCATCTGTGCGCATGCGCGAACAATGGCACGAGAATCTACACGAAATTCGACCTTATTGACAAGGTATGTTGGGCCACAACAAGCCAATGCATTGGGATAGGCCGTACTCCGTCTAGTTATAGATGGTCTAAGTTGATACCTATTGGCTCGTTAAAACCGTCACTGTGAATGTCGCGTGTTGCGTAGTCATGGCGTTAGTTCTGTCAATTAACTGTCTAGTGACACTGCTAATTTTTACCACAGACTTTTAAACGGATGTTTTTCACTGATATTATGGGTGATGTATATAAGTTTAAATTTTCTGTGGTAATATTTGTTCTGTACTAGTTCCATCACGCGGTTTACCTGATCTTATGAATTAATTAAAATATAATATGAGAAAAGCCTAGAAGTGGGAAGTGCTATTAGCGCCCTAGCGGATGGGGGTGAACGAAAGATAGAGTCCACAAAGATTGCCTTGAGGCGCCCATCTATATTAGTATATATGTATTTTATCTATGCCTTCAGCGGTGGCATCCAATATACAGATTAGAAACGATGAAAATGCGGATGGTTGTGTGGGTGGTACTATGGTGAAACAAGAGTTCCGTATGTGATAATATAGCAGTGTTTGATATTTTCTTCGGAAAAATACATTCATAATGCAATTAAATATTTTGCACAAAATCATAATTAAAAAACCCATTAATTTCTGGAAAACACTGGCGGTACCATGGTGAATCAAGTAGTTCCTATACCATGGGTGGTACGATACTTTACATATTCCTATACTTTTAAGGCGTGAGTTGTCCAATGTTATTCTGACAATTGTTAAATTTTTGCGGTTTTTTGACGTACTTCAAAATGACATCCATCAGTTGGCATGTATTCTGAACATTCTATTGGATGTAAATGCACATGCCAACTCTGGCTGAAAATACAGTATAATGAATGATCTTCTTTTTCAACATTGTGAAACATTTGTAATTCTTTTCTACAGTAACAAAAAAATAATAAAATTAGATGATGGACCTCGGATAATCGGTGCTGCAGCATTGCGACCATATAAACTATTTTGTTACGTTTTATGTAGGAGGCAAAAACAACAGCCAATGGGACCAATGCAATAGTATATAATACATATGATAGCAAAAGATAATCTACCTTAAGCACTACACAGAAAGAAAGTTTCAAATATTTAATAAAAACCGCATTGCCTACTACATCCATTTGGGCACTCCTCGCTACGCTCGTCGAGCCCAAAACAACTCGCTTACTTGTCTTATAAAACTTGTATCATGATATACTATATTAAAACTTGTAGGCGAAAGTAGAGTAAAATTATCCACACTAAGACTTTACGTAGTTGACAGTTTACTACAGTTAGTGATGTGAAATGGTAATATTACCGCGGTAATATTACCATTTCACCGCTAATTTTGGTAATATTACGTAAAGTTATCGAAGACAGATTTTGTGTTGGTAATATTACCGCGGTAATATAACCGGTAATTTAAGTAATATTACCGATATGTTAATTTATTGCCGTTAACCATACAAAAGTGTACTTTTAAAATTAAATTTTATTTTCCTTACTTTCATATTAATAAAATAGTTACAAGATTTTATATTATTATCTATCTATTATGTATCACACGCCACGCCATTAGGTTTGTATGGATATGACCTGTGGGTAATATTACCGGTAATACTGCAAGCTATTAAATTACGGGTAATTTATCGTCACGGTAATATTACCTGTAACATTACCATTTTTTAAATTACCGGTAATTACATCACTAACTACAGTACCTACTGTAGTACAACCGGTACCCGCAAAATACGCTAGATTCTAAAGAGCAAGGAAATACAGTCGAGTACTTTCAATTTAGATCGCAAATTGTTTAAATTAATTAAAAACTATCAATAATTGGCGCGCGGTATCAATTTGAAATATCCAATTTAAAAAAATTACCGCCTTGTAGAGGAGCCACTACTCTACAAATTTGAGGCGGGATCATGTGCTGTATAGTTTTTGTGTAATTAATTATGAAAGTTTTGTCCACTGACAAGGCCAATAGACCAGCGATTCCCAAACCTGTTTATTCCGTGGCCCGCTTATTTCTACATATTTTGTTCGCGACCCACTAAAATGTTATGCCTATGCTAGCTAAATTAAATTAAATTTTTAATATTCAAATGAATCATTGAAAAGCTGTTTCCAATTTCTTTTGGTAGGTTTGAGTTATATGGATATGTTACAACGTTTCTCAACAATTGGGGTGACATTTTTGTTTGTGTCGCATATTTTCCATGTCATATTTTATATTTAACATGGATTTGACGTGGCAAATATTTTTCCACTCACGTCGCGTCGGATGTATTTGATATCAAGGTCTACATCATTAAACAATAAATCGTGTGTTATGGTGAAGAAAAAATAACTATAGTTTCGAAAAAATTAACAATGAAAAAGTAGTTTCTCTTCAATTCCTCATCGTACTATCAAACAATTTATTAATGCATATGTTAAGCCATGAATGGATTCATTTTTTACCAAACACATTTTCGATGTATAAAGCCGTCATATTCGTGTATTTGGGTAGTATATCTTATCCAATTCTATACTGAAGAAGTAAAATATTTGACGTTTCCGTTTGAAGTATCCGAATGTGAAGCGCCACCTTTAAGTTAATTGCAAACAACAAAAGCCAAGCGACCCTCACAGCAACATGTCAATCTATGTAGGTATACTTTTCTATGTATAGTGTTTAATGGCATTTTCCCTACAAACTTTTAGTAAAAAAGCCCCGAAATTAAGTGTCGATAGCAAACTATTATTTTTTTTCTAACTATTATAACTTCTTTTCATTTAATGAGGACGAGTTTTCTACTGGTCATCTAATTAGACAGTGCAACTACGTAGGTATTGTGTATATTACCATATAAAGCAACCATTCGTTGTTTGTTTTGTTGGTGGTCGTGTAAACGTAGTATATAAACCGCAGACTGGCGATTGCCGAAGGAAGTTGCTGTAAGCGTTTAGCGTAGACATTCACTAAATTTATTTTGGTGCCTACGCACCGCATCACATAGATATGTCTTGCGTATTCTGTTTCAACGCGTACGCTATTGTTGTGCTATTTCTTAGTTTATTTTTAGTCGTTTTAAAATTATTCGTTGAAATTACGAAAGGTCGGTGCGACAGCGACACTTGTTTAGTTGGTAAAACTGTATTAGTAACCGGTGGAAATTCTGGTAAGCTACAAGTTATTGAAATATTGCGCAATATATTAAAAATCCAACTATGTACTATCGTCAGCAAAAAAAAAATCTGATGTGGCCAGGCACATGACTTTATCATACTATATATAAAATTAATAGTTTAGCTGCATGAGATTCTATTTGGTCGAGATCTGGTTTTATTTTAATGCAGACACGATGCATTAAAATAAAACCAGGATTTGACAGATACTTTTATTCTATAGACGTTTCTCGTTCTGGCTTTTGATCTCACGATGTGCGCGCGCATTTCTCCCAGGACCACCCAGGAATAAATTAAGTTGGCAACTGTGCTTGCGTCTGTCAGATCAGCCCGCCACTTTTCGCAAAACAATCTGAAATTTTGTGAGAATTTAGTACGTACCTAATTTGTACTATTTTGTACCACTAATCCCCGAATTTGTACCTCAAAGGATCACTTCGTTGTCGGCGTTTCTAATTCTTAGCGTCAGCTCAGCCCGCCCCTTTGAACGAAAACCATGTATGTTTGTACCTCATAGCTTCACCGTTTTATCGAAGTTTAAATTTTTTAGCCTCAGTTCAGCCTGCCAATTTTTACTTTCACTAGGAAAGCCAGGCAGGAGTGTCATTTTCAAATCGATGATTATCCTACTATTTAGTACTAAATCTATACTATTTTGTACCACCAAGCTCCAAATTCGTACCTCAAAAGATCGCCCTTATATGGACGTTTCCAATTTTTTAGCGTCGGTTCAGCCCGCCAATTTTTACTTTCACAAAGGAAAGCCAGGCAGGAGTGTCATTTTCAAATCGATAATAATTATCCTAATATTTAGTACCAAATCTGTACTATTTTGTACCACCAAGCTCCAAATTCGTACCTCAAAGGATCGCCCTTATATGGACGTTTCCAATTTTTTAGCGTCGGTTCAGGCCGCCAATTTTTACTTTCACTAGGAAAGCCAGGCAGGAGTGTCATTTTCAAATCGATAATTATCCTAATATTTAGTACCAAACCTGTACTATTTTGTACCTCCAAGCTGCAAATTCGTACCTCAAAGAATCACGATTATCTGTTTGTGGTGGTTTTTTTCTCGGAGAGGGGTACTGCGCCTAGCGCGCTGTACCTATTCTATATTTCATGCGTCGCGTCGGTTGGTTGAAGCAGGAAAATGTTTATATCTTTTGTAAATATTATTGCATAACTTTCTATCATTTATCAGATTGTAGGTAATTAAAAGGGCTTCTCACCAGTGGCGTAGCGAGCAAAACGCGCCCGGGGCACGCTACTATTTTGCCCCCCCCCCTCCTTCCAGGAAAACATATAGTAATATACTGTGTACTATACATTTTTGTCCGGCCAGTGGTACTACTGTAAGTGAATACAACTGTGTGTGTTAAGTACAATGGGGCACGATTACGAAATATGTAAATATTTCCTAAAAAGCAGGTTATTTGTCTTTTATTAGTGTCAAGTACTCAACACAAGTTATTCTTCTATCTAGATTGTAGTCTTCCGCGGTCTGAATTAATGAATTCTTTATTTTCGGACGGAAACCGCGTCGGTAACACAGCAAAGGCCGACGTTTCGCGTTCTACTGCAAGACGAATCTTCAGGACGGACTTCTTGGCGCAGAGAGCCACGAAGGAAAAGCCTTTTGATGTGTCACCGATCTATTATCATCATCAATCTTATAAATACTTAGAAAGTCCAACCACAGTGACGTATTTCACGCCCATTAGTGGTAACCGTTCATTGGTAATAAACCTTACGTCATGCGTCAAACTATTGCCTTCCACTAAGGAGTATCACCACCCAAAACACGGGTTATTCACAAATTTAATTTCGCGCAAGCTTTGTCGAAACGGAAACGGTCGATTAAGATATTACTTTCGAAGAACACAAAAGTATAAAAAGGAGAACTTACTTTTGGAACGTGCGAGGGCAATATTGTTTTGATAACAATATTAACAACAGTTGAGACGAACCTTGTACCCTTCTTGTACGGTACCGTAACGCGCCATTAGGAAACACGGGTATTACCAGGCAGAATACCCGTACAGTCGGTTCAAGCCCGGGATACTTTTATTATTATTCATTCATGTATACATAGTCATTCGTAGCTCACATTTATTACTGTTCAGATAGTATTCTTAGTGTGTGTATAGTTCTCCTTAGACGTTATAACGATTAAGAGTAGTGCTATTGGAAAGGCTGAAAAGTTTTTTTCAAACTGCAAACAATATAGTAATAAAGTTTGAATATTGTCTGTTTCTTCAATAATTTTATTCAATACTATTTATTAACAATTTCCGATCTTTCAATTCAGACCAGTCAAAAGGATACCATTTGGCACCCCTTTGCAAGCGGCGCCGGGGCATGATAGCTCCCTTGCCCCCCCCCCCCTCGCTAAGCCACTGCAGCTCCAGGCATGTGTGTCATTTTTCCTAGTGGTAAACGCGGCCTGGGATACCCCCTGTTGCTGATGCCCTAAGCACGTGCTTAGGTGTGCTTAATGGTTAATCCAGCCCTGCTTATGTCAGTATTAATGCGTACATAGTACATTTGATTGCATTGGTTTTATCCTTGTCTTTTTTTATGTACCTATGTCTGAACAGGCATTAACAGTCAGTCAAAGTCGGGACTCAAAAAATTCTTAGCTTGCTTAAAAATTATGCGCAGCTGAGCGGGCGCCACTGCGCCCTTCGGCTGCGGCGCCCAGGGCACGTGCCCTGTCTGCCCTACCCTAGATACTGCTTCTCACCCTTCGCCGCTCGGAGTTTTAGTCCACGGAAAACACTTAAATGACGAAAATGTGCGTACGGAACCGTCCGCGCTGGCAAACATATGTCAGTTGGTTGTTGCAGGAAACGTTTTATAACTTTTGCAAATATTGTTGTATAACCTTCTATCATATATAATTAAAAGGGCTTCTCACCCTTCGCCGCTCGGAGTTTTACTCCACGGCAAACAACCCTTAAATGACGATAATGTCCGTACGGAATCAGTACGACAGGCAATCACATCTTAAGTTGCTGCTGCAGAAAATGTTTATAACTTTTGCAAATATTGTTGCATAACTTTCTGTAATATATCAAATTGTAGGTAATTAAAATTGCTTCTGATCTTCTCAGCTAGAGCGATAAGGATTGAACATAAGTCTTGTAAGCCGATCAAGGAGTCAGTATATATTATGTGGGGGAGATGCCAGTCAACCAGTTGTCCATAATACAGCAATTTCAAACTCGGTACATTATTGTCCTTTAAGGGTTGCTCGCCGTGGAGAAAAACTCCGAACGGAGAGTGGTGCGAATCCCTTTTAATTACCTACAATTTGATGTCTGATAGAAAGTTATAAACATTTTCCTGCGACAACCAACCGACATAATATGTTTGCCCGCGCGGACGGTTCCGTACGGACATTATGGTCTTTTAAAGGTTGTTTGCCGTAGAGTAAAACTCCGAGTGGCGAAGGGTGAGAACCCCTTTTAATTACCTACAATCTGATATATGATAGAAAGTTATGCACTAATATTTGTAAATGTTATAAACATTTTCCTGCATCAACCAACCGACATATGATTGCCGGCGGGGACGGTTGCGTACGGACATTATCGTCATTTAAGGATTGTTCGCCGTGGAGCAAAACTCCGACAGTTCAAGGGTAAATAGTACATTTAATTTGCCTATTATTTGACGTACTTACGGAACTTATGCAATAATTTTAGCGTGAGTTATGTTCATTATAGCACTTCTTAGTCGAACGGCGCACCAATTTCTTTTATTATAGTCGTATGGGGGTAAGTGATATTAATTTTATGCGCTTTGGGAATATGTAACACTTGTTTCTCTGTAGGGTTGTTGCAAAAAGTTATGTGCATTGCTTTATTGAGATGACAAGTGCTCTTATGAGGTTACGCGTAACGAAATAAATCAAATTTCCGACAACACCGTGTAATGAATTTTTGGAGCAAAACTCTGGCGTAGAGTCAGGTCCGGGTCTAGGGTTTTACGGGCCCTAGGCACACCTGAAATTCCGGGCCCCTCAACCTACATATCGTATATGATATAAGACCAATAATAAAAATTTGTTTAAAGAAATAAAATATGTACGCATTTTTTAAGTTGTTAAATTTTATTAAAATTTTTTATGAAAATATGTTATTTTACAAACCTAAAATGCTCTTTTTCTGGCTTTTGTTTACTTCAATAAATGTTTTGATGATATCATCATAGTAGAGATTTTTTAGAAAATCCTTTTCAATATATAGTATTGCAAACGACTGCTGACTGGTCGTATCAAAAAGAGATCTTAAAATTATTTCGACATTAGGAGAGGTGGATTAAATTTTGTTATCTAAAATATAATTTAACTTCTCTGAAGAAAATCATATTCTCTGCGATTTTTAATAAATACAATTATTGTTCTATTTATATTTTTTGATCATCGACATTTAAACCTTTGTTCTAAGTCTATAAAATTTGGGTAACCGCAATAAAATATGTTTTGTTATTTCTATAATTATGTGGTAGAATAACTTACTAAAATTACGTTATTAAAACTATATATATGACTTTATAATCGATTGTAGGTCGACTAAAAAGTTTGGCACTTCTAAAAGCAACAAATTTCCTTTTTGTCAGTTTTTGAGTTTTTTCTTTAAATTCACTTAAAAGTGTTGTGGGTTCAACAAGCGTTAAATTCGGGTAAACGTATTTTTTTCAGATATCAAGAAAAAATAACATTTTCAATTTTCGTTATTAATTTTGTACATACATACATATTCTTGAATGTACTTTTTCTACCAATGTATGAAAAGCAACCAGTTTCCAAACACGGGTTTTATATATTATTATATCTTATTTACGCAAGTTTTGAGAATTATTTTCATTTACATCATGTGAATTCCCCAAAACATATAAAAGCCATGCTGTTTGTCACATTAGAAATGAAAAGCGTTTGGTATATTACGGTGCGGTTTTGAGAATACTCGACATTGTTGGAGCATTTTTGTGTCTCGCAAAGAAAAAACAGATATTTACAATAGGTTTTTCCAGATTTTAACAAATAATCTCAAAAATGGTATCAAAATATCAACAATCTCGTTTTTTTTTTGGCACTGCATTCTTTAGGTAGACTGAATCTTAGAACTTTATTGCAAAGAAGTGTGTAATCACTGACTATGTGAAGTGGTGTTGAACTAGCGGCCAAAGTTGCCACGTGTCGTATTAAGAAACTTTGCATGCACAAATTAACGGAATTCTATCAAGTCCAAATATTTGTTGGGGAAGCTAAAGGTATGATAAAGTAATGTTTTTAAATATTTAGCTTATTTTTCTTAAAAATGTGATGTTATGGAGGCTCAAAAAAATACAAAACACATTGGAACAATAATCCACGAAAAAAAGTATTGAAATCACCGAAATCATGCATAGAGGGCCACCGACTTTCGGACCTATTTCTGAACGCGGCCCCGAAGTATCTATATGGGCGATATGCAATTGAATTTGACTTTTAATAAATGGTATTATTATGGGTATAAAGTGTTTTTGTCATATATAATTTTCTAAAATTATATATAAGTTGAATTCTAATTCGAAGTCGATTTATTTGTTATACAATTAGTGGGCCCTAGCCCCTATTTTATTTAGGTAGACGGGGGCCGCTTACGGGGCCCCCTTTCGCCGGGCTCTAGGCACATGCCTTTTTTGCGTACTGGTAAACGCGGCCCTGCGTATAGTACTTGGGGTGTTCATTTGATATACTTTTCATGATTAAATTCGAAAAAAAAGTTATGGCTATCTTTTATGGCTAACTTCTCCGCGGTAAGTTAGTCTATGTATACTAGGTACATATTGTGTTTAATGGCTTTTCCCAACAAATTTACAAATCAAATAATTAAAATAATGGGTAACAAGTATAAGTTTTACTTTGGTTTAAAGAAACGCGAAATCAAGCGTCGATAGCAAACTATTAATTTTTTTAACTATTCATTTAATGTGGACATGTTTTCTACTAGTCATCTGATAAGACAATGGAACTATGTAGACGTTATGTATATGGACGTATTCAGCCCAAATCGGTATATAACTACTATATAAATCAAGGATTCGTTATTTGTTTTGTTGGTGGTCGTGTAACCGTATCGTATTGCGGACCGCAGACTGGCGATTGACGAAGCAAGTTGCTGTAAGCGTAGGCATTCACTTCATTTATTTTAGTACCTACGCATCGTAGCACACAGATATGTCTTGCGTATTGTGTTTCAACCTGTACGTGATCATTGTGCTATTTCTTAGTTTATTTTTAGTCGTTTTAAAATTAGTCGTTGAAATTACGAAAGGTCGGTGCGACAGCGACACTTGTTTGGTTGGTCAAACTGTATTAGTAACCGGTGGCAACTCTGGTAAGTTACTGAAATATTGCGCAATATATTAAAAATATAAATATGTAGGTATTTAAGTCCCTACACAAAACGTTGAATGCGTGCGTATTTATATTGTTCACACATGTCTATATATTTTATAGAAACTACCTCATTTAATTCATTTTAAGAGCATATTATGTATGTTCAATACCTACCTACTTTCTCTATCTTTTGTCGTTTTGTACAGGTTTAGGTTATGAGACTGCTTTGGCATTAGCCGGTAGAGGCGCTAGAGTGATAATAGCGGATAAGAATGATTCCACGGAATCGAAACGGAAAATTATCGAAGCAACTGGAAATGAAAATATCGTAACTAAAATTTTCGATTTGGCATCTTTTGAGTCCGTTCGGAAATTTGCTGGGGAAATATTGGCCGAAGAAAGCAGGCTTGACATTTTAATCAATAATGCTGGCGTTGGTAGCGTAGATGCAATAAAAACAACCGATGGATTACCGTTGTTGATGCAAATCAACTATTTTGGTCCGTTTTTGTTGACACATCTGCTTATAGGTTTGTTAACATCCAATTTAAGGAATTTGTTAAAAGTCATTTAAGTTACCCCGTTTGACCTTGTTTTGCATGTTTTCAGATTTACTTAAAAAATCGACACCAAGCCGAATAATATTTGTGAGCTCAATACTGTGCTTTACCAACAATTTTGCCTTAAAACATCTGACAAAATTCACGAGAAATAGAATATTTTCTTACGGCAATTCAAAACTCTGCACAGTGATAGCGTCGAATACAATAGCCAAAAAATTGAAAGGGACAGGTGTTACTTGTAATTCTGTGCATCCAGGAGCTGTTTCAACGCCGATTTTTACAAGATCTCTTACAGAAAAGTATGACAGCATACTGAAGGAACCTATTTATATCGGATTAAAATTTGTTGGCAAGGTGAGATTCTCTTATGTCAATGTTTTGAACCCTATTACTTTAACGTTGGTTCCTTAGACACCACGAGAGGGAGCCCAAACGCAGCTACATTGCGCATTGTCCAAAGACTTGACTTCAACTACAGGAAAGTTCTTTTCAGATTGTCGTCCATTTTTTCAGCCACTCTGCACTAAGAACAAACAGTTTTGTCATGATTTATGGAAGATGAGTGAAGATTTAGTACAATTAAAAGATGACGAGAAGCTGTAATGTTTGCATGGATAGCTAAATATTGTGTTGATTAAATAAATTTGTTGCCAATTGTGTTTAATCTTTGTTTTAGCCTGAGGAAAGTCTGAAGTTTCTAAGTTAGTTGCATTAGTATCTTCTGTTAGTTCTAAACACCTCAATTCTTGCTGTTTTAACTAAAATTTTTAATGCCTACAGAGAAACGTTGATTCGAGCTTTTTACGTTAAAATTACCGCATTCTTTAGAATTTTTTTATTGAACGACACTATGCTATCAGTTGATTCCCAATTTGGTGCACCTATTTGTTTGTTTTTACTATTAAATAAAACATACATAACGTATTGAGATTCTGGTCCATCAGCGATAAAGCAATGTTTGTTGAACATGCAGTAAACATTTCAAGATGATCGGTCCATTAGTTTTTGAAACATCATGCCCACCAGTCGCAAAGAAACTGTTACGGGAAAACCGCGTTTAAAGTTTCAAGTCCTATTTACAGAGCCATATCAAATATTGTAGAATTTTTCTGCAAATCTGCTATACCAGGGTCATACAGTATTCCTTCCTGTACTTCGTGGAATTCGTTTTGATGCCTCGAGTTTGTTGTCATATTTGCAAATATCTTTGTTTGGTGCCCATTCCTATCGCTGTTATCGTTTCAAGACGGCTCTACGAATTGACTTCTAAACCGTTTACTACCGGTACATCGAAATTCAAATATTCCACCAGCTGATGCAAAATGTTGGGAATTCCATCCAACATTTCAGATATGAGTGACTTGGATCAACAGTTGGCTGGCCTGGTACCGTTTTGATAGCCGCTAAATATGGATGGAGTAAATTTTAGAGAGAGATGCTTGCGTTCTAGGTTTACCATTGTAATCCTTTCTCCATGGTCTGGTTTTAAAAACTCCACTAGCAATATCAATTTCGAAGTTTTCTTTGAAGGGCAGTTTATATATCCAATATTTGACAGTTCCAAAGATTTTGAAGACACAACAACCTACGAATGAGGACTTTATTAGGAGCCGCCTAGAAAGATGAGGAGTCTTATGTCAAAAGTCTGGGGAAATAGAAGACTTCTTAGAAGAACTGTGCGTTGTATACTAGGGTGACCAACCGTCCCGATTTGGGCGGGACAGTCCCGAATTCTGAGCACTTGTCCCGCCTGATGAAGCGTCCCGAATTTTGTGCCGATTTTTAAAAATGTTATTCTAATGTCCAGAATTTCCCAGACACCAGCCATCAAAGTAATGATTTTGTTAGCATATTAAAGTGTACCATACTTTTCTCAACAATGAATGACCCAGCCGTATCTAAGAAAAATGTAGGTATGTAATTGAGATATATTCTAACCAATTTTGAAAACATTAGCGTATTTAGTTAAGAGGCATGATTAGAGCTAGTGCGTCCTATAGAAGAAGCATCCATAGTCAGCTTAATTTTGTATCAATGATCTTATGTAATACCTCAAATTATAGATAAAGGTGTATTACTTGTTGTAGTAATGTATATGTATTAATTGTTATATATTGTATCCATTTCATGTGATAAAATATGTCTGACTCATTAACTCAGAGATATTATGTGATACTTTTTTCAATGTTAAGTTGTGTTCTCCCTACAAAAAAATCAGTCAGGCAATTTTATGTCAGATTCAGTAACTTTTTGTCAAAAACGATAAAAAAATTTCAAAAATCTATCACTAGACGGAAAATTGTATCCTTAATTTGGTGTATAGCTTTCATGATTCTATGAACTAATAGCAAAGAAAACCCCTCCGAACTTTTACGTATTTTGTGAGTATAATGTAGGAGGTACGGATTCACCTTGTGTTTAGAGAATCGACTGCTTATTCTGTAAAAGAACAGATCTGGTGTATAGAAATTTCAGTCTGTCAGGATTGACAAATTCTATATTAAATATAGCTGACGGACAACATACTACTTTGAGCTCCCGATTGGGTGAATGAATGGCATTTTATAGTCATAGAAATGCAACACTTTCACAAAAATAATAATTAACTTATTCAAACGATTTGTAAACGTGTATTGTGTTTGTAATTTAGTCTAACTGATTTTGATTAATTTTAAATTTTAATCGATATTTATTTGTAATACAGAAAAGTATTATTATCAGATTTCGGCTCAAATGAAAACATCGTTACTTTATTGTTCATAAAATTTCTTTCAAAATTTAAATTTAAATGACCTTGTAATTAACATCGCATATTTTTACAGATATTTTTCATTAATCTAAAAATAACCAGAATCTAATAAGTAGGTACAAATAATGCCTTAAAATTACAAGGTCTTGAAAATTGGTAATATTCTGGCGGTGGAAGTTAAATGATGACACATGGGCAGGACGTAAACTTTAAATTAAATAGAAAAACCTGGATTTAAACCAGGCATCTTTTGGTATCCAGAACAATGCACAAATATCTATGCTATCGGGGCCTATGATATGCTATTTTTTAGTTCTTTATAGGGTAAAGTACACATGCAGTCATTGGAACTCCAAAACGTTGGCACCCAAGTAATTCAATGCTAATCAAATACCTACGAGTGTCAACCACTTTTGCGTTTACACTACTTATTTCAATTGGTCATTACGGAATGACCGTACAATCTTTTGTATTGTACCCTTAGAAAAATGTAAAAAGAAACTAAAAACAATAAAGAAGAACAAAGACCTAGCTTAGAAACCTAGCTTTAACTTTATTTCCATTTATCTCCCGCTAATCAAAAAGCCTTGCAATACTTAAGATAAAAATATGTTTCAGTTATTGGCAATATGTTAGCGTCCCGATTTGGAGTTTCTAAAAGTTGGTCACCTATTGTATACCCAGTTAATAAAGCAAGAATGATTTAAAAATATTGGGTGGTATAATTTTAATAGTAGAAAAATGTAAAAAGAAACTAAAAACAATAAAGAAGAACAAAGACCTAGCTTAGAAACCTAGCTTTAACTTTATTTCCATTTATCTCCCGCTAATCAAAAAGCCTTGCAATACTTAAGATAAAAATATGTTTCAGTTATTGGCAATATGTTAGCGTCCCGATTTGGAGTTTCTAAAAGTTGGTCACCTATTGTATACCCAGTTAATAAAGCAAGAATGATTTAAAAATATTGGGTGGTATAATTTTAATAGTAATTTCAAAAAGAATGTAGGGAGCCATGAGACTCATTGTATAATGAAATGACATTCATCCATATTGGTTATGTATTTGTCATAATTACGCAGAAGTATGAATAGATTACGGAAATATTTATCAATAATACCAAACAAGGAGTGCCTTTGCACTACATTTCTCGGAAATAAGACCGCCATAGTGACTGGCAGTGCCTCAGGTAAGTTCTTCTTCTATCTGAAAATACAGGACCATTTCGAAATATATTCACTTTGGCAAAACTTTGTAACGCCGTTTCCAATAAGAGTGCAAACCCTGTAGTGTAGTGACAATTTCTTTAAGGAATTGGATTTCAAACCGCCAAGATTCTTGCCTCTAGAGGCGCAAGAGTCATATTAGCAGATAAATCCGACCTGCAAGAAGCTCAACGAGCCATAGTGACCAGTACTTCCAACGAAAACGTGAAAACCCACCATTTGGACTTATCCTCATTGCAGTCCGTTAGGGAGTTTGCTGAAGAGATGAATCGGAGCGAAAACAGACTGGATTTGTTGATCAATAATGCTGGAGTGGGTGGATTATTGCATAGCTATACGGACGATTTGCTACAAAAAGAGATGCAGATCAATCATTTTGGACCATTTCTTCTCACCAACTTACTTACAGGTAGTAATATGTCTTTTCCTCACTCAAAGACATGCAAATTTATTTCACAACACAACAACCCACAAGATTTGAAATATACTTTATACAGGGTGTATATTAATTCAGTGCAATAATTTGGAGGGGTGATGTAACTCAATATGATAAACAAAAAATCTTAATAAATTTTTTTTAAATTTTGCCGTTGAAAATTCAGTTGCTGCTACCCACATGTTTTCATAATGTGTAGTACTCCGTCTAAAACTAGCCGGCACCTAACTGTAGCACGCGGAGCTCACGAAATGCTTATAAATAACGATGTGTTCAATGATTTAACAGTAAACTTACCAAACATTTTAAAGAAACTGCTCAAAGTGCGCACCGTTTGCATCCAAACACGCTTCTGCCCGGCGCGGCGCCTCCAGTTCGCACATGAAAAGCGGCGCTTAATGTCATCGCACACAATTTCAGCACAATTGAAAATTTGCTCACGGAGTTCATTTTCATTGTTTACTTCCGTCTTATACACTAATCCTTTTAAATAACCCCAGATATAAAAATCCAGAGGATTCAAGTCTGGCGCACGACTTGGCCACCGTCTTGGTCCATTAATCCCTATCCAGTTTTCACCAAATGTTTCACTTAAATGTTGCACTACAATGCGGCTCTTATGTGCAGGAGCACCGTCGCGCATAAACCACATTTCACGGCAAACATCAAGCGGCTCATTTTCTAACAAACCTGGTAGCGTGTTTTGTAAAAAATTCAAGTATTCTTCACCATTAAGAGGAATCACTAGAGGTAGTAGCGTACTACAAAACAACACTACATAAAACCAAACATACTGAGCTTAATTGTGTGTTAATACTCACGTGTAATACATTAAATTATAGATAAAGGTGTATTACACCGGGCACGAATGCCACTTTTTTTTATTTGCGTTGTTGTTTTGCTTTTAACCCTTGCTAAAGAAGCCAATAATTGGTAATTTTTGTTATTTTTTTTTCCCAAATCAGAACCAAACATCAAAAAAGCAATATTGCAACATTTTGTATTGAGCCTTCATGAACTTGTGTAAAAAAAATGACAACAAAATATGAATGTTGTAATGATTTAACCTTTGGTTTTTTGAACATGTGAATGAGACGAGAATAACATATTTTATCGTCGGACGGTGCAGCCATCTGTTGGATAAACACCACATCATTTTCTTCGACCAATCAAATTCAAATGGTACAGTCTGAAGCAGCAGCATGAATACGTCAGCCAGGGGAATCACAAATATTGAGCAATTTCGGCCTAACAAAAATATTGATCGCATGTTGACACGGGAGGTGTAGGGCTCCGCGCCCGGCAAACGAAAGCCACACGAAAAATAAATTTTACCGTGCTGGTGCTACGTAGATAGCAGCCACTCGCTTATAAATTAGGACAGCATGTTCTTGCGGAAGTGTATGTGAGCAACATGAATTGTTGAATTTCGACCAAAATAGGCTAGAAACCGAATACGAGAAATAATTTTTTGCCGTCCTGATGGACAGATGGACTCTACGAAGACAGCAAAGAGCGAGTTATAAATTAGGAGCGCATGTTCCCGCGAGGATTTATAGTGCAGTCCCCAGTACGACACACGGAACGAAGAATAATCAACAACCGCAATACCTACTTACAATGTTACAACTACTAAATAATTAATAGGAGTTAAATAAATTATTAATAAGGACATACAAGTAATTTAATTTTTAATGTCATTTATTTTTTGTCATAGAATTTCAAATATATTGGTATTTAGATTTAGAAAATAATCTTAATACCAAACACTTGTCGCTTGGCAATGCATTCAGGGCAATCGCAATCTATGTAGGGTTGGGTTTAGTTCGACTTGTTGTACAACATGTAGATATTATACGTGTAGTGTAATTCTTCGCTAATTAACTTCGCTAGTTAATTTGGGCAATACTCTCTTATAGGTGTAAGAGTGCCGGATTACCATATATGGCAAAAAACGTTTATAAAGGTGTTACACATACAAGATACTTCAACATATTTGAAGAGTAAAATTTAAATTGCACAACGTATGTACGCAGTACACTGTCCTACAACGCGGTTTAATATTACGCGTTTTATGAAAACGCGTTATAGGAATTTGAGGATCGCAAATTTAGACGCATGCGCATTGTACGATAATCGCGTTATATGAAGCTGTAGTCGCAAAATTTTGATCGAGTTGGTAGAAATTCGCGTTGTAGGAACCGCGGTATAGGAGAGTTTACTGTATGCACAATCGTATTTATATAAAAATAATACAATAAAATAAATAAATATCAATTTTCTAGAAAAAATATACCCAAAATATGTTTTTTCTTGTAAACTTTTAGCATTTACTTATAAGAATACTTCGGATTTTGTATAGTAATTTTTTACTCAATAAAAGTATCATTGTTGCATCTATTTATTAAAACAAAACGATCTGAAAACAAAAGTATTGGAATGGAAATAGAAAACGTAAGTAAATATGTACCTACTGAAATGTATAATGACTAAAATATTCAAATTCATTTATATGTGGTATCATTACAGCCACCAATAATAGCGAATAGTGCAATAAAGCAATTAATTAATTTGTATCACTGTATTGTTTTGTGGAATTGTATTTGCATTTAAAATATACAAGAAAAGCATTTCAGAACATGCGATAGTCACATACACAAAATTATTAGGAAACGGTTCGGCGCCAGTCGCCAGTCGACACCGCACGGCCCCTTTGATCTTTGCCTCAAAGGAACGATACCGCCGGCGCCGTTCCCCTAATTAATCAGTGCGTGCGTTGCTTGCATTTTCTGCGGAGTGTACAGTGGGCGCGGCTTGTTCCCTCCTCTCGCGCCTCAGTTTCGTCGAACTTTTAAGGCCGGTGACTAACAGTTACTCTTAAGATAAAGTTCCACTGACCCTACCCTAATTGCTAATAATTCCGGCCCAGATATTAATGGCAAATCGGTGCTGAAAATTGGTACGTCGTATAATTCGCGGATTTTCATAGGTCCAGTAGCACTTGTTCCGGCTGTTAAAAATTCCGTTTCGGGTAAATGCCGCTTCATCAGTGGAAAGTACCAAATTAGGAAAGTTGTCATTGGTTTGACATTGACCACGCAACCACTCACAAAAGCTGACCCTCTGTAAATAATCCTGTGGGAGCAAATCTTGTACACGCGTTTCCCGATATACCCGAAGTAAGTTTTCAAGTAGTGTTCTGTGCACTATCCCGTGGGAAACTCCGACTTGTCGAGCAATTGTTCTAGTGCTTCGTCGATCATCTTCATGGACCATGTGCAAGATTTGTTCTTCGGTATTTACCATATTACGATCGCGTGGACGGCCTCTTCCTCCATGGTTAGGCAAAAATACCCGAGGTTCAACGGTTAAGGGATAGTCCTCCGTTAACCGTTGATGATCCTTTGAGCGGCCGCTGCATTTTTTTCTACATTCACCATAAACAAGTAACATGTCCACGTACTCACCACTACTAAAATTATCCATTTTGCAACACAAAACCACAAAATAACTACCAAGAAACCCGATAAACAGAAACAACTGCAGAGCGTAAGCCACAGCACGCACGGGACTTCCCCTCGCTCAGCTGTCAGCTGTTTCGCCACAGGCTCTAGGTCAAGTCGCTACTACCCTTTCTAAAAACGTGCGGCGTCAAATTCTGCAATTTCAATAGTTAATTACTCAATACTGGTGTCACTTAGAGAGAAAACGCATTTGAATTTTTAACTCCAATTATGAAGATCTATAACCCCTAGAAATTATTGCTCTCATTTAATATACACCCTATATATTATAATATACCTTGAAATCTATAGATTATATAGTTACTTCTTTTAACTGTAATTCTTCTTAGGTCTTTTGAAACAATCGAAACCAAGTAGAATAGTGTTTGTCAGTTCAACGTTAGCATACATAAACAACTTGACGCTTAAGAATTTGAATAGTATGTCCGATTATCCAATTATGGACTTCATGGTGTACAGCAACTCGAAGCTCTGCAACATCATTTCCACCAAAGGTTTTGCAGAACGCATGAAAGATGATGGTGTTACCTGTAATGCCGTCCATCCTGGTATTGCTGTTACCAACATCTACAGCGGTATGCGAGGTCAAAAGAGACTACCGAACTTGAAGAAAGTTATATATTATTTACTCCATAAAGTCGCTAAGGTATTTTTGTAGTTTTGTGTTTAAGTCTAAATGATTTTTCACAGAGATTAATGTTGTTTTCTTTCAAGACTCCATTCCAAGCTGCTCAGCCCGTTGTCTATATGGCAATGAGTCAAAATCTGAATGGTGTAACTGGAAAATTCTTTATGGAAATGGAGGAGTTCGGTCTGCCCAGAAAAGCTAGGGATCGTGAATTTTGTGAAGACATTTGGAAAGCTAGTGAGAAATTCGTTCACTTGGAAAATTTAGATATGTTATCTATTAAAGGAGAACAGCCTGACGATCTTGTGGTCAGCATTACCGAATAAAGTTTGATTTGTACATTTTGAAGCTTTTTTTTGTCATATTTATAATTATTTGTAATTGTTAATTACAAATAAAATCTATTTGAAACAAAACTTGTTATGTAAAAACTTGAAAAAACTGAAATTCTAAACCGCCACATACATAAATACACAATAATAAACAAAAAGATAACAAGAAATTTATAGGCCAACACGTCACTTCAAAGTATGCAGAAATTCGAAATTGCTATACATTGTTTTACTAAGCTTATAATCGTTTTGGAGATTGATAAAAAAAAGGACAAGATTATAACTTCGGGAAAGTCGCATTTTTGTCGAAGCGCTTTTTTGTGCGGCTCGAGAAAGCTCAAATTTAAAAGCGTTTCCAATATGGTCTTCTACTTCTGACCCCAAACGCTAGACAGCATGCGCAGAAGACTTGCCGCCGCTGTCAAATCTGGTAACGTAATATTGCTTAAAATCTCTAGAAAACACGCGTTCCAAGTAAAATTACCAATTTCGGCTTTAATCATGAAGTGTTCTGTACCTACGTGTCCGAACTCAAGGAAGCTTGCCGCGGGTGTACCTGTTTTTATGTACTTTGGAAAGTTTGCTGAACTGTCCTAACCTAAAAACACAGTAGGGATTTTTGTTTTCATGTTTACTTGCATATAATTATTGTTTTCAATGAATGCATATCTTTCTCACACCTATCTGTTATCAATTACATTTCATTTGATACTAATAAGGCGTTTTAAAAAGCAATTGCCAACTTAATTTCCTCCTGGGTGGTCCTGCGGGAAATGTGCGCGCACACCGTGACATCAAAAACCAGAACGAGAAACGTCTATTAGCTGAAAAAAAAATTATGAATGAATTTAAATTTTTTTTTAGTTTGTGCAAACTTTAGTATCCCAAAAAACCGCCAATATTCAACCTAAATTGTGACACACAAGCATGCCAAGCCGGACCAAGCCAAACTGCTTTCAGATAGTTGTGGATAGTTGTGAACAAACAAAGTATCGTGACATCACGTTACTAAAATAGACACAAATTGGGGAAGTAGAAAATTCTTTCCTATGTAAGAAGAAAAGTCAGAAGTAGAAAATGATTAAAATCAAATTCTGGCCAAACTGTAATGCTCATATTGTTCATATCAGGAAATACAAATAAAGCGAAAAAGTGCTATGCGCGCAAAAAAGTCGTCCACTACGTATGCAACCAAATATACTCAATATAACTTTGTAGCTGAACTGACTGAATCGACGGAAAAATATCATACTTTTAAATCAAACGACTTTGTTATAAGGCGATTTCGCGTGGAACGGTTCGGTTGCGGTTCGACTACCGATTTGAACCAACCATTTTCACATGGCGATTGATGACGTAGCGGTTGCAGTTGGTTCGATTCGGTCCGTCAAAATCTTGAACCTGCCTGGCAAGCCGGTTTGAAATATCGGTTCGTTTGGGTTGTCATTTTTAGGTTATAAGTTGTAAAATGCTGGTAAAATGGATAGGTATGTCGTTGTCGGAATGCGCGGTAGACCACTGCGTATGTCATTACTGTCATATTTAACAGTAAGTGGGGCACCTAACCTATGAATCGAACCGGATCATTTTCCGTCGAGCGGTTACTGACGTTTTAAAAATGATGACGATTTAGAACCGCTCTGTCAACCACATCCAACTGCCAACCGGAACCAAATCGAACCGTTTAGCCACGCGAAATCGCCTATAGCCAATCGAACATACGTCCAGAACTGTCAGTGTCATAAATTTACATAATATAACCTCAAATCGCATCGACGAAAAAATATCTGTTGACGCCGCGCCGGCCGCCAGAAGAATACCATCGCCATCGACGAATAAAATTTCTCAAATATTAAACGACGATAAAATAATAAAAAGTCATAATTACATGGTGTAAAAATTAACTGTACGACTTTTTTTGCGCGCATGGTAATAGTACATTTAAAAATATTGATCCCAAAGAAAACCGAACACAAACTGCTTATTTTTTAAACGTGATAATTCATATTTAGCAATAAATTAATGAAAATAATAACGATTTGTTATTTTAATAATAATTCCAAATTCCAATGCAAGAAACATACCGTTATTAAATTAAATAAATTGCATATTAAAATTATTATTATACAGGGTCGTTATAAATGATTGTAGGCGAAGTATCCTATATAAATGGTATCGTTCTTTAGGCGTTGGTTTAAACGCCTCAGCCTTTAAACAACCAAACTCTGGCATGTCGCCGTAACAAGTTTAGCAAAAACCACATCAAGCATGGTTCATCGTTAACTAACGATGAAATTTTTTTAACATGACGTGCTGGTTAATCGTGTTGCCTATTAAAAAGGTGCTTAAAAATGTAATTATTATTTTTTTATTCAGTTCCCACTTGTCCAACAAGTGGCCAATAATACTAACCTTATCTAACCTCTAATGATAACAATATCATAACCTTATTATTGTAATAAGCAGAAGTGAATATGTCTTGTTGTGGCTGTTCTTTGCCATTAATTTTAGGATGGATTGCGTTCATTTTAGTACTGAAAAAAATCTATTGCTTGCTTACGACGGGTTGGTGTAAAAGCAATACATGTCTTACTGGAAAAACAGCTTTAGTAACAGGTGGAAATGCAGGTGAGATAAGTGGTACACAATAAAATTAATTTTTTATACGACTTTGTTTCTACATAAACTCATCTGATTGTCAAATTCAAATTTATAGGATTAGGTTTTCAAACAGCTTTGGCATTAGCCGGCAGAGGAGCTAAAGTAATAATTGCCGATATTAGCGATATGGAAGTATCAAGACAGAAAATAATACAACTAACAGGAAATGATAACATTCATACAAAACACTTAGATTTATCATCTTTAGCGTCCGTAAGGAAATTTTCCGAAGAAATACGAAACACAGAAGACAGGTTAGATATTTTGGTCAACAATGCTGGAGTAGGTGGCGCTGAAGTCACTCAAACCCAAGATGGCCTCCAATTGCAAATGGCTGTCAACTATTTCGGACCATTCCTTTTGACGCATCTTTTAGTAGGTAATGTTTTAATAATATAAACATTCACCACTAAGATTAATTACATCACATTATGATTTATAGATTTATTGAAGAAATCTTCACCAAGCAGGATCATTTTTGTATCTTCGAATGTGGCGTTTATTAATAACGTCACTGCAGATAATATAAATCAAATACCACAATACGACAATGTTCTTCTGAAGATGATGTGTCTTTATGGTAACAGCAAAGTGTGCATGATTATCGCTTCGAATTATTTTGCGGAGAAACTCAAAGAATTTGGTGTTACTTCGAATGCCCTTTACCCTGGTATTGTCTATACAGATATTTATAAATCATTGGAAAAACACGACATTCCTATTTACCGGTATATCATTAATATGTACTTGAAATTGTATGGAAAGGTGTGTGATTGTATAACTTTGGCCATAAGTGAAAGTATAATTTTGATATCTTTTAGAGTCCGCTAGAGGGAGCTCAAACTCAAATTAATCTAGCTCTATCGGAGCAATTGAAAGACACTACTGGGCAGTATTTTATGGATTGCAAACGATTTTTCCAACCTCGGAAAACTGGGGACCAGAAACTGTGCAAGGAAATTATTAGGAAAACTGAGGAATACGTCAAGTTGCAAGAGCAAGAAAAACTGTAGTGATATTTTTTAACCGTTCATATCTCTTTTCTGAAATAATGATAATAAATATTATTTTTGAAACAATCGCAATTAATTTATATAGTCCAGTCCATAGACAAATTTATGTGGAAACTACAAATTGATAAATTAATACAATCTCACATTAATGTTATAATTCTTCAATAATTCTTCTAATTCTTTAGTAATGGCATTCTGCAATTTTGAATTACACAAATGTATAATTTTAAATAATCAGAATATTCCGTAAATAAATAATAAAAATTCTAAAAAAATTTGGCTGATACTTAAAAACTAATTGGATGACCATTTGTTTAATTCGTTTGTGTAATTAATAGTAGCAGATTGCAATTACTTAAAGTTTAAATTACTGAAAGTACTACTTCAGAATATATTTTTTTTAATATTGTACGTTTTTGACATTAATCTTACAACATCTCAGAAACATCATATCCTAGTACAAGTTGTTGCCAAAATGATTAGGATAAAAATCTGCAATGTACCACTTAAAAACATATAAGTTTGTGTTGATACTTCGTTCTGGAACATCCTGCATGCGGGGCCGCGTCTAGAGTTTTTCGGGCACTATAGGCACACATAAAATTCCGGGCCCTTATATAATAAGAATTAGAGAGATATTTAAAAAAAATATTTCGATACCTACATTATTTAAAAAACATAGAATACTAGAAACCTATGATAAAAATAAAAAATCTGATGTGGCCAGGCAAAATACTCATTATGAATTACCGTAATTTCAAATGATATAAAACAAACGGTGCCTTGCACCGTGGGCGCTTATCCGAAATTGTATTTACAAATTTGAAATCTTTACGATTTACCCGCCAGTGAGTGAACAGCTTGGCGGGTAAATTTTTAAAAACAAACGACGATAAAACGATAAAAATGCTTTACAAAAATATTTAAAAGCACGTAAACCGTTCTGATTTAAAAATTATTGAATAAAATACGAACACACACACACAGCACGCACACGCAGCTACCGCCACCGCCGTCTCCTTCGTTGATCGGGCTCAACGTCATCTTCATCGCTGACGTCCCGCTCCGCATCTAGTTGCAGAGGTCTTGCATCCCCATCGCCTTCGTGCTCGTCCCCAGGCTGGCCAAGTGGTTCCGGCGCTGCAACCTCTTGCGGATATTTTGATACTATTGACAATAGGTATTGTCAAAACATCACCGTTTGACACTACCTACTGACAAAACACGTGGCTCTTGTCTTCGACTGCTTTCAACATTTTATACTGCTTTTGTAGTTCTTCATTAAACTTACATTTTCTTTTTGGCATTTTTACTCTAAAAATTCAAATTTAAAGTTTTAGTACATTGAATATTTAATTTTTTAAAGTTTTCTTGTGCTTTAAGAAAGTATGAAAATATCGAACATCTAACCGTGATTTTGAAATTCGAAACAAGATGAAAGCTAATATTTGTCCATATATCTTATTGTTGCTTGTTTGGTTACATACGTAATTCAAACAGTTCTAATAAAGGAGAAACGTTTTTATTATAGGATTCTCGGAAACATTTTAACATTTTAATAAAGTAATATACTAATTAAAATTGCAAAAAAATATTTATATTGGTACCTACTCCACGTAAAAACAACTTGAAAATGGTTATTAGTCATCACTTCCAAATTTCAATGTAAATTTAGAAATCAGAAGTCAAAGAGAAAATTAGGACAAGTAACAGATTCTTACCCGATATTACAGTAATCAAACACTAAACAATAACCTCGGGATGCGCTGCAACGACCGTCCTCTCTGACGACTTAAAACAATGTGACAAAATTGTTTAAAATATTTCCCTAGAAACACAAATATCCCGAAATTGCAAGCACTCAACAGTGCATATAAGAAATGAACGAAGAAATGGATAATTCTCAGAAACTGTTCGTGAGAACATTGCTCCGACAGTATAGTTTTTACTAGCGTCTAGCCAGCGGCAGCAGGTGCAACAAACGATCTTGCCGATGTATGGCTGCAGGTATGCCACCCACCATACACTATTGGCGCGCGCATTGTGGACCTAGCCCCGGTAATATCTCGGTTCTGTTTATTCAAAAGAATTTGGTGTTGTTTCGGTTAGGAAAAGCTGAATATTAACGGTAATCGGTAAGTAATCTATATTATAATAAGTATATTAACGACTTTACAGTAAACGTATTTCTAGTTTATTAATCCCAAGCCTATTATTCCCTCAACATGGGTGACGAACAAAAAGAATTAAATCGGTCAAATAAATGTAATGAATGCGGTACAAAATTTAGCAGTAGGAGCAATTAAGGAAAACACGTAAAAAATCCATGAACGCAAAATAAACGTGTTGGCTCCGCGAATTTATAAAGTCTGTGCCGAATTTGGGTTTTCTTGTAACAATTGCGACAAAAACTTAATAATAAACGTACACTGCGTTACCATATCTTAAAGGCACACAACGGAGAAAGATCGAGAATTACCCAAACTTCAAAAAAATGCTATAGATATGCATCTATAAATGTCATTCTAAGAAACCAATGATAACCAGCGGCGCGTTATGCCATCATGGGGCTCTGGGCTATTTTGAATTTGGGGGCCCCCATATACCGTGTTGAATTAAGAATTACTTTTTATACAAAAATAATATGTACTAATACTAAAAAAATCATAAATAATAAGTAAGGTATTTGAATTTTTTGCAACAACATTTAATATCCCATCATTTAATATACCTACATCGTTATTTAAAGCAACAAATGAATATTCTTAAGAAATACAAAATAACAAATAAATAGCTTAATAAATTAAAAAACAAAATTCGTAAAAAATAATTAATTCATAATAAATCCATATTCTTAACAAATAGAAATAAATAATTTTTCACATTAGGGAATCTAGATATATTGCTGCTTGAACAGCTTTTTTAATATTTGCCTATTGCAAGCACTGCGATAGTTCATCCTTAAATACGCCATAGCCAGCATCTATGTCCTCTGGCTATGTACTTATTAAATTTGTAGTGCAGTTTTCATAGTCTCTTAGAGATGTTTCTTTTAATAAACTGTAATTTCCTCTTTCTTTTGCTAACAGTGTCGGTTTCATAAACTTTATTGTTAGTTAACTCATAAGATTCCGATTCCATATCATCAAAAAGTTAACAAGAAGAAACGTATAACGTGTCAATATCTGGTCCTGAAAGTTTAGAAGAAAGAAACCAAATAAAAATTTTAGGAAATGACTTGAGCTACAAACTGAAATGACTTTTGAATATACAGGGTTATGCATTTGTAAGAAGCAGACCAAATTAATTTTTTAAATATAGCACCCTGTATATTTTTCCTGTCCAAAAGTCCCTGAGATCAGTCGTTTAAATGATACAAAATGATTAAATGTTAAAAGAAAGCAACTACAAAATGTTAAAACGATTTCTACCATGTCAATACCTCGACCTCTGAAAATTTTACAAGAAAAAAAATAAATAAATGTTCTTGAAAATGATTTAAGCTATAAATACAAAATACTTTTGAATATATAGTATGATTCATTTCTAAGCATTTCAAATTTGTAGCTTAAGCAATTCCCTAAAACTTTTATTGGAATCTTTTCCTTGTCAACTTTTTAGAAAGAAAAATATTGAAGATCGAATTTTTATTTCGACTTTTTTGGAGAATTAGTTTTTGCAGAATAGATTTCCGTCGATTGAAAATCATCAATGTATTCATACAGTATTTTCGCTTCTTCAACTTTATCAAGGGTCTCTTAAAATTAGATGTTTCTTTTATGGAAAAAAATGAGTTTAACTGCTAAAACTGCCTCTAGAACTATGCTAAAGTTAAAATTCGTAATTCTCACTACGTTAATTTATTAATTAATTTATAGTTTATACAAGATTCCACTCTTTTGAATAAACAGAACCGAGATATTACCGGCTAGGTCCACAATGCGCGCGCGCCAATAGTGTATGGTGGGTGGCATACCTGCAGCCATACATCGGCAAGATCGTTTGTTGCAACTGCTGGCTAGACGCTAGTTTGTTGCACCTGCTGGCTAGACGCTAGCTAGTTTTTGCGGATATTCACTTCCTAGAAAGGTTGTTTACGACAAACAATTTTTTGTACGTCGCTTCTCTCAATGCGCCCTAGAAAATAATTAAATTAAACTATACATTACCTTCTTTTTTTTGTCCGGTATTAAGTTATTTTATTATTTTCTTAAAAAAGAGGACATTTCGGGGAAAATTGTTAAAAGATACCGGACCCGGACATGACCCTTAAAAAAGAGGACTGGTCCGGTTAAAAGAGGACGTCTGGTAACCCTATGTGAAAATCACTTTTGCCACTTATAGTAGTGCTTATGATGTGATGCACGTATGATGATCTTAATTCTCGCGGATTTCACTAGATGCCACTACTACATCTACCTGGGCATCGTGTATTTCCGTATCGCCGAGCAGGTGCGCTCGCCGCTAGGTCACCACGTCTGGGAAAGATCCGCTAGAAAAGGATCAAAACAAGTTCTGCAAGTTCTTCTCGAGAGAGCGATTTATCGAGTGTATTTCGCCTGGCGCGGTTGTTGAAGTGCTCGTTTCTGTGTTTTCGGTCAAAATGGTCATAAAACAAGCGAGGTACCGTCGGAACTAGTTCCAGTTCTAGAAACTGTTACGAGTTTTCCTCAAAATGTAACCCGCTGATCGCGTTTTATTCCGGTGTCGTCTGTGTCAAGTGAACGATGTGAATTAAAAAGTTACTGCGATGGATTTGTCTTAAAAAAAAGTCGTGACTACACCTAGATTGGTTTCGCAATTTCTGTGTGTTTGTTAATTTGTCTGTGAGTGATTTTAATGCGGGATCGTGAGGAATCACGCACCACTGACTACCAACCCAACGGACTATAGTAAACCACCAACAGAACGTCGTGGAAAACCGTTCATTCATATAAATAATAGACTTTTATTCGTTTGAATCGAAAGTATGAATCAAAAGAGATGACAATGTTTAAGCGAGCTATGATTTTCGTGACCTTTTTCGGGTCTTGTTTTGCCATAGCCCTTCTTGTGGCTAGTTTAGGGACGAAACAGTGGGTCACCGCTTCGGCAATACGCACGACGAACCGCGAAAAGTCGAGTGGACGAATCAGTTTTGGACTTTTCGATGGAAAAAAGGAGTTGAATGTCGCATACGGATGGAGGACATATGAAGTTGATGGTAATAGATTAAAATAAATAAGTTACAATCTTATGTGGTTATATAAGAAAAAAAAATCTTGTTGATAATGTTCTTATGTAAGGATTTAAAATGTTTCCGCTACAAGTGCCCAAATGAGTAAGAAAAACATGGGATTGCGATGAAAAAATCTCATATGCCAGTAACAAAGTTGAAAATTGACTTGTAAATCAACGTGTTCAATGTTTTTATTACAATCCGTTTAGTTATGTTGAAGATGAGCAAAAGTTGCCATTGTTCGACAAAACGCGGCAGTCTTTTTGCGTTTTTTTTTTTTAAATTACCTAAACTTTGACACCTATTAATTTAGTGGCATCATTTTTTTTGGCCAATTTCAGTTTGATAACTCGAAGAGGTAAATGCAGATAAATTCGACTGTGCCAGACAGGCAAACAGACGGACAAACGAGTGATGCCATAAGGCAGGGGTTCCAAAAACCTAAAAATCCCACCATTGATTCTTATTTGAAAAGAAAAATTAAATAGTTGGTACTCTGAGTTTCAGGAAAAATCAACCTGTAGAAGTTGTATATAGGTTGCTTCTTATTTCGTCAAAAATTGTTTATTAAACAAATATGTAATAAGTTATTAACTTTCTTAAACAAATAATGTTTCGACTCCTATTGAAGGATTGCATTCAGTAACATTCATCACCAAAGGAAAGGCATTTTGTTGCGGTTTAAATTGCCAATTGCAATTAAAACATCAATATAATCGCGATGTAAACAACAAATTAAAAAAGAATTAACAATAACCAACAATTAATAACAAACAATAATTATATTAATAATCAAAAATACTTGGCAAGAAATCATACAATAAGAAATACAGAGAAGTGTCAAATTGGGATGTGACCATTAATCCATAGTTCACTATACCCTGACTTTGATTATTAACGCATCATTTATTTTTTTCTATTTCCCTGCAATAAACGACATTTCTACGCTACGATTTTCAATAAAATGTCAAGTATTTGATGTCATAATCTCCTATGAAATACCTACACGGGAAAAAAGTTTCATCGAAAAAAAAACAATCAAATTACGTTAGAGGGAGCCAGTGGCGCCAGTAATCAAATATCGAATATAATCGACTATTTGACAATTTTCGACTTTCTCACCAATGCCAGGCACATGACTTTATCATACTATATATAAAATTAATAGTTTAGCTGCATGAGATTCCATTTGATCGAGATCGGCCATGTCTGCATTAAAATAAAACTAGTGGAACTAGACAGATATGTCGATTAAAGCTGCGTTCGGATATTGTACTCCGTTGACACCGGGTACACCGTCCAAATGACACTTACGTGCTAGTGGGTGTAAAAAGTGTAATGCAATATCCGAACGCAGCTTATATTGACAGAAATTATTGTCAAAACATTAGCATTGTCATTAGTGTCATTACTGTCATTAGAATCAAAATTTCTGGCATATCCTGGCTACTAGTTTTAATGCAGTACGACCGATCTCGATGAAATAGAATTTGCTCATGCAGCTAAACTATTGATTGTACCAAAAAATGTCACAGTCAAAAATTATTCAGAATTTCTTCTTCTTTAATTTATTATTTAACTATTTCGACGAAATTCCAGACATGGCGGCTTATTTGCAAAATCTTTCAAAAATGCTAAGACTAAACCTCCAGTTCCTTTGGACCCTTTTCAACAGAAAGCTTTTCAGCTCTAATTTTGATTATGAAACTTCTAAATATGAAGTTTCGTCCCGATACCTTCAGTAGTTTCTCCGGAATCGTCGCCACAAAAACGGGTACACACACACACACACACACACACACACACACACAGACATTTTTTTGTACCTTGGTCAAAAATGTTCAGGGGACCCAAAAAGACATATTTCCGCTAAAACCTCAAAATTTTTTTTTGGCACGATTACAATACTTTACATACTGCGTATGATAAAGTAAAAAAAAGTTATTTTTTTGTTCCGGTCGATATGTTTTTGTGTTCAGAATGTCCTCCTGATTAAAAAAATCACACAAATAATGTAGTGTGCCATTTAAAATTTAAATGATGACGTCATTTCCGGAAAAAACAGAAGTCATTCTAACCTCAAGAGTATCCCAAAAAATGGCATTTGCTCTTAACACATTTCAAAATTTCATTAGTCCAGCGTCATAAATAGAAAGAACTGCTGTACTTATATGGCGTAGGTCACCCGGTATTTACATACTTACAACCGATTTCGGTATTTTTTGTATGTAGAATGTGAACGTCAAGGTAGAAATTTTGAATTGTGTCTAGTTTTAGCGAAGTATTTAAGCACTTTTTTCACTTTTTTTCCATTTTTGGCACTGTTTTTATCATAAACTGACATCAATTTACAATTTCTTTTTTCAGATGTTCTGATATCTGCACCAAAGTTTATAGATTATTTTTTATTAACTTAATAATTTTAATAGATACAATAAAATTGTTAATTTTAAAAATTAATTCATTTTTAAGGTGCGACCCTAGAAATACGAACAATTTGTGACAAAATAAGGAACAGCATTTGCAGTGTTTGTTCAAGTAAACTGGAACTTATCATATGAAAACTTCAGGAATCTAGTGGACTGCAAAACGTTTCCATTCTTAAAAAGAGCGGTAAAAGCATTTTTCTGCTCAGATCTCGACTCACACAGACCATTTTTATGATTGCTTAACGAAATATCATAGTACTCTCTTCAGTGTTGAAGATGACGTATGAAATGCAATATCACAATTGACTGACTAAACTTTCTACCCATTGTTATTTTGTAAGCATTTATTTAATCAAAACAAAGAAAATAATTTGTAATGTGTTAAAATTACACGTAGGATTACTTTGATTTGACGTGTAAGTAGGTACATTATTTTCACGTAGCATATGTTCAATAGCATATTCAAAGATGAACATCAAGATAATAATAATAGATATATCGCCCACAAAAAACCTGTAGTCAAGGATTTTTTTAGCTTACGCAAGTGTTTTTTCCAAGACCTTGTAATCACCAAGTGCAATGATACGCTTTAAGTGAAAGCAAAACGCGATTAGGAAAATTTAAAGCGATTTAGAATAATAAAACAAACGAGTCCATAAAAAAATGAGAGTAGAAACTTTTTCGGCTTAGTTTCACATAATTGTTCGATAATTGCTGGAACGTTCATGCCGATGGAATGCCTAATGAAGCATTATTTAATTTACGCTTTAGCGGTGTGTTAAACACAAAATAACACGTTTGTTACTTTTACATTTTTTATTGTTCGTCCATAACATGTAAAATATCACGTATGATAAGCTTAATTCTATGGATTTTACTGTACTGTAAAAAAAGTCAATTTTCGAAAGTGTTAACATGTTCAGGGAATATAGATCACTCTGGAGCACATAAAGTTGGGAATGGAAAGTGAATAATAAACAAATAAATGAAATGTGATAAAACAAATCCTACGACTCATAAATAAAATTGAACTTTATATCAAATATTATAAATCTATTTGTCAATGGTGACGACACGAACTGTCAGTCAACTGTCAACCACGTATAGGCGTGGGGGTTTCTCAGCTTTTAGTTCATTGAATCGTAAAAGCAATACATCAAATTGACGATAAAAGGTATATAATTTTCCGCGTCTAGTGGTAGATTTTTGATATTTTTGTTAGTTTTTGACAAATCTGTTATTGAATATGGGATACAATTAAGGGATTTTGCGATGTTTTTACGAAGAACACAAGTTAAAATTCGAAAAGTGCCACAAAGTAGATCTAAGTCACACCTTCCTCTCTCAGTGTACAAAATTTCACTTAAAATTCAATTTCTTACATGATTTTTTCATTCCAAACTTTACTTCTTTGAGTACATGAATCAGTTATAATTTATCACGGACCATGGATGCAACAAAACAATTAATACATATACATTACCAGCGCCTCCTCGGCGCCCCTTTCAAAATTACAAATTAAAATTTTTTTAATTGTCAGTACAAAAAAAAACAGCCATTATGTCAACTGAAAAACGTATACCTATTACAACACTACAAACATAATTTGAAACTACTTTTATTAATGTCCGAAACTAACTTTCCGTGCATTTTTATTGGCGAATTCTTTACTAATATGAGTAAGAGCAGAAAACTTTAGATTTTAGAGTTCCTAAATCGTACATTTAAATTAGCAAAAAGAAGAGGAAAAACTGTTGGATTTCAATATCTATGGCGTCCTCAAATTTTATTAGAGCCTGGAATCCACCCCTAACTCAACCCTGCAGGTGCAGGTTTGCGGATCTTCGCATTTACCGCAAAACGGTCATGATTTCGTAATCTTATATATCTTATATAAAATTCTGCACTAAAAAGGTATTTACTATTTTTATTTGTATACAGTGGTTTTCAAACTACGAGTGCTCTAATATAGAGTAATTTTAGCCCACTATCGCGGTAATAAGTTTATGAGTTCTCAAAAAGAATCCAAGATGTTTTTGTTGAATATATACAAAACTATAATTATTCATTGAATTAAAAGTAAATATAAAATTATTAACGACAGGAAATGTTGAGTTTGGAATACCCCTGTATGATGGAGCCTGGAAATGGCGGCTGCTGGCATATTATGTGTTTAGTAATACTGAGATAATATAGTATATTACATTACAAGAGCAGTAACTAGCATATTACGTACGAGTGGAAATTTAACATACGAGCCGCGAAGCGGCGAGTTTTGTTATTTTCCACGAGTATGTAATATGCGTTACAGCTCGAGTATTGTACATAATTTTACCTACGACCGACAATTTCAATAAATTGTATCAAAAATGACAAACACATACAGGTAAGAATATTTGACGGTTAACCAATCAATGTATTCGCGCGACATCTATTGCAACTACGGAGAACTTTGTCTGAAGTGTCGATCGAAAATTTCAGTACAAATTCAACATAAATTATCACGTGCAAGTAATAATATGTTTACCTACGACCGTATGTGTAAATGTCCCTTACGTCACGGACTACTTAGCTCGTATATCGCTTATAACATACGTGTGCCTTTGGCTGTGCGTTTGTGTTTTTAACGCACGACATAATGTCATAATGACAGATGTCGCGCGAATATTTTAATTATTTGTTTGTCATTTTTGATACAATTTATATTTATTGAAATTTGCGGTCGTAAGTAATTGCAATACTCGACCTGTAACATATATTACTTGCACGTGATAATTTATGTTGAATTTGTACTGGAATTTTCGATCGACACTACAGACAAAGTTCTCCGTAGTTGCAATAGATGTCGCGCGAATACATTGATTGGTTAATCGTCAAATATTCTTACCTGTATTTGTTGGGTCATTTTTGATACAATTTATTGAAATTGTCGGTCGTAGGTAAAATTATGTACAATACTCGAGCTGTAACGCATATTACATACTCGTGGAAAATAACAAAACTCGCCGCTTCGCGGCTCGTATGTTAAATTTCCACTCGTACGTAATATGCTAGTTACAGCTCTTGTAATGTAATATACTATTACCTACGACCGTATGTGTAAATGTCCCTTACGTCACGGACTACTTAGCTCGTATATCGCTTATAACATACGTGTGCCTTTGGCTGTGCGTTTGTGTTTTTAACGCACGACCTAATGTCATAATGACAGATGTCGCGCGAATATTTTGATTATTTATTTGTCATTTTTGATACAATTTATATTTATTGAAATTTTCGGTCGTAAGTAAGTGCAATGCTCGAGCTGTAACGTATTCTTACTAGAACGTGATAATTTATGTTGAATTTGTACTGGAATTTTCGATCGACACTTCAGACAAAGTTCTCCGTAGTTGCAATAGATGTCGCGCGAATACATTGATTGGTCAACCGTCAAATATTCTTACCTGTATTTGTTTGTCATTTTTGATACAATTTATCGAAATTGTCGGTCGTAGGTAAAATTATGTACAATACTCGAGCTTTAACGCATATTACATACTCGTGGAAAATAACAAAACTCGCCGCTTCGCGGCTCGTATGTTAAATTTCCACTCGTACGTAATATGCTAGTTACAGCTCTTGTAATGTAATATACTATTACCTACGACCGACGTGTAAACGTCCCTTACGTCACGGACTGCTTCGCTCGTATATCGCTTATAACATACGTGTGCGTTTGGCTGTGCGTTTGTGTTTTTTACGCACGACTAAAGATGCGTTCCGATTGGTGGTAATGGTTAGTGGTAGCAGCCGAAATTATAGTATTTCTCTCCAAACGTGATAGTGACACATATTAGTTTGCATGTACATTAACATGAGTCATTAGCAATTATTATTCGAAATACTATAATGGCGTCTACTACGTCACAACAGTTCAAATGCAGTTCCCACAGTTGAAATAGATGTCGCGCGAATAACCTAACCTAATAAATACATCTACGTCTCAGTCTCCGTTGGTCTCCGTATTTCTTCTCTATTAAAAGTAAGTGATTAATTTAAATGAATCTACATCTTATTATATGTATTGTTTTAGTAGTATGTCTAATTCAAGTACACCACCAGATGTGAGAGATAAAGCTATCGAACTAAATGCTGATCTTCTGCCCAGCAAATCGCGTCTCCGCTACGAAGATACATACAAGAAATTTTGCCAGTGGCGCACAGAAATGAAAATTAAAAGTGTGTCGGAAAATGTTTTAATGGTGTATATGGATCATCTCTCCAAAACCTATGCCGGTGCCTCGCTGTGGGCAATTTTTTCGATGTTAAAATCTACGATTAACATTAAACATAATATTGACATTTCCAATTACACAAAAGTAATTGCTTTTCTAAAACGCAAAAATGATACGTACAAAAGCAAGAAATCAAAAATACTCACTCCTGAAGATATTAAGACATTTTTGCAAAACGCTTCTGACAATATGTTTCTTTTAGCGAAGGTGAGACTAATGTTTTTCTTTAATCGAACGTTTTGTTATATGTATTATTATAATTGTAGGTAATATTGATAATAGGTATCAGCGGTGCGTGCCGAAAAATCGAACTTAGAAATTTAACACCTGCGGATATTGAGGATACCGGAAAAAGATTAATATTTAAACTAAAAGAAACAAAAACAAAGACAGATAGAACTTTTGTGGTTCCGGAGCAATACTACCAAGTCGTTAAAAAATATATGGCACTTAGACCACCAACTGCCGATGCAAAAAATTTACCTTTTTTTTTAAACTACCAACGTGCTAAATGCACCTTGCAGGCAGTGGGTATAAACAAAATAGGATCTATCCCAAAACTTGTAGCTACTTTTTTAAAGTTACCAGATCCAAATCAATATACAGGCCATAGTTTTAGACGGTCTTCTGCTACTATATTCGCGAATGCAGGTGGCGACCTAATTCAATTAAAAAAACATGGAGGTTGGCGATCGTCTACAGTTGCAGAAGGTTACGTTGATTCATCAATTGCATCAAAAACAATAATTGCAGAAAAAATTTGTGCAGCGATTAACAGTGAAATTCCAAAGGACTACTCGCAACCATCAACGTCGAGTGGGGTAACGACAACACCTTTCAATGATATAACTAATATAGCTGCAAGTTATGAATCATCACACACAAACAATCTTGTTCAAACGATAAGTGATATAGGTGAACAATCGCAACCGAGTAAAATTGTGAGAACGGAAAGTGACATTATTAAGACGACGAATCACATGAAACAGTCAAATTTTAATTTTAATAATTGCTCTGTAACAATAAATAATTATTATAAGATTTAATGTAAAACTATAAATATTTAAGGAGGGTGCAATGAAAAGCTTGTCAGTCTTTGATATTTTATTCTCTGGGCTATTCACATTTGCCTACGTTTCGCCGATACTTGTCTTCGGCTTCTTCAGGGCTAGTGTGGGTGTGAGATTTTGTCAATGGTTGGGGGTGGAGGCCTTTGCGGAGGCAGTCATGTTCGAAATTTACAAACAGCGGCATCAAGCCAGTACAACTTTAGTTTAGTTAGTTTAGTTCTAGTTAGTTTAGTTCACACTAAACTAAAGTTGTACTGGCTTGATGCCGCTGTTTGTAAATTTCGAACATGACTGCCTCCGCAAAGGCCTCCACCCCCAACCATTGACGAAATCTCACACCCACACTAGCCCTGAAGAAGCCGAAGACAAGTATCGGCGAAACGTAGGCAAATGTGAATAGCCCAGAGAATAAAATATCAAAGACTGACAAGCT
This sequence comes from Aphodius sticticus, assembly GCA_963966075.1. Taxonomy (NCBI): domain Eukaryota; kingdom Metazoa; phylum Arthropoda; class Insecta; order Coleoptera; family Scarabaeidae; genus Aphodius; species Aphodius sticticus. Next base: position 15,402,312 of record OZ014509.1, read on the forward strand.
TTTCATTGCACCCTCCTCAACACTTCACAGGCGATAGCCCCTCAACTATAAATATTTAAGTTAATCTAAAGTTAAGTGTTAACAAGTTGTAAATATATTATGTTTATTATAAATTATTGTTATTATAAAAAGTGTTTATTATTTCCTGATGCAATTCTGTTATTAATCTCAAAATAAGTAAATGAGTTTATAAATGAGGCCATATTTGGCAAAATTTATGTGGAATTTGTATTGAATTTTCGGTTGACACATTACACAAAGTTCTTCGTAGCCATAATAGACGTCGCATGAAAATTTTATTATTTATTTGTCATCTTTGAACAATTTATATTTATTGAAATTTTCGGTCGTAAGTAAGTGCAATACAAGAGCTGTAACATATATTACATCCTCGTAAAAATGTATGTTGAATTTATATTGGAATTTTCGGTCGACACTTCAGACAAAGTGTGCCGTAGCTGCAATAGTTGTCGCGTGTTACAAATATATTATCACATAAATGCTTTGTAAACCTACGCCGACATATTATTATGTAAAAATAGATATATCTTTATATATACGAGTATATAAGGATAAACTCTAAAGTTTAAATACATACTTTATATTTAACAATATGATTAAAATAGTTTGTATACTTTAAATTTGGTAGTTACGGAATCATTTTTGTTTATATTACTTACCTTAAATAATAGGATTACTTCATAAAGGTTAATTAAAGTGGCACTGCTGAAATAAAAATACCTTTGGAATCTTCCGTTTCGAAATAAATCTATATATTTTATTGTTACATACATATAAAGGAAGTATACAAACAAGAGGAATCCATTATTCAATCTATACTATATACATCTATAAACCTACACACCAATATAGATAAAAATTAACAACTATAAATATCTTATTATAACATATAAATAACGCAAAACCTTTATTTTACAGAAAAATAATAAATTATCGTTAAAACGTTTTATTTTAGATCATTTGGCATACATATTATAGCTTTCATTGTAAATTTTTTTACTCTACTGAAGTCATGCATAAATGTTCTGGATATTCGTAAAATACTAGTTAGTAAATATCCTGCGATACAACGAATTTAATTCACTTGTGTTAAAAATTAACTTCCGCTCGGAGCTTTTCATTATTAAGTTCAGCAAGATCTTCTTCTTCGGTTTGTTCTTCACTACGTGTGGAATCTACCAAATTTAAAAATTCCGATAGAAACAATCGGTCATCCTTTTCCTAACTGCGATAAAACGAATTTAATTCACTGTTGTTAGAATTAACCTCCGCTCGGAGCTCGTCATTATTAAGTTCCGCAAGATCTTCATCAGTTTGTTCTTTACTATATGTGGAATGTACCAAATCTACAAATTTCGATAGGTACGGCTTCTAGATATTGTGATACACATATTAATTTTAGATTGCTCCTAAATTGGAGTGCCGTTAGAATTATTTGTTATACTCTTACTCTACTGAATAAATTCTCCAAGTAATCTTGTGTAAATCTCAATGTCCTTTCTTCTTTGAGGAACGGTTTGAAAGACCATTTTCATCTCTGTTATTGGTCTGGAGTTAATTGAGTTGATGGCAGCACAACAAGACATGTTTCTATTTTATGACCTAAAAAGGGAACCAGTCATTACTTTAACTAGCAAATAATCCTGCTATACAACATAATAATACAAACTAGATAATCTTTGTGGAGCAACTTATTACACTTTATTTTACTTAATTACGTTTATATTATGCAATAATTTTGCGCTATTACATACCTTGATATATCCAGTATAACAGCTCTACAAATGATTCGCTATTACTTATTTCGTATCGCAATTATTAGTCGGTTATTTAAAGAAAAACACCATATAACACAAATAAATTGGCACACTAATGGCAGATTTGTACCACGTGACCGAACAGCCAATCAAAATTAAGACCACGCTTGTCCACACTGTCTTGTTATAGCCACTGTATTGGTTAACCATTAAATATCCTTACCTTTATTTATTTGTCATTTTTGATACAATTTATTGAAATTGTCGGTCGTAGGTAAAACTATGTACAATACTCGAGCTGTACACGCATATAACGTGCTCGTGAAAAATAACAAAACTCGCCGCTTCGCGGCTCGTATGTTAACTTTCCACTCGCACGTAATATGCTAGTTACAGCTCTTGTAATGTAATATACTATACAGCTCGAGTATTGCACTTACTTACGACCGAAAATTTCAATAAATATAAATTGTATCAAAAATTACAAATAAATAATCAAAATATTCGCGCGACATCTGTCATTATGACATTAGGTCGTGCGTTAAAAACACAAACGCACAGCCAAAGGCACACGTATGTTATAAGCGATATACGAGCTAAGTAGTCCGTGACGTAAGGGACATTTACACATACGGTCGTAGGTAAAACATATTATATTATTATACTGTTAGCGCGTAATATAAGGAAACATGAGAAAATCACTGAGACTGTTAGTTGTTTTAAAAAATCCTCGTACACGTTGATATTTAATTAATAAACTACAGATTACTCTGAAATATTCAATTTCCGAACTTCAATTGTTACTGAGTGTTGACGTCACCGACACTTGCTTTAAATAGCACCCCATTCTTGTCTCACTGATTTTGGTATATCATTTAATTGTCTAAATGGTACCGGAAATATTCTAAATAAAAAGCTTAACATAACAAAATTTTCGAGAAAAAATAATTGAAAATTTTAAAATATTAATGACTTTAGGGATAGTAGCTTTCGTGAATTGAACATTAAATTGCGTTTTTGGTAGAATTAGCTGCCCTGATAACGAATCTGGACTCAAAATTTTCTATCGCGCAAAGTTTTCGAAAAAGGTGGAGTCAAAGTGTCAAAACACACTATTTTGGTAATTTATACAAATTTATACCAACTGAAACCATTATCCTAGAAACCTCAAAATGGTCTCATAGTAACCCTTAATCTTTGCACTTTTACCTGCAATCCCAAAAGTTTGTACCCAAATGTCCTTGAAGCATTTACAGCAATCCTTTACGTTCATACGGCTCCATAAAAGAATTCAATCGAGTTATCAATATTACACATTTAAAAAACATTTTAAACAAAGTGTCGATGACGTCAAAAGTCGAAAACAATTGAAGATCGGAAATTAAATTTGATATTAATATTTATATTATGATAATTAAAAATCGATGTGATTTTGTCATGTTATATACCTACTTAACGCGCTCACTGTAGTGTGGTTCCTAAACTACAAGCTCCTATATTGGGGCACTTGCAATTTAGGATCCAATGCATTTAGAAAATGAAGAAAATACCTTTATTGTGCAGAATTTTATAAGGATTAATAAAAATGCAACATTGTGATCGTTTTGCGGCAAATCGCGGAAATGCGCGAACGTGCACGTTACTTTTAGGGGTTCAAGGCTCTAATAAAATTTACGGACACCGCATAGAATATTGAAACTCAACACTTTCCGCACCGGATAGAAAAAGGGTAATAGCGTGGCAGTAGAACATTTTCTACTGCCACGAGTAATAGTATTGGATTTTTTTTTCTTCATAGGCCAGTTTTTGTCTAATTTAACTGTACTAAAACTTGAAAGTCAGTCTTGACACATTGTAGATCTTAAATATGTTTTTCTACTTTGCGTTCGTTATGAACCCATAACGAACCCGCTTTCGGTGTCGTTATAAAAACACTAGATCAGAAACTTTTAGTAACTTTTAGTTTTCCAAGATTGATGATATTGACGTCAACTGTCAAATAAGGCTGACAGCTCCTTAGACCATCTATAACTAGACGGAGTACGGCCTATCCCAATGCATTGTCTTGTTTTGGCCCAACATACCTTGTCAATAAGGTCGAATTTCGTGTAGATTCTCGTGCACATTGTTCGCGCATGCGCACAGATGCTAGATACCGCCATTATTTTGAACATATGTTTACATCGAGGTTATGAGTTTGTTTAGCTATGTAGATGCATGACTGCATGTAGATGGTACCTTGGATGGTTAAGAGGTAACAATGGGGCGAAACTGCTGCTTTTGTAAAAAGGCAGCATCAAAAAATATAACGTGTCACAGGTATGACCTTTATTACCGCAATACAGTAATATTAAATTATAACATATACCTTCTCGTAGATTTCCGACAGTTCAAGACTCAAAACAAGCTCGGATTGAAGCTATACCTATAAAAAGTCGGGGTTTTAAAACAACTGTTGTGTTCAAGACACTTTTCTAATAGCGATTATAAACTGGGAAAAGACGGAAGACCATAACTCTCCCGTAGTGCGGTGCCAAGTATTTTTGTTACAACTGATCTACCAAATGAAAATACGGACACAGATAGTATGAGCGATGCAGTTGTAGCAGACACTAGTGGACACACAGAGTCAATCACTGCCACGGCTACGAGCTTTGAAAGTGCCACACAGCGCAACACCAACGGAACATCCTTCAGCACTGCCAAGAAAAAGGAGAAAATTTATGTAATATGTAACTTTGTTTTAGGTATATTTTAACGTTATTTTATTGTAGGTACAATCCTCGATATATGGGTGACGTACATACTTCAGACTTATCTTCGTCTCCTCAAGCACGGGCAGTTTTAGCATTAGCAAGAACTACCATAAGCAAGAAAATTGCTCGAATTCGCCAATTGTCTCGTTACAACATGCGATTAAGACATAAAGTGTGCAATTTATCAACATCATAAAACCATGTTATTAGAATCAGAAAAAAGAGTTCGAAGTTCTTACACCAAGACCATTTTGTTTAAAAACCAGTAGTTAAATTATGTTCAAATAAAATATTTTCCTATTATAAGTTGTATTTTGCTTGTAGTTTATTACCCATATTCCTATTAAAGAAAATAAACAAATCATGTATAGTACAACCAACTTAAACTTGACTCGACAGCGGTGCGCAGAGCGTAAATATAATGAGTACGTGACGTGAGTACTGCGCAACGCTCTCGATGCAACTACTCGCTGGTCAAGCTATACAGAATCAAATAAAATCTTACACGCGAGAATACATTTTGTCCAAACCTATAAAAAAATGGATTCTGTTGTTACTATATAAAAGTTGAACAAACGTCGCTCAAAAAGATTTTTGCAGAGAACTGGAATAGCGAATTAATTGCTCTTGGATGGTTTAATTGCTTTTTTAACAAATGTCACAATTATGACAGGTACTACAAATGTATGTACATTCAAAAACAGAAAAGGATTTTTATTTTGTGTGGTTACCTTTCACGCCATACGCGACTACCTAATTTTAATATGACATATAGCCGCCAGTTTAATCTGACCGCTCATTGGTGCGTTACATTGGGAACGAGAAAATATACGACTTTCGACCTTATTATCTTTGGCCACAAACAAAGCCCGTCACGCTCCCTCTAGTCATATAAGCTCGATGGACAGCTCAATCGCTGTTGGCTCGCGTCAATTGTATTTGCGAATTTTACCACAACAACCAACTGTTGAATATAAAACTACTCTAGACTGTAAGATGTCAACTGTAATTTTCGAAATTTATGTGAAATTAATGCCGCAAAGTAGAAAAAATAGTATATAACACTCGTTTTATAAGACGTATTGGCGCACGCGTTCCAAAACAACTCGTCCGCCAATTTTTGTCTTATAAAACTTGTATTATAATATACTATTTTATTAGTGTAAGGGTGGGCGCGAAGCGTGCGATAAGCACCCAGCGTTTCATTAATTATTTGATTTTGAAGTAAATTTTAGTCTCTTACAATGTTATCATAAAAGTGTTTGTTAAAATAAATATCTGTCGATCTGCCTCTTAAAAAAACCACAGGTAACAAAACATTTCTCTATTACTTGTATAAAAGGTAGGGTGCCACTGGCGTCCCAACTCACCCGGCGCCCGACCTCGCCCCCCCCCCCCCCCCACCCCGCTAAGGCCGGCACTGTACTTTCCACAAGTAATACACCTTTATCTAAAATTTGATGTACAACATGAGAAAATTGATACAAAATTAAGCTCACTATGGTGCTTGTTTTGTAGGACGTACTAGCTCTACTGCTTAATTCTACATAAATTTCGAAAATTTAATCATCTTACAATCTGACTAGTTTTACAGGCAACAGTTGGTAGTTGTGGTAAAACTGTCAAATACGATTGAGGCAAGCGGTTGAGATGTGAGCGTTATTTGACGCTTGTCATCAATATCACCAATCTTGGAAAACTAAAAGTTACTAAAAGGCGGCTGAGTTATGTTTTTATATCAAACGCAAACTAGGAAAGGTTATTATTGGGTAACCCAATGTTTGTGAACAGGCTACTAAGTCTACTAACCCAGTTATTTACTTCTAAGTTCATATACTTATACAATGTAAATGCGGAGCCATAAGAGTTTTAGAAGATCATTGGTTATAATATGAGATCATATCCCGGTGTTTTTTTTATTTAGTTTATTTTTTATTTCTCTGGCAGCTCTCTTTAATGTTACAAGGTGGATTGCTTTCATAATTATTATAACTTCCTTGTCCATCGACTACTAACTTGTTATCTAAAAGATCTCTAAACGATACTCATTCAAAATATAGACCAAAAAAATAATAAAGTAACAGTTTATGCAAAACTGTGTGATAGCATTGCTGAAGAAGTAGAAGAGAAACGGGCATATGCTAAAAACAAAGAAAACAACCATGCATCAATAAAAAAATAAACTGAACAACAATCACGATAATTTTAATGACAAATAAAGCTGGTAGTATGCCTTTATAAATGACGCATTTATCTAATAAGCACACGATAAGCAAAAGACTGCGTAGGTAGACTGTAGAGGTACGCGGATTTTAATGCATTTCTTACGCCTTTTACTATTTGTGATTAGCCTTGGGCGCATTTTAGACCTACTTCAAGGTGAATTCTTCGACATATACCGAGAGAAATTGTTTGCTCTCGGGCCAGGAGGTCATTTTGCATAACCGTTACGTACGGCCTGCAGGTGAATTGTTAATGGTTTCTTTAGCATTTCTTGCATATCTTGGCTGTCCGGCGATTTACAAAAGTCAGATGCCGATGTGTCTCTCCTCGAGTGACGTAAGACCGACAAAATTGAGGCAGTAACGTTTTCGAGTTTTCATGTTGACATATTCCAACTTTATCAATTCTTTACAGCCGTTTGAAATATAAAAAAAAGAAACATACATGTGAAACAAAGCGAAAACGGTTATCATTACAAAAAATCTGATGTGGCCAGGCACATGACTTTATCATACTACATATAAAATTAATAGTTTAGCTACATGAGACCAAGGTTGGTCAAGCTATATTTTACAGAGGTTATGCCGATCCCTATACTAGCAATGCATTCTACCGGTGTGCCTACAAACTCGAACCGGTGACGTCAGTGGTGTCAGACCGAGCCGAACATCTGACATTTCAAATTCGAGCGCATACAAACATTGCACGTTGTATGCAGTTGTATGTACTTACATTCAATTTATCTGTTAAAGATTGCCTGCCACTTGCTCGGTGTCATTATGTACTTCGAAGTGTGTCTCCAAGACGAATGATGAACTGCAAGTAGCATTCTTCCGTTTCCCACAAGATCGTAAAGTTCGGAAGATTGGGTTCAGAAGTGCTTTAGAGCAGACAAGTTCAATCAGGACACAGGCAGAATATATTATGTTCTCTACATTTTTCAAGCAACGATTTTCTGAGAGATTTTAAATCGGATTTATTAAATTTAAAGCCAAAATTAATTTTAAAGCCTGGCTCTATTCCATCCATTAATCTGCCTAATAAGCCTAATGATTCAACTCAACAATTACATACAACAATTTACATACAACAATTACAATTACACAACACTGATACAGAAGTATTAAAAGCGTTTATTCGACAAAGACTATTTGTTAGAATTGATTTTTTAAATTATTTATACAATATGAACAAAAATTCAACACATTTAAAACGAAAAGCGAGAAATTCGGCAAAAATTTGATAAATTAAAACGCATCAGCACCTAGTTTATAATATTTGTTTTTGTAATTTGCAACTACTCTAGATACGTTGTATAATTCTATATTTTTATGTATTGTATCTTTTGTATACATACAATTTAACATATGTTTTTGTTAATGTTAAGAAGAACAATTAATAAAATAAATGTTTGTTCATGTCTTTCATTTATGTACCTAATGACATTATAATTTATGTTGTATATGTTTGGCGTATTGTATTATATTGTACCCCGTTCTACAAAACTAAAATTACATAGGCAAAATGGCCAAGGTCGATAGCTCGTTGTACACCAAATGGAACGTAATCAAAATTATACTTACTTCAATAAAAATAATAAGAATAAATCAACAAAGTTAGTACGCCACACGATAAAGAAAAAACGCATGCAAAACGCAAGCCAGACAGCCTGACTTTTGAGTGTGATTGGGCTACCATAAAATACCTTGTTTACAACCTTTACCACATAACAACATTAAAAACACAGACGTAAATGTATAAACAAGTTTCTACATTTTCTCCGAATAAAATTTTAAATGTTTTTGTAATCGGTTTACGAGAAATAAAATCGAAAAGACAACCGTGAAAGTAATATAACACTGCAAAGTTCGGGCAGTTTTCTACTCCTCTCGCACCCATGTTTAAACCGAGTGGTAAAAGATAGTTATACATGTTATGTAGAAATGATTCAGGAATATAGTACACTTTATTTCACTTTTTTTCGTTCAGTCGTTTCCGAGTTATGAGCTTTCAAATATAGGCTTTATTGCTATTCAAACCTATAGTTAACTCCGTGACAAGACACCACTGACGTCACGCCAGCGCCTCGTCCCCGCCCCGCAAAACGCTGTCAGCACAACCTCTGTCAAATATGGCTCGACCAATCTTGACATGAGACTCTATTTGATCGTGATCGGCCTTGTCTGCATTAAAATAAAACTACTAGTACTAGACAGATATGTCGATTAAAGCTGCGTTCGGATATCGTACTCCGTTGACACCGGGTACACTGTCCAAATGACACTTACGTGTTATTGGGTGTAAAAAGTGTAATGCAATATGCGAACGCAGCTTATATTGACAGGAGCTATTGCCAAAACATTAGCGTTTGACACCAAGACTACCTACTGTCATTAGAATAAAAAAATCTCACAAATCCTGGCTACTAGTTTTGCATGCAGTACGACCGATCTCGTAGAAATAGAATTTGCTCACGCAGCTAAACTATTGATTGTACCAAAAAATGTCATAGTGATAAATGATTTAGAATTTCCTCATCTTTAATTTATTATTTAACTATTTCGACGAAATTCCAGAAATGGCGACTTATTTGCAAAATCTTTCAAAAATGCTAAGACTAAACCTCCAGTTCCTTTGGACCCTCTTCAACAGAAAGCTTTTCAGCTCTAAGTTTGGTTATGAAACTTCTAAATATGAAGTTTCGTCCCGATACCTTTAGTAGTTTCTCCGGAATCGTCGCCACAAAAAACGGGTACACACACACACACACACACACACACACACACACACACACACACACACACACACACACACACACACACACACACACATTTTTTTTGTACCTTGGTCAAAAATGTTCGGGGGCCCAAAAAGACATATTTCCGCTAAAATCTCAAAATTTCTTTTTTGCACTATTACAATACTTTACATACTGCGTATGATAAAGTAAAAATAAATGTAATGAAAATAAAAGCAATAAACAAATCAAGAAACAAATAAATCCATATAAAACCGTATATTAATTTTTTGTAGAATATAAATTTAATTCTGAGTTGAAAGCAAAGAAAGTAGGAAAGAAAGAGCCGTTTAAAATAACATTCTGTTATATAATAACAATATTTCAAACGGCTGTAACATGGTAAGGAATATTTATGACGCTGGACGAATGAAATTTGAGAACTGTAAGTAAACGAAAAATGCAAATTTTGGGATACTCTTGTGGTTAGAATAACTTCAAGCTTTTCCGGAAATGACGTCATCATTGAAATTTTAAATGGTACCCTATATTAATTGTGTAATATTTTCAATCGGATGACATTCTGAACACAAAAACATATCGGTCGTCATTTTTTATCGCTATAAAGCAAGGAAAAAACTTTTTTGTTTATTAATCTAGGTGGCAATGGTCAAAAATTGTCAAACAAACACTGACATAAACACTTGGTTTTTGGCCAAGGAGTCATTTTTTCCTATTAGACCAGGCAATAGAGACTTTTTCGTGACAAAAATAGTATCAGCAAGCCGCCGGTCCCAAGTCACGTGGAACAGTCCATAGATGTATTGTGATGTGTTTTCGACTAGCAAATATCATTACTTAATTTGTTATAAACAAAAAACCTAAAAAAATCGTGCTTTTTTTCGTTGTTCGCTTGTAAAAGTTGAACCGATAGAACAATCTTGATGCTTTCAACAGACGGATTGTAGAGAATGAAAAGACGAAAACAATACACCCTACGCGGTTTCGATCGCATTAAAATTAACGGAGGAAATTCGAAAAAACCGGAAAAATCTACGTTTCTTCAAAAATTCATAACTCCGCCATTATCAAAGTAGTACCGCAGGGCTTTCGCGACAAAGTACCGATTGATGGGTACTTTGAGTGTGCACAACCCAGGTGTTGTCCGATGATTAGTTTTTGCACAATTGCGATTTGAATTTTTTTATGCAATATGGTTCGGTGAGCCTGGATGCGTCGGAGGTGGTCCGATTTTAATTTTTTTAACTTATTTCGAAAGTAGAAGTATTGTGCTACAAAACGTCTATTCTGATTTTGCGTTAAAATATTACGAAATAGGCGAAAATGCTAGCAAACATGACCGAAAACTGCAGCACGCTCCACAGCGGTCGAGTAGTGGGGTATCCGAATTTGACAGTTCTGTTTTGCTTATTGTTTGAGGCGTGGTGTTTGAGGTTTTTGCCAGGTATTTACGATTATTAAGGAAAACTGGTTAATCGACGGTAAGATATTCGAGGAGCAAGGCAATTTGTCGGGCAATTCCGTCATACGAAAAACATACTATTGTTCGTTATTAATTGTCGGTCATTGTTGATTCTTATTTAATTTGTTGTTTACATCGCGCTTATTGTTGTTTGAATTGCAATTTTAAAAATGCCTTTGTTAAATTCAATACTATTTTGCATCAAGACGGTGACGCGCAATAGAACTGTCAAATTCGGATGTTAGCATTAATCTATAGTTGACTACGCTGATATTTCTACGCTACGATTTTCAGCAAAATATCAACTATTTGGTGTCATTCTAATCGTAAAAATGTTATCTATCCAATAATCAGGCGATAAATTGTTGCTTTTCACCTCATAATAACTAGCAGTTCTACAATCTACGTAAATGATTTAATTTTGCATTTCTTTCCATTTATATTTTCGATGGAGAACATACTGCATATTAATAAGCAAAGTGCTTTTATGAAAACCTAAACAGTTTGCTCAAATAATATAGAGCAGTCGGTCGTCAAACTGGTCAGACTTGAAAACCTCTTGAACTTTTGAACTGGGAAGTTGACAAAAAAATGATGTAACTGTTAAATGAGAACGTGACATGTGTAAAGAATCAACACACAAATTGCAGCAACGTGACCAAACGGATATTAACATTGTTAACTACACTATACAAAAGAGTTTGTTGATGAATAGAAATGAATGATAACTTTCACTGAACATGCATAGTATAGTAGGTATCATTGTCTTTGGTGGAAAGTTAAAACCTCCAGATTTCAGGAGAAAAAGAATAACTTTTTCTGTTCGTCATTAGTAAAATTTATTGTGACTTCCACCATAAAATTAAATCAAAAAATTCTTACTATTGTAGAATTTAAATTGTTAGCAAAACTAATATATTTTGTGTAAATTCTTGCTTTACTCTTTTTCAGTTATCCATCTATTGAAGTATGAACCTGAGATCTTAAACTATTGGCTTTGGTTGGGCACCTTGGCAGGCGTTTGCGGAGGATTACTGTTTTCAACTTTGAGTGGAGTATTTGCCGCCATCAACGCAGCTACGAACACATCAAATTGTCTCGTCAACTCAAAAGGACTTTACATATGGAATGTCTTAGCCCGTAAGTTTTCCAACATTTGAAAATGATCTTCCTCAAATTTATATTTAATTCTTAATTTGCAGTTCTTACCAGTTTGGCAGCTGTTGGCTTTTGGGTCGCACAGTATTATTTGAAACTCCAAACGAACGCGTTAACCAGAGAAGATATAGAGAATATGTGGATTTCGGAAAATATGGCAGATTTAGGATATTCGTTTTGGTATGTTATATATTTTTTTAATATAGATAATGTTGACCAAAAAGTTCTACTTACGTAGGTACTCGCCCATCTCAAATTTCTTAATAGAGTTCTTCGCTGTTTTTTTTTCTTCATAGTTTTCAGTTTACCTCAGTTAGTAAAATCTGTCAGAAGACGATATCAAAAAAATCGATGTAATTTTTTCAAATGTATGTATAATATTCCTAATTTGCTTTAATTGAAACGTTAAAACACTAAAAAACATGTATGAAACTTTATGAAATTGTGAAAAATAGTTTCTCTTTACGGGTACGTAACACTTTTGCTTCCGTGTTTGACAGTAAAGAAATGCCAATACAAGTACACATACAAATTGTGTCACCCCTAATTTTCAACTTTTGCGTGTTATTTTAAACGAATAGACGTTTTCGTTTGATTTCTTTGCGCTAAATACGAATTCGGGTTTGATACTTGCATATCACGGCAAGTTATTGCGGGTTTGTTGTTTCTTTTATGTCGGCGCAGGTACACCATGTAAAGAATCACTGTAAATACTTCAACTGATGTTTGTTTCCGTTACCATTAAAGCAATTCAAAAATCTACCAAAATAAATAAGAAAAATACGGGTTTGCCATTAAAAATAAGTGTAGATGACGTCATCTGTCAGTAACAACTGACGGCCGCAACTTAAATTTATCATAAACAGCAAGTGCACCTTTCATTAAGCCGGGGCAAGTCGTAGCAAGTCCACCTCTAAAATAAATTTATATATTCGACGTTCGGCTGTGCGGACGAGTTTTATTTACGCCATGTACTTGGTATTTGCAATACCCAATTGAAGTGGGATAGCAAATGCAAAGGCGTCAAATATTGGTGCATTTATTTGTACTCGATGAACATTTTAGTACGCTGTTTAATTTTTCCATTTTTTATTTTCGTTTTGTGTCTAGTAGGTCGTATACGAAGATTGACAATAGATTTGTAATTATTAGTAAGATTTTTGATTTTTCTAAAGGGCGAAAACCGCATAAAATTTTAATTTTGTGAAACCGTCATACAGGCAGTTTTCCGGAAACCGTCAGGCAGACAGTTTTCCGTAAACCGTCAGACAGAAATAAAAAAAAATATTGTTGTTTCTACCTGTCCACATAGACGCAATGTTATTTCTTTCTAAGAAAAACGTACACCATATACAGAGTGTATCTTAAGTTGATGTTTTTTTATGAACAATATAGATGATATACTCATTCATGTGCTTTCAAAATATAACCTTTTTGTTAAATAAAAAATCTGATGTGGCCAGGCATGATGTTTATTATTTGAAGAGCAACGAAAGAGGTTAAAAATATTTTAATAGTAGACAATTTTGTGTAGCTTTTTTATTCAACAAAAAGGTTATATTTTGAAAGCTCATTTGTTTAAATTTGTTTTCAGAAGCTAATTGATCTGTATTTCAGACAATATTAGGACATATTTATACAACCCACCTAGTAGTACAATTGGAATTAGTAGAACTTTAAAGATGACGAAGAAACCATATCTAACATTTCTTTAATGGGCTATATCTTCCTAATTTAAATAAAAAAATATATATTGTTTCTCATTAAAATAATAATTTATTCAAACTAGTTCACATCAAATGACCAATTGTATTGTTTTACAGTCTGTTAAAATTAGATGCTGTGAATTAATAATACAGAAAGCTGATGAATTAAACAAAAAATCATTAAAATGAAACAAACAGTTTCGTCAAGATTTGTTTTGTACATTTCCACAAGAATGCCCTTGTTAGTACGCAGTGATCTGCACTTATGTAATTAAAAATATGTTGGCATTATAAAATAAAACCTTGCTTGTTCGTAATCAAATTATCAGTTTGATTTGAAAAAGCTAATGTGCAAATAAGGCGAACTAATCAAAAAAATAGCTAGTGCCCATTCGGTACGCACATGTAGCAACTCCTCAAAGAAGATTTTCATGTATTTGAAAATGCTATGTGGCGATGCATCAATGTCCGATGCATTTACTGTTGCAGTGCAACTCTGACGGTCCAAAATCACAAATGAATATTGTACAAATTTGTTGGTATATCATAGATTTTTTGAGTTTTATAAAAATCAGCCAGTAATCAAGAACGGATGAAAAATATTCGGTGAACGAACTTAAAAGGAAAAATAAATCACTCATGGCATTGTTTAGACCAATCAATAACAACAATTTTTGATTTGCGTGGCAAATATATTTGCCAAATATTTAACATGTGGCAAATATTTTATATTTGGCAAGTATACGAATATGTAGCCCCAGCTTATCACTAATACCCAATATTGGTACAGTCCTAACAACCGCATTAGGTCTATTTTTGGTGTTTACAATAATACGGCAATACAGCTACTTGTACAAGACCACTTCTTTGCGGCTGTGTACTTTCTATAAATCATATTGATTAACAGGTGTATTGTGCATTTTGATAATACAAAATAACTAAAAAGAAAACAACAAGGCTGCAAACATGAACTTTATAAAATGCTATATATTTTTTAAAAATTATTTTACGTATTTACTGTAGGTATAATATTGTATGACCAACCTAATATGTGATTGTTACAGGTTTGTTGTGGGAGCGGCAGCAGCAAATCTTGTCGACATAATAATACTGCTTATTGCAAATAGTGATGGGGACCGAGATCCAGTGATACCGATGCTAGAAGAGAAAGCTAACGGGGCCATTATGCTATACTAGTTACTTTTATTTTTATTAAAGAAAAATTTGTAAATATATTTATAACCAAATCTATTAAGCGATAAATAGAATGCATTTTTAAGTAATTAACTTTAATTTATTTATTTCCTGTTGTACTGCCACTTCTTGAAGAAATAAGTAACAAAAATAAAATACAATATTAATTATCACTACGTTTATTAGAGGCAGCAATAAAATACATAATAAGTTTTACAATAAAATCAATATCCACTTAAAATATTAAAAAAGAAAAATACAACTTAACGGAGGGGCAACGCAAGAGTAAATAATAGGTATGGAAAATGAGAAAGAAAAAAAGAAAAGTTTTAAAAATAATCCATTACATAATAAGGTCAAGTAAGTTCCTACTTGCCACGCACCTACAATAAAACGAGAGAAAAAAATTATAGGATAGTAAATAATAACATAACGTAATCTATCGTATGGCTGATGATTTTATTTTTTAATTTCTCTGTATGGAAATACGCCATCCGAATTTAGCTGGTGGTATCGGCGATTATTCCGCTTCACAATGGAAAGTCGAGACGGACTTCTCTGGCAAGCCGAGAAGACTTAACGACGTTTCGACACCTGCGACCAACCGTCTTCAGCTTCTGGTTGTGCTTCTCTTGCTGCTTAGAAAAATAACGTAAATAAAATTGTTTAAAACTTATCTATCACAAATAATTTGAATAAAAATTAGAAATCAATGACCAACCAATGTAGTGTTCATTTTTTAAAGCTATAATTAAAGAAAATGTTTGCGGACATATATCTCAACCTACCAAAAATATTTTTGAATAGGCATAATGTTTTAGGAGAAAATAGTTAATCTTTGAGGGAGTGAATATTGAAGATAAATCCTTTCTTTTTTACAGATACAATGAAAAGCATTTAAAGGGTATGTCATTTACGGTGGTATAGATACAGCATCGAAAAAAATTAGAGAGAGAAAATTAGAGATTCAATTCTAATAAAATATGAACTGTATCAACCATCCAGGTGTAGTTTGTTACATCTGTTTGTATACATCATCTTCATGTGTTTCTCTTATTAAGCTAAAAACTGGTGGGGAAAAATAGTGACTGTAATCGTTTTGTTGCTACATACAAAATAAAAAAAATACCTAGTAGTCATTCTGTGAACTTCAAATGAGAGGAAAAACATCAGGCAGAAAAATTAAAAGGTGCTGCAATAACAATCGGACAGTCCACCAACTACATAAATTGCAACAGAAATACTGGAAGCTGGGATATGGCATAGGACAATTCAACGTTTCGAGGAGGTATGACAACCATGGAGACAACCTGCTAAAAAAACTATCTTTCAGACAAATATAACACAGTAATGATACAGCTTAAACCTTATGTTCACTGGATATTAGAAGAATGTCAAAAAATATTATTTTCAGGTCAATCATACTTTAATTTATTTTGGTAGTACTTTGCACTATTACTTCTTTGATTTGTATAAAAATAAGAGTTTTTCCACACTTCAAATATCTATTGGAGGTAACTTGTTGCCAATTGGATTTGGCAACAAATGGTTTGAAAGAAATAGCTTTTTTTAGTTGATTGTCTTAATAGAAAACTTGTCACCATAACACGAGGTTGAATTGTCCTTGATCATACACTCGCCAGCTTCCTGTATATTCGCTAAAATCTATCTGGTAGATTTTTCAGATGACTATTGCACAGCCATTTAATTGTTCTTTGTAACTTTTTCATATCACTATATCACATTGAAATTGTTATTGAACTAATTCATTGTAATAACATTGAAATTGATGTAAAATTATTAGGTACGCATTTCGCCATATTTCACTTAAAATTACGTTAGAACTGGTGTATAATATTCCAACCAAATTCTTTCTTCTTGTAAAATCATGGTGTGAAAATACAATGTAAAAACACAATTGGAATGTTAAATTACACCAAATTTTTCATAAGCAGTTAAGAATGCACTTTTTCGAACGTGAAATGGTGAGTTAAAATGTTCCAATTAGTTTACTTAATATAGACAAGAGCAAAATGATCCCACACTGCATACTCCCAACCCTGATCGGTTATCTACGATCTCTGCGATCTGCCCGGATCGGCGATCTACTCGGACCGGCTATCTACCGACCTAACCTATACTAAACGTGACTTACAGTCAAAAGAAGGATTTTGCGAAAATTGACATTCTCCCAATTCTAATTACGACTGAAGAAGAAAATGCAGAAGCGAGTTACACCAAAAAGATGTATGTATACTTACTAAGAAACTAAACATGAATGAACAAATGAAGTTCAAGTATATTTACTGTAAAAGCGCGGATTATAGTGCCGTAAACTTAACCGTTACCGTAACCTTAACAGCAATTGCAATCGTAAGAATATATTAAGTTATAGTGCCGTTCTGCCAGTATCTGCATTGACAATGTCAGTGTTCTGTTTTGATAAAATAAATATGTGTGCAACTGTAAACAACACAAGAGGAATTTAAGTTATAGCAACATCAAATGTTGACATTTGTTATAAAAGACGATTTCGCGTGGCGGTTCGGTTCGATTTGGTTCCGGTTGGAAGTAGTTGACAGTTCGGTGCTAAAACGTCAGTAACCGATCGATAGAAAATCGTCCGGTTAGATTCACGGGTTAGGTGCCTCACTTACTATCAAATGTGAACTAATGACCTGCGCAGTGATTACCACGCATTCCAACAACGACATACGTATCCATTTTACAAGCATTTTATAACCTAAGGATGACAACCGAAACGAAAATGGCCTAACCCCCCTCTGAATAGAACTCAAATGTTGTAACTGGTTGTAAATATGACGATCGATTATTAGGCGTCACCTTACGCGCCAACTACACGCTATAAAAATGTAATCCTTCCCACTCCCTCAGAATGTCGCCTGTCCGACCTCCCATTTCAATGAAAAAAAGACACGGCGCGTAAGCGTGCGCAATGATATTTTGATCTTGTGATTTCCTGCAAGTTGCGTATCTGTATAATCTGTGACAGTGTGGTCACGTGACTTCCAAATGGTAGAAACAACGCATTCGCAAAACTGCAAGCAGTAGACTAGACAAATATTGAGACAACTTAAAGCCAGTAACAAAGTTTGCTTACGCTTTGTGACCGTAAAAACATTGCGGACCACTATAACCGCTAATCAAGAAACGCGCCTGTTCAACTTTCTTACTGTACGGATGTCAAGTTTACGGCAATGTGATGCGCGCTTTACATTTAAAACAAAAAACAATTACATTTTTAGATTCTTTCAGAACCAATCACTTACGTTTCTCGCTGCGCGTAGGCCCTCCTCTCCTCTCATCACCACCACGACGATCCCTGTCATCGCCACCTCTTCTATCCCTATCATCGCCTCCTCTCCTCTCCCTGTCATCGGCACCTCCTCTCCTATCCCTATCATCCCCACCTCTCCTATCTCTATCATCCCCACGGCGTTCTTCGCCACCCCTCCTCATCTCCTTCCCCCCTCCAGTTCTCCAATCGCTACCGCCTCCGCCGCCACCACCTCTACCACCACGATCTCCACCGCGGTCTCCACCACGGTCTCCACCACGATCTCCACCGGTAGCCGGCCGTCTTCCATCATCATCGCCTCCAGTCCTCCTCCAAGAACTTCCACCTCTATCTTCACGACCACCCCTATCTTCACGACCACCCCTATCATCACGCCCACCTCTATCATCACGCCCACCTCTATCTTCACGCCCACCTCTATCCTCACGACCACCTCTTTCATCGCGACCACCTCTGTCATCGCGACGTCTGTCGTCCCTAGAGCCGAAACGCTCCTCCCTACCGCCGTCGTCTCTCTTGCCGCCGTCGAATCGATCGAAGTCACGACGCTCCCTCGTCATGCGATCGTCACGACGGTCGCGGTCGTCGCGATCGTCACGGCGAGGTGGCCTATCGTCAAAGCGATCGTCGCCACCACGGCGTTCGTCGCGACGTATGTTGTCTCGTTCCTTGTCGTCGCCGGCGCGTCTCTCCCGCGTGTCGTCGCGGCGCGTGTCGTCCTTGTTGGCCTCGGCGCGCGCGGAACGCCAGCTGCTCGCGGGTGGTTCGGCGGGGCGCTCGGCGCGTTCCGGACGGTCGATCTCGGTTTTGGAGTCGCCGCCGCGGTCCATCTCGCGCAGTTTTGCTATAGAAAAGAGAATTGGTAAAGTGAACAAAGACAGATTTGGTAATGTTGGGGATAATAATCAATAATATACGGCGCATATTTTTTGAAAGAATATGCGTTCTGATACTCAGTTCACAAATAAAATGTCACAAAGTTACTTTAATTTAAGAGAAAAAGCCGCTTGAAATCTGAATGAGAATTGCTGAGTATTGCGTATTGTTATTGAGGTTGGATTTCGTGAGATCAGTGCAATGTGTAAACAAATTTATAGAAATTGTTGTGTGATAGCAAATCGGCAGGACCGCCGGATAAGATAAATTTGAACTACCAAAAAACGAACAGGATGTTTATTTGATGTTTGTTTGACGGCGACATGTCTTTGAATGGCTTCCAAACACGTAAACAACTGAAGAGTTGAAGTAAATAACGAACTAAGTGCCAAAAACATTATTCCGAGATATTTAGAAAATAGTGTGCAGCAAGATAAATGTTTTATAGAATGCCATGCCTAATTTTTTGTGCATATTTAAACAGATTGTACATCACATGGTGGTGTTGTTTTTTGCCGAGGTCTTGCATCGCAAAAACAAATCTAAAATAAATTCAAAAATTCGTAGAAGGTGCGAAGTGCCATAATGTTTATTTATACATATTTTAAGCTAAGTTGATAATTTTTTATACTAGAAAGTAAAACTTAATAAAAATAAGTTGCTTGACCAAGTATACTTCATACAGAGTGTCCGTTGTTTGAAAAATAATATGGGGACCTCGTTTACTGAAAGCCATGCAAAATTTGATAGTTTTGCTCAATTTTATAGTCATATTTCTTTAAAAATTCGTTTATTTGTTATTTTGCAAATGTACTGAAAAACTGTTGTCTTTTGTGCAATCTTTCTAATCTAAAGATGTTTACATAAACTTTACGTTGAAAATGACTTATTTTAGTAACTTCCTTCAGAAAAATAAGGACCAGAAATCAACATCCACTCAACGTTTTCCTTTTATTTTGAATTATTACTTAAAAAAAAAAACAAAAACAAGCTTTGATATTTTGCTTCACAAACTACTCAAGGTATCACACAGTATTGATACCAACAATATCGTACATTTTCTTATTATTAAAAATCAAAATAAAAGTAATTCTAAAATAAAAAACAGAAATAACATGAACTTTTTTATAATAATAAAATTACCAGAACACGCAAATAAACCGCCAGCTGTAAAAAAATTTAAAAAAAATTTCAAACAAAACTTTTTTTGGCTTTAAACAAGCTATCGTTTAAATATATTGTATTATGGAAATATGGACTTTTCCTTTTTTTTTCAAATAGACCCACCCTGTATATTTATACATTTTTTAATTCTAAGATTAATTCTAAGAATAGTTTATAGGAATCATTTTTTTTTATAATATGCATCATTTTTGAGTTAAAAGTATACACAATTTATATATCAGAATTTGTCAAAATTACCGGAACACCTAAATAATTCCCCAACCGTAAATAATTTCAAAAAATGCTTCAAATAAAAGCTTTTTTGGGTTTAAGCAACCTCTTGTTGAATATATTATTCATTTTATTATGGAAATTAACAAACCTTTTTTTTTTCTAATAGAACATCCGGTACATTTATTTTTTTTAATTCTAAAAGCTTTTTGTAGGAATCATTTTTTTTTATAAAATGCATAATCTTTTAATTATAAGCAACTACTGGCACTGACTAAAGGCTCTTAGCGCGCTATTTATGAAAATACGCCGAAAGTTAACTCATGCGAGATCGAGCGGTCAAGTTTGTTAGGCATTTCACGACATATTTTTACGTAGCCCGTTATTTACATTAAAGCCAGTGATAGCCAGCCCACTTTAATGTAATAAAACCAATTTTTGAATTTTTGGCACTTAGTTCATTATTTACTTCAACTCTTCAACTGTGAAAACATCCTTATCGAAAGAAAATACCCTAAAGGAGACATCGTTGCCACAGTCGTCTGTTAACTTCGGGTATTTTCGACAGTGGTCGAAGTATTTTGAAAATTACAACTTTTAATTGCAATTTTATCATAAACGAACCAACGCACAGAGATAAAAACTTGTCAGGATGACATCTTACATGGTGTAGAATCATTCGATTAGCGATTTTTGTCAAATTTACACATGACCGTAATACCCCATCGCAATATGAATGACACACATAGATGAAACGTAATAATATGTGGTCTCTATTTATATGCTGATCAATAGTCTTAAAATAAATATAACCTGTCTTTTTTTAGTTTAGAAGAATAATTGCTAATTGGTTTTTGTGTAAAGTTGTTTTTGTTTAATAATTAATAATTGAATTAATTAATAAGTAATAACTTATAAAAAAAAAAAAAAAAAATATATGCTGATCAAGTCTTAAAATAAATATAACCTGTCTTTTTTTAGTTTAGAAGAATAAATGCTAATTGGTTTTTGTGTAAAGTTGTTTTTGTTTAATAATTAATAATTGAATTAATTAATAAGTAATAACATTGTTCATGATATAAATGTATAAAGAATAGTGCCAAAGAACAGAATTATGTAACCAAATTGTCTAGCCATAACTTTCCATCATATTTTTTTATTAATAAGCCGAAGATCCTTGGTATATTGAAACTAATCAAAGATATTAACCATCAATTTATATCTGAATTCTTAAAACATAGGTACCTTAATTACGTTATTACGTGCTTTCCTCAAAAACCAAATTGATGGTTTGGTATAGATTTTTCCCTCACTATAAATTTCATTCTCTTAAGAATCAGAATTTCAAAGAGCTTTCATATCATTGGTAATCTTGGCTTGCCTGGTTTTGGTATCATCATAACTTCTGTTACTTTCCAGATACGGGAAACATATTTTAATCTGAGCTCTGCATTGACTAACACATTTCTATCGATATTGTCCTGTCTTGTTCAAAATGAATTTATACGTGTGTCCACGAACGTCCGAACCATACGGAAGAAATTTTATTGTGTATTTCTGAGAAAATTTTATTCTTTATAAAAGTTAGCGGCTCGTATGAAACCAAAACTCCAACCGTCTTATATGTAAATTTCGGTGCCATATACCGAGCGATTCAGAATATATGAATTTGTGATAAGCGTAAAGTACCTTTATTTTCATTATTATCGATTAACTTTATTTGGAAATATTGTTTAGAAGTAAAAATTATATTCAAATATGGAGTCAGAGCCACCTACCTTGAAAAAAAATATTTTCAGTTTTTTTCTTAATTATTACTCTTGTGACAATAATTAGTAAATGCCAGTGATGAACGGGTAAGCCAGTCATAATTAATTCAAGAAGTAATAGATGTTTGATGCTTTAGTTACTTTTATTAAATTATTATCAGTGAAAATAAAATTTCTAATAACTAAAATAAAATTTTAGTGGTAGTACCGCCCGTACCACCACTTGTGAATCGCTTGCTGTAGATGGATAACTACTATTATCAACCTATCCGCAGTCATTCATATTAACTGAATAAAAGGAATAAAACTGAATTAGTTATTGTATGACATATTAATATCTATAAGGTGAAATATCAACTTCGCACCAAGATGAGTAATTTTGTGCTAGTTCTAAATAAACATTAGTTATCATACCAAAATAAAAAAAATATATAAGAAATGTATTCAAATTTCTAACAAATTGATTAAAAAGTACATTTTAGTATCAATGGATTTTACTAATATTTGTCACAAGAGTAATAATTAAGAAAAAAGCTAAAAATATTTTTTTTAAGGTAGGTGGCTCGGACTTCATAATTGAATATAATTTTGACTTCTAAACAAAATTTCCAAATAAAGTTTATAGATAATAATGAAAATAAAGGTACTTTACTCTTATCACAAATTCATATACATATTCTGAACCGCTCGGTATATGGCACTGAAATTTAAATATTTGACGGTTGCAGTTTTGGATCATACGAGCTGCCAACTTTTATAAAGAATAAAATTTTCTGAGAAATTTACAATACAATTCTTTTCCATATGGTGTGGACTTTCGTGGACTTTCGTATGTAAAAAACTGACACCTGAGATCTGATCTGTCAAACAACTAAAAGAGATAAAAAAAAAACAAATTCCAGATCCAAAGCATTCTCTAAAACAATAATTTTTTTTCCTAAACTGTAGTTTTAAGAATGTTTAAGTTAAGATTTTAAGAGAAAAAAATTCAGTTTTTAGTAGATATTACTAATTTACTATTGGATATTAAAAAAGTTAGGTTAATTTTCTGTTCAGATTATTGGATCAGCACACTTTGCCCCATTTTAACCTTCTATCTATTTAAATAAGCAGAGCGTTATTTTTCAAACCGGCAATAATAATTTGAACTTACAAGATCTCCAAGCGGATTCGGCAGGCTTCGATTTGGCCGGTTCGGGCTCGGCCGCCGGTTTGTCGCGTCTCCACGTGTCGTGCGACGCGGGCTTCTCCCTGTCGCCGGCAGCTCCGGCTCCGGCTCCTCCTTTGCGCCACACCGGCCCACCACCACCACCGCTACCGCTCTCCTTCGGCTTCCTCGAGGATTCCAGCTCCTCGGCCATCTTCCTCTCGATCTCCTCCTCCCTCTGCCTCTGCTTGGCCATGGTCCTCTCCCACATCTCCTGCTGCTCCTTCTGCTTCTTCTCTTTCTCCTCCTGCTCGATCCTCTCCTTCTCCTCGCGCTCCTGCCTGGCAATCTCCTCCAGACGCTGCCTCTCCTCCTCCTCTTTCCTCAATTGCTCGGCGCGTTTCCTCTCCTCCTCCTCCTCTTTCTCCTTGAGGAACTTGGCCTTACGCTCCTGCTTCCTCTGCTCCTTACGCTGCGCCAATCGCTTCTTACGCTCTTCGGCGAGCATCTTGTCGAATTCGACGCGTTTGTCCTCATAGACAACGTTTCGTTCGTTCATGAGTTTTTCGAGGAAGGCGACCTTGTCGGCCTTCATCCGGCTGAGACGTTCGCGATTCGCGACGGCCAGTTTGCGCTCCTCGATGGCCGCGTTGATCCTCTCCTGTTCCTGTTGCTCCCAGAACGCCTGGTCCTGCAGTTGGCGCTCCTTCATGTTCGCCTGCAGGAGAGGGATTTCCTCCAGACGCTTGGCGCGCTCGAAGTAGTCCACCTTCTTCTCCTGCGACTTCAGTTTCGCCTGCAGCTCGCGACGTTCCTTCTGGAGCTCTTCGGCTTCGCGGGCCGCGATTTGGTCGGCGTCCATTTTCTTGATGTCCTGGAAATAGAAGATTACGCATTTTAAACTTGGGGGAGAAATTCGGAAGAAGTCGGTCTAACCGGGACAGAGTAGCGGGCGGTTTATAATGATTTGCGAATGTCCGAGAGTTACTAACGCGACTTAATAAACAAAGCTTACTTATGTCTTCATAGGGCTCCATGCTATTGGATAATGCAGATGTATTGCACTATGGAGCTTTGATTGTTTCTTTCAATAAGACGTCAATGAATGAGACGTTACGAAGGCATGCCAAAATGCTGGATCAGCTAGAAGCGAGATGAAGAAACACCTCAGTGTTGCCTGATTGGGAGATTTTCCCTCACAAATGGGGAATTGTTAGCCACTAGGGCGAAGTTTTGGGTGCATACAATGTCTGGGGGATTTTGTGGAGGCAAACTTACATATTAGGAGATTAGCATTTATTGTCAATTTCGAATTTTTAAATAACTCTACCTAAAATCTTATCTTAACGGTTGCGAAATATACATAACGCGGCTTTAACGATTGTGCGGTCCTTATCAACGCTGGGTATTTCGTAGGAACAATACGGACTTTTGACAAAATCAACTGTATTGAATGCTTTGCCGTATAAGTGACGCATGTGGTTTAATAAAGAAAAAATAAATAGTCGACGGATGACAAAACATTATCGGTCACCCGCACCTCCCAAAGGAGCGCCTGCGATAACGTCGATTATGAGGAATAGATTAGTGCACTACCGCAGTTTCTGAAGACCGAACTAAAGTGACTCAATCTAGCCGAAGTGGTCAAATAAAAAAAAATCCCCAAAAAGGAATGCTTCAGGATAAAAATCCCCCAAATCCCCAACTTAGCATGGAACAGCTGCGGAAAGAGACCGTAGGTGTGAGTTAAATAAAATATAAAATAAATTAATAATAAAATACCTCCAAAAATCCCCTAATATAAAAAGTTTGTTCCCAGACCCCCAAAACTTCCCCCAAGTGCCTAAAAATTCCCCACTTTTGGGGGAAAATCGCCCAATCTGGTAACACTGTCTATCCGACTGTGAGAGGGCTACTGGATATTATAGAAACGCCGATAAGGGTGCAATGCCACATGTCATACATCTAAGGTTTGCAAATCTAATATTTAATACAAGAAATGTAAACGCAGACGTGTAACAGCTGTGTGTGATCCTCGTACAACTTCATCTAACGGAAAAAATCGTTTGGCAGTACTATCGTGACCATATATTATGTCCGCCCTTTTGACGTCAATTTTCTCGCAAATCTAGGGACGAAAAAATTTGAAAAAATTCTGATGCCGTCCTTGATTAATATGCAGCATATAAAAATTAGAAAGCTGTATATGTTGGCGTTTACCCGATTTTTCGAAATTAAGAAGAATTGGCGCTGTTTTTAAAATCATCTGCGGAATACTAGCTTTCAATGTGCATTGTTGTAAAATGATCGGATTAGTGGTTGACCTATATTATGCAATGCCAGCAATTCCGTTATTAGAGGAGCTAGAATAATGAAATATAGACTGTACGCTACCCAATAATTCATATGTTGAACGTTTATTTCATAATCATTGTTTATCTTGCATTTACCATACAAAAGATCGTGCTGAAGAGTGTTGTGAATTCCGACGCTCTTCGGTCTTTGGTGTGGTGCGGGGAAGGGAGTCGTTAGCATTGCTGTCGATAGTGAGAGAACCGCGTACGGCTAATTATCAATACACATGTCGATCCCTTCCCCCGCACCACCTAAAGAAGCGTGAATTGCGGCAATCATGAGCTGCTTCAACACGATGTTTTGTAGAGAAAATGCAAGATAAACAATGATGCTGTAATAAACTTTAAACATACGTTTTATTAGGTACCCTATGATCGATACTTCATAATCCTAGCTCTTCTAATAACGGAATTGCTGGCATTGCATAATATATTGCTGATTTGTTACGAATTGTATTGAGCTTTAGAATAGGATCTGTTTCTTCAAATAGCTCTAGCAGAACAAGATTTTATTCCTCATAGTTTCCTGTGGTATGCAAACCCAGTCCCTGATATGGAAAATTCGGAAGAAGTTGGTCCAACCCAAGAGCAGGAGTCGGCGGGACATTGGAGATCACGAGACTTTTAGTAGTTTAGTTAGTCATTTACTTAACAAACGTTACTTATGAATCGTGGGTTTTAATAAAGGTTTCTCACAATGCCTAGAGGTGGAAGAAAAAGAGGAATAAAAATTATAGTATTAACACTTACATCCTCATCCAGTTTCTTGAGGATCTTCTGGCCGTGACTGGTTTGTGAGATCTGCTGCATCTTCTCCTTGAGGTGACGATCCTTGATCTGCTGGATTTCGTTCAGGGCACGTTTGCGTTCGCGTTCCTCTCGCTCCTGGTCAAGACGTTTCTGCTCGGCCATCGCTTGCTGCCTGGCCATCTCCTCAACTCTACGGAAAAAAAATCAAATTCCGGTCTAAAATCGCTCATTTACACGTCAAAAAAGCACTGCTTCTTCTTACCTTCTCTGTTCTTCCTCCTCTCGGACGGTATTCAACCTCTCGATGTACTCCTTACGGTCCTCGATGATCCTGCGACGTTGCAGGATTCTTTGGTGCTCGCGCAACTTCGTCTCGTGATAGTTGGCCACCATAGCTGCGCGCAACTTCTCCCTCTCATGCTGAAAAGAAAGAAAACCAAACATCAAATATCTTCTGGTGCTACTTTATTGTTTAGCCTAGTTTAGTATGAAGATTTTCCCAATCTTGGAGTTAAATAAAGTTTTGTAATACGGAGAAATAAAAGCCTCTATATCCTTTGTAGTATATATACAGGATGAGTTATTAGTATCCCGGCGGTCGATAGTCATCAAATCGTTTGAGAAAGAAAAAAAATGTTTTATACAAGAGTTGTTTGACTCATTAGTTTCTATAACGTAAAATTATTTTCATTTATACAGGGTGTTGCATTTAGGTGTGACGGAAAGTAAGTACATTTTTTAAATAGATCGCCTGTATATCATGCCATATTATGAATACTAAGGGAGTTGTCTTTCCACCTGTGTAAGTTGTACCTGTGTAAAGTAAATAGTTTCTGAGATATGCAATTGTTTGTCAAAAAATTGGCAATTGCAGGCCTTTCTTAAAAACTACGTTAATACTACATTTTTGCAGATATTGCCCTAGAAATTTTGTCACATAATAACTAACCCCATAGCTAGATGCTGATGTCATGAAAAATTTGATCTGCCATACAGGGTAATCGTAACATGCACTGGTTTTTAACATTTTTAAATGACTTTTTCTTGAGATTTTTAAATGGAACACCCTGTATATTATTTGCTAATCGAAATGTCCCTTAAGTTCTTTGTAATTTATATTCACTATATCGTATATCTATTTTCACTAGTTTTTGTAATATTTGGAATTTAAAGAGTAGTATGCTGTTAAGTATCTTAATGTTGCTTTGTATACAGTGTGCTGGGTAGCATAATGTAAAATATTTAAAGCATCATAGAAGAAGCCATTTAGAAGCTATTTAACTAGATTTATTCATATAAAAAGTATTACGGTTATCAAGGTATTACACAATTTTATTAGTATGTTTTGCAATTTTTACAAAGTAGAGTGAGCGGACCTGAAGACCTAGTAACTTCAGTTGGGCTTCGAAGTAAACCAAAAACAGTGTAGTTTTAGGGGGACTGACATGAAAAATTGTTCATCTTTGTGAAAATTGTGCGGAGACGTTTCATTGTAATAGTATGTGCGCTCATCCACCAAAAGAAACAGGAACGCTAAAACCTGTCTTGATGAGCTTAGTTTGAGAACGGATTTGTATTCATTACAAAAAACAACCAACAATATCTACTTACTATTCTTAATTGGTTTAAAATAGGTTATTTTTCTGGAGAGACAATTCAAAATTGAGATAATATGAAATAATATTGATAAGTATTTATTTTATTATTAATAGTATGAGTAATATTGAAAATGTGAATCGAAAGTGGGTTATTTGGAAATGTTTTTAATAGATTTTTTTGCTATGAATGAAAATCTGAATATAAAGATGTCTATCAGTTTGTTTTTGTTGCATATTTGGTTTTTGTGTGTGAGCATATAAATCACATCAAAGAAAATCTGATTTTCAACACTCAGAAGTCAACAAATTTTCACGATAGTTAACATGAAGGTACAGGAGTTAGGGTAGTTTAAATTTTTAAATCGCGTGTTCGGTTGCCATAGGATAGACGGCAAAATATTTTTACAAAATTGCATATAAAATTGTTAATATGTTGATAACGGTAATACTTTGTACAAGGATCAAGCTGGTTAAATCGTTTCTAAATTATCTCTTCTATCGCCACTTGAAGACTTTACATCAAACTACCAAATACCTTATTCACAGCAATATTAAAATTTACAATTGCATTACATTTTCGTTAAATTGCAAATATCACAAAAAATAGTAACATTTGGTGTATGACATACTAGATCTAAATTAGAGGGAAATAAAGGGTTATTAAAGCCAACACATCTTATACAGGGTGTTCCATTTAAAAAACTAGAGAAAAAGCCATTTGAAAAACATCAAAATTTACTAAGTTCAATAAACACCCTGTATAGTGTATCTAATATCTTTGGCTACTATCATCTACCTACTGGCTTTGACTATTGTCTCACATAGTTTAAAGGCAAAATCGGCAAAAATATAGTTTTTACATAGTTTTTAAAAAGATCCTGCAACGGGCATATTTTGGAAAGACAGTTGAATATCTCTGGAACTATTAACGCTGTGACTTAGCAACTTACACGGTTGGATAAGCAAATTTAGTAGTGTTTATAATATAATCAAATATACAGCACGTTTCATTTAAAAAAATGTACATTCTTTCCGTCACACCTAAATGCAACACCCTGTATAAATGAAAATAATTTTACGTTATAGAAAATGACGAGTCAAACAACTTTTGTATAAAATATTTTTTTCTTTCTCAAACGATTTATTAACTATCGACCGCCGGGATACTAATAACTCACCATGTCTTTTAATACTTTTCTATTTCATACTATTCCAAAATGTCCATTTTTCATCTATTAATTAATTTAGTGTTTTTGTAATTAATTTTATGGCCAGTTTCTATCTTGTGTTTATATACATTAGATGAAGAACGATTTTTATTCTCAGAAACTCTTTTTGAAAGCTTTCTTCCCATTTGACCTATGTATAAAGCATTACAATTGGCGTAGTCAATAGAGTAGACACTACCTTCATCCATGTATGACTTAGGTTGACTAAAGTTGAATAGTGAATTGTAGAGCTGATTGTTCCTGTTGTTTTTCCTATTAAAAGCTGTAACCATATTAAATTTAGCCAAAACTTTGCTGACTCTGATGAGTCTATATATTTTGTCTTCTGAATCATGAGGTGTTGTAATCATTTATCTATTTTTTTGTCATTAAAATGGTCGTTGAAGAGTTTTGAAACAAGGTTAAGAGTGAAGTCTACTGGCCCATTCGTGTATAAATTAGTGTATAAAAAAGATACCATGATTGAATCTTTGAAAATTGCATTCTTTTTTTCATTTGTGTATTGTTCCATATTTTTTTTACTGAAAATTTGTGTTAAAAATGCTAAGTAAAATCAATAATTAAATATATAAACTGTTTTCACCCACCTTCTTCTTATTGGGATTAATAACGCTGATAGCCCTATGCAGCACCGTCGACATGCTGACTAACTGATTCCTGATCTGCTCGCTGGGCATGCTCTGCAGCGTCGGGCCTTCGGGATTGTCCTCCCTCTGACTCTCCGACAGATCGATGCCGAAGTGGACGCACCGCTTCTTATGATCGATCCTGATCTGCATATCGTTATGCCGCACGCAATCCACTAGCAGTCGCTCCATGTGGAACGCGGTCGTAAACTTCGCCAACTCAATCAGTCTCGCAAACTCTATCGTCTGATAGACCTGCGCCACCTGCCTCACGAGCCTAACCAGCGTGACGTCCTGCAGCGCTGGCACGTACTGCACCAGCGGCGAGGTCTCGTCCTTCTGCAAGGACTGGATAACTGTTTGGACGCGCGAGCACAGGCGCAGAGGGTGAAAGTCCACCTCGAGCCAGTTGTACAGGTCTTGGAGCTGCGGCGACGCCAGATTGACGACGTTCACACGCACAATGTCCTTCAGGAGGCTCGCCCTGGTCGGCGGTTGCCCGAGACCGAGTAGGACGGCCAGACGTTGGGCCTTCTCCAGCGGCGATTTGTCGGTCTCGATGAACCTGTCGAATTCGGGATGCGCCGACGGTAACGGAATCGCCAAAGTGGCGATCAGCACGTTGCAGGCCATCCTGTAATTAAGAATGATGAAGTTAGTTCTGTGTCAGAAGAAGGAGAGCAAGGATAAGAAGAACAAAGAAGATAGAAGGAAGAAGAATGAACAATCTGTGGAGCTTAATAGAAAAATATAACTTAAGAGAACAAGTAAGAACAGAACAAGGAAGAAGAACCAGGAAGAACAAGGAAGAAAGAAGAAGTACGAAGAAGGAAGAACAATAATAAAGGATTAACAATGGAGAATGAAGAACATGGCATAAGGCAGAGGAAGTATGAAGAAGAAAGTAGAAGATATAAGGAAGGAGAATGAAGAAGATAGGAGGAAGAAGAATGAAGAAGATAGAAGGAAGACAAACGTAGAAGTTAGAATAAAGAACAAGGAAGAAGAACCAGGAAGAAGAAAGAACAAAGCAAAGGAAGATCAAAGAAGAAGGATAGAAAGCAGAACAAGGAAGGAGCTGGATGGAGGAGGAAGATGAAGGAACAACCTCTAGTGTTTAATAGAAAAAATAACGTCATGGTTCCATGCGACAATTTTCATAGATTTCTTATTCCAATGAATTAAGTTTTATGCCATGTAAGGAGAAAATGGACTTACGGATAAGAAGAAGAAACCAGGAAAAAGAAAAAATATTGAAGAAAAAGCAGAAAAGAGAGAAGGAAGAAGAATGAAGAACAAGGATGAAGGAAGCAGAATGAAAAACAAGGAAGAAGAAAGAAGATAGAAGGAACAACAAGGAAGAAGGTAGAAGGAACAATCTGTAACATTTAATAGTAAGATAACGTCACATTTTCACTACACAAGGTTCATAGTTTTGTACCGCCAATAAATTAAGATAGATCCATGTAAAAAGAAGAAGGAACCTTGAAGACGGATGACGAAGAAGGTAGAAGATACAAGGAAGAAGAATGTAGAAAACGGAATAAAGAAGATAGTAAACCGATGAACGAGGAAGAACATGGAAGAAGTAGAAACACGGTAACAAAAAGAACAAGCAAGAACCAGGATAAGGAAAACAAAGAAGACGGTAGAAGGTAGGTGATAAAAGGAAAAAGTGCTAAGAAGGATGAACAATGAAGAACCAGGAAGAAAGAACGAAAATGGAAGAAAGAAGAACGAAGAAGGAAGAATAATGAAGGATGAATAATGAAG
The DNA here is from genome assembly GCA_963966075.1 of Aphodius sticticus. Lineage (NCBI taxonomy): Eukaryota > Metazoa > Arthropoda > Insecta > Coleoptera > Scarabaeidae > Aphodius > Aphodius sticticus. The sequence goes on from OZ014509.1 coordinate 15,434,183, forward strand.
GAAGAACACAGAACAAAGAAGATAGAAGGAAGAAGAATAAAAAAAGCAGGCAGAAGGAAGAACAAGGAAGAAAGACGAACTACGCAGCACGAAAAAAAAAATAACGAAGGAACACAAATGGAGAATGAGGAACATGGAAAAACAAGGAATAAGGAAGTAGAAAAGCCAAGGAAGAAGGGAGAACAAAGAAGATAGAAGGAAAAAGAATGAACAATCTGTGGAGCTTAATAGAAAAAAATTACTTAAAAGAAGAACTAAGAACAGAACCAGGAAGAACCAGGAAGAACTACGAAGAAGGAAGAATAATAATGAAGGATTAACAATGGAGTATGAAGAACATGGCATAAGGCAGAAGAAGTATGAAGAAGAAAGTAGAAGATACGAGGAAGAAGAATGAAGAAGATAGGAGGAAGAAGAATGAAGAAGATAGAAGGGAGACAAACGTAGAAGTTAGAATAAAGAACAAGGAAGAAGAACCAGGAAGAAGAAAGAACAAAGCAAAGGAAGAAGAAAAGAAGAAGAAGGATAGAAGGCAGAACAAGGAAGGAGCTGGATGGAGGAGGAAGATGAAGGAACAACCTCTAGTGTTTACTAGAAAAAATAACGTCATGGTTCCATGTGACAACTTTCATAGATTTCTTATTCCAATGAATTAAGTTTTAAGGAGAAAATGGACCTACGGATAAGAAGAAGAAACCAGGAAAAAGGAAAAATATTGAAGAAAAAGCAGAAAACATAGAAGAAGATGAAGATCAAGGATGAAGGAAGCAAAATGTAAAACAAGGAAGAAGAAAGAAGATAGAAGGAAGAACAAGGAAGAAGGTAGAAGGAACAATCTGAAACATTTAATAGTAATATGTATTGGGTCCATGTTTTGGCTCACAATAACCTCCGAAACACCGTAAAACAAAAGAGTTTGGTGTTTGATTGTTGCCCTATTTTCTGTCGGTTGCTAATCTAATTGTGCTTGTTGTTACTGATGTGCTAGTTATGTAGCAGATGACAAGAGTGTTTATTGTCCATAGATATCCTCCAGATTTGACAGTAAGTGTTATAATAGAAGGAATAGTTGTTAGGATAGAAGGAAGAAGAATGAACAATCTGTAGAGCTTAATAGAACAAATAAATTAAGATAGTTTATTTAAGAAGAAGTAGGAACCAGGTAGAAGGATGAAGAAGAAGGTAGAAGGAAGAACAAGGAAGAAGGAGACACAAAGTAGACGGTAGAAGATAAATGATAAAAGAACATAGAAGGAAAAACCAGAAACAAGGAAGAACCAGAAAAGAAAATAATGAAAAAAGTAGAAGAAAGAAGGAAGAAGAATGAAGATGGGTAGAGGATGGAAGAAGAACAAAGAAAGAAGATCTATGGAGAAGGAACAACATTGATGGCGATCAATGGTGAAAGGAGAACATGGAATAACAAGCAATAAGAAGAAAGACCGAGAAAGAAGAAACAACAAAGAAGATAGTGGGCTGAACCAGGAAGAATCCATTGAGTTTAGTCGAAAAAATAATAAGTTTTGCTAATATCCTGCCATTAAATTAAGATAATTATATGTAAGAAGTAGGAACTAGGAAGAAACATAAGAAGGAGATAGAAAGAAGGAGATTGAAAAAGGCAGAAGAATAAAGAAGGTAGAATATTGGAGAAGGTAGAACACACTTTCATAGTTTTGTCTCGCCGATAAAACTATTTTAGGTTAGAAAACAAAAAGTTTCTTAAAACCTCACTTACTTTTGCAATTCCTCCGGAGTGATATTCTTCTTCATCTCCTTCGATAGCTGGAAGAGCTTGAATAAGGCTGCAGCGTGAAAGAGGTAATTTCCGGCTTTCCAGAATACCATTGCCAATTTCTGGTAGTAGTTGGCCATGGTCTTGGGCACTGGCATCTTTTTCGACATGTTCATCAGACCGTGTATATCCTCGATAGCCTTATAGGCTTCCTAATCAAGAAAAAACCAAAATTAACAAATTACAAGGAATCAAATAACTCAAAACAATATAACAAAACTGGAATTGTAAGCCTTAAAAAATATAATCAATTGCTGAATTAATTACCTGCCATAATTCCATCTTGATGGCGGATTCTAGCTGGAAAAGGCGAGTCTCCAAGTTCAACTGTTGTGTCTCTGGCTTCGAGATGGACACGTTCGCCACCTGCGCTGGTAGCTTGCAGATGTCCTCGAGATGCTTGCGCAACTTGTCGCAGAGTTTTCTGAACTCCGTCTTGCGGTTGTACTTCAGGCAGAATTGGAACGCCATACGGGCGATGTCATGGTACAGGGTTTCCACGTGTGCGTTCGTCCTCAGCAGTTCGAGGCACTGGCAGTACGACTCCCATAAGAACTTCACCCAGGGCGTTAAAATCGTACGGTCCGAACGATCTTGCGCATCCTCTCCGGATACAGCGCTGAGGAATAAAGAAATCAATTAATAAAGAAGTTGTAAATTGAGAATTGTTTGTTTAAATAAGATGAGGGAAAAAAGTATTGAAAAATAATTTATTCTTTGTGTACAGATTATGTTTTTTCTTAATCTTTCAGTTAGTTTTTATCCAAACTCTCCCTCATGCTAATAACTTTAATATTACAGGATAGTGGTGCAACTGTTTGTAGTTTTGAGTTTATTCTCACTGATAAATAAATCTAAAAGACCTGTTCTGTATTATTAATTACGTAAGATTAAGTTATTTTGGTTTAAATTCATAAGATAATAAAATAATAAAAATTTGAGTTCTAAAAATAAAAAGAATTTTTGGAATGTATCAAGTCGACAAAGGTATATAATATAATATTCTCGAATAAAAAACCTCCTAAAAAAACAAAAAAGCAGGATGTTAAATTTGGGTATAATTTTGTTTAGTTTTATAAGAAATTAAATATATTTTAGAAAGAAAAAAAGGTTTTTTATTCAAAAATATTATAAAAAGAATATTGGTGTTGTTTAACTTATTTGATAATTTTGTGTGTACACTTTAACAACACTTTACAAGAAAAATTAAATATTACAAATCAAATAATGGTTTTATATCAATGGTTTGTTTAACTTCATCAAAATAATATTTTTTCATATATAGCCGTGTATTGTGAAATTATCACAAAAAAATAAATTAAAAAATTTCATATACATTTTGGTATTTTAAATGGAGGTCATAATAATGAATTTTGAGTCACTTTTCTTATGCCACTTTTGATCATGTATTTAGTTATATCATATTGTCACAATTATTCAATTTTTAAACAATATTTTGAACAATTACAATTCATAACGTATAAATACGTGGTTTTCAAATATATACAAAACTAATTGGTTACCTGAGCAATATGCTTTCCGGAGTGGCAACATTATCAAGATCGTCAATATCAACAACAGCCTGTGCTGATTGTTCCCTAGCGTTTTCCGTTTTCTCCTCAGCCATACGCAGATACCCGCGGATGACATTTTCCAAAGATCCAACGTTCACCGATTGGAACATGTTCCTGTACTGGAACAGACCCTCCTTCGCGATATGCGATTTCTTCAGTTCCACGCACAGGTCCAGATATTTGAACATGATCGGTTCGAGGACCGACTCCGACCAATTGTACGCCCATTTCTTGTTCCGAAATACCTCCTGCAAAGTGTCCAGAGCCCTGGCCGGCTTACCGACCTCGATAAACTCTAAAAAATGGTAAAAATCATAGATATAGAAATGTGATTGCAGCAGACATATGCGGTGAGTTGAGGTTATACTAACCGTTGGCGCGTTTCAACGCATTTTCGGGTCGTTGCCCGTATCTAGCCATCTTTTAAATGCTAGTAAACAGTATATTCACATTTAGTAACACAGAGGTAGAATACCTTAACGCGCTTTCTGCGTTAGAACAACAAGATGTCACAGGAACACGTTTGCCAAAAATTAATATTGGAAAATGGCCGCGCGCTAAACCAGAGACGGGTGCTCTCGACAGATTAGATACGTTCAGAATCCACACGTGGTCACCACTTGAAGATACTGGTCTCTTTCTAACACATTGTACCTCATGGTAGGTAGAAAGAATAAGCGCAACTCTTCGTGTAACCTGAACGGACCCTGCAATACTTAGCGCCATCTGTAGTACACCTCGGAAACCATCGGTGTACTTGCCGGAAAAACAACAAGCAGTTTCAACAAATTCGAAACAACCAAATAAGAAACTAATTCTATTTACGAATAATTTAAAATAAAAAAAAAACACATTCTGGCGTTTATGAATGTTTATTGTAATTAGAAATCATCACATACGGATTTCTCTTATTTTATGAGGGAGATGGCGCTGGTGCATACCGACAATTTCAAATTTGAATTCGATGATAAAATGATGAAATCTAAAACAAGGTGGATCTCCGCATCATATTCAAGAAGTCTTCTTGGGAGACGTTCCCCTCCCCTTCTTCGTCAGCTTCCTCTATCATTTCTAGCAGTTCTTCGTCGGTCACGTCATCGGCTAATTGCTGACACACGAATTGCAAATTGCTGTAGTTGATAAAACCTTTTCCTTCCTCGTCGAATAGTCGGAAAGCTTTCAAAACATCCTCTTTGGTGTCCTTCTCGGACATTTTCATAGCTAGCAGTTGCAAAAAGTTGTCGTATGATAACTTTCCGCTACCTTCTTTATCGACTTCAGATATCATCCTTCTTATTTCGGCTTTGTTTGGCTCGAAACCAAGTGCTCGTATCGCAACTTTTAATTCTTTACAGTCTATCTTACCGATTCCATCAGTATCGAAAAGATCGAATGCTTCTCTTATGTCCAACTTTTGCTTTTTACTCAACTCGAAGTTGATTATTGATCGCTTCTTTCTTGTATCTGATTTCTTCGGCACATCCATCTTAATTTGACTCGGACTTTGACTCATCAGCAGTAATATTTTTTGTAAATCTTTGGTACCTACCAGTAACAGCTCTCGAGGAGATATAGGTTTTTGTGTCGGCTTTTGTATTGACGTACGTGGACGTACGTTATTTTATTTGATCAATTAAAAATTAAATTGCCATAGAAACCTCATAGAAACAACGTGCAACAAACCATGCTGAAACTGTCAAAGAGTTTAAGATAGAAAGTGATAGAAAGGCGGGAACCCACCGGGAATCTGTTTGTTGAGGAACATATTTGTTTATCATTATTATTATGTTATGACCAATGCATCTTATTATGTACATATTTAGCACGTTATAATCCTAAGCATAAAACACCAGTGATTGTTATTGGTTTTATGATCATAAAAACCTGAAAATAATAAATTTATGTATATAATTTTGTGTAATTTATTATTATAAAACATCGAGCTGTCACTATAAAACCAATCTTATTTATTCAACCATTATTCATGTTCTTATCTGGTTTTGAGTAGTACTTGCTCCCACAGCTTGCTCCTCTCTACTCTTTTCTCTGTGGATATCAGTATTTTTAAAAATCCCGCTCCTATTGGACGGCAATTTGAAGATGAGATCATTTATAAAGATATGAAATGGATAAAATACATTGTCTATGACGGTAGCCTAAAACAAATATGTAAATTGTAGGTGCATAATAACATGAAATATGTTATTAGCTCTAGAAAAAAAATGATGTGATAACGCTCTAAAATGACAGTTCTAGTCTATTTTGTCCATTCCGCAATTTTAAATGTATTGTTTATCGCGTCAACAATTACAGTTGATAACATTTTAATTTCGCAATAATCGTTTTTTGTTCACAATCATTCCAAATTGTTGTTTCCGTCATATCAAGTTATTTGTTATTATTTCCGTTACTACCATTGCATAACCTATATTTATACCAGAATAGTATTTCCAAATATTTAGGGGATTCCCTAAGAATAAAGTATTGTTTATGCTCGCAGGGCGTTGAGATGATACATAATTATAACAATGGACACCAATAGTTCTAATAATTATGCAGGTAAGATTTGTTTTACGTTTTGTTTTTATTATTGAACATATGTTTTTGTAGCGAGTATTGAAGAAGAGGCTTACGTGCAATTTTTATCATATTTCTACGGTGAATGCGATGACCCAGTTCGAATTAATTTTACGCCAGGCAATTTAAACGATTTAGTTCACGAAAAATGTATATCGGAAAGTGGTTTAGTACTTCTCTACCTCCATAACACCAACGATGAATTCTCCATTAATTTCTGCAACTTCCTAAAAGATCCAGCTGTGGAAAACTTATTCTGTGATGGACTTTTTTACCTACTACCATGGAATATAGGATCGAACGATTGCCGACATGTTTTGGCCGATATAATTTCAAACGTTTTAGGTGAAGAATTTTCAGATTTTGTATGGACCGAAAAATCTGCAGTGCTCTTGGTTGGTAACGAAGTTGGAGAACCTCGCGTTCTGAATGTTTTCCAGGAACCGATAGATTTGATAAATCTGCATACGCAACTGAATAAATATAAGAACGTTAGTGCTAGGCTAATCGATAAGGATGAAGATGAATTTAAAATGACGCCTAAGAATTATCAACAGACGATGTTAGATCAACTTGGTGATAGGGATTACGATTGTTTTGAGCCGAATGAACACGAGTTTTTGAAGAAGAAAATCGGATTTGCGATGTATGGCCCCCCTAGAGAATTAGAGGGTAGTTATAGTAAAGATCAAGAGAGAGATATTGATAAGCTTTACGGACAGATTATGAAGCACAATGGTGAGTTTTATTATAATTATTCTATTAACACATTGTTTATGGAGTACAATAAATGGATTTGCCAGAAAATTCCAGTTTGGAATACACACATTTTTTTACATATCAAAGAGTTTACCTAAGCCTAGCATGTACCTAACAATTTATACGTAAAACAGGCTAATATAATGTAGTCTTGTGATGCTTTGTAATATTTTATTGACGCTACTTTGTACAAAGTTTAATAAATCTATATCTAATTTGTTTTAACTATTAACGTCATATTTCAAAAACAATTAGGTCCATCTCACAATGACATTTACTTTCTAAAAATAATTTTTGCAGGGAAAAAAAGTGGAACATCCTCTATATAAAAGAATAAAAGAAGTTTTGAATCTTGTGCTTTAAAGCTATTTCTAAAAATAGGGCAACGAGCTTTATATTTATATGCATATGTTGAAATTTCATTCCTGAAAAGAAATGAATGAATACTCTAATTATTAATAAATTTGTTTTTCGCTTTTTGGGAGCTGGGAAGTCAATTAAAATATCACGTTTTCGCTGACGTTTTGGTTTTATTTGAAACCATAATCATAGCTACAACAAACAACATAATTCAATAAAAGAGCAGCAAAGAACATATAAATTTACCTCAAAGTGTGAACTAAAACTATATTCTATAATAAAACTTGTGTTGGCCAACGGACATTTTACACAACAAGTACCTAGCCACAGCACATCAAGACATATATAAACAATTCTCTTAAAATCGAACATACACAGCTTGCCTATACAAAGCAAAGTCAAGTTGGTTATTCACAACTTCTGTAAAATGTCCGTCGGCTGACACAAGTTTTATTATAGTTTTAGTTCACACTTTGAGGTAAATTTATATGTTCTTTTATTGAATTAGGTTGTTTGTTGTAGCTATCATTATGGTTTCAAATGAAACCAAAACGTCAGCGAAAAAGTGGTATTTTAATTAACTTCCCAGTTCCCAAAAGCCGAAAAACAAATTTATTACATATTACTACATCTGGAGCGAATTATATAAGGGAAATTACTCTCTAATTATTGTTTTTAAATTGAATTTTCTTTGTTTTTGAGAAAAATGTGCATATTTGGAATTTTTTCGGAATTGTTTAGCACTGCTTTTCTCAAAAACTGGCATCAAAACAAAATTTTTGCCTTCGGATTCAAATTCTATGGTAAAAAGCATTCTATTAACAGTTATCACTTAGATGTTGTTCATTGTGATCATTGTTATTCATTGTTAGGATAGTCATCTTGCTTAGATTATTGTACTTTTTACCACTTAAGTGCTTGAAAATATGTGAAGTGCTCTGATATCTAGACTCAAACTTTTTTGATTAGCTATAAAGAGGATTTTTTATTGTTTTTTTTATAACATTAAATTACACTTGTTCCTGATTTTGAGCTCTTTGGGCATGTGTTAACATGTATTCATTGATCTGAAATTTTACAGAAAATAAGTATGGATATAAAGGATCAAATTCGTTCTGAAGAAAAAAATTGAAAAATAAGGACTAACTGTGCTGCAAAACTTTTTTTTAAAAGGAAATGTCATACTGAGTAAAAACTTTCATGTAGACTTATTTGTTTTCTTAATTCCTATCAAAGTTACAGCCGTTTGAAATGTTTACAAACCAGTATTTTAAACAGGTCATTCCTAAGGAATTGAAAAACTCCTGTCTATTTGAAACATTTTACTCAGAAATACATTTACTTTCTAGACAAAAATTGGTAAATAATTTATATGGATTTATTTGTATTTATTTACTTTATTCTTTCTTTTTTTCATTTTTGCATTGTTGGATATCTATTTTATTTATCTTTGTTTCGTTAATTTTTCAAACGGCTGTAACTTTTTAACAATTCAAAAATTTATCCAGATGACTCAAAACTACAATTACAATTTGCATGAGAAAAAATCAACATAAATACCCATCAAAATTATGTGCTATACATTGTAATTATCTGATTAATTATTAATTAGTTCTTTAAATTATTTTATGCCATCACTACTATACAGGGTGAGTTATTAGTATCCCGGCGGTCGATAGTTAATAAATCGTTTGAGAAAGAAAAAAATATTTTATACAAAAGTTGTTTGACCCGCCATTTTCTATAACGTAAAATTATTTTCATTTATACAGGGTGTTGCATTTAGGTGTGACGGAAAGTATGTACATTTTTTTAAATGGAACGTCCGGTATATTTTATTATATTATAAACACTACTAAATTTGTTTATCCAACCGTGAATGTTGCTAAGTCACAGCGTTAATAGTTCCAGAGATATTCAACTGTTTTTCCAAAATATGCCTGTTGCAGGATCTTTTTAAAAACTTTGTAAAAACAACATTTTTGCCAATTTTGCCTTTAAACTAAGTGAGACATTAGGTAGATGATAGTATCCAAAAATATTAGATACACTTTACAGGGTGCTCATTGAACTTAGTAAATTTTGATGTTTTTCAAATGGCTTTTTCTCGAGTTTTTTAAATGGAGCACCCTGTATAATATGTGTAGGCTGTAATAACCCTTTATTTCGCTCCAATTTAGATCTAGTATGTCATACACCAAATGTTACTATTTTTTGTGATTTTACAATTTAACGAAAATGTAATGCAATTGTAAATTTTCATATTGCTGTGAATAAGGCATTTGGTAGTTTGATGTAAAGTCTTCAAGTGGCGATAGAGGAGATAATTTAGAAACGATTTAACCAGCTTGATACTACAAAGTATTACCGTTATCAACATATTAATAATTTTATATGAAATTTTGTAAGTACCTATAGTTTGCCGTCTAGTGTAAGGCATCCGAACACCCGATTTAAAAATACCTAATTACTGCTAAAGTAAACCCTAAAGCCTGAACTGTTAGGTTATCTATCGTGAAAATTTGCTGACTTCTGAGTGTTGAAAATCAGATTTTCTTTGATGTGATTTATGCGCTCACACTCAAAAACCAAATATGCAACAAAAACAAACTGATAGGCATCTTTAGATTCAGTTTTTCATTCATAGCAAAAAAATCTATTAAAAGCACTTCCAAATAACCCACTTTCCATTCACATTATCAATCATACTTTTACAATGAAACGTCTCCGCACAATTTTCACAAAGGTGAACCATTTCTTCACGATAGTCCCCCTAAAAGTACACTGTTTTTGGTTTAGTTCAGAGCCCAACTGAAGTACTAGGTCTTCAGGCTCGCTGTACGATTGTAAAAATTGCAAAACATACTTACAAAATTGTGTAATACCTTGATAATCGTAATACTTTTCCTATGAATAAAACTAGTTAAATAGGTTCTAAATGGCTTCTTCTATAACGCTTTATAGTATATTACATTACAAGAGCTGTAACTAGCATATTACGTACGAGTGGAAAGTTAACATACGAGCCGCGAAGCGGCGAGTTTTGTTATTTTCCACGAGTACGTAATATGCGTTACAGCTCGAGTATTGTACATAATTTTACCTACGACCGACAATTTCAATAAACTGTATCAAAAATGACAAAAAAATACAGGTAAGGATATTTGACGGTTGACCAACGTATTCGTGCGACATCTATTGCAATTACGGAGAATCTGAAGTGTCGGCCAAAAATTCCAATACAAATTCAACTTAAATTATCACGTGCATGTAATATATGTTACAGCTCGACTATTGCACTTACCTACGACCGAAAATTACAATAAATATAAATTGTATCAAAAATGACAAATAAATAATCAAAATATGCGCGCGACATCTGTCATTATGACATTATGTCGTGCGTTAAAATCACAAACGCACAGCCAAAGGCACACGTTTGTTATAAGCGATATACGAGCTAAGCAGTTCGTGACGTAAGGGACATTTACACATACGGTCGTAGGTAAAATATTTTACATCATGCTACCCAGCACACTGTATACAAAGCAATATTAAGATACTAAATAGCATACTACTCTTTAAATTTCAAATATCACAAAAACTATTAAAAGTTGATATACGATATAGTAAATATAAATTACAAAGAACTTAAGGGACATTTCAATTAGCAAATAATATACAGGGTGTTCCATTTAAAAATCTCAAGAAAAAGCGATTAAAAAATGTTAAAAATTAGTGCATGCTACGATCACCCTGTATAGCGCATCAAATTTTTCATGACATCAGTATCTAGCTATGGGTTTAGTTATTATGTGACAAAATTTTTAGGACAATATGTGCAAAAATGTAGTATTAACGTAGTTTTTAAGAAAGGCCTGCAATTGCCAATTTTTTGACAAACAATTGAATATCTCAGAAACTACTTACTTTACACAGGAACATCTTGCACAGTTGGAAAGACAACTTCCTTAGTATTCACAATAAGGCATGATATACAGGGCCGTTCCATTTAAGAAAATTTACTGACTTTCAGTCTTGCCTAAATGCAACACTCTGTATAAATGAAAATAATTTTACGTTATAGAAACTAATGAGTCAAACAACTCTTGTATAAACATTTTTTTCTTTCTCAAACGATTTGATGACTATCGACCGCCGGGATACTGTATAGTACTATACCTTACATTATACTTTGTAGTATTAATTATAATCTTCTTTCATAGATCAATTTAGTAAATGGCATGGAAAAGTCATTATAAGTTTTGTGTTTGTCTGCGTTGAGCCATTACCGCAGGAGAAAGAAAAGAAGATAAAATACTTCAAGAATCGCTCCGAGGACTACGACCCCGATATCGATTTCGAAGCCGTCCCGATTTTCGTCCTACGAAAGTGCAAACACTCCGATCGTAACAACAACGGAAGCAATCTCTGCCGTACGATCATCGATAAGGACGGCCGCGTTTACCCGTCTTGGCCTAAATTTCTAGAGAATAATAAACTCCCTCCTTCTACAATTACATATCCCGTGGACGGACGTTACCAAACGTTACCTTGCGATAGCAACGTGTTGATTGGAACAATGCGTACGCCATCTAGTAAATTGGCTAGTAAGGTTGCCGGGAAGATGGACAGCGTGCTTGGTGTTGGCGGAATGGTCGCTGGTAAGTGTTTTTGTTTTTCTACGAACAAGAATCAAAACAGATAAAAGCTATCTGAACTGTAATTACAAAACAAATTTAAAGTGACAATTTGTTCCACAAGATGTCTCCATGTGTCTACAAGCATGATTACACTATATTATTTAAATGATTAAGTAGATGAAGAATGAACAATGTTGTTGCAGGTGGTATAGCATTACTTGTTGCTGCGCCTGTCATAGCTCTTCCGGCTGCTGCTATCGGAATTACAAGCGGAGTTTACGCTACTGCTAGAAGTATACAGACCATCACCGATAGGAGCAAGCATGGACAGGTAAATTTGGCTTGCATGTTTCATGGTAAAGTAACGGTTGTCAGGAACATAAGGTGAAGAAAGAAATATTTCAAAAAAATTATACTTGTACAGTAGAACTCCAATTATCCGCACCTCGATTATCCGGATATCTGATTATCCGGATTAGAGTAATTTTAAAATTCTTTTAACTAAAACATTAATTTGTTTAATAGATTTTAGGTTAGAATACCAAAAAATATTAACAACAAAAAGTTTTTGTACAGTATAAAAGCGACTATAGCTGATTTGTAACGATGGATTCCTGAAACCCCGCGATGTATCCATGCGCAGTTATAAGTATAACACATACACCCTTACTTGTATATACCGGGTGGTCGTTTTAACTTGAGACTCCTAAATATCTCTACGTTGTACCATGAGTAGACATGACAGACGTCACTTTGACTGCCAGACGGCGAGCGCATCCCATGCAGTGGCAGCGGTTGTAACTACCGCAGATGCCACAAACTTCCATCGTCAATAACTTTTGATAGATGCATCGTACGAAAAAAATGTTCAGACAAAAGATTCTTCTTATTTAGCGTAAAATCATAATTTGATAAAAAATTTGGGTATTCCCATTTAAAAAAATGAAGTTAACCTCATTTTCACCGATTGCAGCGCCATCTGCAATGAAACTGATATCGCCATCTCATTTCTCCTTGTGCGTCCTACAAATTTATTTCAGACATTTTTGTCATATCATGCATATTTCTCGAGATATTGATGAGTCTCAAGTTAAAACGACCACCCAGTATAAGCGCACACATTAGCTTTGTTCGCTGAGCGCGTTCGGAACGTGTTCGGGACGTAATTTATATTGGACCAGATGTGTTGTGTGATAATGGTAGGGAAATCATAGCGAGACATCGGATTGGTCCAATATAAAAGAGTACCTGAACTAGTTCGGGATTCGCTCAGCGAACAAAGCTATTATCAGATTTCCGTAGTCTGCTTAAGCTTTTGTTGTGTTCTGTAGTGCCGATTTAAAATTCTTTACTGATTAAATTGTAGAGTGATGGCACCAAAAAGAAAACGTCTTGTTTTAACCGCGAAAGAGAAAATGATAATTGTTGATGGTCTAGCAAAAGGTGAATGCGCGAAAAAGTTTGCCGATGAGTATGGTGTCGGAGTTTTAACGATTTTAAACATGAAGAAGGCTGATTCGTTAAAAAATGTATTTTAAAATTGAAAATGAAGATGGAAATTCATGTAGAAAATCTATGAAATGGCCTGTAAATGAAAAGTTGAGCATGGGGTTTACACTTGGTTTGTACAAAACCGTTCTCGATGCTAGCAGTAGTTTCAGAAAAGGCATTATTGTTTAATAAAAAAAAATAGGAGGGGATTTGTAATTTCAGGCAAGATAAGGTTGGCTTAGAAAACGTAAAGAAAGGCATGGTATTTGTGAACTCGAAATTCAGTGCGAAAAAATGTCTCGCATTCTGCAGATGCGTTAGTTTCAGTATTTACAACAAAGTTTTCAGGACAATTAGATAAAGATTTTATCTACAATGCGGATGAAACTGGTTTGTACTGAAAAGCCCTGCCTAGAAGATCACTGGTTAAAAAAAACTTACTTCACCTGGGTACAAGAGCAAAGATTGTCTCACAATCAAAAATCCAGTTATCCGGATTTTTGATTATCCGGATCGGGTCTGGTCCCAATTAATCCGGATAATTGGAGTTCTACTGTACTTCGTACACCCCCATATCATAACCAGGAATTTCAGTTTGGGATTTGGCTAAAAAGAATTTGTTTTTGGGGCCATAGGTGAATTCCCACGAAGTTGCAAAACTTATGATGGGTTAATGACAATTAATATAAAATATTTAGATTTTTAGATACAATAAAAAACCTCTTTCTTGCAAAATTTAACTTAATTTACTTCGGACGCGTTTTGGGTTATGAGCCCATCATCACCGAGTAGAAATCTACAAATCACATACATTAAAATGCAGCGGCGGCTCGTGATCTAGAAAAATGGGGGTTGCAACTCTCGCGTACCTACCAGTTTTATAGAAAAATATCTTTATTTGTGCACTAAAAGATGACTCATTCTTATTCTTAAATACTCAAATTATAATTATATTTGACTGCTACGTCCCATGGATCTTAAATCCCTGTTATTGTTTAGTACTAGACACGGTGTCCCACTTTTTTTCTCGCAGAACGTGTTTTCAGATAGTAAATGTTCATACTGAGTAAAAAATTTCATATGGACTTATAAGTTTTTCAATTCATTAAAAAGTTACAGCCATTTGAAATATTAACAAATCAATATTTTAAACGGCTCTAACTTCTTAATTCGGTCAGTTAAATGATTTAAATCTGTAATACCTGTTTTTGTCCACCGGTCATCGGCTCCAAACCATAGACAAGGAAAACAAAAAGAAAAGCATTTTTGACGTCACACACTATTACACTATTATTTACATACAATTAAGCTCTTTTTGTTTCCTTGATATTTTTGGGGTTTTTTTTTTTTGGAGCCGCCACTGTTAAAATGTAATTAATACATACCATACCATACCATACCATAATATAAAATAGGTCTATAAACATTTTTTGTTTGATTGTGGTTACCTCAGTCAAGGGTGGTGCATATTTTATAACATTTAATTTTTTTTATGTATATATAACATAATTAACCACAGTGATTAAGAAGGGTTGGCTAACACTATGGTGACCTTAAAACCATAATTACTGTTTTCCTTTCATTGTTATTGTTTATTTTTAAATCTTTCGCATTCACATGATTAAACAAAAACGAACAAGAATCAAAACAGATAAAAGCTATCTAAACTGTAAATACAAAACAAATTCAAGGTGACATTTTTTACCACAAGAGGACAGAGGGACGGTGCCCATGCGCGACGTCTTACATTGTGATATGTATTATTATATTTATTATTCGAAATGTACTTTTGTTGCTCATGGAGATGTTTTAAATAAACCTTACTGCTTGTAGATACTACTACTACAAGATGTCTCCATGTATCTACAAGCATGATTACACGACATTATTTAAGTGATTAATGTACAAAACATGTTAATTATAATTTATTCTAAAGTGGTTGTACCTATATTAGGGTGACCAAGTAGCCCAAATTTTGCGGCATAATTATTTATCCATAAATATTTTTATTTATTACAGTTTTTAATCGATATGTATTTTTTTTTAAATCAATTTTTGGATTTGGCCAGAGAAAGCAGAACAGAAAGTTGTTATTATCGGATTTCAAATAAAACACTCATAAACTTTATTGTTCCAATAAACTCTGGTTTAGAATTAGGCAAAACATAGTTTACTGCATTTTTTAAAAAAACATACAATAAAAAGATATATACCCAGTGATCTAAAATGATTGAGGACAGGTTGAATTTCTTGCCAATTTGAATAATTGTGATGTTGGCAATGGTTGCAAATGACAGCTGTTATTTTGGTCCAGTGGCGTAGGTGTTCCTTTTTGTAAAGGGATTTATTCTCTGATTATAATTAGGTTTATTAAATTGAAACTATTAATTGAATTAATTAATTATTATTTTATTTTTAGAAAGACTCTTTAAGAACCCAATAACAAATTAATTCATAAAAAAGATGGAATATCGTCGCAGAGAGTTCACTATGGTATCTGACAGTGATCATAACCTGTATCATGCACACATACCATCTTATAGCGTTTTCATTTGGTAAAACTCGTTCCGCCCCGAGGTTGAACTAGCATGAAAAATGCACGGCGAGTTCAGTGCCAATAGAACACACTTTTGCTCTACAGTTACAGCAAACATCGCCGCGAATTGACATACCTAACCTAGAACGCCTATTATATCGTATTACATTAGGCGATTACACGTGGTGTACTTATAATTTGTTATTATGGAGCAAATAAGATTTAAAATTAACAATGAAATATTTTACTTGACCGTTCCCTCACTATAACTACTGACAATGTCTTCGAAAAAACTTGTTATTTTCGGTGTTTCCGTCTTCAGATTGCATAGAATTATCAGTTCGTCGTCATCGCTATCGCTAGAAGACTATAGGAAATTTAAAATGTTTATACACATACTGTTGTCTATTTTGGGAGAGGCCGCCAATTTTTTGCACTGACACCGACACGAGCTCCTTGATCTCGTACCAAAATCGTTGCACTGAGTGCGAACTGAGAGCACTGCACTTGAACTACCAATAGAATACAAAATCCGCACCAGTGCTGAACGAGTTTTATCAAATGAAAACGCTATTAGTAACACTAAAACTGTGGCGGGAAATTCAACCTGTCCTCAAGCATTTTAGATCACCCGTTATTTATAAACAAAAATGCACATTCAACTTAATTTTGAGAAATAAAATTTCGTTAGGGCAATATGGACTACAGTTTCTTTCTGATCTAAAGTTTTTTCTAGGCAGCGTTTTATCACTAAAATAAAATTTAAAAATTGCATCCAATATCCTATAAGGAGAAAGAATGGCTCAAAGTTGCAAAAACAAAATGACAAACAAAAGAAAAGAAAACATTTTGCAGTGTAAACAGTTTTGTTTCAGTTTTAAATCATTGGTCTGCACGTCCAAACGTTTTAAAAATGTTTAAAAATATCACTCGGGAGAAAAAGTAATTAAATCAAATGTTTGTTATTGTATTGGGAAAACATTGAAAATAGTATGTATAATCACAAAGTTTTTGCCAACTTAATTTGCGATATAGATATAAATTGTTCGATAACGTTAGAGTTTCTATGAAAAATGTAGATGATAAATTTCTAACGTGTTTTATTGTTGTTCTTTTTGACATGTTGAAGATGCGATATTGAAGATAGAAATATGATTTAGTTACTGAAAATATTTATTTATGTACTCTAAGTTAGCTTAGATTATTGTATTTTTGATAAAGTAAGTACTTGAAAATGCTCTGAAATCTAGAATAATTAATTGATTCAAATAATATTTACAGGCTTTGAATTTTCTTGTAGAATTGTTTAAAAAAGAAAATCATTATTCATCAATTTCCTTATAACTTTGGATTTAAGGCTTTAGGATAATACTTAAAACTCAAATTGCTGCTCAAATTATTAAATATCCGAGCAGGAGATTTTATACAATCTTCTTAGCAGTTGCAACAATATTTTTTTTTAGAGTAACGTCAGGAGTTCTTCATTGTTCATATTTCAAAACTATGTATATTGTTTCGTCATCAGAACACACAATTTCTACGAATACAAATGTCAAATTTAATGAATCATATTTAATTAATGGAACAAACATATACAAACATTTTAATTATGTAGCTTAGTGCAGTAGACAATGATATTGAAAACAGCAGTCAAACTTTATAAACCAGGATATAAAACAGATAGAGAACAATCAAATCGTGTTAAAAAATAAAAAAAAAAGGATGTTTTGGCAACCATAATTCTGCCATATTTCGATCACCCCCGTACCAGTTTTTGCATATTTAATATATTTTTTAAATTTTAAGGAACTGACTCCTGCAAACGCCGAAAGTCGAGCAGCTTACCTCAACATAGCAGGAGGCTTATTGAACGTAGCCATGCTTGGCTCGGTAAAAACCGTTTCATACCTAGCAACCCAAGGCGTTGCATTCGGCCAGGTACTTGTTTGACACCAGTTCACAAACGCATTTCTCGCTAAAACCAACTTTCTTTATTATTTTAGGGTGCAAAACTTATGCTTTTTGGGCTAAATGGCGCATCTGTAGTAGTTGGAGGTATCGGCATCGGAAATTCAGTTTACCACATGATCAGGAATGGCAAACGTCCAAGTCCGTTACAACTTGCCCAGTTGGGAGCTTCCGTATTCTTCTTTGGCAACTCAATCTACAATTTTAAAGCCATCGGGGCCGTAGTAGAGGAGAGTCAAGCAATGGCTCTTGCCGATATCGAAAACAATCTTCGGAGCAACAGGCACAGGTAATATACAGCTACAGTATTTTCTAAAACCAAAATTTCCTAAAGAATTTTAAAATATACTACAATTGGTTCTCTTACTATCTTATGGATAAATATTAATGCCTTATTTTACTTTATTTTATGTTTTCTAGACGAACTTTTAATAAATTATTAAGAGACACCGTTGAGGAACATTCAAGCTCGACGAGGGGTAAAGCGGAAGTAATTTCGTCGATTCGAAAGATGGATAACGTGGATGAGGTTATGGCTGCGCTGACTAGATCAAATAAGTTATTTAACGACCAAGGCATAAGTTACACTGTGCGAGACGGTCAGATTCAGTTGAATGGCGTACCTGTGAATATTATGGAAATTGGGGCAATGTCGAGCATTGATAGGAGTGCTTTCTTGCAGAATTTGCCCCCCATACCAGAAAATCTCACTCCAACGGTAAGTTTGTAGCATTTTTATGAATGTTTATTGATATCGGAGATATCTTTGATGAAGATTTTGTGATGTTTGGAAAGGTTTTTACTTGTTTTTCTGTTGTGGTGTTATTAAGTACAGTAGAGTCCCGATTATCCGAGGTAATGTGGGCCAACCACATCTCAGATATGCGAAAACTCGGAGAAAGCAGATTGCAGTATAAATAGTATGAAGTATTTTCCATCTGATATTCTTTTGTCCGGATAATCGGGACTACTGTACTGTGTCTGGAATAATCATATTATATTCACGAGCCTAATTTTGGAAGTTACAGATTTTTTAAATTAGTTACAGATTAGTCTCAATACTGCAGAAGTTCTGCTGGTATAATAATATTTTTGACTAATGTATCTGGAATAATCATTACTAGATTGACAAGCATAGAGCACCAATTTTTGAATTTACAGATTTTTTTGATTTGTAGCAGTTCTGCAGACTAAAAAAATCCCAGATAAAACTTCCATTGTAACTTCAGCTGTTGTGATAATATTTTTTACCAATGTATCTGAAATAATCAATATTAGATTGACAAGCCTAGAGCACCAATTTTGGATTTTACAGATTTTTCTGATTTGTCGCAATTCTGCAGATTAAAAAAATCCTAGATAAAAGTTCCATTGTAACTTCAGCTGCGGTGATAATATTTTAGACTAATGTATCTGGAATAATCAATATTAGATTGACAAGTCTAGGGCACCAATTTTTGAATTTACAGATTTTTTTGATTTGTCGCAATTCTGCAGATTAAAAAAAAATCCTAGATAAAACTACCATTGTAACTTCAGCTGCTGTGATAATATTTTATACTAATATATTTAGAATAACCTATATTAGATCGACAAGCCTAGAGCACCAATTTTGGAATTTACAGATTTTTGTTATTTGTCGCAATTCTGCAGATTAAAAAAATCCTAATTAGAACTTCCATTGTAACATCACTTCCTGTGATAATTTTTTTTGACAATGTATCTGAAATAATGAATATTAGATTAACAAGCCTAGAGCACCAATTTTGGAATTCACAGATTTTTATGATTTGTCGCAATTCTGCAGATTAAAAAAAATCCTAGATAAAACTTCCATTGTAACTTCAGCTGCTGTGTTAATAATTTATAGTAATATATCTAGAATAACCTATATTAGATTGACAAGCCTAGAGCACCAATTTTGGAATTTACATTTTTTTGTGATTTGTCGCAATTCTGCAGATTTAAAAAAATCCTAGATAAAACTTCCATAGTAACTTCAGCTGCTGCGATAATTTTTTTGCCTATGTATCTGAAATAATGAATATTAGATTGACAAGCCTAGCGCACCAAGATTGGAATTCACAGATTTTTGTGATTAGTCGCAATCCTGCAGATTAAAAAAAAACCCTAGATAAAACTTCCATTGTAACTTCAGCTGCTGTGATAATAATTTATACTAATATATCTAGAATAACCTATATTAGATTGACAAGCCTAGAGCGCCAAGATTGGAATTCACAGATTTTTGTGATTAGTCGCAATCCTGCAGATTAAAAAAAAATCCTAGATAAAACTTCCATTGTAACTTCAGCTGCTGTGATAATAATTTATACTAATATATCTAGAATAACCTATATTAGATTGACAAGCCTAGAGCACCAATTTTGGAATTTACAGTTTTTTGTGATTTGTCGCAATTCTGCAGATTTAAAAAAAATCCTAGATAAAACTTCCATAGTAACTTCAGCTGCTGTGATAATTTTTTTGCCTATGTATCTGAAATAATGAATATTAGATTGACAAGCCTAGAGCACCAAGATTGGAATTCACAGATTTTTGTGATTAGTCGCAATCCTGCAGATTAAAAAAAAAAAACCTAGATAAAACTTCCATTGTAACTTCAGCTGCTGTGATAATATTTTTTACCAATGTATCTGGAATAATAAATATTACATGGACAAGCCTAGAGCACCAATTTAGAAATTTACAGATTTTTGTGATGTTGCAATGCTGCAGACAAAAAAAATCCTAGATAAAACTTCCCTAACTTCAGCTTCAGTGATAATATTTTTCATGTATCTGGTATAATCAATATCAGATTGACAAGCCTTGAGCACCAATTTCGGATTTTACAAATTTTTGTGATTTGTCTCAATTCTGCAAATTAAAAATAATCCTATATAAAACTTCCATTGTAACTTCAGCTGCTGTGATAATATTTTATACTAATGTATCTAGATTGAATAACTCCATGTCATTGGTTTAGATATGTATTCTAGATACATTCTATTATAGAATAAAAACTTCAAAGGTACAACTTTTGTACGAAATCGAAATAAAATTGAAGTTCATTGGACCTTTGAAGTTTTTATTCTATAATAGAATGTATTTATAATAATGTATCTGGAATAGTCACTACTAAATTGACAAACCTACAATTTTTTTAATTACAGATTTTTGTGACTTGGCGCATTCTGCAGATAAAAAGAATCCTAGATAAAACTTTCATTATAACTTCAGCTGCTGAGTTAATATTTTTCACTAATGTATCTGAAAAATTACTACTAAGTACTACATTTACGAGCCTAGAGCACTAATTATGGAAGTTAAAGATTTTTGTGATTTGTCTCAATACTATTAAAAAAATACTAGATAATATTTTAACTACTGCTGAGTCTTTATAAAATAAAAATCTTGATTAAATCTTTGACTACTGTATGTAGAATAATCACTAGTTTCACAAGCCTAGTTTCAGAAGGGTCAGATTTTTTTTAATGTTGTACGTTGACTGTAAACCAAAAAAAAAAAATTATGTCCCAACGTATTATTATTGCTATTAATTTCATTAACATAGAAAATCAGTTTGATACATTTTATCAATTCTTTTCAGGCAAAATTATCAATAGCTCGAGAGGTAAAAACCGTATTTGGCGAGCACGCATTGGGTATGGTATACAAATTCACCAGAGCAGGCAGCGTAGATAAATTTGTAACGGAGGTCCTAAGTGCCTTTGAACCAATGGTTCGTAAGTTCATACTGAATGTGGCGAGCAGATTCATAACCGGACTTCAACTTCCGATCATCCATAAGCTAGAAAGAATATTTCCATTAGACAATGTCCTGGTAGTCCTGATGAGATGGGTGACGATGACGCTGAAAGACTTCGAACTATTCGGCCGAGTTTTGAACACGCACATTTTGACTGGTCGAGAAATTGAACAGGTATTGGAGATGTTGAAAACGAAGTTTAATTGTTGGTTCACGGAGTTTGTTTATGACGCTGGCAGGAATTCGGATCGTAAAGTTCTCCGCAGACATGGAAATGACTATAAAAGTAGGAAATGCTGTGCACACTGCGATGGATATTATTATATTTAATTGAACACCAACGAGCCTATTTTAGATCTGATAGTATTTACATAATGTTGTTATAAAGATTACTATATTTTAGTGAGCACAAATTTTATAAAGAAGTAAATAAATAAATGCTTTTGCACCATATATTGTCTATTTATTTTTTATCATGGTATTTTCTAGTTTTCTCGGATTTTAGACCAGATTTTAGGTTAAAATCATCAAATTGCTTTTTTGAAGAAGAAATGTAAACATAACCTAACATGTTTAAGAATATTTCAAAACATAACCAATTTCTTCTTTACCAATACAGAAATTACTGTGGCTTTTGACGCAATGTGGACAATTTTGTTAGGAACATTTATTTGATCAGACACCAACTGCATACCTTACTTCTCTTGGGTAGAGCTTCTATATGTCCCTTTTCAAGGTCAGGACACCGCTATTATTTTGTCGTCAATCTCCAAATATATCTCGCTGTTTAAATTCCCTCAAAACTTCTAATTAGCACACTTTGTAAGATTAAGAACAATCTATGACAGGACCAATTGACCAGGTAAGAAAAAGAAACTCAAAAATTGTTATTATCTTAATAGTGTTTATTGTATAAACATTGTTAACAAACTTTAACATGAGAAATTGGTCGCTGAGACCCTGTGATTAGAGTTATTGCTGAAAGCATACCGTCACCTGTACGTTTACTAAAAAAGTGATAAACGTACAGCCGATAGATTTCCTAAATTTTCTACGAAGAAATACAAAAGGTTTCCTAAATCTTCTACGAAGAAAGTAAACAACGTCAAACACAAACAATCACGTGTATAATTATTTAAAAAAGGGTTTTTTTAAGAATTAATAAAATTTAATATGACTACCAGGTTCACAATCACTCAACATTTTAACAATAAACTAGATAAACCAAAAAAGAACATATTTGTACTTTCAATTAATTTAACAAAAATGGGCATTGTTAACCAAAAAGTTAACTACAATAATCCATTAACCAAAACCTTAACATTGTTGAACTATTAATTTGTGAAAAAATGTAACGGGAGTTAATATAAGTTAATAATTAATGGATTAACGTTTTTGTGTCCAGGTTTAAAATTTAACATTATTAAAAACAAAAGGACAGTAACAAAAGAATTGACATACAAATTCAAATTCATTTCAATTCTTGGATAAGACGTTATCGTAAAGAAACCGACCGCCCAAGATTTAAATAAAAATGAGATAACAATAACCTTCTACATTTTGTAGATTTAGATATATACTTTCAACGTATTTACAGTCAACAAGAAAACAAAAATATGGCAATTGGTTTCTTTTCGATAAAAACTATCCACTAATAATAATTACTCCGTACATATACCTTGAAAAAGATTATTTTTGAGGTTAGGTTGGTTTTATAAACGCAGCTATAATGTGGTTTATGATAATGACAAATAGCTTAAAGAATGATGATTATTCTTTGGTACATTCCTTAATTAAGGGTGAAGCTGATTTCATAGGATGATATAAGTTAGAATAGGTTTGTAAAATATCAGTCCTTTGTTAGTGATAGAACTCAAAAGATTGGATCGAGTGTTAACACTAACAAATGTTTCTGATTATAATAAGAAGGTATATTATATATTTCTTATTAAAAATTACTATGTACAATATGATTGTTCTTACATTACATATAGTATTCAATTATTTTGCTAACAAAGAAAATCCAATATTGTTCAAAACTCTTAAAAAACGATTTTTAAACAATCGTCATATTTTGTTAAAACTCTTAAAAAATAGTTTTGCTTCAGTTATCAAACAGAAAATTCTATTACTATTGCTACAAGGCTAAAACGGCCAACACGTTTTGAATGTGGCACCATTCAAACACGGTGTTACATTTTGTTTTGTTGGAAGAACTGTCTTTAACTTAGGGCTGGTATTTTCACCTACATATCAGTCCAGAATTAGCCAGCTGACAGATACAGGTAGGTGAAAATACCAGCCCCTAACCTACTATTTTTACATAACCTCTTTCCTAAACATCTTACATCAACTACGAGTGTTTCAGTCTGAGTGCTTGTCGTGTACAACACAGAAATTTTGTCTCCAATTATGAAAAATTTATCTGCCATTCTGTTTCTGCTGCATCGTACACTAAACATTTTTGTTATACGCCAACGTGCGTAATAAAGATCGGCCATATATACGCCGAGCAAATTCCCGTAAATATACCCGTTATTAAAGCAGCACCGCCAAACATACCTGCTGTAGATGCGTATCTTGGCTGACTTACAGTGCTAAAAATTAAAACGTTATTAAAAATAGGATTTTTTTAAAATTACGTAACTTTTTGTAAAATTACATTAATAACCATGTAAAATTACATTAAGTAGATGTAAAATTACATTAAGTAGATGTAAAATTACATATATTTCATGTAAAATTACATTAATTTTGTAGAATAATACATCAAATAAAAAATAGAATACATACCCTGGTGCGTACATCATACCCAATGAACTGAAATAGCCACTTGTCAATCCCATCAAAATTGCGCCTAACCAGTAGACGTAATCGTTGGTGATGTAAACGGGTAAAACTCTGGCTCCAGCCCCCAGCTGGTAGTTGCAAAATAGGTAGAAAGGTACAAACAATAACCTTAACCATACTGGCATCCACAGATATTTAGGAGATGGCTGTGGAAATAAAAATCGATATAACACATGTTGACCAAACTGGAAGTCTTGAAATATATTCTTAATTAGTGCCGCTTGAAAAAAATGTATTGACAAAATTATCAATATGAAATAGTAAATTGTGTATCAGGCGAAGTAATCCAAATCTAAATTTCCAAATTGAAATCAACTCACCCAAACTATGAATTTCGTGAAGAAACTCCCAAGCATGGCACATATATTGAACGTCATAAAACAGAGGACGTCTGCGTAAAAGAGATCCGGTACGAAAAAGTCATCACTGCATCTCTTAATTTCTGCAACGAAAAAACAGGATAATTTGACATAAGCGAATAATTTTAAGGTTAACTTACTCGCTTGAACGGCAGGAAACAGCGACAAGGTGACGAAGAACACCATGAAGATGTTCAGCAATTGCGGAAAAGCTTCCTTGAAAACATCCCAATAGGGGATCTTTTCAGTTATTCCCTTTCCCTTACGCTGATCTGAATCTTTTTTCTCCTTCAATTCGTGATGCCTATAAAATCTCTAAAATAACAATAAATAAGAACTTTGAATAAATGTACGTCGATACTACTAATACGTACATTTAATGGCAGTGCAAAATATGTATCGAAACAAACTAGCAGCACTAGTAGTGCCGTTATGAAATAGTAGATGGCAGCCATACGTAGATTCGATGATACTAATTTTGAGATGAGGGACACTACGGCAGCAAATGTTCCACTAATATTACTTCCCAATATAACGGCCCCGGTATATTTTGGTGGCAGTTTGGCAGCCATACCAAATATGGTATTTTGGTAGACACCGTTAGTCACTAAAAATAGAAAGAAAACAAAAAAATTAGCACAAGACTCACAAAGAGTGAAATTGTGACTATATGTATTCAACCGACCAATCACAACACAATATTCTAGGTACATAGCGAACCTTTGCCAGCCTATATATGACATTTATGTATTTTGACACTGACAGTTCTGGACTGTATGCCTGGATAACGGAATGTTTTGATTGGATGGTTTTATTTTACGTATGTTCGATTGGCTATAATGAAGTCGATTGATTGGCTATAACAAATCATACATTAATAGAAATCGTGCATTTATATAGAGCTTTTTAGTAAATGATTTTCTATTCACTACACATACTCATAAATAAACGATTGATGGACAATATAAAGTACAATTTAATATATAGCACACATAATCTTGTCCACAACTTTTATTATGTAAAAACTAAAGAAAACAAATCCGCCAATCAATAGAAGAGATTCTAAATACAACCTGAACAAAAATTGAAATGTTTGTGGTAAGTCGTTTAGGAGAAACAAAAACCGGCAAGACGAGCAATAATTTAAAAATGGAAAAAATCTTCACTTCTCCCGCGCTCATGTTTACACCAAGAGGCAAAAATGTTGATAGTCATACAACGCATGTAGAAATCACGGTAGAAATGATTCAGAAGTAAGACATACTTTATTTAATTTTTTTCTGTTCAGTAGTTTTAGAATTATGAGCCTTCAAACACAGGAGTCAATACTATAGAAACGAAACATATTATTACTTTTGATAATGATCAGCCTGCATCTTTTCACTTTAGTGTTCCTTATTTGTTGTGCTTTTATTTTATAAAGGCGTATCAAAAGGCAAGGGCTCGTTATATGTATGATTTTTTTCAGAAGCGTGAATAAGCTATTACTGAATTACGAACTATTCTTGCGTATTGACCTTCTTTTGTTATTAAGAAATATACAAGGTATGGAAACATGAAAAATCTCGGAAACGATTGATTGCTTAGGTAGGTACAAAAAACTTTGACATGTCGATTTTTAATTATCAAATCATATATATTTAGAACATATTCAATCTCGCTCCTTCAATTGTTTTTGACTTACGATGTTATCAATACTTTATTAATAGGGCAATACCATATTTGTCTTGTTGATTATAATAGATTTGTTAATTTTCTTTCACATTCTTTTTTTGTTTCTTATTTTGTTCTTATAAAAAGTTTCTGCTACCATTAAACAATTAAAAGCAGTACCAAATCCCTAAGAAAAATATGGGGTTGTCATTTAAAAAAATGTCAATGATGTCATAAGCCAGAAACAACTGAAGACAATTGAATTTTATATAGAAATGTGTAGCTATATTTTGATAGGTAGTTAAAAATCAACGTATTCGAGAATTTTGTAAAATAACACCCTCTCAGAGATTTTCTCATGTTTCCAATATCCATAGTTTACGCGCTAACTGTTTACATAAAATAAATAGAAAAATTGACAACAGCCACTAAAATCTTGAACAGCCGAACGGCCTAATACACAAATGGCTTAAAACCAAAATAAACAATTTACAGTACAGCAAAAAACAGTTTAGGTTTGCTTAGAACCAGATGGAGACCAGCTGCTTTATTTATTGGAATGCAAAGATTAACCTATATATTATATTGTAATAATATATATTAATTGATTATATTATTATAATTTTGCGTTTTTAAATCGATAATCGAAGTAACACAAAAGCCATTTTTGGCAAAATTGGAATAGTTTCGTCCTAGGCTGAGAATTCATTATATAAAGGACTGGTTGATAAGCTATCTAAACTAAATTTATTCCCGAACAACTCATTATTTTCAAGTATTGGTACTAGAAGTTTATACCTTAGCACATTGAAAAAAAATGTAGTCACAAAAGTAACAAAGTGATCTCAAAATTAGGACAACACACACCAACAACAACAACAAAACGTTGAGGTCTTTTCAGACCGTTTCTGGAGGAGTTTAAAAATGTATCCTTAAAATATATATTATGCGATTTTGGCAACTAAATATGAGGTATTACATTCTTTTAATATATATGAGGCTCATTTTAAATATATAATATAATGCAACCTTACTTACTGTTCAATACAACAACGGACGCCATCGTTATCCAGAAAAAGGCCCCGGGCCACGAACTTGAGTCCAGCATGGCCAAGACGATCGTGAACAGGAATATCACAACCTCAATCCAGATACTCCAAACGATACGTGTTGTAAGGTTGCCCCTATAAAATTAAATAAAAACTTGAAGGTAGGTATTATACAGGGTTAGCCAAAATTACCGGAACACCCAAATAATTCTACAACGGTAAAAAATTTCAAAAAAAAAATCAAACAAAAGTTTTTAGACTTTAAACAATCCATCGTTCAAATATATTTTGAATATACAGGGTGTTCATTTTATTATAGAAATCGCGTAATTTTTTTTTTTCAAATGGAACACCCTGTATCTTTTTACATTTTATAATTTTAGGACTAATTCTGGACATTGTTGATTAAAATAATTTTTTTATAAAATGCATAATTTTTGAGTTTTAAGCAATTAATTAAAATTTGTCAAAATTACCGGAACACCCAAATAATTCGCCATCGGTAAATAAATTTCAAAAAACATTCAAACAAAAGTTTTTGACATTAAACAAGCTATCATTAAAATATATGTTTTTTTTTCAAATGGAATACCCTGTATATTTTTACATTTTATAATTCTAATAATTTTTTATTAGAATAATTTGTTTATAAATTTCATAATTTTTTAGTTATAAGCAATTAGTCAAAACTCCTTAACTTCAAATTTAGAATTGATTTGAAGGATGCAATGTGGGATAGCTTACCACATTAAAACTATTGTCCTTTCAGTGATTTCTTCCGGTTTTATTGGAATATTGAGCATAAAATGAAGTAATACCTCATCTCCTAGTTATATTCAACGAAGATCTGAATAATATTTGGTTTCAACAAGATGGTGCACCGCCGCATTACGGTGTCCAAGTTCGGAATTATTTAAATTCAATTTTCCCGCAGAGGTGGATTGGAAGGAGAGGATCCATTGAATGGCCACCTAGGTCGCCGGATTTACAAATACTGGATTTTTTTATTTGGGGCCACCTAAAGTCCAAGGTTTACACCAATAGGCTGCAAAATATTGATGCGTTGAAGCAGAGGATAGTGGACGAAGTTCAGAGTATTACTGTCGATCATTTAGACAACTGTTTACGGGAATTTGTTGATAGGTTGGGGCATTGTGAAGCCGCTCAGGGATGGCAGTTTGAAAATTTAATTTAATTGTTTTGTTATTTTTTCTTCACATTGTTATTATTTATCCGTTCGGCTAAAATAAATGTTTTGGAGTTTTGATTAATTGCTGATAATTAAAAAATGAATCAATTTATAAAAACCTACTTGAAAAAAATTCTTAGAATTAAAAAATAAAAATGTACAGGACGTTTAATGAGAAAAAGGAAAAGTTTTCCATACTTCCATAATAAAATAAACACCCTGTATATTAAAAATATATTTGAACGATAGCTTGTTTAAAGTAAAAAACTTTTGTCTGAATGTTTTTTGAAATTTTTTTACCGATGAAGAATTATTTGGGTGTTGCGGTAATTTTGACTAATTTTAATTAATTGCTTAAAACTCAAAAATGATGCATTTTATAAAAAAATTATTTTAATAAACAATGTCCAGAATTAGTCCTAAAATTATAAAATGTAAAAGGATACAGGGTGTTCCATTTGAAAAAAAAAAATTTACGCGATTTCTATAATAAAATGAACACCCTGTATATTCAAAATATTTTTGAACGATGGATTGTTTAAAGTCTACAAGCTTTTGTTTGATTTTTTTTTTGAAATTTTTTACCGTTGTAGAATTATTTGAGTGTTCCGGTAATTTTGGCTAACCTGTATACACTGGGCATCAAAATTAACAGATAACTAAAAATTTGTCACAATTTCAAAGTTTAATTTCTCTCAAACTGCTCATACTATTTTGATGATTTTTTTGGTATGTTGTAGGTTGATTTTTCAGTAACGATACTACAGTAAAAATTGTTATTCAAATTTGGGTTTTGAGTACATACAGGTTTGAGGTTAAAAGAATTAAGATGAGTTTCTTAACTACAAAAGTAGTCAAGTGGAGTCTAACAGTACTTCAAACTTTTGTGATGTGATAAACACATCACTAAGAAGTGATGTGTCAATTTTGATGTGCAGTGTAATTAAATATAGAACAATAAAAATAGAAATGATAAATTTTGATTATATTTTTGTAAGAATAAAAAATTAAATGAATGAAATTCACCATTAACTAATACAAACAGTAATATTTAAACCATTCAAAACGAGCCATGATCCTTAAATAACAAAATTTAGTAAAAACCTTAATGTTTTAACAATAATAAGTTCAATACTAGGTCGTTTCTACAAGGTAGGCATTTGTGTGATTTTTGGCCAAACAAATAAATTATTTATTTTGTTTATTTTGATTTTATGTATTCACTTTTTTGTCAAGTAATGTTTTTATAGACGTAATACGTAATCAATTAGCAGGTCCATTATTTCACTTCTTACAGGAAATAGATACTAAAAAAACAATGATTAAGTGAATTATAATAAATTGCAACTTGTTAGGGAAGAGACGACAGTCACCGTACTAATAAAAATGGATACCACACTGTTCCGTGACCCTAGAAAGTCGGAAATTTGTATTGTGACATAAGAGTATATTTTGAAGGCATTTTTGTTATCAAAAAATGCTTTTGCCCATCAGCTTTGGCTGGACGTAATTTAACTTTGTTATTTCTTACGGACGCCATATTTGATTATTACAGATTCAAATAGAATAGTGAAAATGCTTTACAATCATGTATAACACATTTATGAACATATCACACAAAATGCCATTTGCTGGCTTATGATGAGGAAGAGCATGAGCATAAAGTGGGAGTTTATGCTCCTGTTTGTGGGGATAAAAGCGAATTATTCATACGAAATAAGAGTATGTACTCACAAAGAATAAATGATGTTTCTGAAATAACGGCTAACCTTGAAGGAGCATATGCCCAAAGACGCAATAAGCACGTTTTGTCAAATAACGTATGATCTAACTTAACGAATTCTTTAAAAAAATAATAAAGAAAGACGGAGTCCGTCCCTGCTCAGCGCAAGAAAATCGACAACACTCCACCGCAGTTGTGGTGCAACTGGTGACACATCAACGCCGCCGGCAACATATCGGTCTCCCTCCACTTTGCCGTGACGGCTACGGCGACATTGACCTACATTCGCCACGCTCGTATGTGGTCAGCTGTTTGTTGGTTTATCTACAATAAGAATCTTTTGGATTGTGGAATCTTCATGTTGTTGTGTTTGTGTAGTGATTTGTATAGTACCATCGACGGATGCATGCCAATTCTATTCGACGAATGGCTAGAATGCCACATAACTGATCAGTCGGGGCCAGTCCGTAGCTGTGTTAAGTCGGTTTGTTTTGTTCGACGGATATCGCGTAGCAATCACAATGTTTTAAATCCGTATCACATTTCTGGATTAGGTACGTACTAATCTCTCCAATTTTCAATTGATAAATGTTTATACGGACGTTTGCAACCGTATTCGAGTCATGCGCGATCGGCTATTCACCAGGGTCGGCCTTAGACGATATCTTCAATATAATTTTGTTAGTACTTACAAGTTTGAAATAGACTATAGGTTATTAGCGGTTATTTCTGAGAAACATCCCGTATATTTAGGAGTACTTGATCACAGTGAACGTAGGTATACACTCATTTTTCTGCATACCACCCACTTTTAGTGCTTGAAACATGATTTTGAGAAAAATGTTTGTTAAAAAAAAATATTTTGTTGCCTTGTCATCAAAATGAAACCTCTTATCGTAGAATCGCCCATACAGTTTAGCATGTTATTGTAAATATCAAGCTATACCAAAATAGTAAAATACCATGTTGGACTAATGACATTTAGATTTTATTTTTTCGTAAATGACGTCATTTTCTAAATTTTAACTAGAGCCCTTTTTGTCTAAACCCAGTGAGAACAGAAGTACAATGGACAAAATATTAATATCAAATTCTATTAAAAATTAAGTCTTATAAAAAAACTTGTACCTCATCCGCTTTTATTAAAGTTATCTTCAGTTAATAGTATATTATTCTATGAGCAAGTAATGTAAGCAATTTTTCACGACAACGAATTTTGCAGCACGAGCCGTAAGAGAGTGCTGCAAAACGTTCGAGTGAGAAATTGCCATTACTTGCGAATGGAATACTATACTTTTTCTACGACCATGCGATAAAATTTTGTAATATTTATGTACCAAGAGCATTAGACGAATGTTTATGCCCCGAGGGTGACACTTTAAAAAGCGCGAGGGCCGATATGCCCGAGAGCTTTTGAAGTCGCCCGAGGGTATAAACGTCAAGTACCTAATGCCCGAGGTACATACAAAATTTTATGTCCTACAATGGTTTTATTCCTCCGTTTGAATAATATTAATAAATATTTTGACGTTATCAAGTAACATGCGTAGCTACGAAGTTGAATAACAATACAAACAATTCGGAGGCGAGTGACAATTCAGACAATTAATTGTCAAACTTATAACCTTAATCGCCAATAATTGACATTGACGATTCAAAATTTACAATTTGAATGACAAATATTTGATATATTTGACATATAACCATGGCAATCCTTTATTCCCTAGGGCGCATAAAGAATCTTTATCGCCCTAGGGCGCAAAAAGTAGCTGTTTTCGTCCCGGTAACTAAGTAACTAAGATGTAAAATGTCACTTTATGATCATGTAGGACATAATAGGGTATTATAATACAAGTTTTATAAGACAAAAATTGGCGCACGAGTTGTTTGGATCGAGTGCGCCAATACGTCTTATAAAACGAGTGTTATATAATATTTTTTCTACTTTGCGACATTAATTTTACATAAATTTCGAAAATTGCGGCTGTCATCTTACAATCTAGAGTAGTTTTATATTCAACAGTTGGATGTTGTGGTAAAATTCACAAATGCGATTGTGGCGGTTGAGATGTCAGCCTTATTTGACACAACGTCAATATCATCAATCTAGGAAAACTAAAAGTTTGTGATCTAGTGTTTTCATAACGACACCGAATGCGGCTTCGTTATAAGTTTATAATGAACGCAAAGTAGAAAAATTAATTTACTGCATATAGGGACGGCTGTATGTCACTATGACGGTTTACAGGATTTTGACAGATTAAAATTGTTTGGTGCGCTTGTCACCTAGCGACGTTGTCAATGGCTTGACAATGTCGCTAAGCAGTGTATCAAAACACACTGGAAATGAAAAATCCAGAGCTGTGATTGGTTCTAATGCCGTGAGAAATGAAATATTTCTCACGACTCGCGGGGTATGAGGAGCCAGGAATGAAATATTTGCCATGTATGTGGAGAATGGTTAGTATTATTATCATAAATTGCCATGATAATGAATGCATTCATCAATAGGAGTAGAAAACCCCCATTACTTGCATTATTATTTGCATTATACAAAATTATGAAATACCTAATAAATAAAAATACTTACCCGAGTTGAACAAAAATATTGAACCAATTAAAGGCCAAATTAGGAACTTGCGACGCAAAACCGACGTTCTGCAGAAATGTATCACTGTACGTCGTGTTTATCCCAGTGTAATTTGCGCTTAGTTTGTGTTGTGTGAAATACTGAAAAGAAACAATAAAAAGAAACAGGTAAGAACAAGTGAAAAGTATCGTTCAATTTTATAGGCTTTAAGCATCACCTTCTTCATAATAACTTCCTTTTATTTTTCAACTTTCAAAAAGTACTTACATCATTGGCAGTGATAAACATATTCCACGGCGTCAGCACTCCGATTCCGTGTATCAAAAATATCCAATACACCAATTGGTAGCGGTCTTTAGGTGCGTTCAGTCTAAGGCTAGCTTCGTCCATCGTGAGCTTTCGAAAATTAAGCTCGTCCTCGGGAAGATTTGATTCCTCCCACGAAGGCTGGAGCTTGACTGGCTGCTGCAGAGCTGTCTTTTCGCTCGGCTCCCCTGTGAACAAATCAGATCGTCAATTAGGGAGTTGGAAAAAAAGTAACGTTTATTAATTGGAATAGAAATAAAATTTAGCTTCTATGAATCTTCAAGGCCAGGTAAAACTAATAAAGCCAAAGATTTAGCTAATATCGCGTAAAGACTACTGTTGTAATAGTTGCAAAGACAGTTGATCAATAGTTTCAACTTTGACTTTCATTAGATACTTGGTATTAATTGATATATTTGTGTGTCTGGATATGGAAATGAACAGACGGCGTTTATTTGATGAGATTTATGCGCTCACAGCACACACAAAAATGAAATATGCAAAAAAAACAAGCTGGTAGGCATCATCGGACTTTTATTCAGAGTAAAAAAAAACTATCGTAAACACCGCCAAAATTTCACGATAGCCCGCCTAAAAGTACACTGTTTAAGGTTTACTTTGGGGTACAATCGACGCTTTTGCATTACATTTCATACAACACATTTTATCTTTAAACAATGCTCTGTAGCAATATTAAGGTACTATTAGGGTGGCATTTTTCGGCCCGACAAATTAGGGCTTAACACGACAAATTTTGGTACCTTAACGACAAAATATGCACTTGAACGACAAAATATAGGCAAAACCGGGAGAAGTGAAGTTGACTCATCGCTTAAAATCGTACGAACCAAGATATGGACGTACCGCGTGGATTGGTTCTATTGCTGTGTATATTTGGTTGCCTACTAGGTAGTTCGTTAAAGATTAATATTTAATTACTAAAAATACTATCATTGGTCATTTAATTGTGATATCCTATCTAATTTATATATCCATCAAGTGAAAACATACCAACTAGCCCATTTAAGACAGTGTATTTGTGCGGTTGGAATTAGCTCAGAAATAATAATTTTGTGACTGAGTGCTTAAACTTAGAGTTTCTTTTCTGTTTGTGTAGACATTATTAAATGTTTTGAAATTCATTTCTGAATATTTCACGATAAGTATTTCACAAAACGGTGGTAGTTTGTTGTAAATGTGAGGTTATGTTCTTAATACGTGTTTTGATAATGTATTAAGACGTGCGACGAAAATAATTTAATACGTTCATGACCATAACCATCGATTTCGTATTTAGGGCCTTTCCTTTCAACGAAAACATTTTGGTCACATTTAATTCACACGTTCGCGCCGTTATAATAATTGGAGGTTAGGTTGCAAGGTTGCAAGTACCGCTGTCATCTGTTCTAATGCCTGGTTTACACGAGGACAGTCAACTAAATTTTAACTAAAATTTAAGTCACTTGAACGCGTGTGAACGGTGCGTTAAGTAGTAAGTGACAAGTTGCCGAACAAGTAGAAATTTAGTAAGCGGAATAGAAAATATTCTATTTTTCGTGCAAGTAACTGCGCTGCGCGCGCAGCGCTTCCCCCACCTAGGGTGTGCACTTGTCACTTGAACCGTGTAAACGCGCACAGTTTAGTCAAGTTTATAAGTTTGTGGAAGTTGTTAGTATCTGCCTTTTGTATCATGGGTTGAACTTTGCCTAGTAAATAATTGAATGATTGTTCAGACATTCGCAAAGCATTAAAATATTAGAATGTATCTTCA
The DNA here is from genome assembly GCA_963966075.1 of Aphodius sticticus. Lineage (NCBI taxonomy): Eukaryota > Metazoa > Arthropoda > Insecta > Coleoptera > Scarabaeidae > Aphodius > Aphodius sticticus. The sequence goes on from OZ014509.1 coordinate 15,469,148, forward strand.
GCGGCGAGTTCTTTTAATAAAATTTCACTTGCACCAAAGTTATTTCTTCTCGCAATTCATTTTCGCTCCTAAAGTCGTTTTGGTCTGTTTTGCTCAGATATTTCCTCTTTTATTTCCTCCACAATTATAGGACATCGCGTATTATATCGTTTTATATTTCACTCATTTCTACAGGTTGCTGCTGCATCTCCATCTTGTCCGCTTACTTGAGCGCCAATGCGTGTGAACGGCACTTAACTTACCACAAAAGCAGTAACTAAAAATTTAGTTGTCACTTGCCGATGCGTGTGAACGACACTTACCACAAAAGCAGTAACTAAAAATTTAGTTACCACTTACCTACTGTCCTCGTGTAAACCAGCCATAAGAACAGACGTACTTTCTTGTCTCGCCCATTTAAATTATACAGCAGACGTATGAAAAGGATGCTATTTCGTTTTAACACACGTCAATATTTAGAAATAATCTGTAACGTATGTCGAAAATAACAGCTGAAATCTATGAGTAATCTTCACCTCTCCCGGTTTTGCCTATAAATGTTTTAACGGCAGAAAATGTAAACAAACGACATAATATATGTATTAACGATAAAAAATGTAAATGAACGACATTATTTGTATTTGAACGATAAAGTCAGCAAACTATGTAACATACCGCCTGTATGTCACCATATTATTAACCTATAATATTACTTTGACATAGTATGTCGTTATAAGGCGATTTCGCGTGGCTAAACGGTTCGATTTGGTTCCGGTTGGCGGTTGGATGTGGTTAACAGAACGGTTCTAAATCGTCATCATTTTTGAAACGTCAGTAACCGCTCCACGGAAAATGACCCGGTTCGATTCGTAGGTTAGGTGCCCCACTTACTGTTAAATATGACAGTAATGACATACGCAGTGGTCTACCGCGCATTCCGCCAACGATATACCTATCCATTTTACCAGCATTTTACAACTTGTAACCTAAAAATGACAACCCAAACGAACCAATTGAACCAGTTGAATCAATTTAACTTTGCGTGTTGTCAAAAGTGACATGCGGTAGTTACGATATGATTAAATGCATTCCCACTCTTTCTACGGCATGCTAAACTATTGACACTAATGTTGGACGTATGTCTCGGCTGGCTAAGACACACAATCTCGGATGCTAATATGTATAATAGTGCGCAGAAGAAAGACAGAACTACAGTACGTCGGTCATTGGGTAGTTCGTGTCTCCAGCGGCGTCGCTGACAGGAGATTCAGGGTAACTGTCAGTTGTGCTGTTCCTCAAACGAAACAGTTTGTGGCCAATCTTATAGACTAGTTTGCAGCGGAAAAGGAAGATATGGATCCCCTAAATTCCCTTAATGCAATTCAGCAATTCACTTCTTAGAAAGTTGCGGATGCATTAAAAATAAGTCTAAGGACAGTATCTAATATTAAAAATGCCAGGGAGGCAAACGAGTCATTTTGTACCAGAAGAAAATCTCGAACTCGGAGGAAACCAAAAACTTACGCTGCAAGTACGCTTTTGCATTACCATATTCTTCCTGTAGACAACATTTAGCAATATTTAATTCTAGGAAAGCATGTTACCATTACATCCTTAAAGGAAGAGCTGCGTGAAAGTCGCTTTTGAACTTTAGTGTTATGGTTCCCTATGATGACCCTGTATGCAGACGTACGCTTTTCCTTTGGCAAAATTTATTTGACTACGCCACTGGCCGAATGACAACAGTCGATTGCACCAGACGACTGTCACTTTTGACAACACGCAAAGTTAAATTGATTCAACTATAAGCATTTTCATATGTGATTTAACCTCAAATACCATAAATGACAGCAGTATGACAAGCAGCGCCGCTAAGCCAGCCGTACAAAACTTTTTCCATACTCATACAGTGTGCTACCATTAAAAGAGTGGATATGTGTAGTTTGTTTTAAGTTCGCAAAAGGACGGGGATAATTGAAAATTATTCGGTGTATTGTTGTTCAGTCAGAGTTCAAGTAAGCTATAATTATAAATTATATATGATTTGAGCTAGAGATAATATGTACATCAAAATACAACTAGAAATCGAACAGTTGTAGGCAATTGCTTGTTTGATTGATATGATCTTTTAACAAAAATGTTTCTCAGTTGCAAAATATCAACGTTTAGTAGTTTTTACATTTCAAATTTGACGTATAATTAAAACCGCCTGTAACATGTCTTATTATGTCAATTAGGGTGGTGCTTATTTCTTGTACTATTATTTTTTTTTATGCAGGACCCTTTCAATTTGTTTATTTATATCAATATGTACTTAATTGCTGTGAAATTTGAGATCGATCAACACAGTACATTAACCTGTACCCCAAGGGGCACAAAATCGAGTATACGTTTAACTTAGTCATATTAAAAAGGAAACATATTAGTTTTGTTTACTACAATAAATTTATATACCACAGTTATTAACTTACACAAGAAAAATATTTCTATGTAGATACTTAGTTTGTCAAAAAACACAATAATCTAAACTAATTGCCATCAATAAACACAATCGAACAGTCTATGGAGAAACCCCTAGCAAACATAGTTTTCACTTTCTCGATTTTGTTCATTGTTGGTCAGGATAATCACTTAGCTGCGAGTGCGACTATTCTATTTTTGACAAATTTTTGCAAATATGCAAAATTTTATAAATAAAACTCAAAAATAAAATCATTGTCGTCCTGAATACATATTCTGTCGTGTTAACCATTGTCGTGGGGAATACCGAATTTGTCGTGCTGAGTACATATTTTGTCGTGCACAATTTGTCGGTGAGAATACCTTATTTGTCGGGCCGATATATATTCCCCGTACTATAATAGCGCACGACTGTTTAAATTGCTAATATCACGAAAAATAATAAAAATAAATACAAAAAAATAACTTAAGGGACATTGTAGTTAGCAAATAATATACAGGGTATTCCATTAATAAATCTCAAGAAAAAGTAATTTGTAAATGTTAAAAAAATACTGCATATTACGATCACCCTGTATAGCGCTTCTAATTTTTCATACATCAGTATCTACCTATGGTTTTAGTTATTATCTGACATTGTAGGTCAGCATTTGCAAAAAAGTAGTATTTACGTAGTTTTTAAAAAAGGCCCAGCTATTGCAATTTTTTTGACAAACAATTAAATGTATCAGAAAACAACTTATTTAGTGTCCATAACATGGTATGATATACAGGCCTTCAATAAAAAAAAAACGTTTTCCTTCACGCCTAAGTGCAACATACTGTATAAATAAATAAAAATAATTGTCCGTTGTAGAAAATTATGGACCAAAAATCTCTGTCCCTATAGGTTTGGACATGAGTTCGAGAGAAGTGTAAAAATGTACCCGCGTTTTTGCAGTTTTTAATGGGGTATTCCGGTGTTTTTGAAATTGTCATTTTTTACAAAGTATGGGTGCTACTGTTTGCTACTTCACAAGTAAAATATCAAACATTGTTTTAAATTAAGAGAAATCGTTGTTTGAAGTTTGAATTAGGATTGGTCTTTGTGACGTCACAAAGACCGCTCAAAGTGAGCGACTTGACAACGTTGCTATATCTAGGGTGCACGTAGTAAGTTTTTGTCTTCTGTTGTGTCAACGTTTAGAATCGCTCGTTTGTTGACACCTGCTTTGGTTATTGAGGTTATATCAAACACTTGTTCAAAATGTATAAACTCCGACGCCGACATTGTTCTGTGCCGGGCTATAACAGCAGTAGAACAGTAACTTCTGATAAGATTTTCTTTACATTGCCGACTAGCGAGATGAGAGATGTTTGGCTTCAAGTTTCAATGATCAAATCATCTCTCAAAAAAGGTACCTTTATTCGTTGTCAAACAACAGGGTCGCCAACCGTCAACTTGGCCGATCAGCTGTTCGAGAGCTGTCCGCTGTTGCCACCGCTACTAGGGATCGGTAATCATCGTTTATTTCCGAGGGTGGTCGGTGAATTCAAACGAAATGCACTTTTAATTGCAATTATCTTATAGAAAAATTAAATCAAAAAGCTCATAGCTTAACTATATGAATCCTCATAAATTGTACAATAGGTTAAACCGAATATCTGCTTAAATTTTGACATGACCGGAATACCCTAAACTGCTTGCCCGAAAAAATTGAAGCTTACATCATGCATAAGTCAAGATCTTGTCAACAGACTGGCTTTTGTGCTTTTTGTCAATTTCTTTGCAATAAAGGCTAGAAACACGATTTTTAAGGAAGCGGATATCTCGGCAACGAATGTTAAACACGATAAAGCGACAGCAATGAAAACATATTTGAGTTGTTCATTAATTTTATATAGCGATAAATGTGCGATATAATTATATAAGGGACACCGCGCAGTACGTCATGTTGTCGGACAGACATCGTATTTGTTGATTTAAGCAGCGTTGAAGTTTTTTGTGTCATAAAGACATTTATTATTATTATTATTGCTATTAGATTGCAAGAGCTGTAAACATGCCTTTTTAACGCACTTTCAAGCAAAATAAATAAAATAAAATAACGAAACAATATATTTTTTTCTTAGACCACACAATATCTACATAATAGGGTGACGTTGTGGTAAAATCAAGATACTATAAGTACATTAATATAAATATTAGGTTTATTACGTTTTTCTTATGTGCAATACTTAAGTTGTACTTAAGTTGCGGACCTACGTGTTTTGCAAGTACATAGGTATTCAGCAAAAATGCCGACGTATTATTCCAAAGAAGTAAAAACAAATAATTATCAATGTCAGTAACTTCTTTCAAGCAGAAGCCTCTCAAGATCCATTATTGTAATTGATCAAGCCCCATATAGCATACAATATTAGATCCTGTTTACAGCAATCCTATAGCTTGGAAAAAGTCTAACATAATCGAGTGGTTGTTGAAAGGAAACGTTCAACTTCAGTTCTATTTGATCTATTAGAGTCTATTCCAAAACTAATCAGAGGCAATGAAGTAAAATTAAAATTAATCTGGGCATACGTAAAAAAAGTTGCAAAAAACAATATTACATTTAAAATTAAAGGTGTGTTAAATGTATGCATTGAAGCAAAAGGGATATGGCAAAATTCTGTTGCACATTGCGAGAAAATCGAAATATACAGTAAAAGAAAAAGATCATGTTGTGGACAGAATTGTAGAATCAATTATAATCAACTTGCATGATCATTGTCACTAACCACAGACATAATATTGTCAAATATGCGAATATATAGTTCCATACCCAAAAAAGAACATAACGTATGCTATTAAAAAAACGAACAAGAAAATGACAAAAATTATTAAATACCATTCTGAGCGTTGATCGTTTATCATCGCGCGAACCTCGATTCGGCAACCAAGCAGCCGCACAGGTACGATCACTTGATCAAAATTTAAAACGTTCGTGGCAAATGGTTTAGGTTACAAAAATCCCCTTAAGAAACTACACTATAGTTTGTCTAGTTTCTGCCTAATGTCTTCCACGCTGTATATACAGTTAACTGGTCAAAAACTACAAACCGCAAAAAAACTAACATTCTGTCAATTGAGCTCCCTTAAATGACGTCAATATATACCAAATTCACCACCAAGATAAAGTTTTTCATCTCTTCCGTAAATTTTAGTGTACTCACATATTTAATCACAATGTTTGAAAATTGGAAAGATGACGTTGATTTAAAAGTGCAAAAAAGGGGGCATTTTTACATTTCTCTCGCGTTCGTGTTGATTGTGACATGGGTAGAAAAATTTGATAGTTACTCATGTTGTAGAAATGACTCAGGAGTAGAACACACTTTATTCGATTTTTTTTGTTCAGTCGTTATAGAGTTACAAGCCTTCAAACAGAGGGCTCAATACATTTACAACCGATTAGTAGTACTAATTTTCGAAAAAAGATTCTTAAAATGATTTCTTGACTATTTCTATTTCATCAAAATAATATCTCAATAAGTAGACCGAAATATGTTCTATCAAAGGATAAAGACATACTTGAATGTCTTGAATGTCTGCCTGATTATGTATTAAAAAAAGAAAGTTGATACGATTTTTAAGAAAAAGATATTGATATCTCTTACAATTTGTTTGGAAAACTGTCCCAAAGTTGAGGTACTTTATATGTCTCTACATGAGAACCTCCCCTTAAGAAACTACACTACAGTGTGTCTAGTTTCTGCCTAATTTCTTCCACGCTGTATATACAGTTAACTGGTCAAAAACTACAAACCGCAAAAACTACTAATATTCTGTCAATTGAGATCCCTTAAATGACGTCAATACATACCAAATTCACCACCAAGATATTGAGTTTTTCATCATTCCTTAAATTTTAGTTTCCTCACATATTTAATCACAATATTTGGAAACTGGAAAGATGACATTGATTTTAAAACTGCAAAAAGGGGGCATTTTTACACTTTTCTCGCGTTCCTGTTGAATGTGACATGGGTAGAAAAATTTGATAGTTACTCATGTTGTAGAAATGACTCAGGAGTAGAACACACTTTATTCGATTTTTTTTTGTTCAGTCGTTCTGGAGTTACAAGCCTTCAAACAGAGGGCTCAATACATTTATAACCGATTAGTAGTACTAATTTTCGAAAAAAGATTCTTAAAATGATTTCTTGACTATTTCCATTTCATCAAAATAATATCTCAATAAGTAGACCGAAATATGTTCTATCAAAGGATAAAGACATACTTGAATGTCTTGAATGTCTGCCTGATTATGTATTAAAAAAAGAAAGTTGATACGATTTTTAAGAAAAAGATATTGATATCTCTTACAATTTGTTTGGAAAACTGTCCCAAAGTTGAGGTACTTTTTATGTCTCTACATGAACACCTCCCCTTAAGAAACTACACTATAGTTTGTCTAGTTTCTGCCTAATTTCTTCCACGCTGTATATATAGTTAACTGGTCAAAAACTATAATCCGCCAAAACTACTAACATTCTGTCAATTGAGATCCCTTAAATGACGTCAATACATACCAAATTCACCACCAAGATATTAAGTTTTTCATCATTCCTTAAATTTTAGTTTCCTCACTTATTTAACCACAATATTTGGAAATTGGAAAGATAACGTTGATTTTAAAAGTGCAAAAAAGGGGGCATTTTTACACTTCTCTCGCGTTCGTGTTGAATGTGACATGGGTAGAAAAATTTGATAGTTACTCATGTTGTAGAAATGACTCAGGAGTAGAACACACTTTATTCGATTTTTTTTGTTCAGTCGTTATAGAGTTACAAGCCTTCAAACAGAGGGCTCAATACATTTACAACCGATTAGTAGTACTAATTTTCGAAAAAAGATTCTTAAAATGATTTCTTGACTATTTCTATTTCATCAAAATAATATCTCAATAAGTAGACCGAAATATGTTCTATCGAAGGATAAAGACATACTTGAATGTCTTGAATGTCTGCCTGATTATGTATTAAAAAAAGAAAGTTGATACGATTTTTAAGAAAAAGATATTGATATCTCTTACAATTTGTTTGGAAAACTGTCCCAAAGTTGAGGTACTTTTTATGTCTCTACATGAGAACCTCCCCTTAAGAAACTACACTATAGTGTGTCTAGTTTCTGCCTAATTTCTTCCACGCTGTATATACAGTTAACTGGTCAAAAACTACAAACCGCAAAAACTACTAATATTCTGTCAATTGAGATCCCTTAAATGACGTCAATACATACCAAATTCACCACCAAGATATTGAGTTTTTCATCATTCCTTAAATTTTAGTTTCCTCACATATTTAATCACAATATTTGGAAATTGGAAAGATGACGTTGATTTTAAAACTGCAAAAAAGGGGGCATTTTTACACTTCTCTCGCGTTCCTGTTGAATGTGACATGGGTAGAAAAATTTGATAGTTACTCATGTTGTAGAAATGACTCAGGAGTAGAACACACTTTATTCGATTTTTTTTTGTTCAGTCGTTCTGGAGTTACAAGCCTTCAAACAGAGGGCTCAATACATTTATAACCGATTAGTAGTACTAATTTTCGAAAAAAGATTCTTAAAATGATTTCTTGACTATTTCCATTTCATCAAAATAATATCTCAATAAGTAGACCGAAATATGTTCTATCAAAGGATAAAGACATACTTGAATGTCTTGAATGTCTGCCTGATTATGTATTAAAAAAAGAAAGTTGATACGATTTTTAAGAAAAAGATATTGATATCTCTTACAATTTGTTTGGAAAACTGTCCCAAAGTTGAGGTACTTTTTATGTCTACATGAACACCTCCCCTTAAGAAACTACACTATAGTTTGTCTAGTTTCTGCCTAATTTCTTCCACGCTGTATATATAGTTAACTGGTCAAAAACTACAAACCGCAAAAACTACTAACATTCTGTCAATTGAGATCCCTGAAATGACGTCAATACATACCAAATTCACCACCAAGATATTAAGTTTTTCATCATTCCTTAAATTTTAGTTTCCTCACATATTTAATCACAATATTTGGAAATTGGAAAGATGACGTTGATTTTAAAAGTGCAAAAAGGGGGCATTTTTACTCTTCTCTCGCGTTCGTGTTGAATGTGACATGGGTAGAAAAATTTGATAGTTACTCATGTTGTAGAAATGACTCAGGAGTAGAACACACTTTATTCGATTTTTTTTGTTCAGTCGTTATGGAGTTACAAGCCTTCAAACAGAGGGCTCAATACATTTACAACCGATTAGTAGTACTAATTTTCGAAAAAAGATTCTTAAAATGATTTCTTGACTATTTCTATTTCATCAAAATAATATCTCAATAAGTAGACCGAAATATGTTCTATCAAAGGATAAAGACATACTTGAATGTCTTGAATGTCTGCCTGATTATGTATTAACAAAAGAAAGTTGATACGATTTTTAAGAAAAAGATATTGATATCTCTTACAATTTGTTTGGAAAACTGTCCCAAAGTTGAGGTACTTTTTATGTCTCTACATGAACACCTCCCCTTAAGAAACTACACTATAGTTTGTCTAGTTTCTGCCTAATTTCTTCCACGCTGTATATATAGTTAACTGGTCAAAAACTACAAACCGCAAAAACTACTAACATTCTGTCAATTGAGATCCCTTAAATGACGTCAATACATACCAAATCCACCACCAAGATATCAATTTTTCATCACTTCCTTAAATTTTAGTTTTCTCGCATATTTAATCACAATATTTAACTTCAATCACCACCTTACGACAAAATTTGACTTAACTATAACTATTCTGCACCACGTCAACAGGATAGTGGACACCTTCCATAGTCAGCAATAAAAATGCAAATAACTCTGTGAATGTGTCCTCACGATAATTATTTGAAATTCTATAGCCAGTATAATAGCAGTTGAGTAATTTAACGACTTACGTTTTAATTTTATGTAACGGTTTAACCCCGCAAGGGTTGAAGCGAACAGCACTGGGTGGTTGGTACAACGTACAACTTCCAGAACGGATATGAGTCCGTCGGAGTACGACAATTACATAAAGGAAGGGTCTTAAGAACCTGTTTGCAGTGCAAGCATATTACTACGGTGGCAGACGGAAGTAGTTGTGCGAAATAATTGAGGTCTGACGTATGCAGTGGCGGATCACGTCTTGATGGAGGACTTTAGTAGTGAAGATTATATTCGAAAATGATCTGTTAGGTCATTTTCAGTTCGCTGTAAAACTTTGGCATAGAACGCAAAGTGGAAATTACGGTTTAGGGTGTTATTATCTTTGCATTTGTAAATAGGTACATACTGATATTGGGATAAATCAAAAGACAAAATGTTGGTATTACGATTTATAAAACAAAAACAAAAATCTAATTTTTGCAGGCGAAATCAATCAAATCTAGCTACACCATGCAAAAAAAAATCCTATTTTAAAAAAACAATCTGAAACATTTCTAATGAAAGTAGGTATGTATATTGCGCTGTTTTATATACCTACACCAAAGACTAGACATATAAGACTGGACACTCCATGCAAATCCTTTGATCTTTATGACCTGCCGCTCAGGGACCTTGAACCGTTGTTCCTTTAATTTTGTTTATCTTTCGAGCGGGAAGTTTGAATGAGTTATTTTAAGTTTATTGTTTTGATATTCAAAGGTCAATTATAATCTTTGAAACAAGTGACGTACTCACTGGTCTAATGCTGTTCAAGTTCCAGACCGACTAACTACTTGAAAACACGAAAAGAAACATCGCAATAAATACCGATCAGATAACAAACAAATGTTAACGTCAAAACAAGTGTTGTTTGAGGTTAGAGTTGCCGGTTAGGACAACAGCTGATTTTAAAATCCACGCGCTATTTTGTCGGTTTCTACGGAGTACTCACGAATGGGCTTTAATCTGGTTTAGCCCTCTATCTCTCTCTCGAAACGTAGTTCCTTTTTCGAGTGGCCAGTGACCAGTCTTATATGTCTAGTCTTTGCCTACACATCAATAGAAAGAAAAGTTATTATAAAATCAACGTCAAAATGAATAAATATAAAAAGAAACCGGCAAAAAGTGTCAAAATGACACTAAAAAAATGACATTAATCATTAAACAGAGAAAATTCTAGCAGGAGCTCATATGACATATTATTTATATAGGCTATGCCATATTTTTCCCGAAAAACTTTTTTCGAGTATGTACTTAATAGATGTTGTCCTGAGTAAAAAGTTTCATATGGACTTATTTGTTTCTTCAAATCCTTGGTTACCGTATTTTAAACAGGTCTAACTTTTTAAGGAGTTGAAAAAACAATAAGTCGATGTAAAGCTTTTTACTCAGAGTTATATTTTCATTCTAAAGAATCTGATGTGGCCAGGCACAAGAGTTTATCATACTATACATAAAATTAATACTTTAGCTGCAGGAGAAGGTGTTTGATCGAGATCGGTGCCTGCATTAAAAAAAACTAGTTAGCCAGGATTTGCCAGATATTTTGATTTTATTGACGGTAGGTATTGTCAAAACATCAGCGTTTGACACTACCTACTGTCATCAGAATGAAAATATCTGTGAAATCGTGAAATATAGACACGAGCGATCTCGATCAAATAGAACTTGCTCATGCAGCTAAACTATTAATTTTACCAAAAGATGCAATAGACATTAAATTAGACACAATTTCCCCTATTTCCTCTAAAAAGCTGAGAAGATTTTTATTTAAAAGGGTCCAAAGGAACTGGATGTTCACTCTTAGGTTTTGCAAATGAGCCACCATTTCTGTAATTTCGTCAAAATAGTTAAATAATATATTAAAGTAGGGGAAATTCTGAATAATTTATGTCTATGACATTTTTTGGTAAAATTAATAGTGTAGCTGCACGAGCAAATTCTATTTCATCGAGATCGCTCGTACTGCATTAAAACTAGTTTGCCAGGATTTAACAGATATCTTGATTCTATTGAAACTGCTGTATAGTATGATAAAGTAATGTGTCTCGCCACATCAGAGTTCTTTAAATCTAAAAACCGGTTTTTGATATTCTCAAAAAACCGACAAACTATATAGTTGGTATGTGACAATCTTTGCAATGTACCGACAGAAATCAATATTAATTAAAATATGTACCTAGATTTAGATTTATTTATTTTTTAAATTATTATTTCGTAATGTAAAAAAAATCATGTTTTTAGTGATCTAGTTCGTTTTCAAACAATATAATATGGGCGTTTAGTAAAGATTTAAGCATATTTTGGGGTCATAACATTTATTATACAGCTCATAACCACAATTCACTTTAATAATCCCAATTTTTAACAATTTGACCTCACTCACATTTTCGAAAAATCTTAAAAAGTAAGCAACAAGAAAAATGTGTTACTTCCTTTGGTATAGATGGCGTTAAAGTCGTGAAATGGTCGACTTCAGTTTTTTTTTTAATTGAATGCCCATATTTCTATTTTTGAATTATTTGCAAATTTTTAAGGCATAAAGTATTAACATAGTCCTACTGTATTCCTTTCAGTTTTTGAGTTTTTACTTTATTTGTCTAAAAACAGCATCTTAAGAACCAAATTATTTCTGAACTACAAATTTGTTGGAAGTAATTTGATGATTCAATTCTATGTAATTCTATCTAGAATAGACATTTCAATTAATTTCAAGCCAGAAAAATTACTAGCTTGTTCGTAATAATTTTGAGCTACATCAATCAAACATTTTCCATTAAAACAGTATCGATTTGCTTATTGGAACACCGTGTACACATTACGTATTTTTTTCAGATAAAAAAAGTACTAGCATACTATTTTGTTACATAGAAAGATACAATATCTATTGATTATTTATTATGATTTTACATAAACTAATAACGATACCTTCATTCTTTTTTTCGCAGTATTTGTGCCGACAGGTACTAGCGTTTGAATACAATTGTAAAATCACTTTCTTTTCAAAACAGTAGACTTTTTTTGCACAATATGTATGCCAGTACTTTTGTATGTGAACAATATCTGCATTCCAAAAATGTACCCACATTCATGGTCCAAAATTATGAACCGCTGTAGGCAAACTAGTTGTCATTTGTCTTGAAATTGATAAAACCTTCCATTCAATAGAATTTTGTCATAAACAACTTCGAACAAATTTCTAGTAGTTCAAATATAATTTGTTTCTTAAAATGATGATTTTTTCAGACATGTAATGCTATAGAACTCAAAAACTATAAGGATTAAGATTAAGGACTATCTTAGTACCATGTAATCTGCACACAAGATATCAATAAAGTTTTATAACCATAATTTTGCTTTATATTTATATTTGATTTTGCTGCTATAATAACAAATTCTGTTTTTCCAAATGGAGCCTTTTTCTGAATTGTTAAAATTTGACTGACTTACATGAGAAAATTTTTCGAAAATCATGAAGAACATGACAAATTTCAAAAAACTACATAGAACTTATTTCTTACTTTACGTATGCCTGGCCTGTATAAATCGATGAGTCACTTAATTGATTCTTTAGTTTCATCACAATGACAATTAGAACAAAACAGGTTTCCTGAGGTATTTCATCATAAAAACATAATTGAGCAAAACAGAAAATCAATGACAATCAATATACCTACTTATTTTGTTTTCCATTTTATAGCCAGATTCTTATTAAAAAATTTAGCAAAAAAATTCGCAGAAATAAATGTACAAAAGTGTCCGATAGAAAATATTAATATTTTGTAGGTCTTTCCGTTTTCACTCCAGCATAGTGTTGTAAGCATGTAAATTTAACGAATCGTGTATGAATGTAAATGTTTATTAGCTATTATATTTATAAGCTACAGTGTTAATTTGATAACAATGATGATAATAATTTATCAATTGTCTACTGTAACCAAAGTCCCTGTTGAATTAAATGAATACTTAGATCAACTAAACCTATATAAATTTAAAATATTTAATTATTAAAATGTTCGATGTATGACAGAAAAAAAGCGCGAAACCCCAAAACCTATTAGAAATAATTAATATAAAAGAGAAAAATAAATTATTCAAATATGAACTAACAAAATATAAATGAAAGAAAAAAATCAGTTATTCTTTCTTTTTAAAACTTACCTTTTCTAATGATCGCCCCATTTTTATCTTCTAATAAATATTCCCCTTTCGAAAACATATTCAGTCACTGTCTTCCCCCTTAGTGCCAATACATTCTGAAACAAAGAAAAGAAAAAATAATAAAAATAAAGCAAACTGAAAAAAAAGGATGAAAATAACAAAAAATAATAACGAAATACGCGGATAACTTACAGCAAGCGCTTCAAGCGCGCGGTCAATGAAACCACGTGAATTGCCCTAACCTAACAAAATGCATGTAGCGCAATGAGGCCAATGAGTAAAGCGTATAGAGGAGCGTACTTATAACTCGAGTACATGCATATTTCTGAATTTCTGTCTAATGGTTATTCATGTATATTATTTGTATTGGAAATGGTATTATTAATAAATAAATATACTTATAAATAGATTTTTACTTTTAAATAAGTAGGAGTTATTAACAAAGTGCAAATAACATGTAATCACATAACCTTTGTGTAATTAGCGAACAAGGTATATTAATACACAATAACAAATGATAACAGATCGTATTGGTGATGTTAACATAACAGAAATTTGATATAGCAATACTAATTAAATCACAGACTTACTGTTAAAAATCTTATACCTTTTGTCACGTTCCCAGACCTATTGTTTACTGTTCTAAAATTAAACATTTTTATCCAGATAATCAATAGGTACGCGGTTCCCAAAGGAGAGATAAACGCTTAACCTAAAAGCGCCATATTTCAAAAGCATGTTTACGAAGATTAATGATATACTAATTTGCAAATTACGTAATCAGGCAAAATTATAATTTAATTATTTGTTAAACATAAACAATATTATATGAACGTCATCTGCTGATATGTAGTCCCAAACTTATACAGTGATGTTCCAGTAAAGTTATGCTTAAAAATCGGATGTGGCCAGGCACATGACTTTATCATACTATATATAAAATTATAGGTAATAGTTTAGCTGCATGAGATTCTATTTGATCGAGATCGATCGTGTCTGCATTAAAATAAAACTAGTTAGCCAGGATTTGACAGATATATCGATTCTATTGACAGTAAGTATTGTCAAAACATCAGCGTTTGACACTACCTACTGTCATTAGAATGAAAATATCTGTCAAATCCTGGCTAACTAGTTTTATATTAATGCAGACACGACCGATCTCAATAAAATACATTTTGCTCATAAAGCTAAACTCTTAATTTTATCAAAAAATGTCAGACATAAATTACTATACTTTAATTTATTATTTAACTATTTTGACGAAATTACAGAAATGGCGGCTGATTTGCAAAATCAGGGGACCCAAAAGGACATATTTCCGCTAAAATCTCAATTTTTTTTCGGCTCGATTACAATACTTTATCGTTTTTTACGTAGTAACATGTGAAGTAAAAAATCTGATGTGGCCAGGCACATGACTTTATCATACCATATATAAAATTAATAGTTTAGCTGCATGAGATTCTATTTGATCGAGATCGGCCATGTCTGCATTAAAATAAAACTACAAGAACTAGACAGATATTTTGATTATATTGACAGTAGGTATTGCCAAAACATCAACGTTTGACACTACCTACCTAGAATCACAATGTCTGACAAATCCTGGCTAACTAGTTTTAATGCAGTACAAGCGATCTCGATGAAATAGAATTTGCTCATGCAGCTAAACTATTAATTTTACCAAAAAATGTCATAGTCATAAATTATTGAGAATTTCCTCTACTTTAATTTATTATTTATCGACGAAACTCCAGAAATGGCGGCTTATTTGCAAAATCTTTAAAAAATGCTAAGACTAAACCTCCCGTTCCTTTGGACCCTTTTCAACAGAAAGCTTTTCAGCTCTAAGTTTGGTTATGAAAATTCTAAATATGAAGTTTCCTCCCGATACCTTTAGTAGTTTCTCCGGAATCGTCGCCACAAAAAAACGGGTACACACACAGACATACACACACACAGGCATTTTTTGTACCTAGGTCAAAAATGTTCAGGGGACCCAAAATGACATATTTCCGCTAAAATCTCCAAAAAAATTTTTGGCACGATTACAATGTACATACTACGTATGATAAAGTAAAAAGTGTTTAGAAATATTAGAGGGCATTAAATACGAAATTGTAATCTTCTTCGTCGTTGCATGAACACCCGGTATAAGGCACGACGACGGTGACTATAATTTCATGCCTTTTATTTTGAAAAACTTTTACAAATAATATTTTTGCATAGCTTTGAAGATGAAGGTACTTCACTCTTATGTCATTTTCTTCTTTTTGGCAACACGCGGTATATACAACGGAGGAAGTGATTATAATTTTTACTTTGTCATACGTAGTATGTAAAGTATTGTAATCGTGCCAAAAAAAATTTTTGAGATTTTAGCGGAAATATGTCTTTTTGGGTCCCTTGAACATTTTTGACCAAGGTACAAAAAATGTCTGTGTGTGTGTGTGTGTGTGTGTACCCGTTTTTGTGGCGACGATTCCGGAGAAACTACTAAAGGTATCGGGACGAAACTTCATATTTAGAAGTTGCATAACCAATCTTAGAGCTGAAAAGCTTTCTGTTGAAAAGGGTCCAAAGGAACTGAAGGTTTACTCTTAGCATTTTTGAAAGATTTTGCAAATAAGTCGCCATTTCTGGAAATTTGTCGAAATAGTTAAATAATAAATTAAAGTGGAGGAAATTCTGAATAATTTATGACTATGAAATTTTTTGGTACAATCAATAGTTTAGCTACATGAGCAAATTCTATTTTATCGAGATCGGTCGTACTGCATTAAAACCTGTAGCCAGGATATGTCAGAAATTTATATTCTAATGACAGTAGTTAGTGTCAAACGCTAATGTTTTGACACAATACAAAAGTGCGTTCGGATATTGCACACCGTTACACTTTTTACATCCAATAACCCGTAAGTATCATTTTGACGGTGTACCCGATGTCAACGGAGTACAATATCCGAACGCAGCTTTAATAGACATATCTGTCTAGTTCTACTAGTTTTATTTTAATGCAGACATGGCCGATCTCGATCAAATAGAATCTCATGCAGCTAAACTATTAATTTTATATATAGTATGATAAAGTCATGTGCCTGGCCACATCAGATTTTTTATTTAAAGACCTCTAATATTTCCAAATCCTTTTTTTAAATAACATTTTTGTATAGCTTTGAACATAAAGGTACTCTAAAGGTACTTTACTCTTAAGAATTTTTCATAGTTTTGGTAACACCCGGTACATGCAAGCAGAGAATGACATTCTAATTATTGAAATTTAGGTTTAAGAGAATCCAGAAGCTTTTATAAAAATCTGAAATCTAAAAAGTTAATCATAAAAATTATTCTAAGCTTTTTGTTTATGCATTTTTGGTTATTCTTCTGCTGAAAGTAGATATTTGTAATAAATTATTGCAAGGAACCTCAGTTATATGATTAAACACGTTGACTGTTTATTCTTCCCACAAAATTAATCTTATTATGAAGTCGACACATCACGTGGTGGACATCGCCAGACATGAATAAGGCTTGCTATTTGGCTGATCCCTTCTTTCTATATTTAGCCAAATGAAACGACAGTACATTTTTAGTATGGTATTTTCCAGACAGGAAATGCAAACCGTTGACAATCTCCTACGAGCGTTAGCTTCTCAATACTTGTTTGTTCGCTATTTCATTCGCATGCATTTAGAAGATCAATAACGTTAAATATAGACGCGATACCAAGTTGCTGTAGGTTCGCGACAGATTTCGGTAGGTAATGTTTACGATAATACGCATTATATACACACACACTTCTTTTGACAAGTTTTGGTATTTACGTCCTCAATTTTTTGCCGTTCGAATCTAGGTAGTGACTTTTACTTTAAACTCTACAATATGCAGACGCAGACATATATGTTTGTTGAATTTGCCATATATTGTTCAAGTCGAACGGCTTTCTCAGAATTCAATGCTATTCAATTTATTGCAGGCTATGAAACGGTTTGTTATTTAAAAACAAAATCTTCCTACAAGTCGATTTTGAATGATCAAAATACACATATTTATCGTGTATCCTGAAGGTTAGACTAAATGTCCAACCTTCACTTGTTTTTGAAATATGACGTCATGGCCTTTTTTTTAAATGACAACCATTGGCTTAATGGCAGCATAAAAATTGTATGGCTGTACATAGGATAATTTTGGAGAAAAAGTTGCTTTGAAAGTTGCATATCACGTCAGGCCATTGCGCTTTTGTTGTTGTTGTTTCTGTTATGGAAGCGTCAGAACAGCACAAGAGTCGCTGTTATTGCTTCAATCCATTTGTGATCAAACTTTCAAAATTTAAGATGAAAAGTTAACAAAGTTTAAGGTTTACTATGAGACACTTACTATGAAGTTTCTAGGAAATTCAGGAGCTCAGCCGGTATAAATTTGCAAATGTTGCTAAAATCATGTCTTTGATCTTACTTCCGAAAATCTTACGTGATTTTTGAGTTCGTATTCGTGTTCAGGGCAAATAATGCTATCCAGGACGCATTTTTATATTCCAATTACAAACTCCATATAACCCTGAGATCAATATTTTTCAATTTTCAATTGTGTTTAACTAAAAAAAATATGTAAGGCCATAAAATATTTCCGCTAACATTAAGACAATTAAAAGCTTTATCAAAATTACTAAGAAAAATATGGGGTGCCACTACATTAAAATGTGTATTTTTATACTTTAAAATAGAAGTATTCAAGGTCTTTTTAAATAACAAGCCGTCGCAGAGGTTTTTTCATGTTTCCATACTCTATACAAAATTTACTCACAGATTTAAAAACTGTAAAATATTTCTAATCCTGGAGAACGTGGATTTTGTGAATGGAAAGTGCATTTGCCAAAATCACAAAGTTGTATGTTTGGAACGACCTGCTCACGTTGGACCTACATCAATTATTTTAATATTTTTATTTTAAAAATGAATTTTGGAATTTGTTTAACAACTATTTACTTTATAATATTTTTTAGGTATTTTTTTGACGATAACCCCTCGCCTCCATCATCTCCGACAATCTTGTGACTAATCTGGCAACGTTAGTAAATTTTAAAAAGTAAACTTTAAATTGAGAATGTGTCGATAATTGATTACGCTCAGGCCAACTTGCGCTGAACATACAGTACATGATATAATGGACATTGTTGTTAGTATTGAAGGGTACTTTAACGTAACGTGTTGCTGTTATTATAAAAACAAATAAAACACGTCGTCAAGCTGTACCACAACATTTACTGTTTTACCTAGAATTATCTTTGTAGTTTTTGACACTTACTTGCAATAACAAAGATTAAAGAGATTGTGATCTTAAAAGAAACTATAACTTAAATAACTATTGTGTATGTTATCTTTCTTTTTTTAAGCTGAAAACAAAACAATAAATTTAAAATATTATTAGTTGAACCACAAATAAGATTACAAATATTACATAATAATAGGGTATTTGACTGTATTAAAAATATGGCATGTATTATGGTCATCCTAATAGATTACAGTTTAAGAAAACTATTTGTTATTACTTTTCAAAAAATAAATGCTTTATTTCTATGAAAAACCAAAATCAAAATTGAATTTTATTCACGTCCTATCACGTGATTAAAAACGCTCTGTAATTGGGTCAGTCTCCAGTGATTTCATTCGTTAGTCCGCCTTAGAGCGCGTTCGGTTTGTCAGGGTATGGTGTGGGGAGAGCAATGCTCAGATAACTTGGGTCGGCTGTCTCTCTCTTATATGCAGATAAACGCCGTATGACGTTAGTCCGCCTATTATGCAGCGCGTCACTCTCACCGTAAAATACCGGGTTATCCGAACGCGCTTTTATGCTTCTCCCGTTTGAATTTAATAGCACGAACGCGTCATGTAAGCATAACTTTGTAGGTTAGGATAGCCCTAACCTTCAGCTGTCAGATCAGATAATACCTTTCGAAAATACGATAGATAACTTATTCTAGTCAGTTTTACTTATGTCGAAGTAATCTTCACAACAGAAAACACTTGTATTGGCGGCTATTTATTTCATTTGGATTTCTACAAGCCAACCACTTTCTTCGCAGTTTCAAATCTTGCGGAACAACTACAAATAGTTTATCCGGAGTTTTTCTTGACGTATCTCTGCATTGTGGATTTATACACCATTTATAACCCATTTTTATGTAGAAATTGTGAAAACAACACATCATACAACACAATTACCAAACGGCGACGATGCCGATGCTGACAGACCATATGGGCCGATTTGACATCTTGACATCACATCATCTTGACATCTTGACATCACTAACCGGTGACGTCACACAACAGAAAGTATCGTTTTGGCGGGACTTTTTGTGATTCAATTTTTAACGCTGATTTTTATGAAATATTGAGGAAATAATTACAAAAAATAATGCATTTACAATGTAGAGTGAAGGAATAAACACATTAAGATGGTTTTCCAAAAATAGTCAAATACCCTATTATTATAGGTAACTAGCTTGTATTTGCTTAAAAGTCAACACAGAAACGTTGCATTATATAAACAATTTCTTTATTTTTAATTAAATACGCCAATTTATTTTTTTTTATTTATTCCGGTTTTTCCGGAATGAAATTTTAAATTATTTGTATGATATTTTTAATCAAGATGACATTCTGAACACAAAAACATATCTATCACCAAAGCAACGATTTTTTTAAAACTTTTCTGTTTATTAATATAGGTGGATATGAGTTGGTAAAAATTGCCGAAAATTGTCAAGTAAACACTAACTAAATCGATGGTTTTTTGCCAATGAGTCATTGTTTTCCCGTGTACTTCATGGGTACACCCTGATTATTGGATAGATAACACTTTTCCGATTACAAGGACACCAATTACCTACTTAATATTTCGCTGAAAATCGTAGCGTCGTTGAGAGCAGGGAAATAGAAAAAATATCGGGTTACCATTGGGTGTGATGCACCAACTGTCAAGTTGACAAGCCAGAATTACATGATGTCAAAATTAGCTATACGACTTTTATTTGGCGGGCGTAGTACCATATACCCGTGGTATTATTATTAGAGGTATGCTCATACTCATGTGGAGTGGGGATGAGAATCTGCGAAAATCTTCGTTACAAACATAGTTATAAACATAACTAGTACCAATCCAATTTTTGTTTATTTATGGTTATTTCTACGTACATAATGCAAATGCTTGAAAGTTTTCTTTTTATACAAGTACATTTGTCTGTTATATTCTATAAATTGTTAGTGGCATAACCCCTAAGTTTGACATATGCAATGTTGGTTGTCTATATATCACCTGCGCAGTAGCGGTCGTAAATTCGTCCAAAAATTGATCATACCTTTAATCTTAATACCACGCCTATACCCGGATGTTGGTCCAAGTTATACCTTCTTGTACTGTTAATTTGATGTGTTCTTTGCATAACTTATCTGATTGGTTTTAGTTATCTTATATAATACCTTTAGAACCTTGTTAATGTAGCTTGTTATATTTTTGTGGTCGTATTTTCCCATATATCTTTGAGATAACGATATGTTTGAGCTAAATAGAGCTAATTATATACAAGTTGTTTCACTTCCTGTGTGCCAAACGCAAACAGGTACTAGATATAGCTATTCTAAGCATAAAAGTTCATATAACCATACGTCCAGTTCATTACCGTTATTAGAGATAATAATTATTGTTTAGATATTTCAAAAGTCGAATACAAATGTTCTCTAATCGAAACGTACGAGGTGTCAAATTGTGCGCATTAAAACCAATAAGAACCAGTAAAAATTTGAAAAATCTTACAAGCTGCAAAAATAGTACATTCCTTATCTTTAATTTGGTGTATTGCTTATAAGATTCTGTGAATAAATTACCTTGAAACCCCTTGAAACTATTACGTGTTCTGAGACTAAATGTGCTGATTTTGGTAATAATAATCCTTTTAATGCAAGAAAGAAAAACATCTTTGTTTTTTATTCTTGTATTCCTGAACAGTAAATTGAAAACCTTTTTAGATAATTTGCAACTCATTCAACAGACGTAAATATGGTTTCAGCTTCCATTCACAATGACGAGGAATTATAAGTCTCATCAGGAATTCCAGATACAATTCCCTATTTAAATTTTGACGAAATAGAGTTTTTTATCGAAACCTGGTTATCTCAACATTTTAAGTTCAACACCATATATATAACGCTATACATACATCGACTGCATCGCACTTTATACTTGTTTTGTCTGTGGTGTGACTAAGTTGTGTTTAAATTGGACTAACTGGAATTTGATTGTCAAATGACACCGAAGATTTAATTTTATTGTCTTATTCGTCTCAAATGTCAATGCTCTTTACTGTATCTCTAGTCGTCTTTGTTTAAATCGTTTAGAAGAATTTAATCGTTCTTGGTGTCTCTTTGTTGTCGATTTCAATATATCATATGAAGCATAATACATATGCTTTTTAAAATATTGGATTTATTCTCAATAAATTATAACAATTGTTAATACACACAGCAAATCGCCACTAATGTCATTAATATAATAGTTGATGTGTAAATCAACACATATATAATGATATTTACATAATTATTGGCTTCCCTCATGCTATATATAATATACGGTCTATCTCCAAACACATTAGTGATGACATGAATGTATCTACATAATTTATGTATGTATGTACTATCAACGGTTTACAATGTTTACATTGTAAACCCATCGATATCAGCGGGGAATTACTTCAGAACGTCCACAATAGAATATATCTATTCTGTCGTCATATGTAAATATTTTCATAGATTACTATTAGTGATTACATATCAAAGTGTATTAAAATTGGTTATTTCTGAATTGACACTTTTTCCCGGACGAGTAAAAGTACTTTCTAACGAAACAAATTCAACAAACGCTCGGTTGCTAACGTAAACAATGCCAGTACATCGGCAGCGTATCGAGTTGTGGAGACAGTCATACGACAGTTATCGCGTAAGCTTCCACTAAAGTCCATTTAATAACTAGGAGGAACTTTTCAAACGTGTTACTAGGAAGACCTCGCTTATCATTGGCTGGATCTCAGACGGTTTTACACCGGGCAAATTTACGCTATCGCGCGCACTTTGAAATCCCGTTAGGTTAGGTACCAGGTAAACAAACCATAAACAAACATGGCTACCTGTTATCCATTATTTTGTGTGTTATTCGCGACTTCAGTTCATTTTATCAGCAGCTCGTACAAGAACTAAAATTTTGAACAGAATTAAAAGTCTCGTTCGTCGCTTTATACCAATATGAAGAAAAATTATTTCAAGTGAGTACAGAGACGAAGGAGCATGAGTTGTGCTACAAACACGAATGAGCGTCGCTTCATACTGATATGCCCACCAGCAATCTTTTTATAATGGATATTTTTTGTTACAGACTTACAAAGAGAAACCGCAAGAGCATTCTACTGGAACGTGACGATATAATTGTATGGCGACGCAAGTATTTAAGAGCCATTAAGGATTTTCGACGAAAAGGACGGCCAATTTATTATTTAGATGGGACGTGTCTAAATGAAGGTCACACAAAGGAAAAGGTATGGGTAGATACACCTATTCAAGATAAGAAATCAAAAATCCAGCCGGAAAAGGAAGACGGCTCATCATTTTACAAGTTGGATCAAAAGCTGGTTTTGTTGATGGATGATTGTTGGTATTTGAAGGTAAAAAACTGCAGATTACCATGAAGAAATGAATGCGAGTGTATTTGAAAACTAATTCAATGCTTTATTACCAAAATTGCCAGATAACGCAGTGATTGTTATGGACAATGCTTCTTACCACAGCCGCAAGGTTGAAAAAATACCAACAACATCCTCAACGAAGGAACATATGCAGGATTGGTTTCGCTCAAAGAATATCGTATATATTATGATAAAGAGATGGCCCGATCAGAATTATTGTGTTTAATAAAGGAACAAAGAAATAAGTTTGATATGTAGGTTTACGATGAGCTGGCAAAAGACAGCAATAAAATTGTGCTGCGGCTTCCACCATATCATTGCGAGTTGAATCCGATCGAGCTCATATGGGCCCAAATTAAAAATGAGGTTGCAGCGAAGATTACCACATTTAAATTGGCAGACGTCAAACCGCTTTTAATAGAAGCCATTGGGAATGTAACAAGCACACATTGGAGTAATTGTGAAGAACATGTAAAATGATAACTTTAGATGGGATAGTGGACAAAATTGTTGAACCACTAATAATTCATGTTAATACTGATAGCGACAGTGATAGTGATTTATATCTAAGTGACGATGATGATGATGTTTAATATTATTATAATAAAATATATACAGGCTGTCTCACGGAACTGGTACATTAGAAGTTTCTCATGTTCTACTATTTCTGGAAACTTGAAATTTTGGAACTAGAATTTATTCGATCTGAGCTCTTCAGCTAAAATATTCTCAAGTTAACGGTCACGTCCGGTCACCGGAAGTCGGTATCAACTTTGTTATTTTAAATGGAATGATATAATTTTTATTTTATTTTTGGTTTCTACGTATCAAAACACATCATTTTTGATAATGTTTCTCTATACCTAAATATCACAATTTTTGAGGTTTTCATCATGATATCTTATACAGGCTGTTCAAAATTTACAACACAATAATTGAATATTTAAACGTAAAAAGCTCAGTTTTTTTTCAAATGGAATAGCCTGTATACCGATCGCCATTCGATAAGAAATCGTATTCCCTATCAATCAATATTAGGATCCCCTATATATTATCTATTATCTTTAATAGTTTTTGAGATATTGCCAGTATAAAAGAACGCCAACAAAATACAAAACGATTTATTCTTTATTTATAGGAATGTATCAACTTTGGAACAGCAGGAAAACAGAAAAATATTGAAAAGGTTTCTTAAAACTAAAATAATAGATTTGGGATATCTAACTTAAATTAAAACTTAATAATGTTGTTCGAAATGCTGCCCGTTCTGCTCCAAACATTTCAAAACACTTCGCTGTACTACTGTCATCGTCGCTCTTCGGATTTCTTGTCGCTGAAGTCCATTAATGGCGGCTACTACTCTATTAGTCAATTCTTCTCGAGTATTAAGGTGTGGAATAGACCTGACTTTTCACATGACCCCAGAAATAAAAGTCTAATGGTGTTAAATCTGGTGAGTTTGGTGGCCACCGCCAGGGTCTCCTATTTCCGAACCACCTACCGTCACCTAAGATCTGATTAAGTTGAATGGATACCACATGCGAAGAATGTGCCGGTGCACCGTCCATTTGATAAAGGCAGTCGCGTAAAATATTGAGGGAAAGAGTATCGCAAAAATTGTTCACACATCCACGCAAAATTTCTATATATCTATCACTATTTAAATTTTCGTTGTAAATTTCGTATCTAATTTCGTCCCCATTATTAAATGGGAGTATTTAAAATGGATTTAAAGAAAAAGTAACAATATCTCAAAAACTATTAAAGATAGATAGGAAACCGTAATATTGATTGATAGGGAATAAAATTTCCTATCGAATGGCGTATCGGTATACAGTATCGGTTCCATTTGAAAAAAAAAGTTTTTTACGTTTGAAAATTCAATTATTGTGTTGTAAATTTTAAACACCCTGTATAAGATATCATGATGAACTAAACATCGTCGTATTTGGCTATGTTTCTAGTTTTGGACCATCAATCATCAAACATCTAGTTTCAATAATAACCGAGATATTCAGTTTTAAACGTCACCGCGAAAATCACCAAAAAATTAGTAAAATCAAAAAAACTGAAATATGGTGATATTTAGGTATAGGGAACCCTTATTAAAAATGATGTATTTTGATACGTAGAAACCAAAAATAAAATTAAAATTATATCATTCCATTTAAAATAACAAAGTTGATACCGACTTCCGGTGACCGGACGTGACAGTTAACTTGAGAATATTTTAGCCGAAGAGCTCAGATCGAGTAAATTCTAATTCCAAAATTTCATGTTTCCAGAAATAGTAGAACATGAGAAACTTCTAATGTACCAGTTCCGTGACACCCTGTATATTTTTATTGTTTATTTTTCTACGCACCAACAAAATGCAAAAAGAAATGACATACTAAATTCTTCGACTGTAAGATTTAATTGTATTTAAAGTCTTTTATTACTGATAATATATTACATATAGATATGTTACCATTTATTATACGTTTACGATGTCGAAGAGATTACTCAGTAACCCGTAGTGTAAATATCTAATTTGTTTTATATAAGTATACTAATTTATATTCTACAAGCTTTATTTTGACCTTTTTAGACACGTATTAAGGCTTTCCAGCGAAAAATTCGTTAAAATTTTCACCGTAGCAGATTTGTTGTTGTTTACAAATACGTTAACCTCAAATTAATTCAAATTTAACCGCAAAAATATCTGGTGACATTTCTGGTAATGTTCCCTCAATTTATTCCTATATGAATCTGGCGTCTGGTTTTATTCCTCCTAGTTGTTAAATAGACTATAGTACACCACATAGTACATAGTTTTCATTTTTTCAGTAAATTGTAAACCACATGACATTTTCTAGATCTGATGCTTAATTTAAGTTAAC
Organism: Aphodius sticticus; assembly: GCA_963966075.1. Lineage (NCBI taxonomy): Eukaryota > Metazoa > Arthropoda > Insecta > Coleoptera > Scarabaeidae > Aphodius > Aphodius sticticus. Next base: position 15,495,313 of record OZ014509.1, read on the forward strand.
CCAGGAACTTTTATGGACATGTTGTACATCCGTTTAGTGACATACTTGAAAATCCGTAAAAAAAGTAGTCACAAAGTCACCCTTATTTTGCGGTACGTCGAAAATGTGACAACCGCACGCCAACATGATGACATGGCGCCGAGACGAAAGGCAATAACAGTTGAGTGCGGCAATAGGCCCACTGGGATCCCGGTGGTGATCGATAAAAATGCCGCCGTGTACGATTTTAGTCAGACTTCTTACATCTGGAACACTACGGGGTGTTTGGCGGGGTGGTGGAAAGTGGTCGGTCGCTTTTAGTCGATAAAATATTTAAGAGGTTCCCTCGCAACGTTTCGCCAAGTGCAACCAACGCTTCAGCAATGATAGGACCACTACGGACAACTCTCCGGAGAGAGAGCAATCAAGGACTAAATTACGAGACCGCATTTCCCTTCAGAGCATATCGAGGCGGCGCGCCCGTTTAGATTTACGAAGTAGTTTCAATTTTACGATTTTTAGTTTCCTACGGTACTCCTAAAATGCAGCCTATAGTCGTCAATCACAGTTAAAAAGAAATGACTGCGGTATTTATAACTATAATACGTCTTCCAGACTCTCGCGAGACATAGCGAGAGGCCGCGAATCGGGAGAGTGTGGATGCCACATTCACCCAAATCCGCTAACATTCGAATTTGTGACGTCCCCATTACTATAATTTGTCAGGAAAAAAATCACATACGAAAAGTTAAAATGGAAAATATACCAGATAATGATATTTATTTCTGTATTATTGAAGAAATGCAAATGCATATCAGTAAATTAACCATACGTATTATAAGATTACTAATGAAAATTAAAATTAATAGCAATATTAAATCATTAATTAGTTAATTAAAACTAAAGATTTAATTATTTATCTCTTTCAAATAAATCTTATCAGCTCCAAGTTCTTCCAGTCTTATTTTTCTATGATGTCTGAATGTATTGTATCCTTTTGGTGCAGTTCTGTGATTACTTGATTACTCTGTATGGATATAAAAAAATGGAACGAGTGCGCTAATACGTCTTATAAAACGAGTGTTATATACTATTTTTTCTACTTTGCGCCATTAAATTTAAATACATTTCGAAAATTGCGGTTGTCATCTTACAATCTATAGTAGTTTCACATTCAACAGTTGGTGGTTGTCGTAAAATTCACAAATACGATTGACGGGAGCCAATAGCGATTGAGATATCAGCCTTCTTTGACACTTGACGTCAATATCATCAATGTAGGAAAACAAAAAGTTACTAAAAGTTTGTGATCTAGTGTTTTCATAACGACACCGAAAACGGTTTCGTTATGAGTTTATAACGAACGCTAAGTAGAAAAAAGTATTTAGTTTACATACATAATTTACATACATAATAGTTTACATACATTTACATCCAAATGTATGTATATTACTGACAAAGAAATTTTTTCTCTTTACACATATTTATGTTGAGAACGAAAACTATTTGAATACAACGTTAGCAGTGTATTTAAAAAGAAATTAAAGACTGAGAAATATATGAGTACCCCTAAACTAAGGAATCACAGAAGGGTGAGGCAAAAGCAATAAAACGCTTCTCAGAAATTTGCCAAAGGGCGTAGCGCCCTAAAATTAACTTTGGTGATTTGGCAAAACAGGATCAAGTTCAATCTCGTACCTGCTTAGAAAAGTAGACATAATATGCCTATAAGGTGAAAAATACCTGAACCTGATTCCAAGAACTGGCGATAATGGGATTTTGCTTGTGGTCAGCTACAAAATATGGGATTATTGGAACTACCTGGAAGTGGTGTTATCCACAAACGTCTTTAATGTTTAAATACTACCTACAAACATATGTTCCGGGCATTTTTATTTTACTTTTAAAATACCTACTGTTAAAAAGTTGTGTCACTCATAAGCACAAAAAATACGAAATGATAGTATTATTTATTTAGTGCATTATCATCAAATATTTGAGATTCCCATTACTTTGTAAATAAGCCAATTCGGAAAAGGATTCATAGTTATCTAGATAGACCGTTACGGTGCGGATGCTGACGATAGTTCAAGGAAAAAACGTTAAAGCAAATGTTTTGACTATGGATTACATTGAGATACAGATAGTATCGTGTAATATCTCAACTGGCAGCTGTACATTTTTTAAATAACTAAGACGTTACCCATACAAAATAAATAAAACAACTAACACTAAAATAAAGTATGTACACTGCCGCTCATGGAAGTTCGGACACATAAGGTGTGTTTTATTGCCACCCGTGTGCAGTTAGTATCTATTTGAAATGATTCTATTTTGAAGTGAATTGAACACGAGTAATAAAACACATTTGAGTGTACCTATCGCGCGCGCGCGCATACGCATTTGGTGTTACTTGTAGTTAGGCCGACAGGTTATGTTTGTATCGGACATTTTGCCGATATGCAAGGACTTATGCAAGGAGTCAAGTACGAATTGCATATGAAGGCGTCTCACCAACGAAAACAAATACACATAACCTCTCCGAGATACAATCGTGACATGCATGTGACTGCAGACTGATACCTTCCTCCTATTGGCTGATTTAATTTCAATTCATTTTGAATACAACTGATCATCTTTTCCGGCTTGTCCTTCAGGGGTGAAGGGGGAACTGAATATGATCAGTTGAAATCTATTCACTTTCATTTTGAATGCGTAATAAAACGCATTTTGAGACAAGTGAATACGTTTCAAAATGAAATGAACTGATTACCAGTGGCAATAAAACACACCTATAGTAAACATATAGGAAATAATGATAAAAGCACCGATAACGTAGCAATAGGCACCTCTATTTCTACCAAATAGCGAACACATTCTTAATGTTGATTTCCAGTAACATACGACATCGATAAATGTGCGAATTTAAAATAATTTTTATATTTAATTATTATGCAACATTTATGCTGTTTTGTAACTGGTTGTCGGGAATTTTCTAGTTTCCATTAAAAAGGATTAAATACGAAATAACAAATAGAGTTTAGAAAATAAACTGCTTCCGGGTTATGCCGTGTGTCAAGATTTGTTAATGCTGACGTTTCGCGAGCCATGTTGCTCGCTTCTTCAAAGCTAATTGAATACTGAATACAGTATTCAATTAGCATGTTGCTCGCTTCTTCAAAGCTAATTGAATACTGAATACAGTATTCAATTAGCTTTGAAGAAGCGAGCAACATGGCTCGCGAAACGTCAGCATTAACAAATCTTGACACACGGCATAACCCGGAAGCAGTTTATTTTCTAAATGATTCTGGCCGTGAAAGCCTACGTACTAACAAATAGAGTCATAAATACTACATCTCAGACACATGTTCCGACCCCATTTTTACCAGATTTTTGCATCAAATTGCAAATTGCTCGAATTCGTATCCAAAACGTGTCTGTGCCTGCAATCTGTAGTTTGCACAAGATAACTCTGTCACGCGGAAGACATCATGCGACGCGGAAAGCCAACAAGCAAGGAACAGCGTACTGTAATTATCGCTTTTCATCACGAACTATTGTCAGTTCGTGAAAATGCAAGACATAAGTCAACGATAAGTGAGTCAACTATAAGTCTGACGATTTTCCCGACCATGCAATGGTTAGCGTACGGCAACGCCACCATGCAGATTTTCCGCTTGGACACGTCGTTTCCCTGTGCATACGAAAATTGGTCTTTCACGATCACGATTGACTTAAGAGGTGATTTTAGGTGCGGTAAATTTTCTGTGTTGCTTAAAAATTATTTTAATCGTTCTTCATCCGCTTGGGAAATTATTCGTGATAGTCCCGGCCGCACACGTCATCCAAATTCCATGTTTCTTCATATTGGTGAAGAGTGTCACTTATCGTTGACTCCCTTATCGTTGACTTATTTCTTGCATTTTCACGAACTGACAATCGTTCCTGATGAAAAGCGATAATTACAGAACGCTGTTCCTTGCTTGTTGGCTTTCCGCGTCGCATAATGCCTTCCGCGTGACAGAGTTATCTTGTGCAAACTACAGATTGCAGATAGTCGTTTGAATACGAATTCGCGCATTTGATGCAAAAATCTGGTAAAAATGGGGTCGCAACACGTGTCTGAGATGCAGTATTTATGACTCTATTTGTTATTTCGTATTTAATCCTTTTTAATGGAAACTAGAAATTTCCCCACAACCAGTTACAAAACAGCATAAATGTTGCATAAGAATTAAATATAAAAATTATTTTAAATTAGCACATTTAATGATGTCGTATGTCACTAGAAACTGGAAATCAACGTTAAGAATGTGTTCGCTATTTGGTAGAAATAGAGGTGCCTATTGCTACGTTATCAGTGCTTTTATCATTATTTCCTATATGTTTACTATGTGTCCGAACTTCCATGAGCGGCAGTGTAGGTAAAAAATGATCTAAGCAGGTCCTAACTAAGTACTATCAAGAGACAAGTAAATAAATAAATACTTGGCGGGTATAGACAAAGTAGTAGTATTGAAGATATCAATAAATAAACAAACACTTGGTGGGTATTGACAAAGTACTTAATTTAGTTTTTCCGTCGAACGTGTATTTATGAGTGTGTTTACTAAATAGAAAATCATTTCTTAAAAAGCTCTATTAATGCACGATTTCTATTAATGTATGATTTGTTATAGCGAATCAAGCGACTTCATTATAGCCAATCGAACATACGTAAAATAAAACCATCCAATCAAAACATTCCGTGATCGAAGCACACAGCCGAGAACTGTCAGTGTAAAATTACATAAAATTACATTGGTTATATACGGTTATACAACCTTAAACGACATCGACGAGAAAATCTATGTAGACGCCGCCAGAAGAATACGATCGACGAAAAGTTTTGTAACCAAGTCGAATATTAAACGGCGATTAATGATCTCGACAATTAACGCACTCGCTAATCGCTCGTGCGTTAAACAGTCTCGATCATTAATCGCTCTTTTTAATACATATACTTGTTGGTTAAATTACTATTAACGCATGTATTGTAAGCATTTCATAAAATATGTGACCATGACGAAATATTCACGATACTTACTTGTAATTTTGTATTCTCTCAATAATTAAATTGTTAAATTTTAGTTACTACTAAAAAGGAGGTCAAATTAGGTACTGAAATATCGATAGCAGTTATGTTTCGAAACTTCAATTGGTTGTTAAAAAGTTATGATACAATCATTAGTGCCTCACGTTTCCGACATTAAATACAAGGTACCTTATTTCTAAATTTTCACCATTTCAACAAAACGCACAGAAAATTAAAAAAAAACACACAAATTATACATAACATATACAGAATACCAGCGCCGCTGGCCCGAGGTGATTTCTTGTCACAGTTCTCCGGAACAGGTTGTCATTTTTGTCACAGTTCTCCGGAACAGGTTGTGACTTTTTGTCACAGTTCTTCGGAACAAGTTGTTATTTTTTGTCAATGTTCTTCGGTAAAGGTTGTGATTTTTTTGGTCACCGTTCTTTTGAGCAGATTGTCCCTTTTTTAAGGGGACCGGGAGCGAGGTATGAATCCGCACATAATGGGGAGACATGCGCTATAGGGGTCTCAGTGCAGTGGTAATTCTTTTTTACAGTTTTGTTCGAAAAATCACACTTGTGAAGCATTTCAGTTACATCCTGAATATTAACAGGATATTTTATGATCTTTCAAACAGCTCATAAGAAAGAATTTTAGAGGTTTCAACCACTTTTCTTTTCAATTTTGAGTTCGAAAACCAGTTTTTCCGAAAACAGTTTCTTGTATAAACCGTAACCTAACGTATTTTACAAATACTTTTACATATCATTGTAAGACATTGCTTTTACAGCATATTTTAATGACTTTCGGCCACATTAAAAATACATTAGTCAAAACAACATAACAAATTGTTATGGTTACTTCCTTTCTGACAGTATTTACTAACAGTAACAATATCGATAGACAAAACAAATCCATCATTTCCACGTTTGACAGAAACAGAGACGGCGTGACATCTTTCATCTCTCTTTAATTTCATTGGGGGATAAACAAAGCAAAACAGCCATAAGAGATAATGTATTTCTGGCTTTCTAAATCAGCTTAAAATAAACCATTTGGGCGAAAGTGATTCAGCTTGGATTTTTTTCTGGGTGTGTGGACCTTATTGAATAAGTTTTGAAGCTGCATTTGGAACATTTCACAGTGAATATTATTCAAAACGGTGACTTCGAAAATGAGGTTATGTTTCAAACGCGTTTTTGCTTTAGTGTTAGTTTTAAAACGGGCAAAATTTGTAGCGTGGCTAACTGCAGGTCGAAAAGCCATCGAGATAAGGAAATTTCCTTTCATATTATTACCAAAAGTCCTCAATCCAAATTATCCCAACAGTTTGTTAGGGTTTGCAGTATGCATTTTATTGCAGGTAAGAGTTATATGAAATATAGATGTGAAATATTTGTTTATAATGTGTCATTTTAAGGTAAACCAGCTCGAAGAGTGCTCGAAATGATGACCATCCCGATTGGGTGCCACGTAGGGCTGTTCGAGTTATCTAACACTTCTAGTCTCGAATTTCGAGCTAAGTAAATCTGGTTTCTTTCCGAACCGAACACTCGGTTTTTCGAGTTGGCTCGCATTTGTTCGGTTAAAATTCGAGTCTCAATACCAAAAGCGAGCGATTACTTGTAATCAAGCATATTGGCTTGAATAAACGCCAAAGCATTGGTTGTATCCAAGCAGTGGTATGATAGAACAAAATTTTAGTGTGACAAAATGACAGTTAATCAGACCGACTTGTGTTCGGTACGAAAAAAGCGAGCGCTCGAACCAAGAATGATAGAATATCTTGCGCTCGAACAGCCCTAGTGCCCTGCATGACGTTCGTGCAAAAAGTGTCAAATATAATCAGGAAATAAAGTGTAATATTGTACTTATCACATTATTCTACTAATATTCTACATACATTTAAGATTGTTTAAATAATAAATCTATTAATTTACAATCATTGTTTTCTTTACCAAACTATCATACCGCGCCCACGCTAATGTGGTCAAATATCATTTGTCATACTATTTATTATGATTTTTCTACCTATATATAACCAGAAGTATGTAGGTATGGCTAGTTACAAATACGGCTATAATATTCACGATAAAAAATTATTACCGAACTATTCTGACGTAAAAATGAACATGAAAAGGCTGTCGGCGTAAAAAAAATATAGACGCGAAGAGGACTGACTATTATACTACAAGTATTTGGAGCGAGCTCCTACACGCTACCCACTCAATGACCCACCAATTGACCCTCAAAGCGACACTTCACGTAGAAGCCGCTGTCACCGATCAAATGCAGTGTAAAACCTGCGAAACCAAGAGCGACCAAAGCGGCCTCATTGGATTAAGAATTCGCCCCAATAATATCACGCTTGAACACCATTGCACATAAATCGTTTTGGTCATCATTTCGGTACACTGAGAGGGGTTAAATCAGCTTCAACAAAAGGCAATCTAAGTTAAATTCTACACAAATTGTCACTCTAAACACAAGACTCTAAACGCGAACGCAATAAACAGTTTCGAGAACGTATACATAGTTATTGTTTAACATAAGCATGCAATTAAAACAGGGAATTGCCCAAATATTATTATCTCTAGATAGTGCCAACGTTATAACATTTCCATCCTGCAGCCCGGGAAATTCGTCAAATACTTGGAATAATCCTAGAATAGCTTCCGGCGGAAGTGGAATTTCAGAAATCTCAAATATTCCACTGTACATCAGGTAAAACTGCAGATAGTCAACGCTTACAGTATACAGGAGGTTGGCCCACAAAGTACATATCGTGAACAACTAAAAGTTATTAAGCTAATTTGACATTTACAATCTATGCACAATAAAAACTATGTAAAATTTCCTTATCATCTCACATAATCATCGTTAAAGTTGGCAGTACTGGATATAAAATAACTAACCATAACTAACTACAGAGTTTCAACCAGGGAACCTACTCCGTGGTTTCAACTTTCAACCAAACGTCAAAATATTGCGCACCTAACCTATAAAGGAAAACAACAGATCAATTAATAGAGATAATTAGCATTTTGTTCAACTCGGGCCGCCTGCTTTTAGAATAATCTGTAGTTAATTCGCAAATGATAATATCAAAAGTATAACCAGAAAATGGAATTTGAAAAGTGTTTTTTTTTTATATCTCGAGTATATTATGAATATTATGATATTTAACAGGCTCCGCTACAGAGTTGGTTTGTAAAACGTCACCGCATAACATAACCTACATTATTACATAATATTTTCCAATATAATTGTCAAATAAATTGAAAGTTGAACAGTGAGGCGGGGGAATCTTCAATCTTTAGGATAATCGAAACCCTGTGCACAAGTACGCATTTACTTAGGGTTGCCAGATTTCAAAATACAAAAGCGAAAAAATACACCGCGGAGAAGTTAGCCATAACTTTTTTTTTCGAATTTTGTTATGAAACATATATCCCTATCAAATGATAGGGGTGTTCAAGTACTATACGCCAGAGTTTTGCTCCGAAAATTCATTAAACGGTTGTCGGAAATTTGATTTATTTTGCTACGCGTCACCTTATAAGAGCACTTGTCATCTCAATAAAGAATTGCCTATATAACTTTTTGCAACAACCCCATGGAGAAAGAAGGGATTGCATAACTTCCATAAGTACGTCAAATTATAGGCAATTAAATGTACTATTTACCCTTGAACGCTCGGAGTTTTGCTCGACGGCGAACAACCCTTAAATGACGATCATGTCCGTACGCAACCGTACCCGCCGGCAATCATATGTCGGTTGGATTTTGCAGGAAAATATTCATAACTTTTGCAAATATTGTTGCATAACTTTCTATCATATATCAAATTGTAGGTAATTAAAAGGGGTTCTCACCCTTCGCCGCTCCGAGTTTTGCTCGATGGTGAACAACTCTTAAATGGCGATAATGTCCATACGGAACCAGTACGACGGGCAATTAAATATCAAGTGGCTGCTGCAGAAAATCATTTATAACTTTTGCATATATTGTTGCATAACGTTCTATCATAAATCAAACTGTAGGTAATTAAAAATGCTTCTCATGCTTCCCCGCTCGGAGTTTTACTCCATGGCAATCAACCCTTAAATGACGATAATGCACCCAGTTTGAAATTGCTGTATTAAAGGCAACTGGCAACTCCTTATCGCTAGCTATCGTTTGCTTTTATTGAACCTTTACTTAACTCCGACCTATAATCTGATATATGATAGAAAATTATGCAATATTATTTGCAAAAATTATAAACATTTTTCTGCAAGAAGTGACTTGCATGTGATTGCCTCTCATACTGGTTCCGTTCGGACAATATCGCTGTTACAGGGTTGTCTGCCGGGGAGTAAAACTCCAAGAGGGGAAGAATGAGAAGCACTTTTAATTACCTACAAGTTGATATATGATACAAAGTTATGCAACAATATTTGATATTTTCCTGTAACAACCATCCGACGTATGTTTGCCGGCGCGGACGGTTTCGCACGGACATTATCGCCATTTAAGTGTTGTTCGCCGTCGAGCAAAGCTCCGAGCGGCGAAGGGTGAGAAGCGCTTTTCATTACCTACAATTTGATATATGATAGAAAGTTATGCAACAATATTTGCTAAAGTTATAAACATTTTTCAGCAAAAACCGGGATATGTTTGCCGGCGGGGACGATTGCGTACGGACATTATCGTCATTTAAGGGTTGTTTGCCGTCGAGCAAAACTCCGAGCGGCGAAGGGTGTGAAGCCCTTTTAATTGCCTACAATTTGATATACGATAGAAAGTTATGCAACAATATTTGCAAAAGTTATAAACATTTTCCTGCCACAACTACCCGACATATGATTGCCGGCGGGAACGGTCGGGTACGGACATTATCGTTATTTAATGGTTGTTCACCATCTAGCAGAACTCCGAGCGGCGAAGGGTGGGAAGTCCTTTTAATTACCTACAATTTGATATTTGATAGAAAGTTATGCAACAATATTTGCAAAAGTTATAAACATTTTCCTGCCACAACCACCCGACATATGATTGCCGGCGGGGTCGGTTGCGTACGGACATGATGATGCGCGCAAATTTCTTGTATTATAGGTGTATTGGGGTAGGTGGTATTAGGGGTAGCACCTTCCCAATACCATTATTGGATGCAAAATTTACTGCGCTTTCCGAATTTGTAACACTTGTTTCTCTATGGGGTTGTTGCAAAAAGTTATGGACAGTTCTCTATTGAGATGACAAGTGCTCTTATAAGGTGACGCGTAATGATATAAATCAAATTTCCGACAACACCGTTTGATAAATTTTTGGAGCAAAACTCTGGCGTATAGTACTTGAACACCCCTATCATTTCATATATGTTTCATAAAAAAATTCGAAAAAAAAAAGTTGGCTATCTTTTATTGCTATTCTCCGCGGTAAAAAATACACACTTTTTATGAAGAATTGAAAAGAACTTTCTATTAAATTCAATAGAAAAATCAAACTTAACTTGTTATGAAGATCGCCGTTTCAAAATTATAGAATTTGATACGCCATATGCCTTATCTTAAATAAGATAAGACGATTAAATTTGTTGCAATTTATGTTTGCATTAATCCCTGGTAATCTCAGGGTGCCTTGAAGTAAATATGATTTAAAACAAATCAAATTATCGCATTTTTACTTGAAATTTGATTGATTTACACGGAATGTGTGTAGAAAGCATATTGTGCTGTATTCTTGCCTATTGCTGTAAAGCTACGAACACATAACGTGTTAACTCGTCAGTCGTGTTAACACGTTACGTCATATTATCATGTGACATAAGTAACACCACCTAAAATATTAAAATTAAACATGGCGCCTATAAGAAAACTAAAAGTTGTGCAATGGGTTTTCCACAATCTTTAAAGATAACTTAAGTCCGTAATTCGATGTTTCGTATTGGAGCAATATTTTTGTTGTAAACGTCCAACTCCACTGCGTTTTGATTAAAAACAATGAAAAAACGTTTCAAAATGTCAGCATTTATATGAAAAAAAAAACAACCTGTATAGGATGCAATAAAATCTCTTTTTCTTTATCAAAATGATACAAATGCCATTGATTTTATTGCACCTGGAATTTCGCATTAAATGTACCCGTTGGTAGTAGTGTAGTATAGTAGTGTGTTTATTTTAAATATTGTATTTTGCCGCCCGTTTTTAGTTCCGCCACTTGTCCCAGTTGTTCTGACCAGTTTTCGAGTTTATTTTTTTATGTGGACATATGAGGGGTGTGTATGCAAAATGCGACATGTCCTTTGAAATGAATTTCGAGAAAACCGCAAAAATCTACTAGACATATATTTTCAATGATTTTTAGTTAATTTTTCTGTAGGTTAATAGAGGAGTTTATTTTATATTAGCAACCCTGAATTGGTTAAATTTATCTTAACATACAAAGACAATATTTAAGAAATATTAATGGATATACTGGATATGTCTCAGTTTGAACCTGAGTTTACAAAATTGTCGAATTTAATAAATCTAAAAATAGGCATGTGCTGTCTTTTAAATTCAACCATAGATATAATTTTATGCATTTAATTAAACCAAAGCAAACACAATCAAGGATAATAAAAATGTTATAAATTATGTAGAGTTTGTGGAAAAAGTATGGAATTAATTAATTCAATTTGAAACTGCTTGATATTATAACAAATTCATTTTCTTTGATTATAATATATTTTTATACAAAATTCAATTACCGATTTCAATTGCTTTTGAAAGATGACTGACATTCATGAACACATTTTGAAATAGCTACTCCTCATTTTCCTCTTTTATTTTGATAGATCCTTTAATAATAGATACTGTATATTATATTGTATGGGATCAAAATACTAGCAATATGGCAATAGTAAAGAATGGAAAAAAATGTAATTAACAATTAGCAAATGTTGATTATCCAGCATTTCCACGTTTGACAGAAACAGAGACGGCGTGACATCTTTCATCTCTCTTTAATTTCCTTGGGGGCAAACAAAGCAACAGCGCCATAAGAGATCATGTATTTCCAACGTATTTCTGCCTTTCTAAATCAGCTTAAAATAAACAATTTGGTGCGAAAATGCTTCAGCTTGAATTCTTTTCTGGGTGTGTGAACCTTATTGAATAAGTTTTGATGCTAATTTTTTAATATTTCACGGTGAGTATTATACAAAACGATGTTAAAAAGTGACTTCAGAAAATGAGGTTATGTTTCAAACGCGTGTTTTTTTTGCAGGTTTATGATGGAAAATATTCAAATCAGTGAGTATTTTAAACAACTATGCGGACACCCAGAAAAAAATCCAAGCTAAATCACTTTCGCACCAAATGGTTTATTGTAAGTTGATTTAGAAAGCCAGAAATTGATCTCTTATGGAGCTTTTGCTTTGTTTGACCCCCAATGACATTAAAGAGAGATGAAAGATGTCACGCCGTCTCTGTTTCTGTCAAACGTGGTAATGATGGATAGAGGGAGATTTTTTAATTTTGCTTTTTCCTAGTTTGCCTTTTTTTAGGATTTTTTAAGACTTTATGTAAAACATTTATATTATATTCAGTGCATCCATAATAAATTCGCAAAAATTATTTGTCATTTTGACGTAATTATTTTCCCTAAACCAACGCAATAAAAACCTATGAAAACAACTATTCTATTATAAACATAACTGCCATATTATGGCAGTTATGTTTATGTTGCGATGAAACTACGACGCGTTTAATTAAAGTTTAGTTGAACTTATTGGACTGGTTTAAGTTCTGACACCATAAAGAACATTAGGTACTACAATATTATCTGAATTTCTGCATAGCCATACTAAAAGTATCATAACATTGGATTGAACCGTTTGTCATTGTGAACAACATTTTCATTCTTTTCAAATTTGTACCGTTTTTGGCCCACTGTGTGCATGTAAATTAGATGCTTAATAACATTCCAGGATAGGTTAGATGCTTAATCACTGATATAGAAAATATAGGATTAAACACAGCAATAATATAACTAACATTAAAAAAAAAACATAAGTTTATGTTTGTATGTCGCGTCGTTGGGGACCAATCTGTATGCGTTAAAAATATTCTAGATGTTGAATAATAAAAAATTTCACCTTTTTCTATATGGATGAAAAGTGTATTTCATTTTAATTAAATGCTAATATGACAATGAAAACAGCGTATATCTGTGAAACCTATAACAATTTTGTACGTGGTAACTGGTGACAACTGGTGGTATTATTACCTACTTAAGGTCAGACATGATCGCTATAATTAAGTTAGGTCGTTGACTTTAACCACATTAACAATAGCCGAATTGCTATTATGTAGTTCGGCTAGTTTATATGTTATACAGATCTATTTTCACGAGGCCATACTGTGTTTATGCTTACATATCTACTTAATTTATTTTTTTAAATAAAATACAATTACGATTATTGTAGTTTTTCTTTGTAGTTTTTCTCTATAGTCATAAATCTATTTCTAAAATTAAGTTGTTCTACTGCACTACTGTGGAACTTTTAACTGCCAAGTCAGTTCAAGACCGGAAAACTCACAAACCTGAGCTGTAAAAGCTTTTACTAGCTTTACTTTTAGCTTCTAGAATGCCAAGAGATCACTGAGATCGGAGAAGCAAATAAAATCATGATTTTAGGATTTCTTGGCTTTTCAGCCAAACACAAATCACTTAACCGATTTTCGAATGTCCATAGAGTTTGACGCAGTTGATCTATTAGCAGTTTTTGATGTTTCCCTATTTATACACTGCTAAAAAAAATAGAGGAACACAAATATCAAGAATCTAGCTGGCCAAATTAAAAAGAAAAACATAATTTAGTCAAAGGTAATTTTGAAATATGTATTTTAAAACAAATATATTTGACATGGGCATAGCTACAAGACGTTTAAAAAAAGTATGGCTATCGCCAAGCATATGAAATTAAGATTAGTAACTTCATTTGAAAATATAATTGAATGTTATGAACTGCCACATGGGTCATTTAAACACATAGATAACCATATAAGCACATCATCGTGAATAATAAACAAAAGCATATTACTTTTCATTGATATTACAAACGTGGAGTTATTTAGCTCTTAAATAACTTAAATTATTAACATATCCACTTGCAAAAAGAATTTATTTATATTTGTAAGTATAGGTATTAGGTACGTCATTATTTCGCACTATTGTATGTAACCATTGTTATTTTGTCATAATGAATTCATACCTTCTTATGTGTAAAGTGTTAAAATACACATTTCTACATGCAATATTCCTACCAGGTAAAGTTGTGATATCGCCAAATTAAAATTGAAAAGCCATGACAATCTTGACGAAATTTCGTTTCAGTAAACGGAAATAATATCAAAATCGCGAAATTATTAGACAAGTTTAGTGTATTTTCGGTTTTGATTGAAATAGTATTAGCAAGTCCCGGTTTTAAAACACGATTAACGATTAAAACACATCCAGTGTCATCATAAAAAAATTATCTGTAATAGATTTTCATCATGCACTAATTAAGCTTATCTCTAAAATTATTGAATAATTATCTAATTGCCTTGGGCTAATATTAAGATCAATTAACGTCATGACTGCTTAGGTCAATCGATTCTAGCATGTATTATACATAATTATCTATATTCTGTAGAATATTACAAAAAATAAAGCAAGTAAGTAATTCGACCAATCCTTTTTATATAAACATATTAATAAGAAATATTAAAAAAATAAATAATATCGTTTTATTAAAATATATTTTATAATAAAATACTGAAAAGAAATACAATGTATTCCTATATCACACAAAATCGATTCATTTTGCATTAATTATAAACTAAACCAATAAAAAATTACAACCCTTATTTACATAAAAAATGAAAAACGATAATTATAAATATAACCTACAAATCAGAAATAACCCACGAAACGTTCAGATATCACACAAAAAATTAAACATACACACGACTACTGTTTATTAATTATGTACGTACGTACATAATATTCTTCGCATGTAAATTAATGTACAATAAGTGATTTTGAAAGTAAAACAAGTTCATTTTGCCAGATATAAATACCTTTATGTGTAGATGCAGCGATCGCAAAACGTTGATTTATTGTTTCTGTCACCGCACAGGCACTGTGTTAATTCAGTTTTAAGTAGTCGTAGAACTTATAAAGAATATCGTTCAAACGAATTTCTTATCAAGCCAACAGCTCCGTCTGTTATTTGACAACTACCGAAAGTAGGTAAGTAGATGGCGCCACAAACCGGAGAGGCTCATGCGTGTTGCCTAGCTAACTTCGTGGCTCAATATTCAAATCGTTTTCGTTTATTCTACAGCTGTAGGTTTTCCACATTTATTTCATCGAGGCAGTTAGAGTAAATACAGTAAATACAATTAATGGAATATAAATAATAAAATCACTGGAAAGTGGAAATGTTTAGCGAAGATAATTTATAGGAACAATATTATAAATAATAATTGTAACGTAATAGTAAAATTAAATTAGATTTAAAAATGGCTCATCTAAACTAGTAACAAGCTGGATTTTCTGTGTATATTGACGTTTTAAACAATATGTCAAAAGTCCCCACCGCAACCACGCTGCAAAGAAAAGAATATTGAAATATGGGGTAAAAGCAAAGACTAAAGGTTGGAATCGTCAATAGTGCATTTTTTTGTGATTATCTGGAATCAGTTTCTCGGGAAAAAATAGTGTTTATTAAAATAGTAGTTAATAAAATTTGGAATAACAAATAGAAAAATAACCGGTTGAAAGGTAGTAGACTCCCAGTGAGCACAAACATCGTTGGGATGTTGAGTTTCGTCCCGTTTATGTTGCATTATGAACGTTCAATACCTGATGTCCATGTAACGTTACATATGGGTGCAAATTATACATTGACGTCCCATTAATGTTACAAAAGTAACGTTACTATGTGACATCAATATGATGTTGCATGTATGTTATATACAAGGTAGGTTGAAAATAAAACATCTATGAGGTGTTGGGAAGTGATGTTTACCTATAATTGTGATTCGCAACCGGGCGATACCATCTACGAAGTTGTGGGGATGGTTGGGTGGTGGTGGTGGTACATGCGTTGTCGGTTTACGAGTTTGCATTTTGCAATCGGCAGTTCGCTGGCTGGTAAAGTCGACGGTTATATGAGCTTGTTGTTTCGCATCTTTAAACACAATTACCTCAAGTACCTACTATGGAGTTGCCCAGTGGTAGTGCAAGTGCAAGTGCGTCTAAAAAGGTAAGAACGTCTTATAAGAGCTTCGATTAATTGGTAGACATTAGGCAGCAGGTTAATAGATGTAACTGCGTTGATCTCTCGGTATCGTAAATTTCGGATTTGATTTTGTTTACACGATGCGTACGGTACGGTTTGCATGATGCCAATGAGTACGGTAATTATGCTTATTATGATTGGATAACGTGTCTTACGTCAACGTGTCTAGGCATATATGAGGAATATGTACCCAGCCAGCACAAAAACATCTCAGCGATGTTACATAAACATCAAAATTTAACGTTCATAATGGAACAAAAGTCAAAGTTCTTGCGATGTTAAATGTCCCATTGTGCTGACTGGGTACGTATTTACTATTTCGTTGTTTTTAAGTTAAAATTTCTATAGGTGTCCATCACCAATGGGCGGACGGAAACGCATGTTTTGAAAGCTATATAGATGTTGCACAGCTGTAGCCTGCACTCCCCGCCACTCAGGAAGTCGAGAGTGGATGACTATTCATGCGGTCCAGTTTACCCGTTTACCGTTGTTGGTTGTGCATAAATGTGCATACGTGCCGACGCCGGCTTTTGCGGGTAGCAGGCAGGGTTGGTATGCTTAAAACAATTTCTTTTAAACCAGTGTTTTAGACATGTTTTAAAACAATTGTTTTGTTTTAAACAGTTTGTTTTAAATATTGTATTTTAAAACTACTAATATTTGAACAGTCTTTATTTGTTTTTCATAAAATATTACTATATATAAAATATTTCATTACAATATCAGTGGTAGCAAGTAAAATAAAAATGAACGTTTATTATAACAACCCTGGTAGCAAGTATTGCGCCTTAAATATAATTCGTATCTAATATAAATGTTAAATGATAACAAAAATGTTGAAAAGTTTGTTTTAAAAAACTCACTTTATACAAACAAGCATATTAATACGACATATCATTTGAAACGTAATTTTGCATTCTATCAATCTTTATCTATACCCATCCATTGTACTTTCATAATAAAACGTTTGTTTAATATGTTATTCTGTATAATTAAATACGAATTAATACTTTTATTATTATTTTATGTTCTTGAATACTCTTTCTATGGACGTAACATCGAAGCAAAACTGATACATACATACCTACATATTATTCAGGGCAAATGAACATAAGCAAATCACACACAATAGCTGTGTCTCCAACAAGTAATCTTTGTGATACCAATAAATACTGTTTTTATTATGTTATTTTACTTTTTCAATGTTTGACCATGTCATTTTTGTTTTTTTAGAGACAAACATCACAAGGACCAAATGAAGACGGATGAAGATAGTATAAACTATATACTTTATCGTATATTGTTATATAAATATATATTTATTAACTTTTATAATTTTTAATCTTATATGTTTTACGTTATCTTAAGAATAAATTTTAGTTTGTGAATTTGTGCTTTATTGTTGTATTAGTGATATTTATTAGTGGTATTTTTGTGATTACATATGTTTGTAATATTTGAACAGTCAAAATCGTAAGTTTGGTCGGTAGTACAACATCTAATCTACTCTACAGGTAAGTATGCATTAACATCTCATTCACCAGCCAAACGAACGGTAGGTATAATAAACGGTATCGTTTGCATACTGTGTAAAAAGTATATAGATGTACATTAGAAGACATCGTCGTATATCGCTGTAAAAAGTTTTAACATTTTTGTGTTTAAGTGGCAAAAACGCTCCTGACATAGGATACAATCAAGGTTAGGAGGTTTTTGTCACTTTAACACAAAATATTACCCTTTTTACAGGTATACTGCGATATCTTCTAGTGCACATCTATTTGCTGGTCTTTACTTACTCGCATAACTGTTAAAATAAAATATTACATAGTGGTTTACCGCATACATCCATGCGAGGTTATTAGCAGACATGGCAAAGGCGTTGAAAGTAATGTTGCGGTGATGTCTTCAGTTAACAACGCATAGATGTCCTCTGAAACACCCCTGCGAAGTTATTAAAAGACATCCTATCAGCGTCTAAAGTCATATCTCGGTGATGACCCAACGTAACATCGCATAGATGCCCTCTGAAACATCTATGCGATTAGCGGTTTCTGATTGTAAGTAAGCGACATAGGAGGTTTATATGACATCCCAGATATGTTTTTGGGATCTACTATAGAACGTTACAGTTGTGACTTTAACATCTTAGCAACGTCCATGAGACGTTTTTGTGCTCACTGGGCTATACGTTACTGAACTCCGTTATGAAAAATGCCAACTGCTATAAAATTAGAAATCAGCTTAAAAAAATCATGATCAAAATACACATTTTATAGCAAATTCAATTTCTGAGCTTAATTTTTTTGCCTTATGAGTTTGACGTCATCAAAATGTCTTTTTTAAATGCCACCCCAAATTTTTCCTAGTGATTTTGATATTCTTAATGGTTGCATACAAATATTATGGCCTTGCGTAAGAGCATTTTATAGAATAAGACTTAAAATTAATAAAGATTGGCAGATTCCTTTGCGTTGAATCAGGTTTTCACTGTTTTTGTCATTTCTTTTTGTTAAAAAAACGCCCGCACACCACAGTCCATTCACAAACTCAAAATTAGTAATAAACAAATTACTATCTATTAATAACAGATTTTTAATTAGATATACTGGGTGACCCACGGCATAGGTACTCCCGTTTACTTTTTTGATACTCTTGATGCCAATATGACTTCCGGTTTTTCGGGAAATGACGTCATCATTGAAATTTTAAATGGCAACCTATATTCTTTGTGTGATATTTTCAATCAGGATAACATTCTGAACACAAAAATATATCGATCGTCAATTTTTATCACCAAGGCAACGCAAAAATAATTTTCTTTTGTGTATTAATCTAGGTGGCTATGAATTGATGAAAATAGTCGAAAATTGTCAAATAAACACTCACTAAATCGATTTTGACCGACATTGCATTACTGGCGCCCTCTAGCGTGATTTAATTGGTTTTTGGCCAGTGAGCCATTTTTGTCACGAGTACCCAATGGCCACACCCTGATTATTCGATAGATAACATCTTTCCGATTACAATGATACCAAATACTTGATATTTCGTTGAAATTCGTAGCGTACAATTGTTGTTAGAAGCAAGGAAATCGAAAAAAATATTGACCTAATGATCAAAGTCAGCGTACAAGTCAGTCACTCAATGGACTACTCGAAGGAAGTACCCTGATTATTCGAGGAAAAACATTTTTCCGACACAATGATACCAAAGGCTTGATATTCTTCTGATAATCGTAGCGTGAAACTGACGTTTAAGGGTACTTCCTTCGAGTAGTCCATTGAATGATTTTGACTTGTACGCTGACTTTGATCATTAGATATTTATACAGCTTTTGTTTTCGAAAGACGGTGCCAGCTTTAGTAGCAGCGTGGTAAAAACAGTCGTGTGTTGTATCCTAGGATAGTTCTTTTCAAACTATCAAATAAGTTGTCTGTTAAACTTTTTCACATTAATTTCTTAACTTTTAAATGAAGTCAGCCAGTCCTCTTAAAACCATTGAATTCGTCTTGGTGTTTTTTTTATGGTGGTATTTATGTGATAATATTATATTAATATAATATTCAGAAAATAGACAATTTACCAGGTTTTATACAAATTTATTATAAAAAAATCGAATTTAAATAACTCTTACATATAGATACTAATTATTATATTCAAAGCAATAGTTTTGTTTATATTTTCGGATCGTTCGCAGAAAGCTTCACCAATTCTTCACTCAATTCCCATATCTTCTTAGCTTTGGCCATATCCATGGCAGCTGTTGAAACATTCTTCTCTTTGCAGTCCATAAAGTACCGTCCACTAACACCTGTCACCTCTTCAGACACGGCCAGATAAACGCTAGTTTGGCAACCTTGTTCAGGTGTCTTGAAGAATGTCTTCACGATAAGTTGCATCCCCCAACTCAATGGCACTGGCACATTCCTCCATATGCCTGAGTCTATCATTCCTGGATGAAGATAATTTGCGGTGACATTTGTACCTTCTAATCTACGCGCCAATTCACGAGTGAAGTAGATATTCACGTATTTGGAAACGTAGTACAGGAACAACGGGAAATAACTGTCAACCGGGTTCAGTTTGTTCACGTTTACACTTGCTAAACGGTATAGTTCTGAAGCGACCACTACAATTCTGCTTGGACCTGATTTCTTCAAAAGATCTGCAAGAACATATCAAAATATATGAATAATATAAAAGATAAGTAAGATATTTGTCACGTTATTATAAGATTTGTAGAAATCTGATTTTACTGGCAACATCTTTAAATCTGCGAATATATGTGTGTCTCTAACTTAGTATTCAAACTGTTATTAACGTTTTGTGCCATCAAATTAACATTATTAGTGCATATCTTGACATAATTCAAATTTATTAAGTTAAATGTAATGATTACTTTGCTGAAATCGGAGTTTTCTCGCAACAGCTTAAATACTGAGCAGATTATGTGTGCCTCTAACTTAGTATTCAAATTCTTTCTAACGTTTTGTGGCATCAAATTAGCTTTCTAACTGCTTGTTTAGAAATAATTCAAATTTGTTCGTATAAATTTGATTATTTTGCTGAAATCGAAGTTTTCTGGCAACAGCTTTAAATCTGCGAATATATGTGTGTCTCTAACTTAGTATTCAAACTGTTATTAACGTTTTGTGCCATCAAATTAACATTATTAGTGCATATCTTGACATAATTCAAATTTATTAAGTTAAATGTAATGATTACTTTGCTGAAATCGGAGTTTTCTCGCAACAGCTTAAATACTGAGCAGATTATGTGTGCCTCTAACTTAGTATTCAAATTCTTTCTAACGTTTTGTGGCATCAAATTAGCTTTCTAACTGCTTGTTTAGAAATAATTCAAATTTGTTCGTATAAATTTGATTATTTTGCTGAAATCGAAGTTTTCTGGCAACAGCTTTAAATCTGCGAATATATGTGTGTCTCTAACTTAGTATTCAAACTGTTATTAACGTTTTGTGCCATCAAATTAACATTATTAGTGCATATCTTGACATAATTCAAATTTATTAAGTTAAATGTAATGATTACTTTGCTGAAATCGGAGTTTTCTCGCAACAGCTTAAATACTGAGCAGATTATGTGTGCCTCTAACTTAGTATTCAAATTCTTTCTAACGTTTTGTGGCATCAAATTAGCTTTCTAACTGCTTGTTTAGAAATAATTCAAATTTGTTCGTATAAATTTGATTATTTTGCTGAAATCGAAGTTTTCTGGCAACAGCTTTAAATCTGCGAATATATGTGTGTCTCTAACTTAGTATTCAAACTGTTATTAACGTTTTGTGCCATCAAATTAACATTATTAGTGCATATCTTGACATAATTCAAATTTATTAAGTTAAATGTAATGATTACTTTGCTGAAATCGGAGTTTTCTCGCAACAGCTTAAATACTGAGCAGATTATGTGTGCCTCTAACTTAGTATTCAAATTCTTTCTAACGTTTTGTGGCATCAAATTAGCTTTCTAACTGCTTGTTTAGAAATAATTCAAATTTGTTCGTATAAATTTGATTATTTTGCTGAAATCGAAGTTTTCTGGCAACAGCTTTAAATCTGCGAATATATGTGTGTCTCTAACTTAGTATTCAAACTGTTATTAACGTTTTGTGCCATCAAATTAACATTATTAGTGCATATCTTGACATAATTCAAATTTATTAAGTTAAATGTAATGATTACTTTGCTGAAATCGGAGTTTTCTCGCAACAGCTTAAATACTGAGCAGATTATGTGTGCCTCTAACTTAGTATTCAAATTCTTTCTAACGTTTTGTGGCATCAAATTAGCTTTCTAACTGCTTGTTTAGAAATAATTCAAATTTGTTCGTATAAATTTGATTATTTTGCTGAAATCGAAGTTTTCTGGCAACAGCTTTAAATCTGCGAATATATGTGTGTCTCTAACTTAGTATTCAAACTGTTATTAACGTTTTGTGCCATCAAATTAACATTATTAGTGCATATCTTGACATAATTCAAATTTATTAAGTTAAATGTAATGATTACTTTGCTGAAATCGGAGTTTTCTCGCAACAGCTTAAATACTGAGCAGATTATGTGTGCCTCTAACTTAGTATTCAAATTCTTTCTAACGTTTTGTGGCATCAAATTAGCTTTCTAACTGCTTGTTTAGAAATAATTCAAATTTGTTCGTATAAATTTGATTATTTTGCTGAAATCGAAGTTTTCTGGCAACAGCTTTAAATCTGCGAATATATGTGTGTCTCTAACTTAGTATTCAAACTGTTATTAACGTTTTGTGCCATCAAATTAACATTATTAGTGCATATCTTGACATAATTCAAATTTATTAAGTTAAATGTAATGATTACTTTGCTGAAATCGGAGTTTTCTCGCAACAGCTTAAATACTGAGCAGATTATGTGTGCCTCTAACTTAGTATTCAAATTCTTTCTAACGTTTTGTGGCATCAAATTAGCTTTCTAACTGCTTGTTTAGAAATAATTCAAATTTGTTCGTATAAATTTGATTATTTTGCTGAAATCGAAGTTTTCTGGCAACAGCTTTAAATCTGCGAATATATGTGTGTCTCTAACTTAGTATTCAAACTGTTATTAACGTTTTGTGCCATCAAATTAACATTATTAGTGCATATCTTGACATAATTCAAATTTATTAAGTTAAATGTAATGATTACTTTGCTGAAATCGGAGTTTTCTCGCAACAGCTTAAATACTGAGCAGATTATGTGTGCCTCTAACTTAGTATTCAAATTCTTTCTAACGTTTTGTGGCATCAAATTAGCTTTCTAACTGCTTGTTTAGAAATAATTCAAATTTGTTCGTATAAATTTGATTATTTTGCTGAAATCGAAGTTTTCTGGCAACAGCTTTAAATCTGCGAATATATGTGTGTCTCTAACTTAGTATTCAAACTGTTATTAACGTTTTGTGCCATCAAATTAACATTATTAGTGCATATCTTGACATAATTCAAATTTATTAAGTTAAATGTAATGATTACTTTGCTGAAATCGGAGTTTTCTCGCAACAGCTTAAATACTGAGCAGATTATGTGTGCCTCTAACTTAGTATTCAAATTCTTTCTAACGTTTTGTGGCATCAAATTAGCTTTCTAACTGCTTGTTTAGAAATAATTCAAATTTGTTCGTATAAATTTGATTATTTTGCTGAAATCGAAGTTTTCTGGCAACAGCTTTAAATCTGCGAATATATGTGTGTCTCTAACTTAGTATTCAAATTCTTTCTAACGTTTTGTGCCATCAAATTAACTTTCTAACTGCTGGTTTAGAAATAATTAAAATTTATTCGTATAAATTTGATTATTTTGCTGAAATCGAAGTTTTTTGGCAACAGCTTTAAATCTGCGAAGATATGTGTGCCTCTAACTTAGTATTCAAATTCTTTCTAACGTTTTGTGGCATCAAACTAACTTTCTAACTGCTTGTTTAGAAATAATTCAATTTTATTCGTTTAAACTTGATTACTTTGCTGAAATCGGAGTTTTCTGGCAACAGCTTAAAATCTGCGCAGATATGTGTGCCCTCTAACTTAGTATTCAAATTCTCTAACGTTTTGTGGCATCAAATTAACTTTCTAACTGCTTGTTTAGAAATAATTCAATTTTATTCGGTTAAACTTGATTACTTTGCTGAAATCGGAGTTTTCTGGCAACGGTTTTAAATCTGCGAAGATATGTGTCTCTAGCTTAGTATTCAAATTCTTTCTAACGTTTTGTGGCATCAAATTAACTTTCTAACTGCTGGTTTAGAAATAATTAAAATTTATTCGTATAAATTTGATTATTTTGCTGAAATCGAAGTTTTCTGGCAACAGCTTTAAATCTGCAAAGATATGTGTGCCTCTAACTTAGTATTCAAATTCTTTCTAACGTTTTGTGGCATCAAACTAACTTTCTAACTGCTTGTTTAGAAATAATTCAATTTTATTCGTTTAAACTTGATTACTTTGCTGAACTCGGAGTTTTCTGGCAACAGCTTAAAATCTTCGCAGATATGTGTGCCTCTAACTTAGTATTCAAATTCTTTCTAACGTTTCGTGCCATCAAATTAACTTTCTAACTGCTTGTATAAAAATCTGATGTGGCCAGGCACATGACTTTATCATACTATATATAAAATTAATAGTTTAGCTGCATGAGACTCCATTTGATCGAGATCGGCCATGTCTGCATTAAATAAAAACTACTAGAACTAGACAGATATGCCGATTAAAGCTGCGTTCGGATATTGTACTCCGTTGACATCGGGTACACCGTCCAAATGACACTTACGTGTTATTGGGTGTAAAAAGTGTAATGCAATATGCGAACGCAGCTTGCGAACGCAATAACTATTGACAGAAGTTATTGTCAAAACATTAGCGTTTGACACCAAGACTACCTACCGTCATTAGAATCAAAAAATCTGACAAATCCTGGCTACTAGTTTTCATGCAGTACGACCGATCTCGTAGAAATAGAATTTGCTCATGCAGCTAAACTATTGATTGCACAAAAAAATGTCATAGTGATAAATTATTCAGAATTTCCTCATCTTTAATTTATTATTTAACTATTTCGACGAAATTCCAGAAATGGCGGCTTATTTGCAAAATCTTTCAAAAATGCTAAGACTAAACCTCCAGTTCCTTTGGGCCCTATTCAACAGAAAACTCTTCAGCTCTAAGTTTGGCTAGGAAACTTCTAAATATGAAGCTTCGTCCCGATACCTTTAGTAGTTTCTCCGGAATCGTCGCCACAAAAACGGGTACACACATCCACACATACACACACACACACACACACACACACACACACACACACACACACACACACACACACACACACACACACACACACACACACACACACACACACAGACATTTTTTTGTACCTTGGTCAAAAATGTTCAGGGGACCCAAAAAGACATATTTCCGCTAAATTCTTTTTTTGTCACGATTACAATACTTTACATACTGCGTATGATAAAGTAAAAATAATACAAATGTATTTGATTACATTTGATTATTTTGCTGAAATCGGAGTTTTCTGGCAACAGCTTTAATTCTGCGCAGATATGTGTGCCTCTAACTTAGTATTCAAATTCTTTCTAACGTTTTGTGGCATCAAATTAACTTTCTAACTGCTTGTTTAAAAATAATTCAAATTTATTGTTTTATTATTTTTTATTTTTTTATTATTTTGCTGAAGTCAGAGTTTCCTGGAAACAGCTTTAAATCTGCGCAGATGTGTATGTCTCTTTTTAGTTTAAATTGTTTCTAACGTTTTGTGCTATTAAATTAATTTTCTAACTGCTTGTTTAGAAATACATAATTCAAATTTATTCGTTTAAATCTGAGAATTTTGCGGAAAGCGGTATTTTCTGGCAACTGATTTAAATCTGCTAAAGATATATGTGTATCAATATCAAATTAGTATTTGAATAGTTTCTAATGTTTCGTGCCATTCAATTAGTTATCGTACTGCTGATGTAGAAATAATTTTTTTCATTTCAATTTAGAAATCTCAAAATCTCTCAAACAGTTAGTTAGTTAAATCAGCATAACTACTGGACTGTCAATTGTAGACAATCGGTACTCACCTATCAGCAAATGTGTCAAAAGGAACGGTCCAAAATGATTGGTGGCCATTGTTAGTTCCAATCCATCTTCTGTCACCTTAGTTCTGGATTCTGCCGTTCCGGCGTTGTGGATAAGAACGTCCAATCTGGGTTCGCTTTGGTTGATGTCTTTGGCAAATTCTCGAACCGATTGTAATGATGAGACGTCCAATTTCTTGACTATCACATTCTGATTACCAGTTGCAGTCGCCAATTCGTCTGAAAATCGTAAAATTCATTAGATTTGTGAAGAAAATTTTTGTTGCTACCAAAATGTAACTTCAAGATTCTTGGTAAAACGATTGACAACCATTTATCTATAATACGCGAGTTATTTTCCACAAAAAAAAACATTTTATGTTGGTGGTTTTATGATTCTGATTTCTGAGCAACCCTTAAATTTTAAAAATATTAAGGCTAATTTATTGCGAATTATTTTTAAGAGCATATTTCTCACGAACTTACCTCTAACTTTATTGGCATTTTCCACATTTCTACAAGCTAAAATCACTCTAGCTCCTCTCTTGGCTAAATCCTTTGCAGTTTCCTTGCCAATGCCACCAGTAGCACCGGTAATAATGACGGTTTTTCCATGCATCTTCCTCGAACTGGCGCAACGTCCACACGTGACAAAAGCGTATAACTTTAACACTGCCAAAACCGTTAAGGCTACAATCACTATGCCCAAGATCACCACTTGAAGAACAGGACAGGTAAGGTCCACTCCAAAAATTATCATCCTGTAGAAAAAGAAGAAGAAATAAGCACTGAGTTTGGTGTTACAAGGAGATTGGTCACTGGCCCAGGAACAAAATGAATATGTATATGAAAACCGGTCAACCAAGGCCTTTTATATTTATATAAGGCGGCAAAATCGTAACCTAACTTTAATTACCGTGATTCGTCAGATACATCGTTGAAATTCGTGGAAATTTGCTACGTACGGTAACAATAATCGTTGTAAAGTATTGAAGTTGTATTTTGGTTAATAGGTTTTGGATAAATTACAATATAATGCGATAGTAAGTTTCTAGAACCTTATGCTCGATGATGTCTGTGGAAAATAAAAAGAGAAAGTGTCAAAGTGATCAATTTGCAAACGTACTAATTGATACGTACGTAATATTGAAGTTACATATTGCTAATCACTTGTTGTAGGACGTGTGAGAAATCGTATAGATATTTTAAAACGAAATAAGCTTTACCTGGTACTGTTTTTTATTTAACGTCAGTCAGGTTAACAGACAGGTCAGTCGCCGCCCGGCCTGTGTGTAAAATATTTTCGCGGCTAGGTTTGAAAGTTATTAACTAAACGCCTAGCGGGCAATTAGCATCTTTCGTGTCCCCACAAAGATGCAAAAATGACATTTACGTATAGTGAAGGATGAAAAAAAAGTTACTAGATAAATGATGACTATTCCGATTATTATCGGCTATTGTCACCAATGTCAGTTTTATTAGATATTGCGATATTGCCCTCTCGTAACAGTCGCGAAAGAGCCACAAGATGACAAGATACAGTATCCAAATTTTGCGCTGCAGTCCAAAATAAGTATTGTTGTATGCACTGTTATTTGATCGTACTTATTAGTTTCCATTCGCAATTTTTGGCACTGCTGAGCAGTTTATCTTAATTACACTGGATGTTAAACTAATAAGCGTAGAATATATAGATAAGGTATAATAGTCAACTTTTGGTAGTAGACCAAATTTTGATAACGAACTCATGTCCAGATAGACGCCGTTTAGGAACTGCAGTGAGCCGGAATATTGTACCAACTTTAGAAATTGCTTTAGAAAAATAGGTTGTATAAAATATCATAGAATAACTATTTTAAAATCAAATAATTTAAAAAGATTTATAGATAACTTATTATTGGCCAAAATTGCTACTAAAATTACAAAACTTCGGTTAATGAAAAGGGAGTATCAAAACCGTTAAATAATAAAAAATTTCCGACAAAAGTTATTTGGTATTAAAAGGGCCGTCCTATGATACATGACAATTGATTCTCTATGCTGTTTGTAATATTGGTACCATTTTATGACACTCTCCTGCGTTGACACAATACATTTCCGTACATGAGTTCGTTCAAAAGTTAGTAGTTAACCTAACATTGTCGCCTTACAAGTGTTCAAGTATAATAGTAAAATAAAAAAATATTATTTCGTCGTCGATTATCCTAAACACAGAATTTTCAAACTAATCCACTTTTCTCTACATTTAGTCATTATTTCTCGTTAACGGGGTAAATTTGAAAATAATATTGTTGCCTTTTTATTATTTATCAATTTGTTATTAAGATATTGTATCAGATTCTCGATGGCCACGAGCTAGAAATTATTATAGGAAATTAACAACAATGTCTCCTAACGTATTAAAAAGTAATAAAAAGGCTACAATATTGGTTGAAAATTATACAAAATCTTAAATTCTAGAATAAGAGTTCAATGATTCAGAAACAAAATATATTTACAAACAATTACTAATTAAAAATATTAATCCCACATTAATAAACGATATAGAAAGACGGCAAAATGACTTGAAATTCAATGAATATCAATATATAATAAGTAAGTGTTGTCGAGCATACAGCATGGATGACTATTAACACACAAAAATGTGAACAAAAACATTTCACTACCTTAAAGCGATAGAGATTTTTCAGAGTGTATGCAAAATAACACAAGACGAAAATGCTGCAAAACAGTTAATGGCATAGTACTTAATATTACGTCACCATTTAATACTAAAAAAAATTTGCCCCCCCCCTGGAACATTTTCAAACGGCGCCAATGGACCTGAATAACAATTACAGCATTTATTTCATAATTTAAAATAATATTTAAAGGTTACTAGCGGCTGTCAAATTTATTTTTAATTTTTTTTTAAATAGAAACATTATTTGTAATTATTTGTATGTGTATTCATTTCAAGTTTGCATACAATATTAATAAAACATATCGAACAAATTACAACCGGTTCTGGTATTTTTTGTCATAGAAACTGGATCAGGTCAGAAAACATAAATTGCGAACTGACTCCAGTTATTGGGAAAACTAAATCCCAAAGAAACCTCTTTTGTACATTTTGGCACTGATTTTCTCAAAAACTGGACATAATTTAGAATATTTTAGAATATTCTAAAATTCTACGGAAGGATTCACCCTGTATACTGAAATAAACACTGCCTAAATCGATTTTGGCCCATTTGTATTACTGGCGCGCTCTAGCGTGATTTCATTTGTTTTTGACCAGAGTTATTTTTTCCGTGTACTTTGTGGGTGCACCCTGATTATTCGGTAGAAAACATTTTTCCGTTTACAAATACTTGATATTTTGCTGAAAATCGTAGCATGGAAATGTCGTTTAAAACAGAGAAATAGAAAAAAAATGTATTGAGTTAATGATCAATGTCAACGTAGTGAACTATGGATGAATCCTAACATCCGAAGTGCATCCGAATTTGACAGTTCTCGGTTTTGCTTATTGTTTGAGGTTATTGCCAGGTATTAATAAATATAATTATTGTTAGTTATTAATTGATGGTTATTGTTGATTCTTATTTAATTTGTTGTTTACCTACATCGCAATTACTGCTGTTTGAATTGAATTTTAAAAATGCCATGAAAGATTCCGTAAACATTTTGATATGATGTTGAGGACACTTTTATAAATCTATTAGAATTTTTTTTATAGGCGTGAGAATAGTTTACAACGTTCAATATTTTGCATCTGACATGACTAGACTATTATCGCAAAATGGTAGAAAACATTTCTTTTTTCAATAAATAATTCATTTTACTACATGGAAATTGCAGACTGATGTCCATGATACATGGTCTAGATGCCAATAATGTCCAAAGGCGGTCCAAATTTTATAAAAAAGTACAAACATTGATCTTTATTTTATTTGAATTCATTAAAGCCAACTACATATATAGCTCCAGTATGTCAATACAACTTCAAAATTTCAATTTAGTAGTTATTTTTAAAACTAGAATAGTTAGGTTAAATTCTATAAGTACCTACACAATCAGTCCAAATTTAAGTTTCTCTATCTGTTCAAATGAACGAGATGTATCTATTCCATGTACTCTTTAAAAAAACGGACCGATTCCATATTATGTGTGTCGTGACAACTAACTTTGTAAATTTGATCAATAAATTTGTGTCTAAACTTTTTAATCCTACATTTTACAACTTATATGACGCCCTCTGCAATTACAGCTTTTCCGAAATACTATAACAGTTTGACTATACATTTTTAATACAAAATGTAGAAGTTTTCTTTGGGAAAATATTTTACACGTTCTTCATTAAAAGTTTAGTTTTACGACATAAATTACCTAGCGTAAATGTGTGAAATCAAAAAGTAATTAGTGAGAAGTTAAGCAAAAAGGTGACTTAATAGCAAATAATGTACCTAACATTTTAAGCAACAGTTTAAATAGTTATTAATGTATGTAATACCTAATGTTCTTACCTAATTTGTCAATTGTATATTATGCTGTATATCCACGTTGCACTGAACTTGATGAAAAGAGAAAACAGAAGACGGTCTCACGGCCAACTGAGTGCTTTCACCTTCGTATACCTTCTGGAGACCAAACGTAACGGGTTTCAGTGCCAATGAAGAGACACAAAAATTGCCAGAGAAAATATGAACGTACGTTACGTGAACGTACGAGACGCTTACAGAATTCCTAATTGGCACGAAAACAAGGAGGCAACAAAAAATATCGACTTCAAGAAAAAAGTTAAGAGTCGACAAAATTGACGAATTATTGCTATACGAATGGTTATTTTTGCGCAATTGACGCAATTTTACGCTTGTTAATTTTAATTAAATAAATCCTGTTTACCTTCGATGGTCAATTGATAGTTTTGATGACAGCCTTTGTAACAGTTTAATTGCTTTGTAGTTATTAAACAGCAACATTTTATAAGTAAGAATTACACTGTGTTACAGTGAAAATATACTTTTCACGTAAATTTCACGAGACGGTAAGTTGTTGTGGTAAGTTGTTGTTTGTAAGTTGTTGAGCTGGTAGAACTGAACATAATGGCATACACGAAATTTTCCTAACACCCCCAAAATCTCGGTTTCTTTAAAAAAAACTGTTTTTGTGTACTTGCATGTGTATAAAAAGGCAGAACCGTCATTTTCCATTCGATTTCAAAAATAAAAATGCAATTGAAAGAAGGGAACACAGACCATTATAAGGATGTACTGTTCGGTCAGATCCAATAAAAACTCGAAAAGTATGGAGTTCAAATTCAGAAGTTTCTCATTATTTCCAGATTTTCTGAACTTTAACAACAGTTTGATGATCTGTTTCAATCCATAATCTTCTATTTCTATTTTTACTTTATCATACGCAGTATGTAAAGTATCGTAATCGTGCCAAAAAAAATTTTTGGGATTTTAGCGGAAATATGTCTTTTGGGTCCCCTGAACATTTTTGACCAAGGTACAAAAAAATGTCTGTGTGTGTGTGTGTGTGTGTGTGTGTGTGTGTGTGTGTGTGTGTGTGTGTGTGTGTGTGTGTGTGTGTGTGTGTGTGTGTGTGTGTGTGTGTGTGTGTGTGTGTGTGTGTGTGTGTGTGTGTGTGTGTGTGTGTGTGTGTGTGTGTGTGTGTGTACCCGTTTTTTGTGACGACGATTCCGGAGAAACTACTAAAGGTATCGGGACGAAACTTCATATTTAGAAGTTTCATAACCAAACTTAGAGCTTAAAAGCTTTCTGTTGAAAAGGGTCCAAAGGAACTGGAGGTTTAGTCTTAGCATTTTTGAAAAATTTTGCGAATAAGCCGCCATGTCTGGAATTTTGTCGAAATAATAAATTAAATATGAGGAAATTCTGAATAATTTATGACTATGATATTTTTTAGTACAATCAATAGTATAGTTGCATGAGCAAATTCTATTTCATCGAGATCGGTCGTACTGCATTTAAACTAGTAGCCAGGATATGTCAGAAATTATGTTTCTAATGACAGTAGATAATGTCAGGCTAATGTTTTGACAAGATTTTGACAACACCTACTGTCAATATAAGCTGCGTTCGGATATTGTACACCGTTACTTTTTGCACCCAATAACACGTAAGTG
Organism: Aphodius sticticus; assembly: GCA_963966075.1. Taxonomy (NCBI): domain Eukaryota; kingdom Metazoa; phylum Arthropoda; class Insecta; order Coleoptera; family Scarabaeidae; genus Aphodius; species Aphodius sticticus. Next base: position 15,527,431 of record OZ014509.1, read on the forward strand.
TCATTTGAACGGTGTACCTGGTGTCGACGGTGTACAATATCCGAACGCAGCTTAATCGACATAATATCTGTCTAGTTCTACTAGTTTTATTTTAATGCAGACATAGGCGATCTCGATCAAATAGAATCTCATGCAGCTAAATTATTAATTTTATATATAGTATGATAAAGTCATGTGCCTGGCCACATCAGATTCTTTTATTACGAGCCCATTTAAATTTGCGTTTAATACGAGTTTGTTTATTAGAAGCGGTTGAAATTTGACTGAGTTATCGAAGTTTAATCACCGTCTTGACGTTCACACTAGGCAGAAGGAATGTATCTACGGCCCGACCGTAATAAATCCGTACTCTTGATTCACATTAACTAGACATTATTTTGTTTGTTTATTACCTTGTTTTATTGTATTTTAGTCTATCTAATGTGTTATTACGTAGGTACTATTCCACTTGTACCCAAATATCGTAAAATCATTAATCGACAATCTTAACCTATTACGTCCACAAATTCGGAAAATTATGCAGGACAACGATTTTGCAACTAAACTCAATGATGTGGAAAGACGACCCTGGAATAGTTTTATTTCACTGTACGATAACTTTCTTGGAATTGATAAAAGTGCCGACTACGCAAATGTTGTACAAGAATTTTTGAGTGCCGACGGTGAAATGGGCTGCAACATGTCTATCAAAATTCACTATTTGCATTCTCATTTGAATTTCTGTCCGGACAGTCTTGGCCAACTCAATGCCGAACAAGGTGAACGATTTCATCAGGAAATGGAAGCTATTGAAAAACGTCTTCAAGGAAAAAACACCATCAACACGATCGCAGACTACTGCTGCTCACTTAAACGCGAAACAGATGATGTATTGTATAAACGACGGAGATCGAGTATAAGGGGTTGTTAGATCCTGTTTGATGAAGGAATAGTAAGTGAATAAGTACTAATGCAGCTACAATAAAAGGGAGAAGAAAATGTAATGTAAAGAATCGAGAGAACATTTTTAAGTTTTGTTGTATTTCTTCATTTTTTTCCTTTTTCCTTTTTTTATTTTTCATAATTCATGGGCCCTGTGAATGACCCATGGAGGGGAGACAAAAATCGATCTAGGAGCCCATAGCGGAGAAACAGAAATATCGGCCTACAGTGTGCGCTGTAGTTGTTGCTTAGCTGTCATAACCAGACAAGGTCTATAAAGAGAGAGGTTATCCAGCTTGCTATGTTTCCTATAGTCCACTTTATATACCCCCCTCAGATCCCTATATGCTCTATATTCGTGACGTCACTAGAGTCCCGGCACACTTCGCATCACGTCGCATACATCGCTCGTTTAGTTTGTTCAAAGATACGTTTAATTATTGCCAGCTCAGCTCGTTATAGGTTTTTTAGTGAATTAGAAAGGTTGCTTTTGTTCGTGTTTAATCGTTATTCTGCGTTTATATTGTTATATTCAATAGTTGATAGTTTTACGTTATTGGTTGTTTTATTAGTGTAGTATTTTATGTAATTAAGTTAGTAAAGGTAAGATATTAATTTATATTGGAATTTACATTATTCTAAATCATGTATCAATTTTAGATGCCTATGGTTTGCTCCGTACCGGGTTGCGGTATGAGGTATAACATTTCAACATTGGATTAACAATATCATATTTTACTTTTCCACATGATCAAAGTTTAAAGCAGAACTCATCCACAATTGGGACATTACTCATACGAAGACCAGCAAGAGCACCCATACTCCCTTCCATCCTGGATACGTCATTTATCTTTTGACGGCCTAAGAAATCCGTCGGACGAATTTAAACGCTTGTTTAATAAAATGAATTAGCAAGTTCGAAAGACTTACGGGGGATGGGATTAATAATTCGAAAAGAATTAGCAGTAAATTAAGAAGAGAACTTTTAAAACAAGATCCAATTATTGATACCATAGTTTTGAAAGCTTTTGTCGAGCAAAGAATATATGTACGGATAAATTTTTTTAAATTTTATTTTTCAACAGCAAAAAAATCTAAATATTTAACGAAGAGTAGCTGATATTAAAAATAAAATTACAACAAAGATGAGAAAATTTGTACAATAAAGCTTCTTACTGATTTTTTATTTTTTCTTTGTACGTATGTTCTAACCAAATATTGTAATCAGGACAAGCCAATGAGTGATTTAATAAGCAAGTTGTACCAATACTACCAATACTGATTTAGTTATAGTTTTTCTATTTATTTATCTGTAGTCGGTAAACCAAACATTCGACTTCAATTCCTGATAATTTTAGTGTTTCAACCCCCAACTTGCATGGTTGCAAAAATATGTGGTTGCCGTTATACCACCTTCGACTCCGGCTCTTGACTTTGTTTGTAGGTTGACTCCACTCACTGAATTTCTGCTAAATTTTGATTCCAACTGCAGAGACCTGGTTTAGCACAACACATTTCTTTAATCGGACATACATTACATACTAATGTACTTATTCAGCATTATTAACAAATTATTGAAATAGCATGTTGTGATAATCACATTCATCATTTTTTTTCCATCCTAATCATTTAAAAATGATCACAATAAAGATGCATTTATTTTCTCAATATAATTATGCACCTACTTAACCTAAATCATACAACGAAATAAGCATTCAAATTGGTGGCAGCGCACGACTCTAGTGACGTCACGATCTCCCTTTACCCCTCAAACTGAGAAATCTCGTTTCTGGATAACCTTACTACTTTATAGACCTTGATAACACTCATAACTCATAAGATCGTTCGTCGATAACATCGTAATGGGGGGACACTATAAGTGTTGTGTTGAAAACTGTACAAATAATAGGAGAAACAACAACAAATACAAATTTTATAGATTTCCAAGAAAGAAAAATACAATCGAACAGAGGAACAGATGGATTGCAGCCGTAAATAAAAAAAAACGTACTTTTATTCAATCTAACGAATATAAACGCTTAAAGTTCACTATTAACAGTTATTATCCAAAAACAATATAATACACAAGTATGATTGGACCACCAAAACACTACCGATAGCTGTAACATATAGTTGCGAACTGCTCCATTTACGCCTTGTGGACATAGTACTCGCCTACACAGGGAGAGGCGCTTGCATCACGCACCCGGCCAATAGTAACTCAGTACGGTTCCAATAAACGAGTGAGAATTTTACTGTTGGTGCAATTTATTTTGAACCCCAAATATACCTGGAATTGTAATGAATGTAAACTCTATTGTACTTAGTAACATATTGTGATAGTCTGGCAGGTAACAACAACAAGGAAAAGAAAAAAAAAGTGTCATTTTAGAATAACATTATAAATATAAGTGCTAGTAATGTGTGATTAATGTGTATAAATACTATGGATTTATTACAGTCGGCTTGTATATTTCTTCTGCGTAGTGTGATGTCTAGCCGGTCAATAAAATTTGATAATTCAACCGATTCTAATAAACAAACGCGAATTAGACGCAAATTTAAATGGGCTTTCAATAAAAAAATACCAAAAAAATATTACGGATTCAAACAGGTCATCAAATTGTTGTTAATGTTGAAAAATCGGCAAATAATTGGAAACTTCTGAACCTGAACGTCCATAACTTTTCGATTTGTTATTGGATCTGACCGAAGAGTACATCTTTATAATGGTCTATGCTTCCTCTTTCATTTATTTTGGAAATCGAATAGAAAATGGCGGAGTTGTGAATTTTTATACACGTGCAAGTACCCAAAAACGGTTTTTATGAAAAAAATCGAGATTTTGGGGGTGTTTTTAGAAAATTCCACCTATGCTATCTTCAGTTTTACCAGGTCAACAACTTCCGGTATGTCTCGTGAAAAGTATATTTCGTTTTTGTTTTTTTTTGTAACACAGTGTTATTTTCACATATCGGCATGTGCCGAATGCGTTTATCTACCAGATAAGTCCACACCTGGGGGATAAATATCGGACCTAGGCCCCACAACAAAACTATGTCCATGGGAGAAATGAGGAAACAGGATAAATAAATAATTAAATTTTATTGGTAGGTACCACTTTTGCACCTTATAAACTTTGAATAAAATATGTAAGTAATACAAGTAACAATGTAACAATGTTAGGAACATAACAATATACAAATAGCTAATTAACAATTATGAAATAATATAGGTATAAATGTATAATGATATTTACACAATATTATATTTTAGCCCAGTAACATAAGGATTTCACAATTCAAACCGAGTTGGTCTTTTGTGTATAGACATTTCCTTGGGCATTACAAATATCTTGCAAATAGTCTTCATCGATATCGTGTCTGTTATTCACGGTCAAATTTACTTTTTGGCAATACATATCTTGGTTCCTATTGGTCAGTCGACGATGAAGGTTATCATAAAATTTTTTCGTATGATGAAATGTTTTAATACTCTGCAAGAAACGGATATAAAAAAGGAACTTCATATTTTATGATAAAAGGAAACCAATAAACATGTATTAAAACATAAATAGATATGTAGTCGAAACATGTCTACCGTTACGTTTTCAGCGATTTTTTTCTAGAAACAACTAACGTACATTTGAATACATAATTCCACTAGATTAAGTGAAAACTTGACAAAAAAATCCGTTGTTTGTATCAGGGCTGTGGAGTCGGAGTCCGAGTCGGAGTTCAGACACATTTCAGAGGAGAGGGAGTCGGAGTCAGAGTCGGAAAAAATTTACCGACTCCGACTCCGGGTCCATGTTTAAAGAATGTAGAAAAAGACATGCGAGATGGCCGTTGCCTCAATAGATAGTAAACGATTAACTAAACATTATTAGGTCTTTTACAAAGCAGCTAGGCCTAGGTCTTTTACAAAGTACCTATATGTAAATAAAATTTAACTACAAAACACACAGGTCGGTGGTGAGTGATGAGTAGCAAAATGATTATTGTGAGTTGCTTGCCGCGTCGCATATATAGTTTATTTCCAATTTCCAACAACCAACTTCAATGTGCTAATTATGATAGCTCGATCATCTACAAATAAAAAAATCGGACTTCGATGTATTCTTAGACGAACTAGAACTTTCCAAAGTGAAGCGACAATAGGAGCGAAGAGGAGCGAATTTGCTCGTATTCGTTCGGCCACAGAGCAACTGAACAATTCATTAAATATTGCAAAAAATCTTTTAATGATATTCCTTTGCAATTTTAAAACGAAAAAAATATTTCCTACAATATTTGTACCAGAAGAAACAACGTGATGGTATCACGTCGTATTATTAACTCTCAAGTTTTCATTATTTTTATTTGCCCCAATATCTAAATGCTTGTAAAAAATAATCAATGCTTTACTAGTAGAACTTTGCAATTTTAGCTTTAATGTTTGATAACTTTAAACCTTTAAGCGAAATTGATTCTCTCTTTTCGGCACATTAACAAATTTATCAAAAGTATCACATCCCTTTGTATTTAGCAAAATATGTAGAGATTTTAAATTATTACTGAGATTGTGAAATAGGTCCATTTATTTAAGGTTGGCTTCGGATTGAGTAGGCAACCAAATATAGATCATAATATTGTAATCAGATTTACACCCAAATGATTAGGTATTTCCATTCAAATTATATCTTAAAGTGAACTTGGAACATTTGCCGATAATATAAAAAATCAATGTAGGTGACGGATCTTAAGATTGTTGGTGACTATGTCGTAGTCTTCTTGCGATTAACTAAAAACCACCGATATTCGCAGAATTCGTCACAAACTAGTTCAGAATTATGTGCTATCTAATGAGAAAACAGTTGCAAAAACAGTTGCAAAACAGCAGCGTCTTGTTTAAATATGGTCATAATATTTTGGTCCGATCAACAGGCCTTTTTGATTTTATTTACAATTAGATTGTGTCAGTTTAATTTTTTTCGCCAACAAATAAAATTTTACCGGAGTCGGAGTCGGACTACGAAAATTATCTGGAGTCGGTGTAGAAAGTTTTTTTTTGCCGACGCCACAGCCCTGGTTTGTATAACGTGCTGTTGACGTTCTTTTTTCGGTAATATAACATAAAGACGCTAGCTCTTACTAAAACATAACCAAACATAACCCTCAACGTCGTCCGATGAATAGAAACCAAGAGATTGCCAACGGAACAAATTTTGTTTTACCTGAGAATGTTTAAAACCGAAAATATAGAGATAAAATTGTCAAAAAAGAAATGCTAGAATAGAGTAAATAAAAAGTGTTTATAACTTAATAAATAATACAAACAACATTCAATATCATTAATTATGGATAATACCAAATGTAGACATTTGAAACATCAGTTTGGACGTACCGCCACGTAATCGCGTTTTCAATATACGAGTAGTTAAATACATACCGATTTTTTTCTTGTCAACATTCTGGACGACAAACCTTTTCTTCAACCAAATCGGCTTAAATTACAATAACTAAAGTTAATTAATAAAATAACCACAATTAACTAAATTGTGCTGTTTTGGTGGAGTGTTTAATAACATAAGTGAGGTAAAGAAAACAACATAATGTAGATACAAACAAAATTTAAAAAAATGCGATGTTTAACAACAAAATTATGACATGGTTTGAGTGAGCCCTGAAAAAATCACTAGGTATATCTATTTTAAAACTGTCAAAGTCAAAATCGACTGACATTTGACTTTACAGTTCCCAACAGATGTACCAACCTACAAAGCCTTTTTTAAGGCTTCCTTCGATCACCATTTTATATGATCACCCGTTATAACAGTAGTATTCCTACAAGGTCTATAAAGTAGTAAGGTTATCCAGAAACGAGATTTCTCAGTTTGAGGGGTAAAGGGAGATCGTGACGTCACTAGAGTCGTGCGCTGCCACCAATTTGAATGCTTATTTCGTTGTATGATTTAGGTTAAGTAGGTGCATAATTATATTGAAAAAATAAATGCATCTTTATTGTGATCATTTTTAAATGATTAGGATGGAAAAAAAATGATGAATGTGATTATCACAACATGCTATTTCAATAATTTGTTAATAATGCTGAATAAGTACATTAGTATGTAATGTATGTCCGATTAAAGAAATGTGTTGTGCTAAACCAGGTCTCTGCAGTTGGAATCAAAATTTAGCAGAAATTCAGTGAGTGGAGTCAACCTACAAACAGTCAAGACCCGGAGTCGAAGGTGGTATAACGGCAACCACACATTTTTGCAACCATGCAAATTGGGGGTTGCAACACTAAAATTATCAGGAATTGAAGTCGAATGTTTGGTTTACCGACTCTACAGATAAATAAATAGAAAAACTATAACTAAATCAGTATTGGTAGTATTGGTACAACTTGCTTATTAAACCACTCATTGGCTTGTCCTGATTACAATATTTGGTTAGAACATACGTACAAAGAAAAAATAAAAAATCAGTAAGAAGCTTTATTGTACAAATTTTCTCATCTTTGTTGTAATTTTATTTTTAATATCAGCTACTCTTCGTTAAATATTTAGATTTTTTTGCTGTTGAAAAGTAAAATTTAAAAAAATTTATCCGTACATATATTCTTTGCTCGACAAAAGCTTTCAAAACTATGGTATCAATAATTGGATCTTGTTTTAAAAGTTCTCTTCTTAATTTACTGCTAATTCTTTTCGAATTATTAATCCCATCCCCCGTAAGTCTTTCGAACTTGCTAATTCATTTTATTAAACAAGCGTTTAAATTCTTCCGACGGATTTCTTAGGCCGTCAAAAGATAAATGACGTATCCAGGATGGAAGGGAGTATGGGTGCTCTTGCTGGTCTTCGTATGAGTAATGTCCCAATTGTGGATGAGTTATGCTTTAAACTTTGATCACGTGGAAAAGTAAAATATGATATTGTTAATCCAATGTTGAAATGTTATACCTCATACCGCAACCCGGTACGGAGCAAACCATAGGCATCTAAAATTGATAAATGATTTAGAATAATGTAATTACCAATATAAATTAATATCTTACCTTTACTAACTTAATTAGTACTTAAAACATTACACTAAATAACAACTAAAAACGTAAACCTATCAACTATTGAATATAACAAGAATATTGAACTATTGGATATAAATACAGAATAACGATTAAACAAGAACAAAAACAACGTTTCTAATTAACTAATAAAACAATAACGACGTGAGCTGACAATAATTAAACGTATCTTTGAACAAACTTAACGGGCGATGCAAGCGACGTGATGCGAACTGCTAAGTGGCCTGGACTCTAGTGACGTCACGAATATAGAGCATATAGGGATCTGAGGGGGGTATATAAAGTGGACTATAGGAAACATAGCAAGCTGGATAACCTCTCTATACAATACAATATACATACGTAAGATGTTATATTTTAATTTGTAATCACGTCATCGCAACATAAGGTCGTCAGAAAAACGCTCTTTCTAGTTGCTCTCAATTCCAACCATTGTTCTTGATTTGGAACATACATTTCAGCAGGCATCAGTTCAGTATTTTCAGATTTTGGAGATTGCTCAGGATCTACAATAATAATAATATACATATAAATTGTACAAAATATGATACTTTAATAAAGAATAATACCTGGCTTCTTGGTTTTGTCGTTCATCTTAATATGTTCACCAGGAGACCTCAACAACAACCTTCCAACACCTTCACATCTTCTTAACACTTCGTTCCTCAGCATTTTCTTCCTCATATTCTGCGATATTGTCGGGCAATTCACTATCCAATTGCTAACAAATGCAAAATCGGTCAGAAGTTGTAAGGCACCTCTTTGGCTAAATTTTATCTTATGGATATAGATATGGTCCAACCAGCATTCACACATTATCCTTAGAATCATATTGCTGATCTGATGATCATCTGTAGTTTCCAATACAGGCGTCAAAATCTGATCTAAAACAATACATTACTAGATCGTACATACAGAATAACAAGATTCTAGTTCTTTAGAGAAAAATAAAAATGATAGCAAAACGACTATTGTTGGTAGTGGCTTTTCAAACAAAGTGTTCTGTAATCTCTAAGAAACAAAGCCGCCAACAAATTTGGAAAGATCCGGACAGATACAACATATTTCGAAAAATGAAATGTTATTTTCAAAGGAAGGTTAAGTACAGCACTTAACTAGATATTTATTACTTATTACCTAAATATTTTTCAACGTACGCACTGGGTGTGTTAGGATAATCAGGACCAGTAACTTTCCATACGGTCCTTTTGGGAAATATCATCTTCAAGTTGGCCAAACTGATCGTCCTGCATATTTTGGCCAAACAATCGACGCATTGCTTTGGTGCCTCCTACAAGATCCACAACAAACATGAAAAGGCTACATATCTTTTAGACATATTTTTACGAGTGTAAATTGATTGTCCGGAAATATCGTGTGACCCACGCCATAGGTACTCCCGTTTATTCTTTTTGTTTATAAAGCTGGACGAATGAAATTTGGGAAAGTGTTAATAGACAAAATATGCCATTCTTTGGAATACTCTTGAGGTTAATATGAGTTCCGGTTTTGCAGGAAATGACGTCATCATTGAAATTTTAAATGGCACCATATATTCTTTGTGTGATATATTCTATCAGGATGACATTCTGAACACAAAAACATATCGATCGTCAATTTTTATCACTCGTGGCTATGAATTGGTGAAAAATAGTCGAAAATTGTCAAATTAACACTAACTAAATCGATTTTGGCCGACATTGCATTACTGGCGCCCTCTAGCGTGGTTTAATTGGTTTTTGGCCAGTGAGTCATTTTTTTCATGTTTTTCCCCATGGCAGCACCCTGATTATTCGATAGAAAACATCTTTCCGACTACAAAGATACCAAATACTTGATATTTTGTTGAAATTAGTAGCGTACAAATGATGTTAGAAGCAAGGAAATCCAAAAAAATATTGACCTAATGATCAAAATCAGCGTACAAGTTAAAGTCACTCAATGGACTACTCGAAGGAAGTACCCTTAAACGTCATTTTCACGCTACGATCATCAGCAAAATATCAAGAATTTGGTATCATTGTGTCGGAAAAATGTTTTTCCTCGAATAATCAGGGTACTTCGTTCGAGTAGTCCATTGAGTGACTTTGTCTTACGCTGACTTTGATCATTAGGTCAATATATTTTTCGATTTCCTTGCTTCTAACAACATTTGTACGCTACGAATTTCAACAAAATGTCAAGTATTTGGTATCATTGTAATCGGAAAGATGTTATCTATCGAATAATCCGGGTGTGGCCATTGGGTAACCGTGAAAAAAAAGGCTCACTTGCCAAAAACCAATTAAATCACGCTAGAGGGCGCCAGTAATGCAATGTCGGCCCAAATCGATTTTGTGAGTGTTTATTTGACAATTTTCGTCTATTTTCACCAATTCCTAGCCACCTAGATTAATACACAAAAAAGTTATTTTTGCGTTGCCTTGGTGATAAAAATTGACGATCGATATGCTTTTGTGTTCAGAATGTCATCCTGATTGAAAATATCACACAAAGAATGTAGGGTACCATTTAAAATTTCAATGATGACGTCATTTCCGGAAAACCCAGAAGTCATATTAACCTCAAGAGTATCCCAAAGAATGGCATTTTATGTCTATTAACAATTTCCCAAATTTCATTCGCCCAGCTTTATAGACAAAAAAATAACGGGAGTACCTATGGCGTGGGTCACACGGTATGTTGAAAAAGTATCAAAAGTGTATGTATGTATACTAAAATCGCAATAAATTTGCATTGTTTGAAGACTTCTACATAATTTTTGCTATTCTGTTTATTTACTTGAGTTGAAATATTTTCACAAGTTTCTTTGACAAACGTCCAGTGTATTTGATGAAACTTGTACACACTTTATGAACTTTCCATCAGTTTTACAGTGTCAACACTTAAAAAGGTTTCAGTTGCGACTAACATAACCTCACTTGTTTGACACCTTTCTATTCGGTTTGCCGTTTGCAAATAAAACGTCAAACTACTTTGGCTTATCTGCACAATAGTGTAATAAGTTGAAATTTGGCGGCAAACGGAAATGGCCATATTCTCAAACAGTGGTTTGGGGGGCGCTGCGGTCGATTTGAGAGGGTTCGACCAAAGGTTTAAGCGAACGACGCTTCCTTCTTATTCTAGCCATCATGGGGTAAAGACGTGTTTTCTTCAGAGCAGGGGCTCTATAAGATAACTGTGGTGGCTCGTGTTTCTTGTGCTGAACCGAAATAATAAGGTATTTATTCGTTGTCTGTACTTGCTGATTTGTCCATCTCTGCCAAAAGGATATTATCATTGTTTAGGATTAACATATTCAAATTTTCATGTAAGCAGTTCTGCATTGTTGTATATATTTTTGTTAATAGATTTTATTTTGGTTTTCTTCGGAATATCCATTTTAGAATAATATAAACCTGTCCCTTTTATAGTAAAGTATTTAGCCTTGCATATAGTGATTAATAATTAGTGAGTTCAAACGTCTCTGACAAAGTCTCAGAGAAAGAACTCACGATTTGAAGCCTCCGTAAGAGAGAGATAATTAATTCACGCTACCGTAAGACTAATTAAGATTGCGTTGTTTAAGTCAGCTAGGGTTGAACGCCGTTATATTGAAAATGGCGGTGGTCAACAGGTGGTTTTAAGGTTAGGTAGTTGAGCAAAGCCCTAACTGGGGCCCCCTTCAGTTTAGAGTTGATTAAAGTATAGTAAATATTGAGAGGGGTGTCCGCCCCATCACAATAGTACGACATTGTTTTTTACATCTTTTGGCCACATTAAAAATATGTAGGTACTGAATTAAATATACAACCAATACAACACCAAATTGTTTACCAAAACTTTATCATTGTCTGACTGTTGTGTTTATTGTAAGTACGTGATCAGAAGAATACTATAGGTACTTTATAATAGTAGGTATCGGTGAACAAAACAAATAATGGCAATTTCTTTGCCAAACTATTAGATAAGTAGTACATTCAGCCTTTTTCCGAATTTCGATGAATTCCAAAATAGTAATTGTTTGACATTTATCGTTTGTTCCTTTTCACTTGTTACCAACTATAGGTAAATGAAGTCTAAGATACCAACATAAATCCCCGGACTTACAAACTTACTTTTAATTTTTGAATATTTCCTTTAACTTCAGACACCAACTTCTCTCTCATGTTAGCGCAAACTTGAACGTGCACCCCCAGTTTTCCCTTTTCAATTTCCAACGTATGGTCGGCCACTCTCAAGTCGTTCAGTTGTGACAAACCGTTCACTATATCGCAGTGGGTAATGAGAAAGAATGACTCTACGTTCCAGTTGTTGGCTAACTTCTTCGTTTCCGATATTGCCCACAACCTAGTTGTATGTACTGAGTGATCTAAAATATGAGGAGTAATATTTTTACTGTTCAGTACAGGAGTATTTTTTATCACAAAAAGTGGTCAAGGAAAATTGTACTATCTTCTATGTCCAAATATGGTAAAGAACAGACCTAGCCTATGGAGTACCGGTATCTGTTCGACTAAGGGTAACTCTTCTAGTGGAGCTCCAATGATCCATTCGCTGGTTACTTCGCATTGGTTGCAGAGCATTACCAAGTCGTGTAACATCTCGCAAAAAAATCGACCGGTATCTTGATTATTGGCAGTTTTGGACGCTACTAAAGCTAATCTAAAATGTTGGTCCCAAGAGGTCGAGGTTACATGGACGCCAAGGGCGTCCGACAGACAACTTATCGCTGATAAAATAAATGGTGGAACATCAGCTGAAAGAAAAAGCATGGGTATTAGGACATTCGTACAGTTTTTGTGTAATTTACAAAAATAGTTATGAACTTTGAAAAGATGCTATATGTTCTACTGTCCAAGAACCATAAATGAACCTTTTTGAAGATCTATAAACTGCAAAATCATTAGATCGAAACATGCGTAAAAACATGACCTTAGTCGAGAGAATATATGCTTAGATTTATTCGATTTATTATTGGGCAATTGGGATTTATTTTGACGTAAGTCATCAAAACTGCCACTCACCGCAGTAGCGGCACGGCGGTAATAATGTCTAGAAAAAGGGCCAGCTTGGCATGTGAAAACATGACCTTAGTCGAGAGATTATATGCTTAGATTTATTCGATTTATTATTGGGCAATTGGGATTTATTTTGACATAAGTCATCAAAACTGCCACTCACCGCAGTAGCGGCACGGCGGTAATAATGTCTAGAAAAAGGGCCAGCTTGGCATGTCAAAATCTTTTTTTTTTGTCACGACGCACATAGGGGTATTTCGAGTAAAAAGCTGGCCAAAACTATATTCCGTTCGAATTGACCTAATCTGAGTTGGTAAATATTGTTAAACGTTCTATTGTATATATAAATTACATGTTAAATGTTGATAATACTTCTTTGTTTTTCATTTTTGATGCTCATTGTGTATTATATAATTTTTAGTAATTTGTCTTATTTCATTATACCATTATTATTATTAGTTTTTTTTATTGATTATTATAAATTATTATCAATATATTAACCCATATTGGCACCGTGCGCAGTACGGAGTGGGGGATTGAGGAACGCTTTATGCGCCCATGGCGGAATATGTATCCGCCAGAAGTTTTCTCGGTCACCGCTGCACGCAAAAGCGCTGTAGTCGACTTTATTTATTATTTCTGTCAGCTGATAGCGTTGTGCACAGACTCCAGTACAACGAAAGAAAACGCCGCTTTATTCACTACAAACCACTACAAATAAATTACTTGCTTCTACCAATTAACCTCATTTACGTACGGCAACAGCTTTCTTGTTTATGTTTACTTAGTAGACGCGCTACAGGTAACTACCACGTGGGTGATTACTAGGAAGGAAACTGCATAGAACAGCGCCACCTCGTGGCGATCTTAGTCCCGTCCGGCGGCAATAGAGATGGGCATATCGTACGCGCACGGCGCCAATAGCATATTGGAAAGGGATACTACATAAAAATACACATTTTAACATATATTATAACAAAAGGGAACTATGAAAAATAAACGTAAAACTTTTGTGGCTCTTAGTCAAGAACATTATTCAAGTTCAAGTGTTAGCTTTTAAAATTTATTTGAATGATTTTCTTTTCAAAAAAAGGTTTATTATTAAGTATCAAATAAATGTGGTATACATTATATCATTATTATTTATTGTTATTTTTTATTGATTATTATTAATTATTATCATTATATTAACCCATATAGCATATCGAAAAGGAATACTACATAAAAATACAAATTTAAACATAAATTGGGAACTCAGAAAAACAAACGTAAAATTTTTGTAGCTCTAAAGTCTAGAATATTATTCAAGTTCATGTGTTAATTTTTAAAATTTATTTGATGATTTTCTTTTAATAAAATGTTTATCATAAAGCAACAAATAACATGTGATTGTACACATTATATCATTATTATTTTTAGTTTTTTTTATTGATTATTATAAAATATTATCAATATATTAACCTATATAGCATATCGGAAAGGGGTACTACATAAAATGCAAATTTAAACATATATTGGAACATAAGGAAACTATGAAAAATAAAAGTAAGCAATAATTGCTACAAAATAAATGATAATTAATTATTATCAAATGCTGATTATCTTTACCTGAAATAAAAAAAATCTAAATTCACTGTAGTCAGTGAATGAATTTAAGATTTCTTAGGCTGGGTGCGGATAAGCATTCCAACTTCTTACGCGATAATGGCTCATCCACGCCTACAGTAAGAAACAACTTTAATTAACTACTTAATTATTTAATTAAATAATTAATGTAAGTTAATTAAAACTATGCAAAAACTCTTTGTTTTTGGTTCTATAAAGAAAATGCGCAAAACGTAATAGTATATTTAACAAATTACTAAATTAAACATATCAAAACTTCTTTTTATTTATGTTCATGTTTTAAACAATATCTCAATAGCACATATCAATCCCACACCAGAAAAAGAAATATAGAGGTTGAACGGAAAACAATTAGGTTTGTTTTTATAATCTCGAAATCCACATGCAAAGTTTCAATACGATATCAAAAGGACAAATTTTCCAAATTTAAAGGAATTTTTATTCATGAATTTTCACCGGAAATATGTCCACATGCTAAATTGCAACTCTATTGGACATTCGGAATATGTATGTACAATCTCGATTACATGATTTGAACGTAACAAACAAACAAGTAAAGTTGAGATAAACGAACGTATTAGTAAAGAAAACATACTCTTGCATGGAAAAATTGAACTCAGATTGATGCTACGGCCAAAATATCGACGTTACGAAAACAAAGTTTTCACAGCACGACGGGGAAACTATTCAACTTCAAGAAAAAAATATGAAATCTATCAGTAAAAATTTCTGATTTCGACTTTTGGCCAGCTTTTGATATCGAATACCCCTATGTGCGACGACGGATTCTTAGAGCCAGGCAGCTCTAGGTCACATATGGGTCACATTATGTTTTCGTTTTTAATAACCAATGTTATGTGTTAAGTGTCGAGTGTCATATCTGGTCCTTTATTTATTTAACCTCAAGCTATAAAAACGACGTTAACATTTCAAAATCTTTTTAAGTGAAATAAATCTGCAAATGTTGTTTTTTTAATAACTATTTGTATGTAGCTGATAATATAGTATTGACATAATTCGAGAAGGATATATTTTGTCTGTTTAGAATTGATTTAATTTTTACTGGTACCCATCACATAATTATAAGGACGCGCCTATGGATTTGACGTCACGGCGAAATTATGCCCGACTCCAAACCGTTCAAACTTCTGTATTTTTAAGAATATTCGGGCCAAACGCTCGTTTTAGCTTGTTTTTGTTGCACACTATTTTAATAAGACGATAATCTTATTGTTTCTAATTAATATTCAGACGTTCACATTTCTGGTAGGATTATATAACTTTTTCATCCACTACTTTATTTGCTTTATTTTATTTACCAAATCAAAAGCTATAGCAATTTATTTATGAGGTCGACTGATCTGTCAAAATGCTGTCAAAATATCCGATAAATAAATGATACATTCTACATTGTGTCTGTAGAATTTTTTTGATGTTTTTTACAGAAATTAATTAAAATAGAAAAAATAATTACAAAAACGCTATAATTTTCCTGGGTATGTGAAGTGTGAAGCCTGTCCACAGTCTAGTTGAAGTAATAAGTCGAATATTGGTTTAAATGTGGATACAGTTATGGATATCTATACTAGTTTTCTTCAAGTTTATCAATTCCTCAGATTCTTTGGTTTTATTTTTCTTTTATTATCGCTTTTTTACTATCAGCGCAGTAACATATCGTCAAAAAGTGCATTATTAATGTTTATGTAAAACAATAAAATATTGAGTCATAAATATTCGAGCGTATGGAATAGTATTATTCAATGAGCAGAGTGTTTGCATATTATTTGATAAAGAAGATATCTTCGACATTGGCGCAAAAATGAGAACAACAGTCGTCATTGCAGTTATTTGTCTCATGTATTTCACTGAATCTATATATGCAGGTATATGTTTGATAGTAAACGCCACAGTTATTATAACTATTAAGTTATAATTATAAATATTAAATACATTAGTGATTTTCTTAAATATCTTTTGTTTTCAGCTAGTACGATAGAATCTCACAGCGAACATCAGTACGTCAAACGATTATGTAAGTATTTTTCTGTGTTAAAAGTTAAAACAGTATTTCAGTAAGAATATTATTTAAAAATTAGTTCTCCTTGAGCTGCTTTTTGAACCGAATAATTCCACACTCATGAGAATTGTTCACATTTGTTCCTGACAATCTCAAATTCAAATACCAAAATACCACTTACGCAATTAAAATATCTATCAAAATCAATAAGAAAGGCATGGGGTTGCCACTTAAGCAAATGACGCCATAACTCAAAATGTATATTTTAATACATATTCGTCAAATATTTGATCAAATGCGTACACTAAATGCCCGTTTTATTGTATATATTGCGCATTAATTTGTTCTGATTTCTTATTGTAGATATTATATTTTTACGTTATTATTGTAACTACTCTTTTCATGACAAAATTTGCTTTATCCTTATTATATAGTACCATTACTACAAGCATGGAACAAAGGTCTACAAGACCTTTTTGGAGGAATTACTAATGCAGTGAATGGAAGTGTTGGTATGGCCAAAGAAGTTCTAGAAAAACTCTTCGGAATACGTACTTAGAGTTTACATAAACAAAAAGATAAACAAACAAAGTAGAAACATGATATTTAGTGTTCTGACGATATTTTGCAGAATTTTGTCTTTATCATTATAAATAAAAAAAATTCTTTGATTATTGATGGCTTTTTATTAATTTGGTTATACAAATCTCATACATGCATAGTAAACAATCACAAGAAGATTCAAAAGAGGAAGAACACTATGCAGAAAAAAAAAACGAAAAAAAATACTTACCTGTTGGTGCAAATTGGTTAATCCACTCTCTCAAATGCTGACTACTATGAGGTGGCCGACTTGATAGCGGCACCGACCCCCACCACAGGACAATATGCTCCAAGAAATTGCCAACTTCCCCCCACAAAATCTGCTGGTAATAATCCAAAACTTTTGCTTTCGCCCTCGTACTGACCTTAGTTTCTATAAATAGAATCCAAGTCAGACAAGAAATTCATATGAAGGCATCTCAACAGAACCTCCAGTCCTCAATTTCTTGATGCCATCACTCCCCAGCATGGCCGGTGCAATCTTCATCGCTATCGACAATAAATCCAACACGTTCTGCTCTTCGTACTGAACCAGTTCCTCCATGTTGATAAAACATCCTTTGTCGATGTCCACATCGGTCTTTTCGAATGTTGGGGTTTGTTGGACGCTATTTGGTGGAGACATGTGCCTTGTTAAAGCTCTATGCAACAGAAAGAAATGTTGATAAATCAGGAATATGGTGTAATGAAGAACTATTCCCAGAAACGACGACTTCTTCATTTAATATTTGTGTTATCTTCTAAAGAGTTTATGAGAAAAAAATGAGTCGAACCTGTAAATTTCAATACTGGAATTGTCGGATCCGTTATCCTCTTCGTGTCCATCGAATATTTTGTAGGTTTCCAGTAAGCAGTCGATTAATTTGTGACAGCATAGCTCAGCTCTGTTCTGTGCGATCATTTGCAAGATCTTGGTAATTGACAATTTGCGCATTGGGAACATTAGATACGGGCAAGTGTTGCTATAAACCGTCGTTGCTTTATTCAAACCATACTTTGTGTCTAGTTGTAAATATTGATTAAATGTATTGCATAACCTATAAATTAGAAAACAGAAGAGGTTAATTGCAGTTGCTACCGGAACGAAATAAACAAACGCACGGTTGTTAAGATAGACAGTGTATGTAGAACGCACGTCAAAAAGATGGTGCAGCTATATTCACATTATGTAGTTCAGGCCTTTTAATATGAATATCTACTGAGTATTCAGTTAGCTCTGAAGAAGCGAGCAACATAGTTCGCGAAACGTCAGCATTTACGAATTTTGACACAGGGCATAATCCGGAAGCCATTTATTTTCTAAATGATTCTGGTCTGGCCGTGAAAGCCTACGTACTTATAGAAGAATATTATGTACTTTCATATATACCCAGTCATACCCAGCAATTATATGACATTTTAAAAAGTGGTGCCACTTAATACACCAAGACTGTGCATTATTAAAATTGTGCCTCATATGTGTATTTTTGACCAATAGGGTATTCCGGTCATGTCAAAATTTAAGCAGATATTCGGTTTAACCTATTGTACAATTTATGAGGATTCATAAAGTTAAGCTATGAGCTTTTTGATTTAGTTTTTCTATGAGATAATTGCAATTAAAAGTGCATTTCGTTTGAATTCACCGACCACCCTCGGAAATACACGATGATTGCCGATCCCTAGTAGCGGTGGCAACAGCGGACAGCTCTCTAACAGCTGATCGGCCAAGTTGACGGTTGGCGACCCTGTTGTTTGACAACGAATAAAGGTAACTTTTTTTAGAGATGATTTGATCATTGAAACTTGAAGTCAAACATCTCTCATCTCGCTAGTCGGCAATGTAAAGAAAATCTTATCAGGAGTTACTGTTCTACTGCTGTTACAGCCCGGCACAGAACAATGTCGGCGTTGGTGTTTATACATTTTGAACAAGTGTTTGATATAACCTCAATAACCAAAGCAGGTGTCAACAAACGAGCGATTCTAAACGTTGACACAACAGAAGACAAAAATTTACTACGTGCACCCTAGATATAGCAACGTTGTCAAGTCGCTCACTTTGAGCGGTCTTTGTGACGTCACAAAGACCAATCCTAATTCAAACTTCAAACAACGATTTCTCTTAATTTAAAACAATGCTTGATATTTTACTTGTGAAGTAGCAAACAGTAGCACCCATACTTTGTAAAAAATGACAATTTCAAAAACACCGGAATACCCTATTAATATAAAAAATAGTTTAATTATTTACCTTTACTCACCTGAGTGTTAACGACAAAATTTGTTCACCATAATAAATAAAGAGATAGATGAAATCGGTGACGCATTGCAGCATCAAAAAGCAAAGCTTCAATTTGCACTTCCAAAGCGTGTATTTCCAAAATTGAACCAGCGAGACCGTCAAAATCGGTGCTTCCATAACCAGTTTCTGAAATATCCTCCCAAAATCGTCCTTTATTTTACCACTCTGTTCAACAATCACCTCCAAACTCTACAAGAGGAACAAAAACATTACATACCATCCAAAATAAAATAAAAACGCGGGAAAACTCACTTGTACAACCCTTTCATCGCACGTTTCAAAAAAGACGCGCGAAACATTTCGACATTTGAAATCGTACAGAAACAATCCGATTTTTTCGAGTAACTCCTCGCTGAATTTCTTCAGCTCTTTGCATTCGACGAACAGAGATCTGTGCTCGTCGATTTCAAGTGGTACCCACTTTGTTATTGTCATTATACTTCTCGACATCTAGAGAGGTTTTTTGGCGCGTTAACTTTTTGGCTCGAAAAGAAATACGGTGCTGTTGTGCCTATAGGTTTATGTGATGTTCTGCGTAACTATGTGCCTCTTATTGGATTATTGGTGCACACGTACGTGCCATAATTTGCGGACCAACAAAAATACGTTGCACACAAAACTTACCTACATCATTCAAATGCGGACAATCGATATCCCGTACCTTGGTACTTGTTATACAGCTGAAATTTGCGCCAATATCGATTCCAAAATGTGTTTCAAGGTTGGTATATTATGGAGATAGTCAACTGCCGAAACCACTTGTTCAACCCAGGGCAGAAAAGTAGCCCAAAATACAAAATATAAGCTATATTTTTTAAACTTTGTTGACGTAAAACGAAAAAGAATCTGGGTGATTTTCCTATTTAGAAAACGCTTAAATTGTATTAAGTTACTCAAGAAAATATTCAAGAAAGAGACAATAGATAATCGTACAATATTGATAACACTAAAATGATGTTTTCCATAGATTTCTGTGCACTGAGTGCCATTCTGGACTCAAAAAGTTTCTTATCACGCCACGTAGGTACTTGGGATTCTTTCATTTTGTTTGGACGCCCCCGCACTTTACTTTATGAAACGCTGTCAGTGCTTCAAGGTTACTTTCATCCACTAGTATCAAACATACTTAAGCTAGTGAAGTAAACATTGCTGAAATATGGAAAACCTGTTGAACAAACTTGAACCGACAGCAAATCAGTTTTTATTATTATTAGTATGCAAAAAAACTCAATATACTAAGGGCCGATATATTCACCTATCGTGAAACTGTTCGTCATCTAAACGACAAGATAAATGGTAAAAATGTGTCTATTCACCTGTCGTTAACGTTACCGACCGGATAAATACGCTTAACGATCGAATTTGTTTAGCGATCGAATGAACCTGCCGTAAACTATTGACGAACACTTTGATTGGTCACAGAGCATGTGCTGAATGTCAAACAAAAAGTCAAACTGACAAATTATTTACGTACGTACGTGGTACTGTATTAATTGAAGTCATTATTTAGTTAATATGGCCCAATTTGCTGAATTCGTCTTTCATACCATTTTTTTTAACTTTTGGTGGTCTTTTTTAATTGATGCGGTTAGAAATGGGTGCGAATGAATTTTGGTTACGTGTTGTCAATGTCTATCAATGTCATTTACGGCGCTACATCTAGCGGCAATTAGTCCAAGTTATGATCCAAGTGTTGATTTAGTACACCTTTTTTTTACCGACATTTGATACTATACTGCCGAAAAACATTCGTTAGCGATGTTTACGTCCTCGTTACCTGACGATAACTTACAGATCGGTGAAAAGACAGAATCATTTTTAACGCGAGCGTTAGCGTAATCTGTTCATTGGCTAACGACAACTTTGACGATAGGTGAATATATCGGCCCTAAGTGTTACACTTTAAGATTTTCGCCCGTTATATAAACCGTTATAACTGTTATAAGACACCTTCTTGTTGAAGTCGATTATGCCTAAGTCAAAATATGGAAAATTATAATTAAAATAAAAGGTAGGTACTGTTTCCAGTAAAGTCAGATCGGAGAATAGGAATAAAGCAAAAAATAACAAATATTGATGCAAATCGTAAAGAAAGCCCAAACACCACTACATTTTCTATCATTTTGGGTTAAACACTGCAAACTGTAAACCGCTCTCAGTACAAATGTTTCGATCATACGTTCAAGTTAGTAGGTATAATCGAATAGACCATGGAATAGACTATTGGACACGTGCAGACCATATGAAAGGGATAACTGAACGATCTAGGCGCCCCCAACGGATAAACGGAGAAATACCGACTAACACAACAGTGCAAGGGCAATGATCATTTTGTTGACTATTTACTGTTTTGTTGTTACTATCTGTCAAAAACATATGTTCAATCGTTTTCAATCCAACGAGTTTAAACGCTTCTTAAAGTCCACTACTAACAATTTAAAAAAATCTGATGTGGCTAGGCACATGACTTTATCATACTATTTAGCAGTGTTCCCCGACGCAAACGCTGATGTTGTGACAATACTGTTAATTGTATCAAAATAACTGTTAAATCCTGGGTACCTAACTATATAGTTTTAATGCTGACTAGTATAGTAGTTGTCATATGTCTACGTATGATAAAGTAAAAATACAAAGTTTAGGGTTTACATTTCTAGGGCATTGGGTTCAGTTGTTATAATTTCGAAAATTTTTGCCAAATTACGTTTCTCACATTTTGTCCTTCAAGTATTGAATTTTGATTCGTATTCAGGGCTAAGAAATCTATTGAAAAGGCCCATTCACATTTTGTACACAAAATCTATATATTCCCCAGAAACATATGTGTATGATGTATGTAGCCCAGAGTCAATATTTTCAGTTGTTCTACGTAAAACCATAAAATTTCATCGTAAAATTCACAAAAAATACATGCTTAATCTAAAAGAAAGAAAATTTGTTGCTAGCAAGAAAACTCGTATAATCACAAACAATGTCGTTAGGTGCCATTGAATGACACTTTGTTTTAAGCGTTTTAAACCTTGAGCTTTGGTCTTTCATGCTGTGCAGAATATCTTTTGGAATAACAATTTAAAAACTGTTTTATATTTCGCTGTAAAACCGTTTATTGTATGAGTGTGATCAGGGACGTTTTAAGGCATGGGCCAACTGGGCCCGGGCCCTGGGCCTCGGCCCTCGATCATAATGCAACCACACCCAGAAATTTCAAGTAGAAACCTTTTTACCGATAATCGACTGTCTAATTTACAACATAGAGAAACGCAGTAAAAAATATTTGAATTGTTTTGTTTTTTTAAAATATTTGTAATTTGGATAATAATAATAATAATAATAATAATGTTTATTGGCCTTCTGTACAGAAACAAGTCACAATACGTATAAATATATATATATATATACATCTACAATACATCAGTAGCTTCATATAGGTAGATTCGTTTCTTTGAGGGCTTGCCGTGTTTCCTCCATATTGTAAGGACAAGTCCGGAGTAGGATTTTTTTCAGGTGATTCTTGAATAATGGCGTTGGAAGTTGCTTGATTTCTTCCTGGCATAGATTGTAGAGGGCTATTGGCAGCGTGAGGAATTCAGTTGCTTTCAGCCTGTTGAAATCCCGCTGTACGTCGTTCCTCGACCTAGTGTTGTGTGTGTGACCGTCTCCTGTGTGGGGCATGTATTTTTGTTGTTTATGGACAGTTACTACGGCTTTCAAGGCATATACAGCAAAGACTGTCAGAATCCCGAGCTCCCTGAATAGTGGTCTACAGCTGGTCTGTGTGGTGGTTCCAGCTATGCTCCTGACAGCCCTTTTCTGCTGCATGAATGCCTTGTACACATGTGGCGAGTTTCCCCATAACTCGATTCCATATGTGATGGTTGAGTGGAATAGGGAGTGATATGTCACAATAGCGGCTTCTCTCCCCGCTGCCCGTAGTGTCTTCTTGATGGCGTACGTTGTTTTGGCCATTTTTTTACAAGCTTGCTCAATGTGTGCTTCCCAGGAAAGCCTTGGATCTAACTGCAGTCCCAGAAAGCGCACGCTGCCCTCCGACGGGATCCACCTGTCCATGTTGTACACTATACTCTCTGTTTTTTGTTCATTTAGAGTAAGTTGATTGTTTTTAAACCACCACTTTGCTATCTCCATATTCTCCTCGGCCAGAATCTTCATCGTCGGTGTAGTACTGGCTTGAGTGGTGAGGGTCGTGTCGTCGCTGTATAGTGTTGTGTGGCATGTTAAGTTCCTTGGGAGGTCGTTCATGAAGATCGTGAAGCACATACCTCCGAGCAAACTTCCCTGTGGAACGCCTCGGGAGACATCACGCAGTTCACTGCTCTCACCTTCCTCTCGTACCAGTTGCTTCCGATTGGTCAGGTATGATCTCATTAGACCCAGTGCTGTGCCCCGGAAACCGTAATGTTCCAGCTTCGTTAGGAATAGACTGAACGGCATTGTTGAGAAGGCGTTGCTCAGGTCGCATAGCTGGGAGGTACATTTTTGCTTTGCCTCATTGACCTACATGTTTTACATTGACCTACATGTTTTAGAAGATATCGCATGGCATCCTCGGTACTTCGGCCGTCTCTATAGGCAAACTGCTGCTGGCAGTAGTATCCATTGTCCTTGAAGAATTTATTAGTTCTCACCAGTATGATTTTCTCAAGTATTTTGGAGAATGCTGGAAGTACCGATATTGGCCTGTAGTTCTTGCATTCCGACGGATCTCCCTTTTTTTTGTAGATTAAAGCTACTTTGGCTATTTTGAGACTGTCTGGGAAGGTGCCCTCCTGAAGACATTCGTTGAACAGCAGAGTTAGGGGTGCCGCTATCTCTTGTGCCACGACCTTCATGATCCTGGTTGAGATCCCGAGTATGTCTTCAGTATTTTTGCCTTTTATGGATGATATGATCTTGTAGACTTCTTCTGCGGTTGTAGGTGCGAAGAATATTGAGCTTCCATTTGTGGGCACTAGCAGGTCGTTTGTGAGAGCTAAATTAAAATAGCATGCGAGAAAATATCAAAATTTTATGATAATGATGTTCATGGGGACGAACTGAATTTGGAATGTAGACATTTCAAGTCATATCTAACCATTAATGCCGGAGAACTGAAGAGAAAACAAAGAGAAGACATGGAAAAAAAGGAAAAAGAAAGAAATATAATTTTACAAAATTTGGCGATGACAATGAAGAACAGTTGTTGGATGAAGAGATTGTTATAGGTATCAACACACTCTACACATACATGTATAATGAAAGACTATTTACACTGCTCCCAAATATTGAAATAGTAATGAGATATTTTCTTGTCAATGAACGCAAGTGCAGGTGAGCGTTCATTTTCAAAACTCCAACTGCTAAAAAATGAATTAAAAATCGAATGACTCAATCTCGTTTAAATAATACGTTTTAATTACAAAAGTAATTTCGTCATTTTTAAGTTTTACAGAAAAAAGAGACATTTCTGACCATACTGTATGTACTTTTTACGAAAGTACAATGAAAGCTAATTCTCTTGGCTAATCTGTCACCACACCACCTGACTCCACCACCTCCACCATAATCTTGCGATTGTGACAGGACAGCTGTCTGTAATTTGGTTAGCTACGAAAACAAAACGGCAATATTCCACGCACAAGTAAGTGTTTTGAATTTTTTTTGTGAGTTGACTAGTGACAAGGAACTTGCGGAGCAACAGTTCACTCAAAATTCTGTCAAGTACCGTTCAGTTTTGGCGCGCTGCCCATACCTAACCTCAAATCACACACTTGATCTTTGGAACTATGCAGTACCAAAACGTTAAAGTAACAATATTATACGGTTCCCAGACTGGTAACGCACAAGACCTGGCGGAGAGTATATGGCGTCAATCAAAGAGGTACTATTTTACTGGTTCGGTATCATCTCTTGATGATTACGATGTCCAACAACTAATAAATGAAACGTGCGTTGTATTTGTTTGTTCTACGACTGGACAAGGTGAGGAGCCCGACAACATGAAGAAATTTTGGAGGTTCCTGTTACGAAAGAGTTTACCACGAGGAAGTCTAAATTCGTTAAAGTTAGTCGTTAAAGTGTATATTATGGACAAATTACGATATTACTATAGGAGATCTAATTTTCAAATTGTAAACAAAAGTTCAATTTTTCAGTATTTTCATACCCTCTTGATGATACCGAGATCCATATAGTATCATCAAAATGATTCCATCCTATATTTATCTAAAACTTTGCGAGTTTTATTATTTTATTTATTTTTTAGGTACGCAGTGCTTGGTCTGGGCGATTCTAGTTACATAAAGTTTAATTTTGTTGCTAAGCGATTACAGAAGCGGTTGTCTGAACTTGGGGGGGATATTGTAGTTCCTTTAGGTTTAGGTGACGAACAACACGATTTGGGTTACGATGCTGTCGCAAATCCATGGATAGATGATTTATTTAGCCGTTTGTCAAGTCTGTATCCGTTACCAGAGGGTGTTGCCCCCTTAGATGTAAATCGAAAAATTTTACCAAGGTTAGTAAAAATGGGTCCGTTATTCAAAAAATCAATAAAGAAACCTCAATTTTGCGTTCTCATGCTTTAAAAAGTCTTATCATTAATCGGTCTTTTTAATATAGTTGTTGATTAAATAACTACACTGCATGTCAAAATTATCATAAAAATAGTAGCCCAACCTTTTGTAAACTTTTCTTCGTTCTTTGATTCTTTTTATAACTGAGATATCAATGTTTTTGTATGTACCGATAAGAAAACATTTTGAAAGAACTGAATTTAAACACCATCTTAGCAATGTGGCCAGCCACATCACAAACTTTGTTATTGTTCATGGCGTTGAAACGTATTTTTGAATTTTTTCCACCTGAAAATTGCCTATTGCGTAGTCTTTGTATTTAAACAAAAATTGGAATTTTAAATTTAGATGACGGAGATACCCTAGTCAGTTGTTAGACATGGAAGACAAGTCAAATTTAAGATTATTATTCAATGTTGTCTTTTTGAGTTGGCTTAACTGCACATCTATTGCATTTTTTAATTCTTTTAATTTGAATTGAGGAAAGTGTAAAAATTACAATTTTAAACTTCTAATTTTGCGTTGAAAGTTGGTATGGGGGGTTAAAATTAGAGTCTGAACAAGTTTTTCTATTACCTTTTTTCGATATCTCAAAACTATCCATTTTTGTATAGGTATATATTTTTTGCATTGAAAGCTGGTATGGGGGTTAAAATTAGATTCTGAACAAGTTTTTCTATTACCTTTTTTCGATATCTCAAAACTATCCATTTTTGTATAGGTCTATATTTTTTAAAAATAATCTTATGTTATAAAGGCACACCATGTATACAAAAATATAAAGTCAAACCAAGGATTTTTTATTGAGTTATCGGGCTTTGCGTAGAGTTTTAGTGTAGACCCAACACCGATTTAATTATTATCAATAGAAGCATAAATTCACCATATTTTCTATTTTTCAGATGGAACTTGTCCACGACTACTTTACTCAAAGATACAGATTTCAAGAAATCATTCAGCCAACAATCGATATACTATTCCACTAGGGCTTCCAACGAATTCTATGTTACCGTTAAGGAAAATTTGAGAGTGACAGCTGCATCACACTTCCAGGTTTTTATTCATTTTTATTCTAAGGAAGGTCATTTTTTTCCATTTTCTACAATGTGTCTCAATGTGGATGTTGGATTGCATATTTTGTACTTTTGTTATTATTAGACATAGAAAGTTGGTTAAATAAACGAAGTTGAATTTTGACCGTTTTGATATCTTACAGACAGACAGACTTTTTGATTTATACTAAGATTATCAGTTTGAAATTTTTTTTGACAATGAAGTTGCTGTTATTGTTTTTCTTATGGCCGCCATACTGGTTATATGCATTCAACATTTTTTAAAAAATATTTATGTTTGCATTAATTCTTGGTAAACTTAGGGTACCATGAAGTAAATATGATAAACACTAGCGTCTAGATTGTCCTCTAGTAAGTAGTTCCGGACATTCATGAGCGCAGGCGGTGTTAGCCGTCAGGTTCAGTCGGGACTCTACGCCAGAAAGCTCTCGGTATACATAGAATTAGTGTATAGTAGCTTTGTTCGCTGAGCGCGTTCGGAACGTATTCAGGACGTAATTTATATTGGAACAGATGTGTTGTGTGATAATGGTAGTTAAATCATAGCGAGACATCGGATTGGTCCAATATAAAAGAGTACCTGAACTAGTTCGGGATTCGCTCAGCGAACAAAGCTAGTGTATACTATAGAAATCAACCGATGTCGACTTTCGAGCGAATTCGATAGCACAGACTGGTTTCTCCCTACATTTGATTCGACTCAAAAGGGCGTGATACCGATATAAACAAACTATAGCGTACGTTGTAAAGTCACTAATTAAATAATGTAGTATCCTGTTTTCTAACAACAAGTCTTTTGTTTCCGTTCTAATAAAATAATCGTGTCCGCACTTATGCCGTGTAAGGCAGAAAGTTGGACACTATATAGGAGAAACCTAAGATGCAAATATGAGAATGTAATTATCTCAAGAGTGCATTTGAGGTGCAAGCTATGCAAAAATGTTATTTGAAAAAATATTTAGAAATATCAGAATATATCATATACGTAATTATCATCATCTTCTTCATTGCATATACCGGATGTTTTTATTAACAATTAACATTTTTTATCAATTTCTCAGAAAATATTGAAATATGGTGCGAAGCCGACGAGCCAGCTGCACGATAATTGCAATTTTTACAAAAACGTGCTACTTGATTAACAACTTATATTTATATGTGATTTAGGGTGATTTATAATTCGATACCTCCTTTTTTCGATCGACTATAGTTTTCGAGATGTTCTAAAGTTTTGTGATAGTGGCTAAATTAATAAACAAAGAGATAAAGCAGATGATGGATAAATAAATACTAACAATGGATGATATTCCGAACATGTGATACAAATAATAATTTTCGCGTTAATAATAATATTAATCCACGTTATTTGTTTGTTCATTTACACGCGCTCATAACTCTTTCAAGTTAAATATCTCGAAAACTTCTGACCCAAACAGAAGTTATTTAGCATTTTGTCATATTAAGTATCATATGAAGTGCACACGGCGTGAAAATATGAAATTTACAGCTATTACTTACTCCTAACTATGATTCTATAGTTCTAAAATGTATTAAGTGCACCGCCATCACTCTTACTTACCTATGTACATTAATAGTGGATCGATTAAAACATTTACTAATTGTTATAGGTATAATCCATTTATTCAAAACAAAATAACTATACATTTAATGTTTCTGTAATTCATCCTTCTGTTTATCGTGTTTTTTTTGTTGATCAAAGCCTTCGCTATCCAACAATTTTTTTATCGTGGGGTGACGTTGTCGGGGTGTCAGTTGCGGAAAAATTTTATGTAACAATGTCAACATAGCAGATAGCGCATCAATGGAAAGTGCATTAGTATAATTTATAATGGTAGTCCTATATTATTTATTATTATTATGTGTTATACTGATATACTTACTAGTTAATTCCCTAAGCCTTATTTGCTGGAAATATAAAAAAAACGTTGCGTTGTTCTCAACCCCTTAGCTAAAACACGCTCGCCGCCCATGCAGCTTTGTTTACATTCGCTTACCTTAGTTCTCACGGCGCCCATCCGTGTCTCTTTATTTATCTGAGATTAATGCCCACAAGTTGCAGGATACCTTGCATAATCGTATTCACTACATAAATACGTAAACAGAACGTTAAATCGGGGTTTCAAACAAATTTAAAGTTTTTTTTGCTGACTAAATTGAAATGATTTTGCGTTCCATCAACTAATTAATTGCTATACCAATTAGTAACTTACATGTGTTTTTCTAAATATTCTTAACAAAACTAAAATGTCTATACACAAACACACTGGCAAATTTGACCGGTACTCCGTACTCACCCTGACAGCTACGGTTACATTTAAATTATGATCGCTCAACGTTGCCTGCGCTCGTAAGTGTTCGGGATTACTTAC
This sequence comes from Aphodius sticticus, assembly GCA_963966075.1. NCBI lineage: Eukaryota > Metazoa > Arthropoda > Insecta > Coleoptera > Scarabaeidae > Aphodius > Aphodius sticticus. The sequence goes on from OZ014509.1 coordinate 15,556,988, forward strand.
TAGAGGGCAAACAAGACGCTAGTTGATAAAACAACACAACAAGACATTTATATTTACATTGAATGTGTGTAAGTGAGTGTAGCGCTGTACCTATTGTTATAGGTGTTAGCTGCAAGTATGTAAAAGCACTGAGAAAGTTGTCTTGAAAAAAATGGCTACCTTTTCAAGCTTTGTTTAGTAATTAATGTGTTGAGTACAAAGCAATATTGTTTCATGTTTTTTTCTTTGGTATTGTTAATTTATATTTTTTGCCAATTTATTTTGTATTTTTAAATAATATTTACTTTATGGCCGCTATGATTTCTATACCAGGTGAAATTTTGTGCTAATACACAACAAATGCAATTTTTGGGATACTCTTGAGTCTAGTATGACCGATTTTTCCGGAATTCATGTCAAGATATTTTCGCCTTGCCTTAGCACCAAGGCAACGAACAAATATCTCTTTTGCTTATTAATCTAGGTGTCAAATAGACACCGACTAAAGCGATTTTGACCGATATTATATTACTGGCGCCCTCTCGCGTGATTTCATTGCTTTTTTGTCAATGAGTTTTTTTTCTGTGTACTTTATGGGTTACTACTCGATAGACAACATTTTCCTGATTACATTGACACCAAATGCTTATATTTTGCTGAAAATTGTAGCATGGAAATGACGTTTAACGCAGGGAAATAGAAAAGAAATATTGGGTTAATGATTACAATCAGCGTAGTGAACTATGGATGCAAGCTAACATCTGAATTTGACAGTTCTCTATATTGCGTGTCACCATCTTGATATAAAATAGTGTTTTTAGCAATGGCATTTTTCAAATTGCAATTCCAAAAACAATAATTGTGATGTAAATGACAAATTAAAAAAGAATCAACAATAACCAACAATTAACCACCAAAAATAATTATGTTAATAAGAATTTGAATGTACTATTAATGCAAATTACAATAAATAGTAATGTTCCATATGCCATATCAAATTACTCAGGAAAAATGCTCAATCCAAATATTATATTTATTAACACATTTGGAAGTCAAGTGATTATTAGAGAGTGCATTGCACTACTTTGTTCATTTAACTGTATTTATATCTCCTATAATACCTAAAGTACCCATACAATCCAACATTCCGTGAGACACTGTATATTCACTAACATCTCTTTTGATAACTCTTTGCAAATGCAGGATTTTTTTTTATTAACCCAGTATAATTTTCCCGAAATAGAGGTATAACTTATCGCGATATTACACAAAGTTCTTCAATTTCTTCCCCCGAAATTCCCAATTTCAGTTCCCTAACTCGTTTTACAGGACGTTCGCCTCATCCAACTCCAAACGAACGGCGAGAAGTACGGACCCGGTGACGTCGTTACGTTACGTCCCAGAAATCTCCCGCATCAAGTCAAAGAATTCCAAAAACTCTTAAACGAGAACGGCGTAGGAGTTCAACCTACCGACGTATTCAAACTATTGGAAACCACGCCGGAACTTCCCATTCCTGCGCCGTTGCGATACGAAGTTACGTTCCAGCAGCTCTGCGATGAATACTTCGATCTCACCGCCATCCCCAGACGGTACGCGTTTTCGGTGTTGGCGCAACTCACCGACAGCGACCTCGAGCGGGAGAAATGCCTCGAATTCACGACATCGGAAGGGCAAGAGGACCTCTACGCTTATTGCAACAGGCCGAAGAGAAACATTGTCGAGGTGCTGCAGGACTTTCCGCACGCGACGAAGAATTTGACAAAGGAGATGCTCTTCGAATTGTTGACGCCGATAAAGCCGAGGGATTTTTCCATCGCAAGCAGTTTTCGGGCGCACGCGGACGAGATTCACATTCTCGTAGCTGTTGTTAAGTACAAGACGAAATTGGTTAAGGAACGGCTGGGGTTGTGCTCGAATTATTTGGCTGATTTGAAGAATGGAGATAAAATCTCGGTTTGGCTGAAAGGCGGCAGCTTCAAGTTCCCGCAAGATACGGTAAGTGCGGTTGTTTTTTTTTGCTATTTTTATCTCGACAACATCGATACGATAGAGAAAGTAAACAAAAGTTTATGAATCCGGGTGGCTATGAATCAGGGTTGTTATAAAAGCCGTTTTTTTTTTTAATTTTGAACAATACAAAGTGGTTTTTTATAAAATGATGATTTTAAACACGAAACAATGTTTTTAAACACTTCGCAAAAAACATGTTTTAAACATGAAAAAAAAACATGTTTTAAATCACCCAAAAAAACATGTTTTAAATAACAAATAAAAATTGTTTTAAACATGTTTTAAATCACGCAATTGTTTTATTTGTAAACATTTTCATCGGCGTTTTTTTCATACTTCAGTTCTCAGTAGAGTTAAATCTGTTGTGTGAATGATTTTTTGTTGTCACGCTAGAGGGCGCCAGTAATGCAATGTCGGCCAAAATCGATTTAGTTAGTGTTTATTTGACAATTTTCACCAATTCATAGCCACCAAGGTTAATACACAAAAAAAGTTGTTATTTCGTTGCGTTCGTGATAAAAATTAACGATCGATATATTTTTGTGTTCAGAATGTCATCCTGATAGAATATATCACACAAAGAATATAGGGTGCCATTTGAAATTTCAATGATGACGTCATTTCCGGAAAAACCGGAAGTCATATTAACCTCAAGAGTATCCCAAATAATGGAATTTTTTGTCTATTAAGGGGAATCCATACCTTTTGCTTGCAAAACACGCAAAAGTTCTGAGGCTTTTTCTCAGCAATTAGTTCACATAATCGTAAAAGAAATACACCAAATTGAAGATAAAAGATATATAATTTTGCATTACTTTGCATTACGCAAAGTAATTTCCTGAAAGAAGTTAATAATTAAAATCAATGAAATCATCAATTAAAATTTATTGGATACCATTTTTCAACACGACAAATGTACGTGAACGGCAAAATATGCATTACTAAACATTACATTAGCAGTACTAAACTGCTAAATGTGTGTTTTAACGACAGGTAGACGAATGGCGGAATATGTGTTTTACTGACCAAAAAGCGTAAATGAATGGCAAAATATTTGTTGAAAAAGACAAAAACAAAATTAATGGTAAAATGTCTTTTAACGACAAAAGCAGCTAATGAACAGAAAAATAATTGATTTAATTGCTTTTATGATATTTTCATAATGTTTAAATAATATTAAATAATTTTAAAGAAGTATAGACTGGAAATTTCGAAAATTAGTTTCATGAGTTTTAAAATGGTGTTATGTATATATCTTGTAGATGATGCATCTTATTCAGTGGATGAGTATGTGTATTTATGACTGGCTGTGACGAAATTGCACAATCCAAATTGTATTACTCTTATGTTCAATTATATTTTATTTCTATCGGCTTTATATTTTATGGTTTTTAAATGTCAAATTAGGTTTTGCTTTAATTAATATTATATCCGATTCATATTACCATAGTTATCAGAATTTTTGTATTTACAACCAAGATAAATATGTAAATTTGTAAGATATTAATGACACATAATTAAAACACTACACATGCAATAATAAAAAAAATCATACAATGAGAGAACAGTGACCAGAAACACATACATTTTCCATGTGTAGAACACAAAATAAAAATATATAAAATTATTTAAATGTAAATACAAAAGAGTAGAAAGATACGTAATATTTAAAAATAAAAGATTTAATACTAGGATTATTCAAAATCAAAAGAACAAATTTGTATATTTTTGGCCTTCATATATAAAAAATACAAATCAAAACATGCACTTGGATTAAAAAACTGGTTGGGCTCAGCAATTAGTTCACATAATCATAAAAGAAATACACCAAATTAAAGATAAAAGATATGTAATTTTGCGTCTAGTGGATTTTTGATAGTTCTGTTCGTTTTTAACAAATGTATTTCTGAATATGACATAAAATTGGCAATTTTTGTACGAAGAACAGTTTAAAATTGAAAAAAGTACCACATAATAGGTCTAAGTTACACCTTCCTCTATAAGTATACAAAATTTCATGTAAAAATATCAATATCTTACATGCTTTTTTCACTCAAAACTTTACTTCTTCGAGTACATGAATAAGTTATATTTTATCACGTAGCGTGGATACAACAACAACAAGTAATACATATACATTACCACAGCAAATAATACACCTTTATCCATAATTTGATGTATAACATGAGAGAATTGATACAACATTAAGCTGACTATGGATGCTTATTTTATAGGACGTACCAGCAGTACTGAATCCTCTTAACACTTTCCCAAATTTCATTCACCCGGTATTTATTATGAAAGTTTTTGTTTATTGTAGTTACATGCTATCACGGAATGTATTATTATATTTTATAAAGAACTTTTTTTCTTATTAATAATTACATTTAAATACTTTTTTGATTTTATAATTGATCCATTCATAAAAATCTTGAAGACCAGCATACAATTCTGATTAAATAATTAAATATGTTGTCCAAATTTCGGTAGTTTAAAACACATATTTTAAACATTTAAAACAAACTGTTTTAAACATGTTTAAAACAAAATATTTGTTTTAAAACATGTTTAAAACAATGTTTTAAAAGAAGTGTTTTATACATTTAAAACAAACATGATTAAAAAAATGATTTAAAACAAAATATTTGTTTTAAAACATGTTTAAACCAATGTGTGGCAAAAAGTTATTATTTAATTAATTTATTTATTCATCAATTTATTGTAAATTATTTAATAGGGTATTTGACTGTATTAAAAATATGGCATGTATTATAGTCATCCTAATAGATTACAGTTTAAGAAAACTATTACTTTTCAAAAAAAATATGCTATATTTCTATGAAAAACCAAAATTAAAATTGAATTTTATACTCGTCCTATCACGTGATTGAAAACGCTCTGTAATTGGCTCAGTCTCCAGTGATGTCATTCGTTAGTCCGCCTTAGAGCGGGTTCGGTTTGTCAGGGTAGGGTATGGGGAGAGCAATGCTCAGATAACTTGGGTCGGCTGTCTCTCTCTTATATGCAGATAAACGCCGTATGACGTTAGTCCGCCTATTATGCAGCGCGTCACTCTCACCGTAAAATACCGGGTTATCCGAACACGCTCTTATGCTTCACCCGTTTGAGTTTAATAGCACGAAAGCGTCATGTAAGCATAAATTTGTAGGTTAGGATAGCCCTAACCTTCAGCTGTCAGATCAGATAATACCTTTCGAAAATACGATAGATAACTTATTCTAGTCAGTTTTACTTATGTCGAAGTAATCTTCACAACAGAAAACACTTGTGTTGGCGGCTATTTATTTCATTTGGATTTCTACGAGCCAACCACTTTCTTCGCAGTTTCAAATCTTGCGGAACAGCTACAAATAGTTTATCCGGAGTTTTTCTTGACGTATCTCTGCATTGTGGATTTATACACCATTTATAACCCATTTTTATGTAGAAATTGTGAAAACAACACATCATACAACACAATTACCAAACGGCGACGATGCCGATGCTGACAGACCATATGGGCCGATTTGACATCTACTAACCGGTGACGTCACACAACAGAAAGTATCGTTTTGGCGGGACTTTTTGTGATTCAATTTTTAACGCTGATTTTTATGAAATATTGAGGAAATAATTACAAAAAATAATGCATTTACAATGTAGAGTGAAGGAATAAACACACTAAGATGGTTTTCCAAAAATAGTCAAATACCCTATTGTTATGTTTGGACGTTGCTCTGTACAGGGCGTAATAAATTTCTATTTAATTACTGTATGTATTATATTTAAATGACGTGAAAACCTAATTTTAAAATTAAGTATCATTTTTCCTTGGCAACATACGCAGTCCTATATCGTTCCTAAAACAACTTACTAGGTTTAATGGTCAAATTTTAAGTTTTATTTTACCCTAAAAACGTGTCATAATTTTGAAAGAAAAAATTGTGGGAAAATGGCACAATCAAACATTTAAAACACCCACCAACAGAATTCTCAGTAGATTTATGCAATGAAAAAAAGCTAAAAGTAAAATGTTTTTTACTGACCTTCTACTAGAAAGGTAGCTGGTTTTATAATTTTTCTGTATTTTTCTGTTAATCTAAAATTGTCTAATTTCTGCCGTAAAAGTTTCAATTATCATTTCAGAATGCTCCAGTGATTATGATTGGACCTGGAACAGGCATAGCGCCTTTTAGAAATTATATATTGGAGCGAGTGTCGAGCAATACAGCAAATGCGGAGAAAATGATCTTAATTTTCGGATGCCGGAACAAGAACAAAGATTTTTACTGCAAGGAAGAATTTTTGAAATTACATGACGATGGAAAACTCAACTTAATATGCGCATTTTCTAGGGACCAAGAACATAAAATGTGAGTAATATCAAAGTACTTCGCAAATTAACCGTAAAACTCAATTTTAGTTACGTTCAACATAAAATCATGCAAGAGAAGGATATGCTTTGGAAATTAATCCAAACTCGGCAATGTTACATTTTTGTGGCTGGAAACTCGAAAAACATGCCTCGCGAAGTGCGAGAATCATTCATGAATGTCTGTATGGATTGCGGGTCTATGAGCAAAGAAGATGCCGAACAATTTATACTAGATATGGAACGCAAAAATCTATATCAACAAGAAACTTGGTTCTAAAATAGTACAATTCTGCTAGTCATAAGCTCAAAGAACAAATTAGTGAAATTATTTATTACCTTGTTGTTTTTAATAAATAATATTTTTGTTATTATTTGTTTTTGTATATTTTGTATTGCCAGGAAACGATTTTAAAACTGAATGTTGAGAGACTGTAAATTAACGTCCAGAATGACAACAAAATTTTTTACTTTCTCAAGACTTCGGTAACAAAGGTTGGTCTGAGTGGCAGTGCCGGATTTAGGACTGTGGGGGCCCCTCGGCAGAAAAGCTGTGGGGGCTCCTTGGCAGAAAAGCGCTGCAGTAGCTCTTAAAGACATAAGGCGTAAGCACATTACTTGATAACATGATTTTGCATTGTAAATACGTAAGTTTTAGTACAGTTTGTTCATTATTGTGGGCCAAAAAAAGCCGTACACATTTTTAATTACTCGTTTTTCTAATAATATTTAGTCAATTCAAATATCTCTTTAAAAAACGGATTGCTTGTATTGTAAAGATTAATACCATAACAAATTCGCAATAACAGAATGTTTCAATCCAATGTTATGTTACTTTATGGTCGTCTAGGCAGAATTTCTGACAGGGTTGTTATAAAAACGTTTTTTTTATTTTAAACAAAACAAACATGTTTTTTTTTATAAGTAATGTTTTTTTATGAATAATGGTTTTTTAACGAAACAATGTTATTACACACTTCACAAAAAAATGTTTTGAATCACACGCAAAAAAAAACATGTTTTAAACAAGGAACAAATTTTGTTTTAAATATGTTTTAAATCATGCAATTATTTTATTTTAAAGTATTTTGATCGACGTCTTTTCATTTCTTACTTTCCTTGCTACCACTGTTCTTTTTTTGTGACTAATAAATATAAAATTTAAATAATTTTTTATTTTTTTAATTGATGTATGCATACAAATCTGATAGACCAGCATACAGCTCTCATTAAATAATTAAATATGCTGTTCAAATTTCAGTAGTTTAAAACACGTTTAAAACAACATTTAAAACAAACTGTTTAAAACAAAATATTTGTATTAAAACATGTTTAAAACACTGTTTTAAAACAAAGTGTTTTAAACATAACTACCCTGATTTCTGATAATATGGGGTCAATCAATTGAGAAATTACAGGTGTATTAAAATCAACAGGCAATTACATTTGACTTGTTTTGATAAAAATGGACAGTAGAGTTGTTATAGCATTGTATACAGGGTGATTTTTTATCGTCTACAGGGTAAAATTTTTTATGTTTTTTATAGTATACTAAAAAAATAGCTAATATAAAAATAAAATAAATTGGACGTTTGTAACTGGCACGAGAAATCTAATTGTGACAGTACTTGAGTTATCCTTAAAGATTATGGAGAAACCATTACCAACTTTCGGTTTTGTTAAGGGCAGCATGTTTGATTGTAACATTTGATGTGGTCTTTTCGATAGATTAAATTATGATATATTACACTTGTTACGAATGTTACTTACATCTTTTGTTTGTTGTTGCAAAGATTGAATCGGAGCTGAAATCAACGTTTTTTGAGTATGTCAAATCATTTCAAACCAAGTTTTCCTTTTTATTTTTAATGGAATTTTTAAATGCAGAGCATTTCTAACATCAGCCTGAACCCTGAATGCATAGTGTTGCTCCCGCTTTTTTCGACCTGACCGTCAGGCAAGTGAAACCAAACTCATAATTTCAATTCAATAAAAATAGATGTTTTAGTTCTAAACCACTGCAAAACCAATAACATAAAAGTTTGCAATAAATCTACAGCCCAACAAGTGTGGTATAAACTATAATATGTAAAAGAGAAGCAATAAAAATCCTAATATCCTAATATGTAAAACAGAAGCAAGGAGCATGTCGAAATCAAACATGGCGCCCATAAGAAAACTAAAAGTTGACCATGGTTTCTCCACCATCTTTAAAGATAACGATTTGTGGTTCCACTGCTTTTTTGAGTAAACACAGTAAAAAATAATGTTTCAAAATTGCCCTGTATACGATGCTATAAAATCTCTACTGTTCTTTTTGGCCAAAAGCAAAAAGAAATTCATTACCTCCCTTATTTAATACCACTCACATTTCACATGTAAAGGAGCTCCTACACGCCAGTGCCAACGTCTCGCCAACGTTGCTGATTGGACGCGCTGCGCGTAGTGCGCGCATTCACTTCGCCAACATTGGCCAACGTTGGTATTGGGCGCAAGGTATTTCTGTGTATCGTAGAAGGCTCGTAGCGTCCCATAGAGAATTAAAAATGAACAGTGAAGACGATATCATTGCTGTTGCCGCAGCTCCCATTATTTTAAGCAGTGCATTGTTGCTTAGAATTAAAAAAAGGAACCCTCGAAAGAGGACACTGTTTAATAAGGTTGTTAAATATTAAACATGTTTTTCAGTCATTATTTATACAGTACGTTCGAAAATATTAAATACATTAAGGAATACAAATATACAGCAATACAGGGAACAAAATTATTTAGTTTTTTAAATTTGCCACGTGACATTAAAAAAATCTCCCTTTTTATTTTCTTTATGTTTCAAGCAACAAATGCGGAATAAGATGGGATAAGATCTGATACACTGAGTGGTCTATATTTTTATGCAGGACCCTGTTAATTTGTGTCGTTTCTTTATATAAATATTTCATTTCAGTCGAATCGATGAATTCATAATTGGTTTAAAATATAATTTATATAATAAAACTGAAAGGTATATTTATTATCAACCCAATATCTTTAGTAACAGATATACTTTTTGATATTTTTCTGATAATCAAAATAAGGAAAAGCATCCAGTATAGTTTTTAAACTTCGTTGAATACATTAAATACGTCAGATTATTTAACTTTGCCGCTTAAAACTAATCTATAAATTGTTAATTAATAAATAGTTAATTGTTGTTAATTATATAAATTCAACTTTGTTTGATTGTAGTCAAGATTGTAGGGTAGAGGGTTGACCGCAGTCCTTGGACCCCTATACCGTATGACTCCTCATTGTGTGTAGATTCATATCCCGCTTCCCTCCAACCCCCTCCCTCACCTTTCCCGCCCCACCCTAAGGAATAAGGTTGACCGCAATCCCAGAACCTAAATACCGTATGCCTCCCCATTGTGTGCGAATTCATTTTTAAAATTGTAATGATGACGTCATTTCTGGAAAACCCGGAAGTCATACTAACCTCAAGACCATCCCATAAATTGGCATTTCCTGTCTATTAACACAACGTTCATTCCTTCGGCGTCAAAAACACAAAAAATAAACAAACGTACCTATGCCGTGGGTCACCCATTATAACGACTTCAGTATTGTCTTCAGAATATTATTTTATTGCTTGTTAATTTATTGTAACTGTAAGGTCAATATAATGCTTATAAGAACCATAATTATTGTGAATACAATTTACAAAATATTAAAAAAAGTGTTCATGTTTTTACATTTGGGCAATCAGGCATTTGGGCAAATAATAAATCATCATTGTCCTTAAAGTGTTTACAAACATAAATAATGCAGTGTATATGATAAAACATAGATAGATAACTAAACTTTTCATCGGTAGTACGTACAATGCTAAAACAGAATGAAATAAAGCGGACAAGGTCGACATATTGGCGATGTGCATTGACACAGTTGGGTCCCGCTACGCGAAGCACTCCGATGGCCCCTATTGGCACTTCATGTGGGAGCACCTTTATAGATCCGACATTATCAGAAATGTTGCATAGGCATATGTAAAGTAACATCAATTTGAATTTAAAGTTCATTTATTGCGAATATCGTATGATTTTAATCTTCACAATATAAGCCACTGTTCTTTTAAAGAAATGCTTAAATTAACTGAATATCATTGGAAGTATGAGTAATTGAAAATTACAGTACATTCAATTAGCTATTTTACTTATTTTATGGTTTTATTTGTAGCCACCTGAAAAGTGTTATTTTAAATATTTTTTTTTGTTTATTTTATTTTGGTGGGGGCCCCTGGGCTGCAGCCCAGTCAGCCCTCCCTTAAATCTGGGGCTGCTGAGTGGCCCTATAGAACACCCATCTAAACTCCAACATGGCAGTACCTTTATTCAGTGATCCCCAAACTGTGCGCCGCGGCGCCCCGGGGAGCCGTGGCGTTTTTACAAGGGCGCCGCGAAATATTGTAAAAGTTTCATAATTCCAAGTGCCTTTGTCTAATAAGTTAATAACACAGGTAAAAGAATACACCAAATGGCGGAAGATAAATATTAAAGATCAATTCATTGAACAAAGTAAAGGAGTTGAATTTGGATTGCAGTTAGATGAGGCTACGGAGAATAATAAAGATGCTAATTTGATATGCTATCTACGGTTTATAGATGTGCATATTTAATAATATTAAAGATCTTCTGTTTTGTAAAAATACTGCAGGCTTAGTACCTGTTAGAGATTCATATCTGAAAACAATTTGAATTGTCCTAAATACGTTGGTGTCTGTATAGTAATGGAGTTCGCTTACAGATGCTTATTCGAAGTAAATCACCAAATGCACCGCGGACCCATTGCATTATTCATGAGTGTGTATCGAAAAAACGTTTTTTCGAAATTCAAAGTTTAAAGTTGATAAAAAGTTCTCCCTATGGACCTTCATATACCACAAAAAAGCCGAGTTCAAAATTATGTAGGTCTCCCGCAGGACGCCTAAAGTTTGTATTTTCTTAAAAAAATCGAATTTTTTAATATTTTTTAATATAAAGAAATTATTCATCCACATGGATGCACATAATAAAATATTTAATGATAAACTTTTTCTAAAAGTTCATACAAAGATGCAGAATATTTTGCTGGTGCTGATTTTTTAATAAAACTGGCATATTTATGCAACATTTTTGAAAAGCTGAATTTCCTTAATGTCTCTCTGCAGGAACATGCATGCACCTTTTGAAATCAACGGAAAGCTTCTATAAAAAAGGCGTATATATAAAAAAGTATGGAGAAGAAAATTGAATGAAGATGCAGACAAAGATCGTTTCTTAATATTACAGCAATGTGATGAACGTGATCTTTCTCAAGATATAAAAACCATGTTTGAGGAGCACTTATCACAGCTAATTATCTGCGTAGAAAAATATTTTCCAAATGAAAGTTCGATAAGTTTGCGTGTATTCAAAATCCATTTAACACTGGTTCCGTCTGAATTTACTTCTGCAGAACAAAAGAAAATTATGTTGTGATAGCAGTTTGAAAACACAACTTGGCAGCGTGGAATTGGCAGAGTTTTGGATTTCAAAAGCCAATATTAGTATCTCCTTCCATGTGATAAGGCTCAGCGGATTTTCGACTTCGTATTTGTGCGAAGCATCAGGGCTTTCGGCAGCCGCTTTAGTAAAAAGCAAGTATAGACGTGGAAATGCAAATGAGGGTAGCCGTGTTCAGTTTATCTCCACGATTTGAAAAAATGTGCAGTGCTTAGCAGCCTCATCCATCACATTAATTATAAATAAATACTAATTAAATTTAATATTAATAAAGTTAAAAAAATAATAAACACGAGTTTTTTTTTATTGTTATCTGTTACTAATAGCCATCCTTCTACTTAGAGTAGGGCGCCATGAAAGTATTTTAATTGAAAAAGGGCGCCGCAACTAGGAAAAGTTTGGGAACCACTGCCTTTATTGATCGCCTTTTCTCTTTTGTCCATTTCACCCAACAAAGCTTTGGCGCGAGTTTGGGTGGAAGATATTTGCGGCCAACTTTTCTACACGAGTAGGGTTGCCAGATTTGTTTTACCCGTGACAGGACATTTCCTTTCAAAATTCACATTGTGCATGGAAATAGCAATTACAAATTCTGCAACCTCCAATAGTTCCAAAAAAACTTCCGCGGAAACACACTGGTTAAAATATTGAGACCATTTCTGACATCACACCTTTCAGAAAAAATCAGTTGCCAATCCACCGGGTTTGTGGACGGTTTGTGACGATTAAAATTCTTACCTTGGTATAAATTGGCTTTAAAATATAATCTGAAATTTTATAATTTGCATGTAGAATTTAAATACTACTAGCCAATATGATAAAAATAGTTTTTTTAAATCAACATGAGATGTCACAAAATTACGTAAAACCCACTTAAAAACTTCACTAAATTTGTATGAGTTTTTATCCCATGGCGTAGTTATAGCTTTGGAGTTTTTCTGTTTAAAAAAAGCAAGGCTGTGTTAGAAAAGCTACCATCAAAATTTTGGCCAAAAAGTTGTTTAGAACCTCCTTTTCATAAGTTTTCATATTTTTCTAAAATTAAAAATACCACATTGGCAACTTGTGATGTCACAATAACTACATATAATTAGGAAAATGTTTGTGTGACATTGCGTGTGTACAACCACATCGGGCGCTGGCCAGCGCTAGCTAAGCGGCAAGGTCTATAAAGAGAGAGGTTATCCAGCTTGCTATGTTTCCTATAGTCCACTTTATATACCCCCCTCAGATCCCTATATGCTCTATATTCGTGACGTCACTAGAGTCCAGGCCACTTAGCAGTTCGCATCACGTCGCTTGCATCGCCCGTTAAGTTTGTTCAAAGATACGTTTAATTATTGTCAGCTCACGTCGTTATTGTTTTATTAGTTAATTAGAAAGGTTGTTTTTGTTCTTGTTTAATCGTTATTCTGTATTTATATCCAATAGTTCAATATTCTTGTTATATTCAATAGTTGATAGGTTTACGTTTTTAGTTGTTATTTAGTGTAATATTTTAAGTACTAATTAAGTTAGTGAAGGTAAGATATTAATTTATATTGGTAATTACATTATTCTAAATCATTTATCAATTTTAGATGCCTATGGTTTGCTCCGTACCGGGTTGCGGTATGAGGTATAACATTTCAACATTGGATTAACAATATCATATTTTACTTTTCCACGTGATCAAAGTTTAAAGCAGAACTCATCCACAATTGGGACATTACTCATACGAAGACCAGCAAGAGCACCCATACTCCCTTCCATCCTGGATACGTCATTTATCTTTTGACGGCCTAAGAAATCCGTCGGAAGAATTTAAACGCTTGTTTAATAAAATGAATTAGCAAGTTCGAAAGACTTACGGGGGATGGGATTAATAATTCGAAAAGAATTAGCAGTAAATTAAGAAGAGAACTTTTAAAACAAGATCCAATTATTGATACCATAGTTTTGAAAGCTTTTGTCGAGCAAAGAATATATCTACGGATAAATTTTTTTAAATTTTACTTTTCAACAGCAAAAAAATCTAAATATTTAACGAAGAGTAGCTGATATTAAAAATAAAATTACAACAAAGATGAGAAAATTTGTACAATAAAGCTTCTTACTGATTTTTTATTTTTTCTTTGTACGTATGTTCTAACCAAATATTGTAATCAGGACAAGCCAATGAGTGGTTTAATAAGCAAGTTGTACCAATACTACCAATACTGATTTAGTTATAGTTTTTCTATTTATTTATCTGTAGAGTCGGTAAACCAAACATTCGACTTCAATTCCTGATAATTTTAGTGTTTCAACCCCCAATTTGCATGGTTGTAAAAATATGTGGTTGCCGTTATACCACCTTCGACTCCGGCTCTTGACTTTGTTTGTAGGTTGACTCCACTCACTGAATTTCTGCTAAATTTTGATTCCAACTGCAGAGACCTGGTTTAGCACAACACATTTCTTTAATCGGACATACATTACATACTAATGTACTTATTCAGCATTATTAACAAATTATTGAAATAGCATGTTGTGATAATCACATTCATCATTTTTTTTCATCCTAATCATTTAAAAATGATCACAATAAAGATGCATTTATTTTTTCAATATAATTATGCACCTACTTAACCTAAATCATACAACGAAATAAGCATTCAAATTGGTGGCAGCGCACGACTCTAGTGACGTCACGATCTCCCTTTACCCCTCAAACTGAGAAATCTCGTTTCTGGATAACCTTACTACTTTATAGACCTTGGCTAAGCGGTGCTAGCGCTTGGTAAGCGCTGACACTAAGCGGTCGCCATCTTGCGAGCGGAGATAATATACTTCTCGTGTAACCGTTCAGCCGGTCCGACGGCGCCGCTAGCGCTAGCGATATCTGCTAGAACTGGTTGTACACGCCCATTGTCAAGTAGTACTTTGATTTGAAATCCCATTGTTGTTATTAATGTCTTTGACAAGATTATTGGCTTATTTATATGCTTATTCTAGCTACTACACATGATGCAATCAATACAATAGTAGCTAGCATAAATTTCGCATAAAAACTAGAATTATTTTCTAACTTTATTATAATAGAAACTTTACACTAGGGTCATTCCGCGAATTTTTAATTTTAGCTTAAAAAGGTTTTTCATAAAACATCAGTTTGAACATCTGTCGACAACAATTCTAAAAGATGAGTCGTCTTTTTGTTATGATGTTGCATCAAAATAATAATTAAAGCTCTCATTGCTTATGTATAGTCGTTAAGCGGGCATGACGGGTGTGACACGTTGCTGCGGAATAACCCACAACAAGGAGTTTGGCATTTTTGAAAAATCACAATAAAAATGTATTTCCTCTGTGTACCTCAATCCGTGGAGATATGTATATTTATTTGTAAGGAACAATCCAGCTTCAATTTTTTAAATTTCTCTGGTAGTTTGTCATTTTTATTTGACTGTGCATTCGCCTTTTCAACTGAAATAATTGCCCTAACTATTCTATTTTTCCTGGTCCATTTACGTCATTTTTAAATTTGGAAAAGTTTCTATTGCACTTAGCCTAGACGCCATACTTGTCTTTTTCCCAACAGCGAATTTTTATCCGCCGTTATAAAACACACGGTTTGTAATGAACTGCGCCCATATACGTGGTGCAAATTTACTATACGGGTGTCTCACGGAACTGGTACATTAGAAGTTTCTCATGTTCTACTATTTCTGGAAACATGAAATTTTGGAATTAGAATTTACTCGATCTGAGCTCTTCGGCTAAAATATTCTCAAGTTAACGTCACGTCCGGTCACCGGAAGTCGGTATCAACTTTGTTATTTTAAATGGAATGATATAATTTTAATTTTACTTTTGGTTTCTACGTATCAAAATACATCATTTTTAATAAGGGGACCCTATACCTAAATATCACCATTTTTGAGTTCTTTTGATTTTACTAATTTTTTGGTGATTTTCGCAGTGACGTTTAAAACTGAATATCTCGCTTATTATTGAAACTAGAAGTTTGTGGTCCAAAACTAGAAACAGCCAAATATGACGATGTTTAGTTCATGATATCTTATACAGGATGTTCAAAATTTACAACACAATAATTGAATTTTCAAACGTAAGAAACTCATTTTTTTTCAAATGAAACACCCTGTATACCGATACGCCATTCGATGGGAAATTTTATTCCCTATCAATCAATATTATGGTTTCCTATATCTATCTTTAATAGTTTTTGAGATATTGTTACTTTTTCTTTAAATCCATTTTAGCGGAGGTGGCCTAGTGGATAAGGCTAATGCCTTCCTCTATGAAGCCCAGGGTTCAAGCCCAGGTTAGGCAGGGATTTTAAAAATACTCCCTCTCCACGACCGCCGCACAGACAAGCCAACAGGCTTTGTGCACATGGCGACATCCCAAAAAAAGAAATACTCCCATTTAATAATGGGGACGAAATTAGATACGAAATATACAACGAAAATTTCAATAGTGATAGATATTTAGAAATTTTGCGTGGATGTGTGAACAATTTTTGCGATACTCTTTGCCTCAATATTTTACGCGACGCTTTTATCAAATGGACGGTGCACCGGCACATTCTTCGCATGTGGTATCCATTCAACTTAATCAGATGTTAGGTGACGGTAGGTGGTTCGGAAATAGGAGACCCTGGCGGTGTCCACCAAGCTCACCAGATTTAACACCATTAGACTTTTATTTCTGGGGTCATGTGAAAAGTCAGGTCTATTCCACACCAGTTAATACTCGAGAAGAATTGACTAACAGAGTAGTAGCCGCCATTAATGGACTTCAGCGACAAGAAATCCGAAGAGCGACGATGACAGTAGTACAGCGAAGAGTTTTAAAATGTTTGGAGCAGAACGGGCAGCATTTCGAACAACATAATTAAGTTTTAATTTAAGTTAGATATCCCAAATCTATTATTTTAGTTTTAAGAAACCTTTTCAATATTTATCTGTTTTCCTGCTGTTCCAAAGTTGTTACATTCCTATAAATAAAGAATAAATCGTTTTGTATTTAGTTTGCATTCTTTTATACTGACAATATCTCAAAAACTATTAAAGATAGATATAGGGAATCCTAATATTGATTGATAGGGAATACGATTTCCTATCGAATGGCGTTCCATACATACATACGTACAGGCTGTTCCATTTGAAAAAAATGAGTTTTTTACGTTTAAAAAATTATTGTGTTGTAAATTTTGAACACCCTGTATAAGATATCATGATGAACTAAACATCGTCTTATTTGGTTATGTTTCTAGTTTTGGACCACCAATCATGAAACTTCTAGTTTCAACAATAACCGAGATATTCCATTTTAAACGTAACCGGGAAAATCACCAGAAAAATAGTAAAATCAAAAAAACTCAAAAATGGTGATATTTAGGTATAAGGAAACATCATCAAAAAAGATGTGTTTTGATACGTAGAAACCAAAAATAAAATAAAAATTATATCATTCTATTTAAAATAACAAAGTTGATACCGACTTCCGTTGACCGGACCTGACAGTTAACTTGAGAATATTTTAGCTGAAGAGCTCACATCGAGTAAATTCTAGTTCCAAAATTTCAAGTTTCCAGAAATAGTAGAACATGAGAAACTTCTAATGTACCAGTTCCGTGAGACACCCTGTATAGGCGCCTCGGCGTAGCAACCAAAACAGGCAGTCAGTACAAGTCTGAATTTGGGAAAATCATTATTGTTTATAATCATCATCATTGATTTTTAAATATAAATACATTTCTCACATATTTTTAAGATCTCTTAGACTGGGGTTTTTAATGCCGATTTTGTATATTTGAACTCAGTTTATGGTTTAAACTGGCATTGAATAATCTAGCCTTTAGCGCCCTTTTATTACGGCGCGTGTGTGGCCCGCACACGCCTCCCGCCGGCCCTGCTTATACACAAGCAACACATTGCAACCGATAAATATTATAAATTCTTGTCTAGGTCTAAATATCTATCTCGGTTAGATACCTAGGTGTGGTTGGCAAAACTTAACTTGAAGATTAATAATAATTGTGATGAATAGCTATGTGACTAGTGTATTGATATGTAATTATTAGACATTACTCATTTATCTAAAATGCGTTCGGAAAGCTTCAAAGGTAGGAATGAATGAAACCTTGACAGGACAGGTTGAATTATTTCTATTGTGGTAGCCAAGCGATGAGACGTGAATTGCGTTTACTCAAAAGTTGAAAAGCAGCCAGAGTGGTCTTTATAGATTAAGTATTCTTGATTTTGAAGTAGGTACGTCAAAAATGGCAAAAGAGTGATGTCCAAACGACTCCGACCAATACCGAAATGCCTATATACAGTCGTACACCCGGTATTATATGAAGAAGCTGATAAATCAGCATTCAGCAGCCAAACGATTGAGATAATTAGAGCATATCAATCCAAAATATAATGTCAAATAATTCAATAAAACTACATTATCTATAAGTTACAGACATTGGTTCACATTAAATTCTGAACAAATGGCAAAATAATACATTAAATTACAACATGTATATTTTCCGTTAACGTAAATATAAGAATTATTCATCGTCTTCGTCTACTTCTTCGTCTTCGTTGCCTTGTTCGCTCTCTGCAACCAAGTCGTCCCATTTGACACCTCTAATGTTGCGCAAGTTGAGGAAGAACAGCATTGGTACTGTATTCCAAACAGCCAAGATGACAAACACGTGAAGCAACTTAGTTCTCAACGGTACCTTACGACCTGCAGGGCCAGCTATCACATTTAACGCTTTTCTCTGGTCAAATCGGAACTTCGAGAGCTTCAGTAACTTTCCAATAGTGAACATTTTGAAATTAGCGTTCGCAGTCAGTTCGCAGTATTGCCTGTCATCTGATGTCTGTTGATGGGTTGCTTAGTAACATCTTTTTAACACAAATCGCTCGCACAAATTCCGCGTACAGTTTTGGCATTTACGTCATCAATTTTAAGCAGTGCGAATCTAATCGGTACTCAGAGTCATCTTGCTATTACAATCCATTGGGCCAACGCAACGCTGTGTTAAGAATAGCCTTGGAACTCGTAACGCATTTATTAAAACTATATACAATCGCTTACAAATTACAATAACATATCATTCGTTAATTATCAGTAATAATATTATGGTAACATGTTACTGAAACATCAAAGTTACATATTACATACATTATTTGTTATATTTAAACAAATAACCCTCATAGGTATTCCAAGAATGCACATTTTTATAATATTTTAGCATACACAAGGCGTATAAGGCGTGTAAGGCGTACAAGGCGTGTAAGTGTTCGATTGCTGCAGCGCTTAGTTCTGTTATGGTTCTGTTCAACTGATTCCACCAATAGGAAGCAAGTGTTTCAAATTTGCGCTCAGATTGAACTGAGTACAACTGAGCGCGGCCGGCAATCGAACACTACTGGTATAGGCAAAACCGGGAGAGGTGAAGTTGACTCATCGCTTAAAATCGTACGAACCAAGATATGGACGTACCGCGTGGATTGGTTCTATTGCTGTGTATATTTGGTTGCCTACTAGGTAGTTCGTTAAAGATTAATATTTAATTACTAAAATACTATCATTGGTCATTTAATTGTGATATCCTATCTAATTTATATATCCATCATTACCATGTTTAACAGAAGCAAAGTGAAAACATACCAACTAGCCCATTTAAGACAGTGTATTTGTGCGGTTGGAATTAGCTCAGAAATAATCATTTTGTGACTGAGTGCTTAAGGCCGGCGATGAGCTATAGTATAAGTATAGGGCAAAACACGCTATACTTGAATTGACCTAATCAGCCGTACAAATAGCTTGATGTTAAAAATAATTTTACTCCTGCAATCTACATACTTGTGATTCGGACATCAGGTATTTTGAGAGCAATCTGCCGTCTCATAATCAAGTAATTAATTGATAAAGAGACCCATATTTTCTCCATATTTTTCGTTATCTTTAGGGATCAAATTATCACACCAACTTACCAGCAATGTTAATGAAACTCCGTTATGTCCTAGGGACACATCTCCACAACAAAATAAGTCCATATTCATAACAAATAAACCTTTAGTTTGCTCTCGTTGGTCATTTAATCGTGTACATGTAAACTCAATATTATTGAGCTTATATTACAGGAAGCGACATGGCCTGCCTTGTCTCCCCTTACTCCCAGTCATCCCCCTGCTGAAGTGAAGAAGTGTGGACCTTGGTTAGTAGAGGGCGCGCCGTTTTATTAGCCTATGCTATTACAGTCAGCCAGTTCTGTGGAACTACTATGTTGGCAAGAAGTCGAAGAATGAGGTTGTCGGTTGTGATATTTTCATCTGTTTGGTGATGTACCTATATTATTGCACGGGCGCCCGGGCACAAGCGAGCGGCGATGCTAGGCTGTCTACTAGGAGCGACGCGTCAATATGGCCGTGCAGTTAGGCAATCTTTTAAATTGTGGTTATGATTTATTGAACAGACAAAACTTTAATTATTACTTTTACTTGAAATTGAAGTTTATTTGCTGTATAACAATACTGGTTGAATTATTGCGACATAATATTCATATTATAAAAAGAAACGCAACCATTCACTGACTAAAAAGCAGTAGATTGAATATTTGTTAACTTATGAGTAAATGATAAATCAAACACCTTATTCCTAAATAAAATAACTTTTTTTTTTTAAATATAAATAAAATACGAATTACAAAATAAAACATAAATATGTCTTATTGCAAAACAAAAACACGTAAAGTCATAATATTATTGTGATCTGTTGCCTTGGGAACCATATTCTACGGCGCGTTTCAAGACTCAACTAAAGAAAATTAGATACAAAAATTTTAAGTTCGGATTCTATCTCTATTATCTGTTTTATAAAATAAAGCATACGATAAAACGTCTTCGGGATTTTTTATGTACATAACTTCAAAATATATTCAAAAAATAATTTATCTAATAATTTTTTTTAAACATTGCTTTCTTCGACATAACAGACATCCAAAAAATAAAAATGTATATCTTATAAAATATTCACTTTTATCCAAGTTATATTTTATAAAACCAATAATCACAGTGACCCCGGATACAAAAAGGCGGTGGTTATCAAGCCAATTTTGGTCAATTTATTTTTTGTTTTTGCGTTTTTTTTGTGTTTAGTTTTGGTTGCAAAACAAAACAAAGTGACATAGTTTTGGTTGCAAAATAAAACAAAGCGACATAGTTTTGGTTGCAAAACAAAACAAAGCGACATAGTTTTGCAACCAAAACTATACAAACCAAACAAAAACATTTTTTGGACCCGATAACCGCCTTGTATCCGGGATCACATATGTAGAGTCGGATATTTAAATGTTGATAATTTCCCTATGTTGCGTTTTGAACTGGGATATAGCTATAGATTATGCTTCGCAAGGCAAATGCAACAGATCATAGTAATATTATGATTTTACGTTTACTTTTTTGTTTGTGCCTGCATTATATAATCAGGATCTGGGCACTTTAAATTTTTTGTCGTCTTTTTAAAATTATTTCAGGTGCCAAACAATTTTTGTAAAATTTTAATAATTTTGGCAGCATGCGTCTTTCCCAACACTCTTTAACGAAGATCACTTCTTCCGAAAATAATGTATTTCTATCTCCAGAATAAAGAATAAAATAAACTTTTGTCGCGAGTCACGACAAACTTCGTCGGATTAGCGCAATTATGACTCCATCTCACTCTTCCGTGTTACAATAGATCTGCGATACCAATGCACGTGCGCCACATAGTGGGAAACCCCGAGATGAACTTGAGAAATCACACGCAATATAATAAGTATAAACAATGTTGAAACCGAGGATGAAGTTGCATTCAATACATACATGGGGGCTGTTTATTTTTAGCGAGCAAAATGGTTAATAAGTAGTTTTAGGTAAAACGGAAAAAAGGCTTAAAAATACTTATACAAATACACCAATAAATGCGCGGAAAATGAAGCTAAGTAGCGGTTGTTACAGTGGCTATAACAAGTGTGGACAAGAGCGGTCGTCGTTTTGATTGGCTGTTCGGTCACGTGGTACAAATCCGCCATTAGTGTGCCAGTTTACCCAGTGTTTACATTACATACGTTGTTTGGTTTTTCTTAAAGTAATCGAGGAAAAACTGTCGTACAAACGAAATAACATGTTAATCATTAGTAGACTTGTTGTACTAAATATATAAAGGTATGTAATAGCAATTTGTTTGCTGTTGTTAAGTAAAATAAGACGTAATCAGTTGCTCCACATAGGTTATCTAGTTCGTATTATTATGTTGTATAGTTTTATTTGTTAGTTAATGTAATGACTGGTCCCCTTTTAGGTCATAAAATAGAAACATGTCTTGTTGTGCTGCCATCAACTGCTCTGTCAACTCAATCAACTCCATTAACAGAGCTGAGAAAGGCCTTTCCAACCGATCCTCAAAGAAGAAAGGACGTTGAGATTTACACAAGATTACTTGGAGAATTTATTCACTAGAGAACGAAAATAATAAATAATTCCAACAGCACTTCAATATAGGAACAATCTAAAGTTATGGTGTATCACAATACCTGAAAGACGTATCGTGTCAAAAGCCAGTTATGAAACGGATGACCGATTGTTCCTATCGGAATTGTTCGATTTGTAGATTCCACACGTAGTAAAGAACAAACTGATGAAGAAGATCTTGTGGAACTTAATAATGAAGAGCTCCGAGCGGAAGTTAATTTTAACAACAGTGAATTAAATCCTATCGCAGTTATGAGACGGATGACCAATCGGTCATCGTCGGTCGGAACAATCGTTCCTATCGGAATTTTTAGATTTGGTAGATTCCACACGAGCGGAAGTTAATTTTAACAACAGTTAATTAAATTCATTGTATCGCAGGATATTTAATAAATAGTATTTCACGAATGTCCAGACCATGCCCTTTGTGCGTGACTTTAGTGGAGTCAAAAAGTTACGATGAAAGCTATAAGTATGCCAAATGATCTAAAATAAAACTTTTCAACGATAATTCATTATTTTTCTGTAAAATGAAAGTTTTGAGTTATTTATTTCTTTGGAAAAACTTTTTCAAACATTCCACAGCTGTTTTATAAAAAAAAAAAATTTGAAAATGTTTATATTAGCTTAATTCAAACAACTGATGCACAACTTAATTTTTCAGTGCCACAAATTAAAAGAAAAAATAATATCTCAATTTGTAACTTTTAGATTAAAAATATCACGCAAGAAAAAAATTGCAAATATCGTACAGTAGCAGATCAGCGGCAACTCATTATTAAGATATTTATAGTTGTTAATTTTTATCTATATTGGTGTATAGGTTTGTAGATTGAATAAAGGATATCTCTTCTTTGTATACTTCTATTATCTGTATGTAACAATAAAATATATGGATTTATAAATATTCGAAATTTAAGTTTCCAAAGGTATTTTTATTTCAGCCACTTTAATTAATCTTTATGAAGTAATCCTGTTATTTAAGGTAAGTAATATTCCTATACAAAGATGGTTCCCTAACTACCATATTTAGAGTACAACAAATTTTTTAATCATATTGTTAAATAAATATGAAGTATGTATTTAAACTTTATGGTTTATGCTTATATACTCTTATATATAAAGATTATATCTATATTTTACATAATAATGTGTCGGCGTAGGTTCAGGAAGCATTTATGTGGTAATATATTGTAACACATTGAAGAAAACGACTTTAAATAACCCAAAAATCGTTTTTCTTCCTGTAAACCTATGCATGTTTCAATCCAACTGGCACAAAAATGGCGGCATTTGGTCTCATGGCCACACTGTCTTGTTATAGCCACTGCAGCGGTTGTACTTTCAACGCGCCATCTGTAGTTTGCTAGTAGCAATAGCAGGCTAAAAGTTTCGTACTTTTGCCTCAGAGATACCGCCACGTAACGACCCAACTCTTTTACGTGCTCAAAACCGCCTGGTCAACGCCGTCCTTAAACTTGGAGTTTCTTTTCTGTTTGTGTAGACATTATAAAATATGTTTTGAAATTCATTTCTGAATATTTCACGATAAGTATTTCACAAACCGGTGGTAGTTTGTTGTAAATGCGAGGTTATGTTTTTAATACGTGTTTTGATAATGGATTCAGACGTGCGACGAAAATAATTTAATACGTTCATGACCATAACCATCGATTTCGTATTTAGGGCCTTTCCTTTCAACGAAAACATTTTGGTCACATTTAATTCACACGTTCGCGCTGTGTTATTATAATAATTGGAGGTTAGGTTGCAAGTACCGCTGTCATCTGGTCTAAGAACAGACGTACTTTTTTGTCTTGCCCATTTAAATTATATAGCAGACGTATGAAAAGGATGCTATTTCGTTTTAACACACGTCAATATTTAGAAATAATCTGTAACGTATGTCGAAAATAACAGCTGAAATCTATGAGTAATCTTCACCTCTCCCGGTTTTGCCTATATCAGACATTTAACCGGCAACAAACACCAGCAGACTCTTTCAGCCAGCGGTGTCAGGACGAACGTCGCATGCAATACGTAAACGTCCTACTCGTACGGCGGAGGGATTTTTCCTCCCTACTTAAACTGTAGGATAGGGTGAATTGAGATTAGCAATTACCAGCGCCATCTAACGGACACTAGGCGTACTACCTAACTGATGCACTTATGTAGATAAAATATTGGCAATATAATGTAGTCTTGAGATTGTACAAACATGATGCATTTATGTAGATAAAATGTTGTAATGTAATATTATCTCCATATTGTAAATATATGATGCATTTATGTAGATAAAATGTTGTCAATGAAATGTTGCCTCAAGCTTGTAGAAATATGTTGCATTTATATAGCTAAAATGTTGTTTTTGAAATATTGTATTGATAATGTTAGACTAACATAGTTATAACATAACATAAATTCTTTTACACAAGTTACCTTCTTACAATATTACAGAAAGTTGTCGCAATATTGCTTGTTTAGCAGGAATAGTACCACGGCTATTACTTTGTCAGGAGCAGTATATATAGTCAAAGTCGTCAAAGACGTATAGTTACGTTCGTTTATTGTTATCGGCATATAAACGGTGCAGACTAACTGCGTCCCTAGAAAAATGCCCTCGATGGTATCCTAGATTTGTTGATTTTACGTAAATTAGTCAAACGCATGTCAGAGAAACGTCAAAACAAACGTATGTACCTACATAAGGTTTTGAATTCGATAATACGTAACGAATTCGTACGATGTAGCCTACCGGAAAATTTTTAATTAACGAAAAACTTTCGAAAGGTCTTGCCTGGCAAGTGCCGGTCAGACGCTTCGCACACGGTGAAACTTTTTTTAGTCGTGTGGCAGACTCAAGTATCTCGCGACTCGGGTAGCCGATACCCAAATTTCCTAGGATACTCTACGGTAGAAAACTCACCAATGCGATAAGCGACTATAGAGCGATACGCGACAGCCTATATGTTTCTATAGAAACATCAACATGTAGGCTGTCGTGTATCGCGGCTCTGTAGGCCAGGCAATAGAGATTTTTGCGTGACAAAAATACTAGCAGGAAGCCGTCGGTCCCAGGTCACGTGGAACAGTCCGTATATATGTATTGTTATGTGTTTCCTAATCGGAAACATCATTTCTTAATTTGTTATAAACAAAAAACCTAAAAAAAAATCGTGTTTTTTCCGTTTTTCGCTTGTAAAAACTGAACCGATGGAGCGAGCAATCTTGATGCTCAGCGCAGTCATGGAGCGCGCGGCAGTTTTCGGTCATGTTTGCAAGCATTTTTCACCTATTTCGCAACATTTAAACGCAAAATCAGTAGACGTTTTGTTGCACAATAACAAAATACTTCTACTTTCGAACTACGTAAAAAAAATCAAATCGGACCACCTCCGACGCATCCAGGCTCGCCGAAACATATTGCATAAAAATATTCAAATCGCAGTTGTGCAAAAACCAATCATCGGACAACGCCTGGATTGTCCACACTCAACCCACTAAACAAGAAACATTCTTTTAACGTTTCAAAATGTGCAAATGATGTACTCAACTCTAACATCATAAAAAAACGTGATATTAACATCCAATTAACGTAATGAAGTAATCGTTTACCAACAAGTCGTAAGAATAACGTTTAAAAACTAACATCAGCGCGATGACCCGGTTATGTCGTTGAAAAGATGTTTACAATTCTAACGTCATAAGAAAAAGTTATATTCACA
The DNA here is from genome assembly GCA_963966075.1 of Aphodius sticticus. Classification (NCBI taxonomy): domain Eukaryota; kingdom Metazoa; phylum Arthropoda; class Insecta; order Coleoptera; family Scarabaeidae; genus Aphodius; species Aphodius sticticus. The sequence goes on from OZ014509.1 coordinate 15,583,095, forward strand.
TCCAATTAACGTAATGAAATAATCATTTACCAACAAGTCTTTAGAATAACGTTTAAAACTAACATCGGCGTGATGATTCAGATATGTTGTTGAAAATATGTGCATAATTCTAACATCATAAGAAAACGTTATATTAACATCCAATGAACTGGTTGTGAAAAACACGTTAAAAACTAACATCGTCGCGATGAATCAGTTACGTCTTATGCGGTTCATGAAACCATTGCGCTTTCTTTTGGTAAAACTAGTACGCACTAAAATTGCATGGCAATGGGCGTGTCAATGTAATGCTAGGGTGTACTAATTTTGCGAAAAAACGCGGCCACCCAAAAACTCTTCAAGATTAATCGTGTTTGTACTTTGTTTTATATATTGTCAAAATTAGGGGATTTTATATTGTGCTGGTGGCAGCACTGTTTCTCCGGTCAGGTTGGTTTAGATTTTCGTACGCCAGTTGCTTGTTGCTGCCCAAGTGCGTAAAAAGGTGGTAAAAACGTATTGTAAAAGCCATTTTGTAATTTGTACGTAAGTTGATGGTGAAATACTGCGAACGACTTGCTGCCTTGCCGGACACTAAACGCCCAACGCTTCATAATATATAGAACCAATCATGGATGTGGACAGTGCCTCCCAACGCAAGGTATGTGATGTGTTTTTATGTATATTATCAATGATGCAAGTATTTTACTGTGTTGAATTTGTATGATAGATAAGGTTATGTAATATTTATTGTTTTGTTGTTATAACTACCCGGGAATCGCTTGTTTTCAATGGCAGTGTTATCATCGCTTTTATAAGAGACAATTGTGAAAATGTATCCATGTGTTGCTGACTGAACAAATAAAAAAATATATTGCGTGGCATGGTGTTCCATACAACGTATCTAGGGAATACCCGGAATTTGTACAGGCCGTCCCACGCTAGAGGCAAAGTACATTAGGGGCATTAAGAGATTAAAATTATACTTAAATTTTGGCATATAGGAAAGTTGTAGATATAATCATTAACTCTACAGTCATAAAATATTTTCATACATACAGGATTTTCCAAAACGACGTACCAACACAAACTTATGTTTTTTCAATGCAACATATTAATGCAGCTTTTGATTCATATTTTTATCCTAATCTTTTTGCCAACAACTTGTATTAGGCTATTATCAAGTTTCTGAGATATTGTGAGATTAATATTAAAAAGTGCATTTTTCAAAAGTTATTCGGATATAAGTAAATAATAGGATAAAGAAACAAGAAAACTCATTTTGGACAATAGTATGATGAAGTTTATTTATTTATTATTAATGAATTTATTTTGCATATTAATGTCAAATAAGATGCTTAACGATAACTTTTCAACATCAGAATATTTTTTTAAATGCGAATTATTGACATTAATTTCTCAATATCTCAGAGCCATTTGATAATATAAAAACAATGATATATAACATTTGATTAATTGTTGTCAAAACAATTAAAATGTAAACCTTAATCAACAAGTGCAATAATATACCTAGTGATCAATTTTGGATTTTTTAAATTACTTTGTCTACTTTCAAAATCCCCTCATTCGATTTTTCAAAATATCTTATTCATTTTTGATTCAATATTTACTGATTTGATCCCACAAATGCAGTTTATCTAATGCAGATAATTTTGTTTGATGTAACAGTTTACCAGAAGACTGAACAAACCGTACAGTAAGAGGCATCTTCGCCGAATGTTGAAAGAACAAATAAAACTTCAGAAGCATTTTCATGGACGGGCGAAAAAAATAATATAAGAATTAATGATATGAAGTTGGTGGCTGTCTTAAAATGTAAATTTATATGTATTATCAAATACTGTTTTCTAACTAAATGGTTTTTAGCCGCTGTGAAGAGAAACTTTTGTAAAACCACCGACAGGGAGTTTGAAACCTATGTCATGAATTGGTTTCGGCACAGTAGGCAGAGATCTCTTCGAGATGAAACCAACCAAAAATAATATTAATGGCCTGAATGTAAGCTTACTCATAATTAATATAAAGCAAAACACATGAAACTAATCTCTTTATTTCAGGTTTATATTTATTTATATGTAAAACATACCTATAATGTAGAAGATTTCTTTTTAAGTTTATAAATGAAAATGTAGGTATCTCCTCAATTATTGAAAATTAAAGACTGATGAATGTAATCTTTGTTACAGGTTTTCATATCTACATAAATATCTTACTTTTATTTTATTATATTTTATCACATCTATAAAAATAAAAATATGTTGTATAAGTACATTGATTTCGTATTTTATTCTATCCACCTGCCTCCATCAAAATCTCTGAATACAACAAATTCTTATTAACAGACACACCAGTCGTCTAGCTAACAGGTAGGTATAATACCAATAATTTCACAAAGAGAACTTAGAAATGAACAGAAAAATTCCGATTGTAGGGTTTCCCTACAATCGGAATTTTATCAATTACATGGGTACCCTACTAGGGTACCCATGTATTTGATTCATTCCAGTGGCCTGACATGATTTTCTTAATATATCCACACCAAATTACAGGAGTTTCTATAAGACTTGGTATGGTTCTGCACTATAAAATAATACACTATTTAGATACCATGTAGTGCAGGACTATACGTACTTAATATAGTCTAAGAACTTCTGTGTTATAAATTTGGTGTGGGTATATTATGAAAATCATGTCAATGCACTGCAGTGAATCAAATCCATTCCCCTATACTGTCAAACATAGCAGGAACGTGTACATGCTAACATTAATGTGCTGTGCAAAAACTGATGTCGTATGAACGTTATAAGTTATGTCTATTGTTTGTTAAATTCTAACGTTTTTTAAATATTGCTACGAGTACGTCTTATAAATGTTATTTTTGATCATCCTTTAGACGTTTTTAGGAAAACGTTAAGGCGATTTTGTTAAAATGGCGGACATTAAAGGTTATTGTGACGTTATTGCGATGCGTTTCAGCCTAGAATACTAACGTCACCTTGAAACTTTGGAACATGTATGTAACGTTTTTGAGATGTTTCTTTGCATAGTGGGAAAGTACCCATCAATCGCTACTTTCACTCGAAAAGCCTCCGCTACAGCTTTGAAAATGGCGGAGTTATGAATTTTTGGAGAAACGCATATTTTTCCGTTTTTTCCGAATTTCCTCCGTTAATATTAATTTAATAGAGTCTGTGCAGGGTTCATTTTTTTCGTCTTTTCATTCTCTATACATATCTGAAAGCATCAAGATTGCTCCATCCCCACTAAACAAGAAACATTCTTTTAACGTTTCAAAATGTGCAAATGATGTACTCAACTCTAACATCATAAAAAAACGTGATATTAACATCCAATTAACGTAATGAAGTAATCGTTTACCAACAAGTCGTAAGAATAACGTTTAAAAACTAACATCAGCGCGATGACCCGGTTATGTCGTTGAAAAGATGTTTACAATTCTAACGTCATAAGAAAAAGTTATATTCACATCCAATTAACGTAATGAAATAATCATTTACCAACAAGTCATTAGAATAACGTTTAAAACTAACATCGGCGTGATGATTCAGATATGTTGTTGAAAATATGTGCATAATTCTAACATCATAAGAAAACGTTATATTAACATCCAATGAACTGGTTGTGAAAAACACGTTAAAAACTAACATCGTCGCGATGAATCAGTTACGTCTTATGCGGTTCATGAAACCATAGCGCTTTCTTTTGGTAAAACTAGTACGCACTAAAATTGCATGGCAATGGGCGTGTCAATGTAATGCTAGGGTGTACTAATTTTGCGAAAAAAACGCGGCCACCCAAAAACTCTTCAAGATTAATCGTGTTTGTACTTTGTTTTATATATTGTCAAAATTAGGGGATTTTATATTGTGCTGGTGGCAGCACTGTTTCTCCGGTCAGGTTGGTTTAGATTTTCGTACGCCAGTTGCTTGTTGCTGCCCAAGTGCGTAAAAAGGTGGTAAAAACGTATTGTAAAAGCCATTTTGTAATTTGTACGTAAGTTGATGGTGAAATACTGCGAACGACTTGCTGCCTTGCCGGACACTAAACGCCCAACGCTTCATAATATATAGAACCAATCATGGATGTAGACAGTGCCTCCCAACGCAAGGTATGTGATGTGTTTTTATGTATATTATCAATGATGCAAGTATTTTACTGTGTTGAATTTGTATGATAGATAAGGTTATGTAATATTTATTGTTTTGTTGTTATAACTACCCGGGAATCGCTTGTTTTCAATGGCAGTGTTATCATCGCTTTTATAAGAGACAATTGTGAAAATGTATCCATGTGTTGCTGACTGAACAAATAAAAAAATATATTGCGTGGCATGGTGTACCATACAACGTATCTAGGGAATACCCGGAATTTGTACAGGCCGTCCCACGCTAGAGGCAAAGTACATTAGGGGCATTAAGAGATTAAAATTATACTTAAATTTTGGCATATAGGAAAGTTGTAGATATAATCATTAACTCTACAGGCATAAAATATTTTCATACATACAGGATTTTCCAAAACGACGTACCAACACAAACTTATGTTTTTTCAATGCAACATATTAATGCAGCTTTTGATTCATATTTTTATCCTAATCTTTTTGCCAACAACTTGTATTAGGCTATTATCAAGTTTCTGAGATATTGTGAGATTAATATTAAAAAGTGCATTTTTCAAAAGTTATTCGGATATAAGTAAATAATAGGATAAAGAAACAAGAAAACTCATTTTGGACAATAGTATGAAGAGGTTTATTTATTTATTATTTTATTTATTATTAAGGAATTTGTTTTGCATATTAATGTCAAATAAGATGCTTAACGATAACTTTTCAACATCAGAATATTTTTTTAAATGCGAATTATTGACATTAATTTCTCAATATCTCAGAGCCATTTGATAATATAAAAACAATGATATATAACATTTGATTAATTGTTGTCAAAACAATTAAAATGTAAACCTTAATCAACAAGTGCAATAATATATCTAGTGATCAATTTTGGATTTTTTAAATTACTTTGTCTACTTTCAAAATCCCCTCTTTCGATTTTTCAAAATATCTTATTCTTTTTTGATTCAATATTTACTGATTTGATCCCACAAATGCAGTTTATCTAATGCAGATAATTTTGTTTGATGTAACAGTTTACCAGAAGACTGAACAAACCGTACAGTAAGAGGCATCTTCGCCGAATGTTGAAAGAACAAATAAAACTTCAGAAGCATTTTCATGGACGGGCCAAAAGAATAATATAAGAATTAATGATATGAAGTTGGTGGCTGTGTTAAAATGTAAATTTATATGTATTATCAAATACTGTTTTCTAACTAAATGGTTTTTAGCCGCTGTGAAGAGAAACTTTTGTAAAACCACCGACAGGGAGTTTGAAACCTATGTCATGAATTGGTTGGGCACAGTAGGCAGAGATCTCTTCGAGATGAAACCAACCAAAAATAATATTAATGGCCTGTATGTAAGCTTACTCATAATTAATATAAAGCAAAACAAATGAAACTAATCTCTTTATTTCAGGTTTATATTTATTTATATGTAAAACATACCTATAATGTAGAGGATTTCTTTTTAAGTTTATAAATGAAAATGTAGGTATCTCCTCAATTATTGAAAATTAAAGACTGATGAATGTAATCTTTGTTACAGGTTTTCATTTCTACATAAATATCTTACTTTTATTTTATTATATTTTATCACATCTATAAAAATAAAAATATGTTGTATAAGTACATTGATTTCGTATTTTATTCTATCCACCTGCCTCCATCAAAATCTCTGAATACAACAAATTCTTATTAACAGACACACCAGTCGTCTAGCTAACAGGTAGGTATAATACCAATAATTTCACAAAGAGAACTTAGAAATGAACAGAAAAATTCCGATTGTAGGGTTTCCCTACAATCGGAATTTTATCAATTACATGGGTACCCTACTAGGGTACCCATGTATTTGATTCATTCCAGTGGCCTGACATGATTTTCTTAATATATCCACACCAAATTACAGGAGTTTCTATAAGACTTGGTATGGTTCTGCACTATAAAATAATACACTATTTAGATACCATGTAGTGCAGGACTATACCTACTTAATATAGTCTAAGAACTTCTGTGTTATAAATTTGGTGTGGGTATATTATGAAAATCATGTCAATGCACTGCAGTGAATCAAATCCATTCCCCTATACTATCAAACATAGCAGGAACGTGTACATGCTAACATTAATGTGCTGTGCAAAAACTGACGTCGTATGAACGTTATAAGTTATTGTTGTAGTAACATCTTCCAAGAACGTCTATTGTTTGTTAAATTCTAACGTTTTTTAAATATTGTTACGAGAACGTCTTATAAATGTTATTTTTGATCATCCTACGTTAAGGCGATTTTGTTAAAATGGCGGACATTAAAGGTTATTGTGACGTTATTGCGATGCGTTTCAGCCTAGAATACTAACGTCACCTTGAAACTTTGGAACATGTATGTAACGTTTTTGAGATGTTTCTTTGCATAGTGGGTCGGTTCAGTTTTTACAAGCGAAAAACGAAAAAAACACGATTTTTTGAGGTTTATTGTTTATAACATATTAAGAAATGATATTTGCGAGTAGGAAACACATCACAATACATCTACGGACTGTTCCACGTGACCTGGGACCGTCGGCTTCCTGCTAGTATTTTTGAGCCGCGATAGAAACATTGTTTCTATAGAAACGTATAGGCTGTCGCTTATCGCGTCGGTCAGTTTTCTGCCTATCGCACATGTAGCGACTAATACGTAGGTATACTTGAATCTAGAATTAGATCGGAATTTTATTACCTTACCAGCCTTACCTACTAACATTTTCGTTAAAATAATCAAGGATTTTGTGAATTGAAAGTAAGGCGTTTCAATAGATTTTATTGTGATGAATACGAAGCCGGACTCTTTAAGTGCTTTAAGCAAAGCTTTATTTCCGGCCAGGTATTTGTTTTTGTCGTTTTTGTTTGGACAACGCGTCGGCGCAATGAGTGTGTAGGTAGATTAATCGTCACACCAAAAAAAAATTCAAAAGAGGATTAAAAAAGACTATATTTTGAATGCAAAATATTTATTTTCTTAATGCACAACTTCATTGAACCGATACTGTCCAAAGTGTTCAAGGCAAGTGGCCTCAGTTTAGATCTATCAACCATAAACCATAGTTGGAATGCATGTTGAATGCACCTCAGGAGACCTCAGAAGATTAGACCTTTGGAACCAGTGAAAGATCACAGCTTGGGAGAAAATGATGCTTCGAAGAATGAATGGAGTCAAAAAGTCTTTTTCGATGAAGAACCATCAGTAGTCAAAGCAATCAAGATTAGCGAAGGAAATAGCGTGGTAATAGTCGAAGAGAGAAAAAGAGAAGACCAAGAAGACTGATTTACTTTCTAACCTTTTCATTTCTTCTGACTTGAATCCATGCCTTTTCTAATTGGATGTTCTCCTCACGGTTTTGTCCGACTTCGGTCTTACTACTGAAATCTCGATGGGACTCGGGTAGCTCCGTTACCGGAGCCCAACTCTATTACAAAGGAAGTGTTTGGGTCGCGTCGTGCTGACTACTCCGGTCTCCCACACGACTAAATAAAGTTTCACGGTGTGCGAAAGGCCTAATCATTCTTCAAATCTCTATGGTAAATTTTGTCCGCGCCAGTGTGGTAGGTATTTTTATTTTTACGATTAAGTGAGTGAGGTTGGAGGAATGAATGATTAAAGTCTGACAGGCACAATTTTTTAGATGGCTTTTCATTAATTGTAAATTTTCCTTATAACTTTGATTCTAAATATTTTATTATGTTACTACAGGAACCATAAGCTATCGACTGATCAGTTTCATCGACTGCATTTGATCCTCTGTACATAGAAAATCTAGACCGACTACTTAGATATGAAATTTTTGTGATGTTTTTTTTTATAATGTATTACCTGGAAATTAGGTATATAAAAGTAATTATTAGCGTATTTTAACTTTTTTTGGTTGTTTGATAGAACAAAAATAGAAAGGATTTACCTATAAAGTGAGTTTGATTTATTTATGTATATGGTTTTTGCTTTGTTAAATGTCTGTTGCAAATAGATTTTTTTTCTCAATTTTCATCAGTGCGGTATATGTACTTCCTCCTTAAAAGTAGAACAAAATAAAAGCATGAACCTACCTTCCTCTGTAATCATAAAAAAAACAATTGAAACAAAGTGGAAGCATTTCTATTCTCAGAAATTTTAGTTATGTAACATTAGCTTTGAAAGTTTATGCAAATATTTATGCAAATATTAAGTGTATTTGTTTTTTATGATCATCTTGGTAAATGCACTTGAAAGTTCAAATTTAATAAAATTTTAATTTTCACATGCATACATGCACTGTATGTACTTCTGACATTTTAGTAAAATGAAATTAAAATATATTAGCAATTTATTGATCAGTAATACCTCAAAATACATTATTAATATAAAGTAAAGTATATAAACATTAAAAATAAGTATTTTATTTCCCTAATCTAACATTCATTCCTACAGACTGATCAAAAGAATCAGACAGTTAATACAACTATTACAAAATATATTTTCCTTAATTAGACAATTTAGTAATTTTCACAAAAATCTGCACTTAAGGAGAATTTGTACCCCTACGTTCTACTCGCAAAACACGTAAAGGTCTGAGGGGTTTTCTCAGCTATTAGTTCACAGAATCGTAAAAGCAATACACCAAACCAAAGATAAAAGTATATAATTTTCCGGCTAGTGGTAGATTTTTGATTTTTTTGTTCGTTTTTGAGAAATCTGTTAATGAATCTGTCATAAAATTGACGGATTTGTGATGATTTTTACGAAGAATACGGGTTAAAATTGAAAAAGGTACCACATAATAGATCCAAGTTACACTTTAATCTATAATTTAATATATAACAATATGAGAGAATGGACACAAAATTAAGCTCACTATGGATGCTTGTTTTGTAGGACGTATTAGCTCTGATTACTCTTAAATTTACAAATTAACAGCTGAAATCGATGAGTCACTCTGACTTTTTGTGGGACATATGGTACATGTATGTGGTTGATATTATTAAGTAGGAAGACGACTAACGTTATCCGTCACTTTCTGCTATTGCAAGAACTATAAACTAATAAATATAATAACGTAGAACTACAGTCACTGAAAATGTATCTTATCATTCGACTTATTCCTTGTTCAAAAGAGTCGTAGCATAGTTTGGGTTACAAATTTCTAATTCCATTTGTTCTAGAGGAAAAAACATGAAAATATATATATAGGTATTTTTATGAATAAAAATGTCCCCTACAGTCCTTGCACATCTTTCGTTCCTTTATTTCATTATTTTCTTGTCTTTTTTCTTTTCTGTCGTTTCGATTTTCTATATCAAATACAAGATCCGTTATCCAAGTACGAAAACGACGCATTAAATCTTCTAGGATAGTATTAAAATCAGCATCGGTCCATGGCATATCTTTAGAAATTTTTTCAAAAGCAGGAATTCTGACTAACGTATTACAAATCCATCTCAAGATGAGGAGAAATGGGTCAGCACTGGGATATAAGTTACCAACTCCAGTGACAATACACTGGATACTCTTATTTTCCAAAAATCTTTGAGTCAAAGTAAAAATTAACTTTCGTATTAATGGTTCAAATGCAGATAGGACCTCAGTCACAAATTGTGCAGTGTTGCCTGTTGCAAGACAAACTGTTGCTTGCAACAATCTCCTATTTTGTTGTATAAAGTTGTTTAACTCCATATTAATGGAATAGCTGACATTAGGAGTTAAATTATCCGGAATTGGAGGTAGGTTCCGTACGAAAGAACTTCGATCATAGCCAGACATTCTACTGATGTCCATTATGTCTACCTGCTGTCCATTCAAAAGAACATTTCCGTCTTGTACCGAGAAACGAACACCTGTAATGTAGAAGCAGTAGATAGAAATTATTGTAGTTATCACTTATAAAGCACTTATAAAGGGTCATTATAAATGATTGTAGTCGAAGTAGGCCATGCTATAAAATGTAAATATTTCTGGTTGCCGCTCTATTTGAATTGAATACCACTGTTTTTCACACAAAAGTTAAATTGGTTGCATAACCTATTTCAAGTTTCACAGTTGTTTTTGTATAGCGGCAAAAAATATTAACATGTGCATGCACTACTTTGACTACAATCATTTATAATTATTTGAACATATTTTTGTATGCAATTTTTCTGGAGTCGGATTCGGTCCACAAAAAATATCTAGAGTCGGAGTCATAAGCAATTAATCAACTCCTGGACTTCACATTAAGAATATTTTCCCACATACATACACATTTCGTTTAATTTTGCAGCTTGAATTTTTAACTTAATACATTCTATTTCATAGTTTGTTATTTTTTCTTGATTTTTTCATTTTTATCCGTTAATGATCAGTTAATTGCTCATAACTCAAAGATGATGCATTTTATAAAAAAATGTTTCTTACAAAAACTTTTAAAATTAATTTTAGAATTAAAAAATGTTATTAGAAAAAAAAGTTTACCAAATTTCCAGAATAAAATGAACAACTTGTACGTTAAAAAATAATTATACTTGTTTAAAACCAAAAAGCTTTCGTTTGAATTTTTCTTTGAAATTCTTTACAGTTGTAGAATTATTAAGGTGTCCCGGTAGTTTTGACTAACCATGTATAATCCGCCATTTTGAATTTATTTTGAAAATTAGACATGACATTTTTAATTAACAATCTTCAAATATTATGGGAAATAAGTTTCATGAAAATCCAAGCTTTTTTACTTTTTCGGTCGCCATATTGATTCCGCCATTTTGAATTTATTTTGAAAATCTGACATGACATTTTTAATTATCAATCTTCAAATATTACGGGAAATAGGTTTCATGAAAACCCAAGTTTTGTTACATTTTCGGTCGCCATATCGATTCCGCCATTTTGAATTTTGAAAATTGGACATTGGATTTGGAGTCTAGGATGTCAAATATGACAGCAAATAAGTTACATAAGCACCCGACATCTTTCTAAATTTTCTAGTATTGAATCCGCCATTTTTAATTTAAAAAATATGACAACGGGTTTGGAATGAGAACGCCAAAAACACTATACATCATAATAAAAATATTATTTACATGCTTTAAATAAACAAGTCGAGTTCAAAAACAGTACATGTCTATGATGATTGTTTTAATCATAGCTCTGCTTTTAATGCAAATATAAATAAAATATGTAATACATTTAATTCTCTGTGAACTACTTTATATTTTGTCTGTTGGCGTGAAATAGCTAACTCCTATACTTTTCAAGATATTGCGCCGACAAAATTAATTTGTTAATTTTCTCAGAACTCAGTTTTTGGACTTGTACTGTTTTCGAACCGACCGATTCAGCTATAAAAAGTAAATTCTAGATAGATTTCTGTTAGTCCAATGATTAAAGAAAAGCTCCTTTATAATCTTGTTCAGCGGATAAATGATGGTTCTTTGATGCTGACAAAATAATAGGAAACAATAGAATAATCTAATACATAGTTATTTCCCAATCAGTCCCCTTGCTCGACATGTTTTCTTGATAAGAGGCAAGGGTGGAATCCCTTTATGCCTCGTCTGGATAAATTTAATTACGCATACAATACCGCGTAATAGGATTGTGTAGTTTAATTACCGTATTTATACTGAGGGAGAGCGTAAACATCCAAACACCCAAACAGCCTAACACACATTTAATTTGATACACATAAATCATACCTGCCCTATTTAAGTTCCTGTTGTTTCGATTTAAAACACGTAGCACCTCATTAGGGTTATCCATATTGCGCATGGCCGAGATTACTTCCGCTTTTCCAGCAGTATCACCCTCCAAACGCATGGTTTCCTTCAACAATTTATTGAACATTCTTCTCATTCTGTTACTTGACAGAGTACCCTCGATTTCCGATAAGGCCCTAGCTTGTGACTCATCAATAACTGTTCCAATCGCACGGAAGTTGTAAAGAGAGTTTCCAAAGAAAAATATGGACGCCCCCAGTTGCAAAAATTGTAATGTTGTTGGACGTTCACCGGCACAATACATGTCGTAGATGGTGTTACCGATACCGACACCGTTAATGCCCAATGCTGTCGCACCTAACCCATACAATAATAATCTTGTACCCTAAAATTATACGATGGAATATTTAATGCTTGTTTAGTATCTCATAGTATGATCTGCTATTCTAGTAATAATAAATAAACTTGAAACTTACTTGGCCAACGACTACTCCATTCGCTGCCAAATACGAAACTATTTTTACAGATCCCATCATACCCAGTGTTAAAGCACTACCGGCAATAGTGATTATTGCTCCTCTACATTCCGCATTAAGCAAAGTAATTTCCTGAAAGAAGTTAATAATTAAAATCAATGAAAACATCAATTAAAATTTATTGGATACCATTTTTCATCACGTCAAATGTACGTGAACGACAAAATATGCATTATAACTGCTAAATATGTTTTAACGACAGAAGATGTAAACGAATGGCGGAATATGTGTTTTAATGACAAAAAATGTAAATAAATGGCAAAATGTTTGTTGAAAAAGACAAAACAAAACAAACAAAAAATTAATGGTAAAATGTATTTTAACGACAAAAGCAGCTAATGAACTGAAAAATAAGTGATTTAATTCCTTTATGATATTTTCATAATATTTAAATAATATAGGATATTTTGCATCTCAAGGTGGTAGGTATACAAAGGTTGCGGAATATTAAATAATTTTAAAGAAGTATAGACTGGATAATTTCGAAAATTAGTTTCATAAGTTTTAAAATGGTGCTATGTATATATCTTGTAGATGGTGCATCTTATTCAGTGGATGAGTATGTGTATTTATGACTGGCTGTGACCGAATTGCACAATCCAAATTGTATTACTCTTATGTTCAATTTTGTTTTATTTCTGTCGGCTTTATATTTTATGGTTTTTAAACGTCAAATTAGGTTTTGGTTTCATTAATATTGGAATATCCGATTCATATTACCATAGTTAACAGAATTTTTGTGCTTACAACCAAGATAAATATGTAAATTTGTATAAATTTGTAAGATATTAATGACAATAAAGAACCATAATTATTATAAAATGTATGACCGGGATCCCGAACTTTCGGGATCCCGAAATTTCGGGATCCCGAAATTTCGGGATTGGAAACCCTAGAGTACACATTCTGTCATGCGTGCCTTTGTCGTTGCGATTACATACAATGCGCTGAGTACATATTCTGTTGTGCAAAAATTGCCAGTGTGATTTGTCTAATTTGTCACGCTGACATATAATCGTCAAATTTATTTATGTGAAACACAGGTTGTAGCCGACCATCTGGCCCAGGTTTTTTCTTGGTTAGACAAGGTGTATATGAAATGTGATGGTCATTTACGGAGAAAGACTTTATGAAGACATAAGACGACGCTATTTAAGTGCAAATTGGAGGCCTCATACAGAACCTTGTTTGGAGGCTTGGTGCACACTTTGAGCCATTTGTTTAATTTTTTTTTGGAAAGTTGAAAAAGTCCTAAAAAATGTCGTATTAGTGCATATATTTTGAAACATTTTATTAAGATTTTTCGTCATATTGAGCGACATTACCCCTCCAAAGTATTGTATTTAAAGTTTTATAGTCGGTACATTTGCTTCATCAAGTTGTAATATATCACAAAACAAACTCACTTGACCATGCTGGCGTCTATCTACAAGTGTGTGTATGCCTCTTCCTGCTGCATAAATACCACTTCCAACTCCAACAACAGTGGCACCCACTAAAACAACAGGTGCGGCCACAAACATAACAACTCCTCCTGCAGCAATGCCAGCAATACCCAAGCCCGTATCCGCAATATTGAGCATTTTCTTCGATGTTCTCGTGCTGGGAGAAAAATGTTCTTCCAATGAAACATCGCCATTGTCATTCAGAGACTGGTACTTTCCTTGGTATGGACAAATCATTAAGCACAGATGCAGCTTGTTATTGTTTAGGTAATTGTCCCATGACTGGTAGACCCTGCAGCTGTCGTCGATAAATAATCGACAAAATGGACCTTTGTCTGGGTTCTCCTTTTTCACTTTGCATTTTCTAATAACAAATAACGGTATTCGGTCAAAATCACTGTGAGGATTGTAGTCCATATTCTGGGTATCAGGATTGTCCTCCTGATTCTCGCCATCAGAAATATTGTCCTGATTACGAGTATCGGAATTTTGGACACAATTATTAATCTCTTTATTTTGCTCTTCCTTTGCGACCTGTTCAGCCTCTGCTTTTTTCTTTTGCTCTTCCTTTGCAACCTGTTTAGCGTCTGCTTTTTTCTTTTGGTCTTCTTTTGTGAACTGTTTAGCCTCATCCTTTCTCTTTTGCTCTTCTTTTGCAAGCTGTTCAGCCTCGTCCTTTTTCTTTTGCTCTTTTGCGAGCTGGTCATCTTTTGCGAGCTGGTCATCTTTTGCTTTTTTCTTCCTTTTTTGTTTTTCTTTTGCGAGAGGTTCAGCACATATATATATATAACTAATAACCACTCTCCCATTATGCTTACAATATTTATCTAAACAAGAAAAATAAAATAAATATACATATGTATCAGTAGTGCGACCTCAATAGATTGTGTCTCTCCAATAGGGATGGGCATTCTCGGTCATTTCAGTGAGCCGGATCAGTCGAACCGGCTCACAAAAATGACCCATTAAAACGGACCCGTTCAAAATGAACGACTTTCATATGGACCGACGCGACCGAACCGTTCAAAATGAACGTATTTCATATAGGTTATAGACGGACCTAGTGAACGAACCGTTCAAAAAGAACGAGACACACGACGCGGGCATTACTGGCATCTTCGTTCAGTCATCGCAGCGGCCCTATGTGGCAGGGCGGTCAGTTTTATGAATATACCGACGCGCGACGGCCTAACTCCTGCGAATATTGTTTTTCTTTGTCAGAACTGGAATTTTCTGATTTAACTTAGTTTTTCTTGTAATTTATGCTGATAGAAATTACCTCCATTCAGTAACAAAAACAAAATAGATCCTATAAAAATGCTACTAAGTCAATGGTATTTGCATATATATAATTTAAATTAATTAAATCTAATTTTGATCTTTTAGCGATTTTCGAAAGCTGAGATTTTACGGAATTTATACTATACTTTTCAATAAGTTCTGTATGGTTAACTAAACAAATCGTTCAATTTTACCGAAAAAATCTCATATCTTTCATTCTGCTTTTTATGCTTTTTATATTTTTCCTTATATATTCTCAAACTTTCATTTTCTTTAATAAATTATATTTATTAAAATTAATGGTCTTCATTATCAACTCCCGATTCAATATAATATCCCAAAAATATTTAAAATAAATACAGTGCAGATATACGGATCTCAACAATTTTAAAAGGTAAAGAAAATGTTCGGGCAGATTCATAATATGTTAACGAATCTTTATGCATCAATCAAACCAGAAATAAACGAACGAAAATATTTTATATATGTATAACGTATATACATATTATGTACTTTACGCGGCACTGGAAACACGTGCATCAAAGACACCGCCGCGCCGGCTGGATTGTGTCTGCTTTGAGCCGTCTATGCCTTGAACAGAAATGAGCCGAGAGCGTAAACGCCGTAAACGAACGAACTACTGAACCGGATCTCCTACTGAACGGGTCAGTTTGCCAGGGTTGAACCGGATCGAACGGTTCAGGCATTTGACCCGTTCATTTTGAACGGTTCGTTCGCGAACAACTCATCCCTACTCTCCAAGCTATATTTCTGTACACTTTTGATTTCTTTGTTAAATTTTAGCTCTAATAATTGCTTCTTTGAACGATGCAATAGATGAAATTCTATCAGTTCCATATGACAAGACATCCAATTTGCATACAGTTGTAAATAATTAAGTACATAGGCTTTCACGGCCAGAATCACTTAACTTAACCATCTTCCTCGCTTCTTCGGAGCTAATTGAATACTGAAGACCTACCAAAGAAATATATACCTAAATTTACACTTCACTGCACATATCTGGACCTACCGCTCCCATGTGTTTTTTCCTCATAATGTAAGAAGACACATACCGCTCGGTACTTACATGCCAAATCACACCACCATCCCCAACAGAAGAGAAGTGTTATTAACACTCTGTTCAACAGAGCCGATAAGGTATGCGACTCCAGCACCTTGGACGACGAACGGAAACACTTGGAGTGGGCCCAACGTCAGAATGGATATACCAAGTACAACATACGGGGTGTCAGACAAAGAAAACCGCAAGAGTCAAAAGGGTTTGCTTGCTTACCATACATAAGTGGGGTATCAGAAGGAATCGGTAGATTACTTAAGAAATCGGGTATCACGGTAAGGTACAGAGCACCAGGTAATGCAAAGGATCTTTTGCCTAACCAAAAGGATATCACACCACTACTGAAGAACGAATGGGAAAGATAACGTGAGTGTGGAACATGCTATGTACATCGAATGTCGAGTCTAAGAGCACAATAGAGACACCCAACTAGGTCAGATTCAACAGACCGCTGTTGCTCAACACTGCCATGAGTCGGGACACAAAATTGAATTTCGATGACTTTAAGATGTTGGCATCGGTGAGTAATTATCATCGAAGGCTTATTAGAGAACCCATCAAAATTAACAAACATTCTAACAACATCAATCGTGAGGACGGCACTGACATTAGTAGGGCGTGGAAATCGATCGTAACGCGGGAGCGGTAGCTCCAGATGTGTGCAGTGAGGTGTAAATTTAGGTACATAAGGGAGATTTCTTTGGTAGGTCTTCAGTATCATCAGTTATCATCATCAGTTAGCCCTGATGAAGCGAGCAACATGGTTCGCAAAATGTCAGCATTTCCGAATCTTGGCACACGGCATAACCCCAATTTATTTTCTAAATTGTAAATAACGTTGGTTTACATCTAACAAATACAAAGAGTCGTTGATATTAAATGGTATATGTTGTAAATGGTTACAATTTTGGAATTTACGTATCTCAGACAAAAAAATATTAAAATGCAATATTAAATCATTTTGTGTGAGGTTTTTTTTATCAAATCATCTTGAAAGTAAGATTTTATATAATCATTAATAAAAGCTCATCAAATTATGATACAGGGAAAATAGCTTGTAAAAAAAGTCATCACCCTAATTATCAATTTCCGGATTGAACTATAAGTAGGTGGTATTATAGGTCGTATCAGGTATCATATGATAGCTCATTTAAAAGCAAATCACTCAATCTTACACAAAATCTAAAACTCTTTTTTATTTTACAAAGTAAAACTACAACATTCTAACTTTAAAAAGAAGACATGAAATATAAGACTTGATTATCATAGGATAGCTCTTTTAAAACCTAATAAGTTTTCTGTCTAAAATTTATTTAACACCAATAAAAATAGTTAAGAAAATTACGTAATTTCTAAAATTGGTACCAATACCAATAGTCTTTTATTTACTAAGTGACATTAAATCAACAAAGGCTTCAGATGAAACTATTTAGTTTTATTGAGCTATCTTATGGTTTTATGGCGTTATCTTATTACACAACCTATTTTCACTGTTGTTTTTCAAATGCATATTGACAGCAATTAACAATTAACAAAAAAAATGAATGAATATTCTTGAAACATTTGATAAAAATATGAAATTTGTAGGTTCTTATTGATGTGGTTTAGTAACTTTTAGCTTCTCAGGAGTTTTGAATAAACAATTTTCATTTTTTTCCCTGAATTCCGGGATTTTAAATCCTTTATTCTGGTACGGGTATATTGGGTGGGATTGGAAGCCTAGTAGGCTATAATACGGTTTGAGTTTTGAGATCGCACTTGGGCAACTTCAATTAATAACGCAACAGATTTATTGGATGATACGTAGTCTGAGAAATTATTGCCTAATGTTGATTCTATCGCTCTCGCTAAACCACCCTGAGAATATTCTCTATCGGTAGATATATCCCAAGCAATCACAGTGAAGATGCTACTATCTCCTAATATATCTTCTACACTGCTATCCTTGAGAGCGTTGCAAAAATCGGTGGAAAATGTATCACTCCTCTTGTGTAAATACAACAGAACCCGCTAAGTAAAATTTAAATTAGTGATTTCATTTACAGTAAACTATAGCATTAAGTATGTACCTTTGTATCGGTCGTTAAGTTGTTTCTCAAAACGTTTTCTAACATATCTGTTGCAAAGTTTACCATTGTTTCCTTATTATGATCATTGATGAAGTAAGACAAGAAGGATTGGGTTGCTACTAGTTCACAGGCATCTAGAAACAAAAAGGTATATGTAATAAAGACCAAAACATGACAAAGTCTTGTTCAAAATGGGAACTAATTTAACTGGTTTGCGATATAGAACATAATGTTAAAATAGAAAAGGCAATTATGCAAATCCTATTTATAAAATGCAATTTCCCTCGTTAGGTACAATTTGGCAATTAATCTAAAATTTTTTATTCATAAAACACCCGTTGTTTTATTTATATATAAATAACAATAATAAATAAATATCCTTAAACCTTCTTCTTTAAGGGTACATTCTGGTGTAATAGAGAAAAAAATGCCTTGTTTTAACACATCTTTTGAATAAGGCACAACATTTAAAGAATTGTTGTAATTCATTTATTATCCCAAGCTTAATAGTTTTGGAATCATGTATTGACAAAACCTTGAGTTGACAAGATCAAAACTTAGTAGTCGTTACACGTCAAAAGTTTAAACACGGTTTTCTCGGAACATTTTGTAGGGCGGACGACACAAATTCAGAAAAACTAAATCAAACAATTGATTTTAAAAATAATTGCAACATTCAATTTGTAGATTGTCTAGCTAAGGCACAAATCAGAATAAACTGATTTCACTAAGATTGAAATGTTTTATCAAACTTTTTTTTCGGAAAAATAAGTAATTTTTTATTTTTATATATTCATGCCCTATTTTTAGTGCGGTTACCCTAGAATGAATTTAATAAAGTATTTAATGTATGTATTTTTATTTTTTTAATTTCCCATTCCGCTTCGGCGGAACTCAATTGTTTAACTTTCGCATGCGCAGCATCTGCATCCGCAAAGATCAACTCTAGTTGACGATCGGACAGGAATTTTGACTTGCAAGTCAAATTCATACACGTAAAGTTTCCAACACACAAACGTCACAAACCGAAACATGAAACTTGACGTTGGCTGAAACTGTCATGAGCGGTCAGGCCAATAGAACTATACGCAGACATAACCTCAATACTCTATTGGCAAATGGTGACTTTATTTATGATTGTAGTAGCTCAAATTACTATTCGGTACCGATTAGGTTCGGACAGCTAAATAATGATGACATAAATGACAAAACTGCCCGCAGGAATTGTAAAACTAAAATAAAAGTCATAGCGTATTAACAGTAATTAAAGTGATCGGTGTCTAATTCAAACTAAACTCTTAAACCTATCTGATTTTTTATATTCTACACAAGAAACTTATGTTTGTGGGAACCTGTACATACTGTTCAATTTATTTTGTATGAATCAATTTATTTTGTATGAATCAATGTCCATTATATAATGGAGTGGAAGTTTTTTTATTAGGAGCTTTTTTTTGTGGTTTCTTAAATATTCCTTACCAGAAGACATTGTAAAAATAGAAGTTGGGTTTCGTATACTTTAAAACTTAATAGTTATCAACATTCCTACAAAATCGTCATTTTCTTTTCTAATGCTAAGTAGTTACAAAGACTACTCTAAGCATACTTAATTTATCTAATCGACCAGAGAAACGATAAGATCCTAATCAGGTTATGTATGATAGTTATGAAAAATTAGTCTTAAAAGAGGAAGTCATACCATTAGAAAGAAGTTTCCGATTTTCCAGGTCTCCGTCATTGAAATTCGCCATTTTAATCATAAGGACACTTTACTTTCCCAACCAAAGCCTTGAATGTAATCAAAAGCTACCAAACAGGTCCTGCGTGGTCAATTGCGGTCAATCCACTGTTTAATTTACTGGTATTCTATGTACACAACTGACACAGGTTACACAACTGGGAATTGTAGAGAAATGAGAGGTGGTATTCCCCTGCATTTCTCAGTGCTACCAATAACCAACACAATCTCTCTCTTTCTACCTGGATGCCTATAATCGAGTCACATTGGTCAGACAGAGTAAAGACTTTGTCCTTTCATGAAGGTCAATTGATGCTGTTGTAACGTACATACTTCATTTTGATTTTTATTCGCACACTATCAGGAGGTTGTGTTTTTATTTATTACAAACCAAGTCGTCTTATTGAGTAAGTTTAATCTAATTATTTCCTTCTGCTTTTTAAATATTAATATAGGAGCGTTTTTGATTTAAATTATGAGCAGAATTATAAATAACAGTAAATATTAACACTTTCCATTTTAGATTTAAGGACCGCGATGAACAATCCTCGAAAAGAATTAAATATTCTGTTGCTGGGTCAGACTGGTTGCGGAAAAACAACGTTTATCAACGCCCTGTGTAACTATTTCCAGTACAAAACATTCGATGATGCTTTGCATAAGCTGAGGAATCTTCACATTGTTATACCGACCAAGTATTCCTGGACATTACCAAATTACGAACAAGTGGATGTTGTTTTGGGAGAGGATGACAACGAATGTCGAGAGGGAGTAGGTGTTTCGGCAACACAATGGCCTCGAGAAATTGTGTATAACTACGGTAATGATTATATCGTTAGGCTAATCGATACGCCTGGCTTTGCCGACACAAGCGGTATTGCCAAGGATATTATCAATAGCGAACGCATCTTAAAATTTATCCATCGGTACTCGGATTTGCATGCTGTATGTATTTTGTTCAAGCCGAATGAAACTCGTAATACAAATTTATTTAGGTAAGTGCACTTTAGATTTCAAAAGTATTGAGCCCTGTTTGAAGGCTCAAACTTAAAAACAACTGCCGTAGAGCGTCGATAATCCGAACTAATTGGGACCGAAGGTAGTTTGGATTATCAAATTGTTTGGATTATCAAATGATGAATCTAAATAGTAGAAATCGAGTATTCGATACATGAGATAAAACAAAAGCAATAAATTTCTGAAACAGGAATCTACAAAACTGGCTTTTTAGTCAGTGATTTATTTTTTTATTGTTTCTATGGCGTTTGGATTACCGGGGTTCGGATTGTTGACGCTCTACTGTAAAAAAAAATTTAAATAAATTGTGTTACACTCCTGAATCATTTCTATTATATATGGTTGACAATCAACCAGTTTAGTGCCCCTCATTTTTGTCCCTCCTAAACTGCTTGCCCAAAAAATATTCAAATTTCCATCAGTTATAATACAAAATCTTGTCTACAGATTGGAATTTGTATTCTCTTAAATTTCTTTGCAATAAAAGCTATAAAGAATTTTATAGAAGCGGATATATCACAATGAATCACTATCATTTTGTACCCAAACATTCCCATAGAACTTGTTATTATACATCAATGGATATTCATGTTACAGTTATAAACGATTTTTTAAACACGGTTCAATATTTTTGTGTGTAATATTTTTGTGATAGGGGTACAATACCACTGGATGGCATTTTGTAACACTATACAGTAGGGTGACCAACTTTTTAACTCCAAATCGGGACGCTAACATATTGCCAATAACTGAAACATATTTTTATCTTGCAAAGCGTTTTGATTAGCGGGAGATAAATGGAAATAAAGTTAAAGCTAGGTTTCTAAGCTAGGTCTTTGTTCTTCTTTAATTTTTTTAAAGTTTCTTTTTACATTTTTCTAAGAATACAATTGAAAAGAGTGTGCGGACATTCCGTAATGACCAACTGAAATAAGTAGTGTAAACGCAAAAGTGGTTGATACTCGTATTTGATTAGCATTGAATTACTATAAAGACCTAAAAAAAAGCATGTCATAGGCCCGGTATCATAGATATTTGTGCATTGTTCTGGATACCACAAGATGCTTGGTTTAAATCCAGGTGTTGGCTTTAATTGTTATTAATTCTATTTAATTTAAAGTTTACGTCCTGCCCATGTCTCATCATTTGCTCTTTATATTTTTTAAGAAGACTGTGGAGCTAACAATGATACCGACAGATAATGATAAGAAATGTACCTGGATAATATTTTTTCTTCCAACAGTTTCACCTCCACTGCCAGAATTAATATTCTATATAATAATTATCAATTTTCAAGACTTTGTAACTTTAAGGCATTATTTCTACTTATTAGACGCAATATGTTTATTGTATTTCACTGTCTTCGCTGCTAGAAAACTACACCACATGATTTGTTTCCAACTGATTTCCAAGAACGGAGTTTCTTTTCTGAAATGTTCTTAAATGTTCGTTTCTTGACTCTTTATCCAGATTGTGATTATTTTTAGATTAATGAAAAATATCTGTAGAAATATGTGATGTTAATTTCAAGATCATTTAAATTTAAATTTTGAAAGAAATTTTATGAACAATAAAGTAATTGTTTTTATTTGAGCCGAAATCTGATAATATTTTTCTTTATTACAAATAAATATCTATTAAAATTTAAAATTAATCAAAATCAGTTTTTCCAAATTACAAACACAATGCACGTTTAAAAATCGTTTGAATAAGTTAATTATTATTTTTGTGAAAGTGTTGCATTTCTATGACTATAAAATGCCATTCATTCACCCAATCAGGAGCTCAAAGTAGTACGTTGTCCGTCAGCAATATTTAATATAGAATTTGTCAATCCTGACTGACTGAAATTTCTATTCACCAGATCTGTTCTTTTACAGAATAAACAGTCGATTATCTAAACACAAGGTGAATCCATATCCCCTACATTCTACTCACAAAACACGTAAAAGTTCGAAGGGGCTTTCTTCGCATCTAGTTCACAGAATCATAAAAGCGATATACCAAATTAAAGATAAACGGTATGCAATTTTCCGTCTAGTGATAGATTTTTGAAATTTTTGGTCGTTTTGGACAAACAATTACTGAATCTGGCTTCTCAGAAAACATCTTCTAATAGTTACCCAAGTAACATATATAAAATTCAGCCTTTATAAAATAACGGAAGTACAATTACAATTTAGTACAGTTTAAGGGTGTCTGGCAAAGGGTTGCCACGATAGTAAGTGTCTGGCAATGGTTCATGAGATTTCTAATATTATTCCGAATAAAATATATAAAAACTAGGCTTTATACTTTGACGACTGTTGGTAGCAATTTTATACACCTTTGCTACCTGTTACCTGCCAAAGCCACTATGATCCAAACTTTATAGTAGCCAATCGTTCCTTACCTGTGTTGGGGAAATGTGTAGAGAAATTTGCAGCTTTTATACTATGAGGAAAGTCTGGCGGTCACGGACTCTTGGTCTAAAACAACTCATTAGTCCGAATGGGGGTATGCAAAAACGGATTCGGATTAGTGAGAGTGTACTGTAGTTGTATTTTGCAGAAAACAAACCGCAAAAACATGATCAAAATTCTTATAGCATAGTTTTTGAGTTACAATAGTAATTTCCTTATTTTACATTATATTGCCACATGTTTCTTTAGTAGGAATACTTGTGGCCTGGCTAATATTTTTGGTTGGTCACCTACTTTATGGACATTGTACAAATATTGAACATCAATCGTATGTTTGCTGTGTCATTGTTAGTAATACATACTTCTATTTTAGGTATTGCTTTAATACACTGTTTACGCAGATGCACAAAAATATTTTCAAAAATATAATCTGGGTGTTTACGTTTACAAAAGGGACAAATTTTCAACCTGGCGGGACGTTGACTCTTCTACGGGATGGCCTCTGTCAGGTTCAGGAATCGCAAGGTGTGGACAATGTGGACATGACGTTGGGCCTTCACAACATTGTATGTTTTGAGAATGACTGTTTCAATTTCTTAGGAGCTGTTAAGAAGGGAGTTTGCGACACTACGGACAAGTGATAAGTTGGGAAAGGTCTTCAAAAGCTGCAAATAAGTATGTATACAATGTACTAACAAAGTAATGTAATTTTGCCACCATTAAACGCACTTTCTCTCTTGAATTTCAAAAACACTGTCTTACGTCAAATATTTTGTAGACTTGTCGAAATGGTTAAAAGTTTAAAACCTTATTCGGTAAGCGAACTAACATCCCTTCAAAAGATCAGGCAAGAATCAATGAAATTAGTCAAAATTTACAAAGAATTGCAGGACGATATTGAAATTCAATACGAAAAATTAGAATCAATGTCAGGCAAGATTGAAGGGGTAGAAAAAAGGATACAAGAGTTAATACCTTTTACTTATGACATTACACAGACCAGAAAAGAAGGACTATTTATACTGTGCTTTAATACCAAATGTAGGAAGCGAGATGTAAGTAATCAAATAATATTGTAATTGATTATTATATTCGTTTGTACGGTTGCAGGATTTAGGCAATTATAATATGTGTCGAAATGACTCTGGTCCATGGGGTAGCTTCTTGAAGTTTGATATGCTTCGCATTAGCTGTCAATATTGCAATTGCAACATGCATTATCACAAAAAAAAAACAGAATTCACAATTCAAAAGAGAGTAGTGAACGAGAGGTGTAAAGAGCTGATAGCAAAAGAAATTATTAAAAGAAACCAGGCTAAATTGGATCATCAAAAATGTTTCATCGATACCAATAAGTTAAAGAAGGAAAAAGAAATCCTGAACATGGTCTTGCTACAAATCTCCACTCACATCTCTAAAAATTCAATCATATCCTACAAGGGAATGTCCAATCAGATCAATGTTGACATTGAAAGGTAACAAAATTAAATTGGTTACTGGCGTATATTTTCTTTTAATATTTCTAAACATTCTAGTGAGAAAACAAAGCAAACACCAAATGTACATAAAATTCAAAGACTTGAAGAAGAGTTACAAATGCAACAACATTTGAATGAATTGCAGTTTCAATTTGTGGACAGATTAGACGGCGTTATGTCCATTGAGGAAATCAGTGCCACGTTGTTGTCCTTGGAGACTTTACCATATATTGGCCCCAAAATGAAAGAATTGTATGCAGCTGACCTCGATGATGGCAGTTATTATGAATTATTGATTGTAAATCCAAATGTTAGCTTTTCCACAATATATTTATACTTTATTTTATTATATTTTATATGTTTTTGTATGTATTACATGAAAGAGTTTGTTCATTACATATAGTTCTTATAATGAAGTTATACTGTAAATTTGCAAATAGACACTTATGTATAATAATATCCACAGCAGCTGGTGCAGTTTATTCTTTTCTTCTCTCTATTATTTTCTCGTCTTCTAGCTTTTCTGTCTTCTCTACAACATTGGTCGTACATAACATCTGAAAACCAGGTAAGAAATCCTCGCATTAAATCTTCCAGGATAGTGTTAATATCGGCATCGTTCCACTGTTCCTCATTAGAAATTTTAACGAAAGCAGGAATACCGCCCAACGTATTACACATCCATCTCAAGATAAGGAGGAATATATCAGTTTCCGGGAACAGCCTAGCAACATCCTCAACTATGCCTTCCCGACTCAAATTTTGAAAGAATGCTTGACTCACAATGTATATGAACTGCCGAGTTAGTGGTTCAAATGCTGATAGAACCTCTCTTACAAATGTCGGAATATCGCCTGTTGTTACAAGTGTAGACGTGGTTTGCAGCAATCTCCTATTTTCTTGTATAAAGGTGTTGAACTCTGCATTAATGGAATCTCTGACATTTGGAGTTAAGTTAGACGGAATTGGCAAAAGACTTCTTAAGAATGAACGATCACAGGTAGACATTTTGCTAATATCCATTATGTCAACCTGATGTTTGTTCAAAAAAATATTTCTATTTTGCATGATAAATCGAAAACCTGTAAAGCACAAACGCATCATAAAAATTAGGTAGCCTTAAATCAATTTTATTTTTTATAAAATCTAACCTATTGTTTCATTGTTGTATTGACTACTAAAGTAAGCATTTATCCAATAAAGAAGATTATACAGAGCCTGAAATCTGGAATTCCTTGGTTTATCGGTAAATAGTTATTGATTAGCCTATTGTCACTGTAAGCTTGAATTACATTATAGTATTTTTGGCCAAGTTTCTCTCCAAGTCACTAAACTAGACTAGGATAATTGGGAGAGAAACTAGGTCTGGTCGCAGTTGATAAACTAGCTTCTAGTATGAAAATCTTGATGGACTTTTCTGAATTACATTATCCAAGTTCATACAAGCACGTCTAGCTTTGAAACTGGGAGAAAACTGGTATAATGTAATTCAAGCTTTAGAAAGTATCATAAAACATTTATCAAAACAAACCAAAGCTGAGTAAACATGAATTGTCAAAGTGTCTGGCGTTCTGTTGTTTGCTTGTCAAAAACCAAACTATCACTGGGTGCGTTCTGCCACTTTAAGCGCTAACCGCTTGAACTCAGCGGAGGACAGCAATTGGGCAGCAACAACATGAACGCGACGGCCATTGGTTGCTGAGTTCAAGCGCTTAAGCGGCTTAAAGTGGCAGAACGCACCCATTGATTCGTTTTTAGTTACAAGTAAATTTATTATGACAATATGTATAGCTGTAGCTGTGATGTATAGGATAAAAACAATTGTACACCACGGCCAAGGAGTGATTCTCCGGCTCTCGAGAAATGTCCCCCTCATACCTTCTCCTAACCGACTCGAGAAAGGTCGGAACGCGGCAGCGTCAAGCATAACGTCAAGTGAGAAGTGGCATAACTTTCAAAAATAAAACAAACCTTCATAGTCCTGTTTATGTAAATATATCGAATATATTTACATTTAACAATAATGTGCAAGATTCATCGGGTAAAAATTTTACGTTGTTAACAAGCACGTAACCTATTACAAAAGGACAAATGTCATTGATGACGGTTGATCGGTGTTACAACCACCACTCCAAAACTTGGTGCAATAGGGAGTCGGGGAAGGGAGACTTTCGGCGAGTTGCACGAACTGCAAAGTGTAATAGTAACGCTCTATCATTGACCCTAGAGAGTATAATTGGAAAGCAACTATTACATGGCTATTACTCAGTGACGTACATCTGAGAAAGTGCATATTTTAGTATGTCCACATCTGTATAATGCATGGAGGAAGGATTAAATCAATACATTGATGCAACATTGAGGTCTTTATTTGTATTACAACATGCTAAAAGCTCTGCCCATAAAATAAAAATTCCAGATCTCTGTTTTGAGGCCAGTGGATAATCATGTGCATCAGATAAAATAGTATATTATTTGACAAGCACATAACTAAGGATATAAATCGCGAGCATGAAGCGAGCGATTTATATCAGTTATGTGCGAGTCGAATACGACGTTTTATCTACGACTCATAAATTCCATTTTATATCAAATCTTTTAAATGTATTTGTCAATGGTGGCGAGGCGAAATGTCAAATAACTGTCATCCACGTAGGTTTAGACTGACTTTGACAGTACATTTGTATAATGATGACAGTTCCTTCAAATAATGAAGTCAATATTTGAACGAACTGTCATTATTATACAACGCTAGTGTCATTATAATCATTGGCGCGTATCATGATGGGGATTATATAGTCATAGATACGTATGCAATGGACTTATTATATGTGAGTCGTAGATAAAGATAGTTAAATCCTATCACTGAAATAGTCAGTTTCGTCGTTCTCAACCGGCGTGTTTCCCAGTTCCTTAAAAACTTCAATTATCAGGCCGTTACACAAGAAAGGCGACCGCAATGACCTCGGTAATTATAGACCAATAAATTTACTTAATTTCTTCGCGAAGGTATATGAACGGATTATGAACGGTAAGCTTAACTCATTTTTACATAAATTTAACATTATATCAAAACATCAGCACGGTTTCTGTCTCAACAAATCCACTGATACTGCATTGTTCAACTTTACAAAAAATATTTACTCATGTATTGATAAAAAAACAACATGCCTAGGCCTTTTCGTAGACCTTTCAAAGGCATTTGATTGCGTTAATCATTCCATTCTTATGTTCAAGATGGAGAGATACGGAATCACTGGTGTTGCGGCGGACTGGTTGAGGTCGTATCTGTCGAACCGTCCGCAGAGAGTGTGTGTGGGAGGCAACAGGTCAAACCCAATCACATTCACCGCAGGAGTACCACAGGGGTCAATTCTTGGTCCAACATTGTTTTTACTCTACATTAATGATCTGCCAAATCTTTTAAGTAGTGTTGAGGTTACCCTGTATGCTGACGACATAAACATTTTTCTCTCGGCGGACACTGTCGACGAGCTGCGTTTTGCGGCGTCCAGAGCATACGAGGACACCTTGCGATGGATGTCAAACAATCGACTTACTATTAACCAGAGTAAAACTAAATGTATTTTCTTTTCAAAAAATAATAATTCAACCATAAGGTTTGGAAATTCAGTAATTGATATAGATAAGTCATGCCGTTTGCTCGGCATTGAGGTCGATGATTGTTTGGGCTGGTCACGTCATGTGGAGGTATTGTCCTCACAATTATCCAGATCCTGCTATGCTCTTTACCAATTGAAGAAGTCCTGTAGTGCCGATGTGGTAAAAACGTTTTACTTCGCTAACTTTTATTCAAGAATGAAATATGCTATAATTCACTGGGGAATGACTCCAGCGGCCCAGAAACTATTTTTACTTCAAAAACGTGTGCTGAGGACTGTTTTTGGTCTGCAACGCGGTGAATCTTGTAGGCATGTGTTCAAGACGCATAAACTTTTGACATTCTACGACGTTTACATCCTCGAGACGGTTTGTTTTGTCCACCGGCGAACTGGCGACTTCGACCATGGGGCTGATCACGCATACAGCACACGAGGTGCTGATCATTTGCTGCCGGCCATGCATCGCCATACGTCGTACCAGAGGAGCTTATGCTATATGGGATGCAAGCTGTATAACTCGGTCCCTAGGGATATTACGTTGACGGTCAGCATAAAGGCATTCAAGTCCGGTTTGCGCAAATATTTGTTGAATAAAACGTGTTATTCTGTTGAAGATTTTTTTTTATAGTTGTTGTTAACAAACTTTCATATATGTATATGTATTGACGTTTCATGTCTGTCTGTGTGATTGTTACATGAATAAAGTTTATTTCTATTTCTATTTCTTATTTCTTTCTAACTTGGATACGAGAGCAGAAAGTAGTTCTTTACCTCACTGAAGCTGGTTATCATAGAAACGCGTAGATAGGGTTGCCAACATTGCGCCTATGCTAACCCGGAGAAAAATAATTATATTATGGAACATAAGTTTAAATTAATAACAGCCGCCAAAAAAATGTGCGGCTTCGACAGATACTTTTTAGTAACGCTTTGGTGTGAAATCTGGATATAGGTAGTGTAGAAAACGATGAGTACTAGATACTAATTACTAAGTAAATTAATTTATTTCAATTAATGTCTACTAGTTTTCCCTCTTTTCGTTTCTGCTTCTTATTGTCGATTTTTTTACAACACAACCAACATGGGACAAAATGTCAATATTACCACCTAAACCAACCACAATTTTGATGTACTGAGGGCATTTCTTTAAGGGATCATGTGTTTTTGCTTGAAGTAATTATCTACACGTTCCCTAACTAATTTTAAATTTTTCTCCGACAGTATTGGCGTTTTGTATAAACCCCATAATAAACGTGTCTCTAGTCAAAAATGATAACTATATCTCTCAGTCTTTGTAAATATATTAGTCTAACTCATAAATAAAATAAAACTCATAATAAAATTTTAAATAACGGTATCGCTGAAGTCATCTCCATGATTTAAAAAATACTGTTTTATGGCAGACCAGTATGATACTGTTCTGTGAACTGCCTTGGACAAACTCAAACATATTGTTGGGACATTTCTTATCATCTGAACACCATACATATTAAAATAATCAACAAAAGTTCAAAACATATTTTGTTATTTAATGTATCAATATTGAATATTGATTTCTGACAAGCAAAATTCCTACCTTTAAATAATACCAGTCTCTTTGAAAGTCATTTTTGATTTGTCTATGATCATCGAGGCAGGATACAATCTTCTGCGTTCGTCGTACTGCTACAGAATTCCTACTGTATTCACATATGACATATGACAAAATCTAAAAATGGTACAAATGCTACTTTTAAAGTTTATCACATGCTTTAAAGAAGTAAAATTAAATTGTTGTGAAGATTGTGCAATAGAGTGCTTCTTATTTTGAGAAAAATTCCTTTTTTTTTCAATGGAATCTGTATGATTAGAATAACAATTACTGTATTATTATAATTTTTAAAAAATATTTAGGGGTTGCTACAGTTTCTCATATGATCGATAATTACCTTTAGTTAACCAGGAGAAATTTAACTGAAAACCCGTAGAGAATGGTCGCCAAACCCGAAGTCTCCGGGTCAAAATGACCATGTTGGCAACCCTACGCGTAGATGAAAATTTGTTTTACTCACGCCAGACCCACGTGTTTCTATGACAATGGTTTTCAAAGTTTCAATTCAGATACTAAATGATAGCAAAATGTTAACATAAAAAAATCTGATGACTTTATATGACTTTATCATACTATATATAAAATTAATAGTTTAGCTGCATGAGACTCTATTTGATCGAGATCGGTCATGCCTGCATTAAAATAAAACTAGTAGAACTAGACAGATATATCAATTAAAGCTGCGTTCGGATATTGTACTCCGTTGACACCGGGTACACCGTCCAAATGACACTTACGTGTTATGGGGTGTAAAAAGTGTAACGGTGTACAATATCCAAATGCAGCTTATATTGACAGTAGGTATTGTGAAAACATTAGCCTTTGACAGTACCTACTGTCATTAGAATCAAAATATCTGACAGATCCTGGCTACTAGTAATGCAGTATGGTCGTACTACATTAAAACTCGTAGCCAGTTGATAGTAGTAAAACTAGTAGCAGTTAGCTGTCCCTCTATCAGTTATCAGACATTGAGGCATCCCGAAATAACTGAACACTTCCTTCAAGTTATTAACGACCGGTCTCGTTTTTGTTGACTTCATCGCCCTCAGTATTGTGTACTTCGTAAAGTTATCTTGGTACAATAACACATAATCATGTCTCTTTGCGCTATTGACAAATGGTCCTAGCGCTGTGTCCTGCGTGCATCCGTCGTCCGTCGCCGCATGTATTTTTGTTTTTGCGTTACGTCCGTCGTGCCTGTCCAACGTAGCGCCGGCGCGATGTGCGGCAGATCCCCCGCTCCCACGTACATAATAGGTACGTCATATCTTGGGAAGTTAGTATCACATTGTCTACGTACCGACAACATGAGTTTGTCAAAGAAACAGAAGCTGCTGCTATGTGATAACTCATATGAGATTTTTTAATATGCCACATCGTAAAAGAGCAAGAAACAAAACCAGCCAAATAGTACTAGAAAGGAAAACATTAGGCAAATTTCACCACCTTTACCATCAATTACGGACTTCACCACATTTGTTCCATGGCTACTGTAGAATGTCACCAATGACATTCGATTATATTGTGGAAGCCATAACACATCAAGCAGACGAGCAATTTCTATTAGAAAAATGTTTTCGCGTTATTTCAACGAACGACCTCTTCAACGCATATAAAGATCACTCACATTATAGCAAATGCGGTACCGATTATTGTTTAATTTATTACTTTGTCGTATTATTATAAGCCATATTGGTTGTATTACAAAATAAATAGGTAAATTAAAATTCCTTACTTGTACAATTTAAATCCTCACCTATCTTTGCCCACTCACGGTCAACCAATAATCGATTGTGGTAATTTTTATGGGACATATCCCATAAAATACGGGAATTCTGCACGCAGCTCTATGTAAGTACCCGACATTGTCGACATGTCTACGCCGTTGTTCAAACGAGACTGACAAAACAGGTCAGCAAGGCGCGTGCGCGCACAGCGCAACGAATGAAAACATGCGGCAATATCAAAATATTTGATATAACTTGCGTCGCCGGATCCGTCGCCGCATCAGACGACGGACGAACGGTGCCACGTAGGACACGCTCATTTACTTCAGGCTATTTGGTATCCATGCGTTGTTGGCCTTGACGCAACGGACGCAACTGACGGACGCACGCAGGACACAGCGTAGGTGGTCCATGTTTACTGTGTGAAATGGAATTGGTGTTCTCTCTATAATGTGTAGTTCAGCCTCCGGTTTTTCTTTCATCTCGATGAATCATATTTCATCGATGATCTCGATGAAATAGAATTTGCTCATGCAGCTAAACTATTGATTGTACCAAAAAATGTCATAGTCATAAATTATTCATAATTTCCTCTACTTTAATTTATTATTTAACTATTTCGACGAAATTCCAGAAATGGCGGCTTATTTTCAAAATCTTTCAAAAATGCTGACTAAACCTCCAGTTCCTTTGGACCCTTTTCAACAGAAAGCTTTTCAGCTCTATGTTTGGTCATGAAACTTTTAAATATGAAGTTTCGTCCCGATACCTTCAGTAGTTTCTCCGAAATCGTCGCCACAAAAACGGGTACGCACACACACACACACACACAGAAATTTTTTTGTACCTTGGTCAAATATGTTCAGAGGACCCAAAAGGACATTTCCGCTAAAATCTCAAAATTTTCTTTTAGCACGGTTACATTACTTTGTCATACGCAGTATGATAAAAGTAGAAATCTATTTTTTCAAATATAAATAACGTGTACTTCAACATGGAGTATGTTCCCCTTAATGTTGAAGCACCGTACTTTTTAGACAAACCATTAAAATATGCGAGTAGCACCTCATTCGTGATTACTTGCACCTTTCTTGCTTGCATCCATGTTTGAAACTTTTCTAAAGCGCCCATTTACCTTTTTACTTTCTCATACGCAGTATGATAAATTGTAATCGTGCCGAAAAAAAAATTTGAGATTTTAGCGGAAATATGTCCTTTTCTGTAATTTCGTAAAATAGTTAAATAATAAATTAAAGGAAAGGAAATTTTGTATAATTTATGTCTATGACATTTTTTGGTAAAATTAATAGTTTGGCTGCCGGAGCAGATTCAAATTGAGATCGGTCGTGTCGGCGTTAAAACTAGTAGCCAGGATTTTCATTCTAATGACAGTAGGTAGTGTCAAACGGTGATGTTTCGACAATACCTACTGTCAATAGTATCAACATATCCGCAAGAGGTTGCAGCGCCGGAACCACCTGAGCAGCCTGGGGACCTGCACGAAGGCTATGCGGATGCAGGACCTCTGCAACTATACTTAGATGTTGAGCGGGACGTCAGCAATGAAGATGACGTTGATCAACGAAGGAGACGGCGAAGGCGGTGGCGGTAGCTGCGTGTGTGTGCGCTATGTTTGTTCGTGTTTTATTCAATAATTTTTAGATCAAAACGTTTCACGTCCTTTTAAATATTTTTGTAAAGCGTTTTTTATCGTTTTACCATCGTCTGCTTTTTAAAATTTATCCGTCAAGCTGTTCACTCACTGGCGGGTTAATCGTAAAGATTTCAAATTTGTAAATACAATTTCGGATAAGCGCCCACGGTGCAAGGCACCGTTTGTTTTATAGCATTTGAAATTATGTCAATTCATAACATGTATTTTCTTTAATTAATATATTTGTGTTAATGGAATCTCATGCAGCTAAACTATTAATTTTATATATATAGTATGATAAAGTCATGTGCCTGGGCACATCAGATTTTTTTCTATTTCACTGGGAGTAAATTAACGTCAGCAATAAACAATTTGACACATGTAGTTTGTTTATATTAACTGGATGACAACATCATAAACTGTCCCCTACGTCGACAGATACCAAAATTAACTAATTTTAATAACGTGGTTTCTTTAAACTTAGTGGCAGGATTGAACAAAACGCCTATACTGCACTCGTGAGAAACCACTTCTCTCACTTGTATGTCTTTCCACACTCGGCTGCGCCACGTGTGGAAATGTGACATACGGATGAGTGAAAACACGTGGTTTCTTCACTTGTACTGTAATATACTATTTTTGTTGCTGACAAAATCTTAAGAAACAATAGATAGGTTCTGTAATGGGGTATTCCGGTGTTTTTGAAATTGTCATTTTTTATAAAGTATGGGTGCTACTGTTTGCTACTTCACAAGTAAAATATCAAACATTGTATTAAATTAAGAGAAATCGTTGTTTGAAGTTTGAATTAGGATTGGTCTTTGTGACGTCACAAAGACCGCTCAAAGTGAGCGACTTGACAACGTTGCTATATCTAGGGTGCACGTAGTAAATTTTTGTCTTCTGTTGTGTCAACGTTTAGAATCGCTCGTTTGTTGACACCTGCTTTGGTTATTGAGGTTATATCAAACACTTGTTCAAAATGTATAAACTCCAACGCCGACATTGTTCTGTGCCGGGCTATAACAGCAGTAGAACAGTAACTTCTGATAAGATTTTCTTTACATTGCCGACTAGCGAGATGAGATATGTTTGGCTTCAAGTTTCAATGATCAAATCATCTCTCAAAAAAGGTACCTTTATTCGTTGTCAAACAACAGGGTCGCCAACCGTCAACTTGGCCGATCAGCTGTTCGAGAGCTGTCCGCTGTTGCCACCGCTACTAGGAATCGGTAACCATCGTGTGTTTCCGAGGGTGGTCGGTGAATTCAAATGAAATGCACTTTTAATTGCAATTATCTTATAGAAAAACTAAATCAAAAGGCTCATAGCTTAACTATATGAATCCTCATAAATTGTACAATAGGTTAAACCGAATATCTGCTTAAATTTTGACATGACCGGAATACCCTATTAACACTTCCTCCAAACATAGAATAAAACTACTACTCCCAATAAGTCAAATAGGGAAACAATTTTCTATAATAATTCCTACCTGCATTTTCAAAGTTTCTGTTGTTTTGATTTAGAATACGGAACACCTCGCCAGGATTGTCCATATTGCGCATGGGTGAGATTACTTCCGCATTTCCAGCAGTATCACCCTCCAAGCGCATGATTTCCAACAATATTTTATTGAACATTCTTCTCTTCCTGTTACATGACAGAGTGAACTCAATTTTAGACAACGCAATAGCTTCCGACTCTGTAAGTGTACCAATTGAACGGAAATTGTACAGAGTGTTGCCAAAGAAAAAGATGGCCGTTCCCAGCTGAACTATATGCAACGGAATTGGCTGCTGGCTGTCGCGGTGCATTAGTGACATGGTGCATCCCATTTCAAGTCCATTAATGCCAAGCAGTTTTGCATTCAGCCCATAAACTAATAATCTTGTACTCTAAAATTACGTGATGCAATGTTTAAAATCACATGCTGAGGAGAGATCATAGAAATAACAACATACGCGACAGTCTCAAATATGAGATAATATCTAAAAATTAATCACCATGCTTTATTGATCATGAACTGAAGAATATGAATCTTGAATCTATATTTGTCAGAAGAATCTTTATTCTAAAAGTTAGGGCTAACTTGTAAAATTTTTGAAGCATTTCTGAAGACAATAAAGAATTTATTAAAAATATTCTTTCCGATATTCTGCAGTATCCGATTTAAATTTTTCGAATTCAGACAATTAATTAATTAAATTTTCCTATTTCGAAATATGAACGTCTTGCAAAATGACACTCCCAAAGATACTATATTTACCAATTTTGCCTTAGAAATCTGGCACTCACACCAAATATCACTCATAGTAAAGTCCTGTCTGCTAGTCATAATTAGTTTGAAACTCACCCTATCCATTCCATATCCCGTTCCATATCCCATTCCATATCCCATTCCATATCCCTAAAATAAGTTTTTAATAACCATCAATGGAACACCAATTAATGAAGGACATATGTGGGAAACG
The DNA here is from genome assembly GCA_963966075.1 of Aphodius sticticus. Lineage (NCBI taxonomy): Eukaryota > Metazoa > Arthropoda > Insecta > Coleoptera > Scarabaeidae > Aphodius > Aphodius sticticus. Next base: position 15,619,049 of record OZ014509.1, read on the forward strand.
ATCGGGCTTTGATAAGTACATGTCATTGTTATTATGATAAAATATACAGTGCGCGCGTAAACTATGGAAACATGAAAAAATCTCCGAGATGGTTTCTTGTTTTAAAAAATCCTCGAACACGTCGATTTTTAATATATTAAAATACATAATACACATTACTGTAAAACAAGCAATTTCCGATCGTCAATTGTTACGGAGTTATGACGTCATCGACACTTTTTGAAATGGCAATCCTTCTTTTGTTTCTGGTTTGTTTTGATAGATTTTTTAGTTGTCTAAATGGTAGCGCATTTTATGGCCTTGCTTAGGAACATTTTTGAGAAAATAACAATTAAAAATTGTAAAATATTGATTAAGCATACATATTTTTTATATGCAAAAAACAAGAAGTTTTTGAGATATTTAGTTTTTCCAATCAAAATCAGTTTTTTTTTTTCAAAAAGAAATTCTGTGGTGAAAAATCATAGTAATAACTAGAGCTGTGAATTATATGCACTAAAAACAAGGATATATGCGCATATATATGCATATCTTTTGTAAATTATATGCACTTAAGCTTACTAAATATGCAGACATATGCTGAAAGGTAAGGTAAAATACAGGCACAAAAGAATATATTTAACAAAAATAAGTACATACAACTGGTACAAAAAAATGAATGAAGAAAAAATTAAATAAGAACTTCTTACTTACTTAATGTATTACAGAAAATATTAATTAACAAATTCTTCGGTGTCCAATAAGATGTCGATTGATAAAAAATTCACGTGGTAGTCCTTATTAATTATTTTATTTAATGGTCGCTACATGTTTCGCGTCTAACTAGACGCTTCTTCAGGCGCTACAATAATTACAAAACAGTAGTACAAATCAATTAAAAACTTTTCACAAAAATGCTCATCAGTATACACTTACATATCGTCAAAACATTCCAGAAGTCACATAAAAACATACAGGTAGATGAACAAAAATGTAGTCCCGATTATATATCGGTGGTAGTTTGTTTTATAAAATCACAAATCTCGGGTTGAGGTTAATTATTAAATGTTTCTCCAAATTTTCCACCCGAAATGATTGTCTGCGATCTGACAATCATTGTTTGTAGGATGAAAAACTTCGTTCTACATCAACAGACGTGATCGGTGCGAATTTTAGTTTGCCGATAATTGTGGGATCCATCTGCACATTTTCTTCATTGTTTCCTGCAATATATTAGCTATTTTTATCAGACGAGGAACTCTTAAAATGTCCCGTAATTTAGTTTTTATCTTCTCTGCTGTTGAACCTTTAATATTGTGGATACTTGTTTTCAAGGTTTGCACCTTTCTACAGATTCAGTGAGTTCTAAACCTTGAGTTTCTAGTTTAGTCAGCAATTCGCAAATAAATGCATAATTGGCTTTAGCAAATGCTTAACTTTGAGGAAGAATCGGAACATAATTCAATATAATTTTACAGTCCCGGATAGCCATGCAATCGTCGGATGAGAAGGAGTTCACAACTCTGCCTTCAAAATTGGCTGCATAAAATACATCTGCATAAGCCAAGTACCCCACCTTGTAATAATAGGTTGTGGGGGAAGAGGTAACCCGGGAAATTTATTTTTACAATAGTCGATACGCACTGGTGCTTTGGTAAATATTTTTTTGTAGAATTAACCAAACTATTAATATCTGGAAATGTGTTTAGTATTTCTTCTGCTGTATTGCAGACTCCTAACATATATTCTGCTGGCTAAACATGTAACAGGAATTAAACTATTGTAGAAATTCTTTAGATTGTCTGCTTAGTTCTATAAAATGTGTAAAAAGTGACAAGAATATGCAAATATGACCAAATATGCAATATTCTCTATAATATGCATGAAAACGGCTAAATATGCTAAATATGCAAATTGAAATTAGGCTCAAATGCTTTATTTTTACGTAATTCTTGTAGATACACAAAATCACTTGTTCGCATATCAATATTACAAAATATGCATTCGGCATATAATCACAGCTTTAGTAACTTTAAGGGCCATGGATTTTGTGAATTAATTTTGAAGTTGCGTTTTGGTCAGAATGATTTGCCCTAAAACCAAATCCGGGCTCCAAAATCACGTAGGGTTTTAAAAAAACTGGGGACAAATTGCTAAAAAACGTTATTTTGGTAACTTTCACAAATTTATACCAGCTGAACCCATTGTCATAGAAATGTCAAAATGGTCTCATAATAAAGCCCAATCTTTGCACTTTTAACTGAAATTCTGAACGTTTGTTCACAAATGTTTTCCAAGCATTTATAGCAATGCGTTAAGTGGTATTCGAACGCCTCCATAAAAGAAAGTACTCAACTTTAACATTGTTTTCAAATAAACTGTTTCAGAGATCTTGTCAAATTTCCATACTTGGCGCGCTATTGATGCTTCAGCCGGCTCAAAATTGCTTAGTTTTCACAAATTTAGCTTATAGTTTTAAGTCTGCCGTTAACAACAAATCCAACAGAAGCTAACAACTTGAAAAAAAAAAAACCTTTACGGTTCATTAAAAAAAATGGAAAATTTATTTATTTTTTAGAAATCTTTAGTCGCCTTGCAGAGACCTGTGTTTGAATATGTCAGAACGGAACAGCTTTTCTCGCATAATGTTATTATAATAAATAAATAAATTCTTAGCTGAAAATAAGCTAACACATATCCAAAAAGATACCTCCCTTTAACCCCTCTTACCGCCTGTGATATAATCCACCTGTATGTATCAATGTATTCAACTTCTGGGGATAATGTGAGTCTCCAATAATGTTTAAATTAAAATCCCCAATAAACAGAAAGAAATCAGGCTTTGTTGAGTATTCATCAGGATGCTCTTCCACGTCTGTCTTTTTTTTTTATTTATGCATTGTATTTATTACCAGACCTCTAATGTTAACCATATAGCAATTATCCCCATGTTGATATGAAATGAATGACTCACAATCTTAGTGAACTCTTTGATATACATTGACACTCCACCAGTATTGAGGTATAAATTAAGAAAAAAAATAACTTACCCGAAATAGTTTTTGTGCGGCTCCAATTACATATGCAGCTATAGCAATACCAACAGCTAATACAAGACCAAGAACATTGACCTTTTTCTGAACTATGCTGAAGTGTTCTTCCAATAAAACTTCAAAATGGTTATTCAAAGACTGATATTTCCCTTGCTTTGGACAAACCATCAAGCATGGCTCCAGGTTGCTGTTCTCCAAGTAATCATTCCACGTTTCGTAGACTCTGCACCTAGTGATGTAAAACGGTAGTATTACACGTAATTTTGGTAATATTACGTAAAGTTACCAAAGACAGTTTTTGGTAATATTACCGCAAAAATACTAACGGTAATTTAAGTATACAGTGTGTCCAGGAAAGTCCGCATCATAGAGATTTTTTTTTTATTATCAATTTCTGAGAACATTTTATTCCTTATAAAAGTTGGCGGCTTGTATGAAACCAAAACGGCAATAGTCAAATATGTAAATTTTGCTGCCATATACCGAGCGATTTAAAATACAGTGAACTCTCCCATAACGGACACCTCTAATAAGCGGACAACTCTGTTAACCGGACATTTTTCTTAGCACCTCTGTTAGGCGGACACTCTATTAAACGGACACGGACAACAGTATTAGGCAATTTTGAAACAAATTCTCTCTCTTGAGCGGACAGTAGAATGCACATTGAACACCCCAATGCAATGGAACAGAATTCAGGGAACCACATAACTCAAGGTCATAGTGCGTATTGTCTTTGCGTATCATAGCCCATACGTTACCTGTCAAAATATGTGCGTAGCTGGTGTTTGTGCCTTTAAATTATAATAGATTTACACGTGCATTTGCATCTTTAAATTAAAGTGCATGTGTGGTAAGTTTTTACTTATATACACATGCTTATGTCTCTAATATTGGTTAATTTTCACGTAGCGATATCATGCATTCGTCTAAAAACAAGAAACACATATTCACACTAAAGGAAAAAGTTTAAATTCTCGTGTAGTCCGACAAATACAAAATGATGTTCAAAAATGTTGCCTTAACCGCAATGAAAAATTTACAATTATATGCAAAAAATGAAAACGACCTCAATCAACGCTTAACCTCGCTGCAAATTTAGAATCTCATTACACAAAATTTGTTATTTGAATGCAAAAAAAACAAACATTAGATTTTTTTACAAAAATAGGCAAAAAATAGGAGATAGGTATTATGTACAGCTGTAATAATATTATGTGGAGTACATATTATACATACCATATTATATCAACATTTGCGTATTAAATATGTAGGTATTATACTACCTACGTCATGTGTACATGAAGCACAACATATATGATGATATTTATAAACCTGTGTAGTTACTCTTAATTTTTAAGATTTGTGATATTTAGTTTTTAATATAGATACTTGTTATACTGAAACTTGTTTAATCACTTTTTTGTATTATTTATATTGATAAATTATTGTCGGTAAATTATTTGATTGAAAACCTAAAAAAATGGGCTCTCTATTAGGCGGACACCTCTCTTAAGCGGACAAAAAGGATGACACCGTCGGTGTCCGCTTATTGGAGAGTTCACTGTATATGAATTTGTGATAAGAGTAAAGTACCTTTATTTTCATTATTATCGATTAACTGTATTTGGAAATGTTTAGAAGTAAAAATTATATTCAAATATGAAGTCACAGCCACTTATCTTAAAATATTTCTTTTATTGTTTTTTTTTTAATTTTTACTTTTTTGATAAATATTAGTCAATGCCAGTGATCCTAAAAGGTCCATTTTAATCTATTTTTTAGAAATTTGAATAAGTTTTTTGCAATTTTTATTATTTTGGTATGATAACTAATGTTTGTTTAGAACTACCGCAAAATTACTCTTTTTCTTGATGCGGACTTGATATTTCACCCGGTAGATCATAATAGATCATACAATAACTAATACAGGAGCGTGACTTACCTTTAATTCAATTAATATTAATGACTTTGGATGTTTATAATAGTAGTTATCCATCTACAGTAAGCGGCCATTTCCCCCTCAAACCAGATGCCGAAGTCATACCTATGGCATCAGGTCTGATGTCATAGGTATGGTACTGATGCCATAGTGTCTTTCCTTTAGTATACTTACAAAAATTTCATATGTTTTTTAAAGGTGTTATTTGTTCAGCTTTAGTATGTTATGTGCTGTTGATTTACTGCATTAAGTGTGAGAAGAAGTTTGTCGAACCGAAGTCGTTCGATGGCCGATTAGCGCTTGTAACACTGGTAAACTTGCTTCCTTATTTTCGGAAATATATTTTTTTGTGGTTTTTCTTGAAGGGATTTTCAACCTGACTTTTCTGATTACCCTAGAAATGGTTGAATGGGCAATTTGGTTGTCCGGGTGTCTTTCATTGAAAATATCACCAACATCGATATAATCACTTGCTGTAGATGGATAATATTATTAATATTAATTGAATTAAAGGTAAGTCACGCCGGCTTTTTCTCTGCTTTTGCTTGCTCTTTTCCGTTTCGTCTTCACTTGATTCCTCTTCTATGAGCTTTCTTTTGGCCACATTTCCTTTCTTCTTTCTCTGTTGTTGCAAGCTCTATTCATTTTCTTTTTCACGAAGGCTTTGTAGGAACGGGCTCTCGGTTAATATATCTTGGTAACCACCAGTTTTACGTTTAACCGTTCTTCTTACGTTACTTTGCGGAACTGGCGACAATTCCTGCAAGATATTTTGAACATCGTTTTTTCTTGAGGTGGATGAACACGGTTGGTCAAGCGGTTCTGTGCGACTTGTATTTACTGTATTTACTAGGTCGTAGTCTGTAGGTCCAGAAGCGGCCGGAATTTGTGTTTCAGCTGCAGGTACGGACTGGGGCACATCAGTTGATGAACTGGGTAAAAATACATGGTCGGGAAAAATATTAGCATTAAACGGCGATATCCCAGTCGCACGAAAACCGCTTAATGCAATTTCAAGTGTTGCCGTTTTCTTGTATGCTTCATTTAAATGTTTGGCCACTTGATAAAGGCTAACTGTGCGACCGGGATTATTCCTCAACCATTGGGTGACAACATTATTATAGTATTTATGTAGTGGGCCAAAAAACGCAACGTCCAATGGTAGAAGATGATGAGTACAATGAGCAGGCAAACAAAGAAGTATCACTGAGTTTTGTTTAGCTAACTGTAGCGATTCATTGCTTTTGTGGCTTGAATGACCATCCAAGATTGATAAAGCCTTTTTTTCTGCATTAGGCCGGACGTGATCGATAAAATGTCGCATCCATATTATGAACAAATCTCCTGTCATGTACCCAGACTCATTGTGAAGTTTTAAAGTTCCCAATGGTGCCCCGTCATATAATAGCGGATTGAACCGTTTCCGAGGAAAAATGATAGCTGGCGGAACATAGTGCCTCCAGAACTCATGCAGGCTACAACTGTTGAATGCACCCCTCTCTCTGCGCTCGTGATAGCGCCAACTTGCTTTTTGCCTTTTTGAGCGAACACTTTTGGCGGGACTTGTACAGTTGTAAGCGCGGATTCATCCATATTATAAATCATTGTTGTACAGATTTCATTGTCGTTGATAACTTGCTCAAGTGTACAAAAGAACTTCTCTACCTGTGGTCTGTTAAAAGCCTCAGCTCTTGCAAGGGATGTGGCTTCTGGGAGACGTAGCGATAATTGTGGATGACGTTGACGAAACCCATGTAACCATCCTTTTCCAGCCATCTTAAGTTGTTTATTAAAACGATGTTTAATCTTCAGTTTCTCAGCAACCTCATAAGCAAGCTTTCGCACATCTATTGTTGTCAAACCAAAAAATCGTGACTCTAAGTCTATAATGTGATTGACAATAGCAGTTTCGACCTCTTCATTAAGTGTAGATTCTAAGGACCCAAGGTACTTTTTTGTATTAACAGCAATTTTATTCTTGTTCAGAGCTCGACGACGCAGGGTGGCTGTTGGTACATTGAATGTCCTACTTGCTCGAAGCCAGCCCATTTCTTGATTGCGGACAGCTTCTAATGCTCTCTCCATATCTGCTTGACTCCAACTTCCCCTCGCCGTCTTTCTCTTATAAGAGTAAACCATCTAAAACAAAATTTTCACCCTGCTATAACATCGCTTAGACGGAGCGGGCAAGATGACATAGTGATTCATTTTGCCCTCCACATGCCCTCCACTACGATGTGTCATCTTGCCCGTCATGTAGTTTTTTACATTTCATGCAAATAAAAAATATAAACGATACAACACATTAAAAGCGAATGTAGCCAACATGAACCTTACATTCGCATTATCACATTAATGTCTAAAAAATAGCGCGAAAAACAATATTTTTTAGTTAAATGATATTATAAAATATTACTTACATTCTAACACGTCAATCCACGACCACAAACAACAAACTATTCCTGTTAAGACACGAGCCTAGCGTCTCCCCACTACACCCAGTGCAGAGGTGCCAATATGTACACATAGTTACTATGATTAGGGACTTCTAAAGCCGCTAGGTATTTTACAACTGGAAAAAGTCGTTTTGCCCGTCCATGCCATCTTGCCCGCCCGTCCCCTATTGTACGATCTATTATTATCTACAGGGTGAAATATCAACTTCGCATCAAGGAAATGAGTAATTTTGCGCTAGTTCTAAATAATCATACCAAAATAATAAAAAATGTAAAAATGTAATCAAATTTCTAAAAACGTTTAAAATGGACCTTTTAGGATCACTGGCATTGAATAATATTTGTCATAAAAGTAAAAATTAAAAAAAAAACAAAAAAAGAAAAATTTCATGATAGGTGGCTGTGACTTCATATTTGAATATAATTTTTAATTCTAAACAAGATTTCCAAATAAAGTTTATCGATAATAATGAAAATAAAGGTACTTTACTCTTATCACAAATTCATATATTCTGAATCGCTTGGTATATGGCACCGAAATTTACTTATTTGACGTTTTTGTTTCATACAAGCCGCCAACTTTTAATAAGATTAAATTTTCTGAGGAATGGATAATAAAAAGAAATTCCATATGATACGACTTTCCTGGACACACTGTATACCTATTACTGGTAATTTAAGTAACTTACCGGTAATTTATGTAATATTACCGGTAATCTATGTAATTTTACTGGTAATCTTGTAAGTTATGAAAATTGCAGGTAATTTAACATCACTCTAACATTACTGCTAAGTTTTTAAATTTCGGATAATTTAACTTCAACGTAATATGGTCATATTACATGGTAATATTACAATATTATACGGTAATATTACAATATTATACGGTAAATTTACAATTTTTAAATTACTGGTAACTTAACATCACTATGTGTACCTGTTGTCTATAATCAGTCGACAGAGCGGACCGTCATTCTGTTGCCCTTTGCACTTTCTGATGACGAATAATGGAATACGGTCATAATCACTCTCAGGATTGTAGCCCTGATTCTGAGCTTTTTTCTTTTGTTTATCTTTGGCGAGAGGTTCAACACATACATATATAAAATTTACTACCACACGTCCATTCCATCTACAGAATTTATCTAAGAAAAAATAAATAATACAATACATACTGAACCAACAGCGCAATCTAGGAAGCTGTCCCTCTGTTAAAATCATTGAGATAGTATAAAAGGGGAGGAGACATATTGTTGGTGCTCAATAAAAGTGACATCTCAAAATTTGTTATTTTTTAGTTAAATGATAAAATATGTTTATTATTTAGTTTATTCTCTTAGAAAAATTAAATCTAAAAATGTATTCCGCAATATTATCTTAATTTTTAAAAAGTTTTTTTTTTTAGTTTCTAAGTATTGATTAAGATAGATTAACTTATTTTGGTTTTAATTTATATGTTTATAACAGAAAATAATAAAATTTGAGTTGTAAAAAACAGGTTTCCAAATAAAATAAAACTTTGAGTGTTGTTCTTCACTGTTCTTCTATTGTTTATGATTGTGTTAGTAACGCGTTTCGCCTTTCGTAGGCATCTTCGGACTAATGATGCCTACGAAAGGCGAAACGCGTTGCTAACACAAGTATAAACAATAAAAGAACAGTGAAGAACAACACTCAAAGTTTTATTTTATTTGGAAACCTGTTCACATAGTGTACAATTTACTAAATCAATTGGTTTTGTTTGACTCATTCGATAATTTTGTCTGTGAACTACGACAGAACTTTACAAGAAAAATGTCACTACTCAAACAAGGCAACAGTTTGAGAGCTTCAATATAATAATATTTTTATATAGTGTATTGTATTGTAATTAAACATACGGCAAGGGTTATTCCCTCAACTATTCTAAGAATATTTTGTCATTTGATGATTTTTTTAAAAGCCGCTTTGTTTCGAAGATACAGGGCGAGAAATTTAATTGACAAAACTAATTTTAATTTCATAAATTAATTAAATTTTTATTTTTCCCAGCTGGAGGTAGCCATTTTCAACAGTTCTTGTAGATTACGTAACTAAGTGATGTTAGATAACACCAGAGATTGATCAAATTTGTAGATATATGCCATTTTCTGTATGCGAAAAAAGTCATAACGTCTCCATTTTATATTATCCCGATGATTTAAATAAACATACTTTGATGTGAAATTTTCCTAGACATGAGAATACATTTTACAATCACTTTGCTAAGGCTTTGGAATCAGATAAAAAAAATATTTTTCATTATTGTATCTGAAAAGGAATTTCAGCAGGCACAAGGAGAAATGCTACACAACGCTAATGCCACAACGCTAATGCCAGCGTTATTATTGGGACGAAAACAATGTGACCAGTGTAGATTCAGAATTTAACAAATTTAAGCTTCAAAATTAATTTTCCAAGAACACAACATTGACCCAAACTGGTACTATGCGTGCCAAAAAAAGTCGTACACCTTGTAGCTTTGTAAATGGTTCTTTTATAACCTATTAGCTGTCATTCTGACATTAATCACAGGTATGAAACATGCACTAACTGTCAAGTTGACAAGCCAGAATTACATTATGCCAACTTAGCTATACGACTTTTTTTTGGCACGGATAGTACTTTAATACATTCTTACTATTTTCAATTATAATTTTGTTCAATATCTTGTTGATGGTTTGCTGTGCGCCCCTATAACTGTAAGTTCCCTGAAGGACACTGACATCCTCATTCGCTAAAAAGAAAAACAATAATGATGTTATTCAACATATATTCAATTATCAGCAAAATTATTACCTATGCCTGGAAGTTCAACATCCGGTGGTCCGTACAAATGATAACCGATTTTGCAACGTAGCAAATCATGTTGATCTGGTTCAAAACTATCGTAATCTCGATCGCCTAAGAGGTCAAACATTCGTTGCTGAAAATTTGTCGAGTTAATTTCTTCACTCAAGTCAAATGCATTATCTCCATTGTAAGTGTGCGTAATTTCTTGATAGTTTTCAAGAACATTTATAAAACTTGCCAACTTCTTCTCGTCGTCACACAAACGACACACATTTCTTGTGCTATCAATCAATAGAGCAACTGATTTATCGGATGATACATAATCCGAAAAGGTATCGCTTATTGTCGCCCTGATTGCTTTTTTTAATGTATTCCGTATGTATTCTGCAGATGTATCCCAAGCAATCACAGTGAAGATGGAACTATCTCCTAATATACCTTCTACCTTCTTATCCTTGAGTGCTTCGCAAAATTTGGAAGAAAACACATCATTTCCGTTGTGTAAATATAATAGAACCCACTGGAAATTTTACATTAGTCGTTTTACTGTAAATCACAGCATTATGAACGAACCTTGGCATCAGTCGTTAAGTTTTTTCTCAAAACGTTTTCTAACGTATCTGTTGCAAAGTTTACCATTGTTTCCTTATTATGATCATTGATGAAGTAAGACAAGAAGGATTGGCAGGCCTTAAGTTCACAAGAATCTAGAACAATGTTATTTTAAAACACTACTATATGAAAATACTAATAGTACATTGAAAACACTAGCATAGGCTCATCATTTTGTATCCGACTGTTCACCATCGACTTTATCTTAATTGAAACACCCACGCAGCTTGTGGCAGGAAGATTCTCAAACCACAGTAAGCAATTCGCCATGCAAAAATGTCTTTTCTCTTTTGTTTTTTCGTTTTTTTAGAATTGTTCGACGAGAATATAATTTAGGTCATGATGATATAGCCATAATAACATTCTCGTGGAAGTATAGCCATTACAACAGGAACAAACATGCGGTTCAGAAATAAGACAATGCGGGGCTTCACCGGTGTTCGATGACCGCATTATGAATATCTGTTCAAGCGCAGACGTCAAGGTCAATATGTATAGTGCGCCACAGTCACAAATTAAAAATGCACCAGGCGGCATCAGTTACCGATTAAACAAATATCTGATGTCAGGATTATTGATATGAACAATCTCACTTTAACTACATCTATTATTCGATTTTTTTAAAAGTATCACACATGAAGCTATTTTTTTTTATTGATTAATGTCTTAAAATGTTATATATTTCCTGACGCATATCACATAAAATGGCTACTGCACAAATTGGATGTGCATATGTGACCAGGAATTGAGAAATTGTGCTAGAGACAAAAAATAATGATTTTGATGGAATCAGGTAGCCATTAGAATATGGGGTCTTTCTAGAGGCTACTCGATTCCGTCAAAATCTCAAACTTGAATTTTGTTGTCACAAGGGCCGTTTTGTCATTCTAGGTCACATATCACCGGTATTAAGTATGAGACTAAAAAAAACTAAGAACAGAAGGCCTTTTTGTATTGTAGTTCATCATGTTTATCAGTAGACATTTTAAAAATATGTGTTAAAACTTAAAAGTCAATCAGTACACAGCTAATAGCGTTTTCGATTTATACAATTTTATGCACGCACTCGGTGCAATTGTTTAAAATCAACTTCACGGTGAACAGAAGTAGAAGAATAAAAAGAAGTTTCCAGTTTTCCTGATGGTAAATACCTCAAAATACCAACATTGGCCATGCGTGCGTTCTGCCACTTTAGGCGCTAACCGCTTGAACTCAGCGGACGGCAGTAATTGGGCAGCAACGACATGAACGCGAAGGCCATTGGTTGCTGAGTTCAAGCGCTTAAGCGGCTTAAACTGGCAGAACGCACCCAATGGTATTTATAATCAGGAAAACTGGAAACTTCTTTTATTCTTCTACTTCTGTTCACCGTGAAGTTGATTTTAAAGAATTGCACAGAGTGCGTGCATGAAATTGTATAAATCGAAAACGCTATGAGTGTTTACATCACATTTGTCATAAAAAGCCCTTCATCGCGTAAGATGTAAGCTATATAACATATATTAATATTTATCTTATCAGAGAAAAGATAAAGTCCTACCAAAGTTATGAATGATTGAAACATAAATCTCCTAGAAAGAAAACCACTGTGCAATAATCATACCATTAAAAAGAAGTTCCTCCAGTTCTCCGTCATTGAAATTCGCCATGTCAGTCACAGGTACAGTTTAGGGAAATTGTTAAAATAGCTTCCGAACAGCCCCGCGCGGGTAGACCACTGTTACTATGCAGAGCAAGCGTTATTATCTGTGGTCTGAAATGTAAACTTGTAGAATAACATTCGCAGTTTCGCAGGTCACCCGTACGATAAACTAATGGTTGAATTCATACATACCAAATGATTATCATACAGTTATCCACGAGACGCGGTCACAGAATAGTAAGCTACAGAAAGGCAACTCTCGTTGGCGGGAAAGTTAGCGCCGATCTCCGCGCGCAGACGACGCCATGTTAATATTGGAAGACTTTTGGTCCAATAGGAAACAAGTACGTATTGCATATAGATGTGTCCATTTAGGTTGAACGAGTATTATATCGGCGTTTACCAGGAATTGCGTCACCCTATTGTGTACGATCGCTGTTGTAGTTTGCTATATCCATCCTTTGTTGTCTTAAATCTCTAGATTTCGTTGAATAACGTTAGATACAGGTCCGTAGTAAGAAGTTGTGTAATATTTCGGTGTTTCAGTGGTTATTAGCGATTAATATAGCGGTGCATTGACATTTTTTAGTTGTAAATGTAGAGATTAAGTGATATTAGTTTATAGTTTAGTGTAACTAGTACAATTAAGACAATAAGTTTAGTTTTAAGTGACCATGCCTGGACATGCATGTATTGTTAGAGGCTGCAAAAGCCACAGCAGCAAAATTAAAGTTAGTTTCTTCTCGTTACCAACAGATGTTGATAGGTAAGAAGAAGCGAACATATGTTAATAAAGGTAATATTATACAAACAAATTTTATTTTCAGAGCATCAAGATGGGCTCTGCTTTGTGGTCGCAGTGATATGCTGCAACAAGCAGGTTTTCTCCATAAAAGCGCCAAGATATGTTCTGGACATTTTGAGGAAAAAATGTTTTTAAATGATTTGCACAATCGACTGAAACCAGATGCTAACCCTACAATATTTCCCATGCTAGAAGGATCTTCAAGTTCGTTAGCATCTGATCATACTTACGGAGTATTTTCTCTGCCTATTGTTGAAGTGAACGTTGAAGCAACAGGTACATTTAATAATTACTTTGTTAATTTTTTGTTTATAACGCCATTGCTATTAAGAGAAAATTAAAGTACATCTTCTGATTACAGCATCAAAGAAACGTAAATTAGAAGTGCCTGAACCTGAGGAAACGGTATGCACCGAAGGTACCACCTCGTCAAGAAAAATAAACATTCTGCAAAATATTCTACTTCGCACAGGTAAATTATACATTATGTTAATCACATCGATATTATGCTAATGAAAGGCCAGCGGCAAAAAAAAAAAATGTTTTTCACACGTCATCTTCATCAGGTTGTATACTTGACGTTAACATTGAAACACCATTTGGGATGCTTTATTTATTTTGCAATCATGTGAGTAGATAAAAATGATGCGGAAGTGTAAAAGCCCATTCGCGCTATGCATAACGTCAACCGATACAGATGACAACTTTGACAAAATTAACAAAGAACTGTTATGTGGTACAGGCAAAGAAATCACGTGTGAACACAATTATTTAAAATCTCAATTTTTTTTCATTTAAAGAAACCAAAATTGTAAATGTTGGAATTCTCTACTGACTAGTAATTTCTGCCTTACTTTGCCTCCGCAGCCCTGAGTGTAACAGATCTAAACTATTTTTGAGAGTAGCAAAACTTTATGTAAAATATACCTTTTACATAATTTAGAAAATAGTGGTCAAGACTCACTGGGTCTGTAGTATGTCATGTTTTTAACCTCACAAGCTATTTTTTAATTACAATTTTCCAATTGCATTGCATGCTTTCAATTGCATTGCATCATTTCCTGCTGTAATTTCAACATAAAAATCAGCAGTTTTAGCTGATAAATACAGTAAGTTCTTCACATATAATCTTATCTTACCAGTGAAGATATTCCATTAATTACATCTAACGTACACTTTATACATTTTTAATTTACAAAATTTGTATCTGTCTTTCTAATTGTCCACGGACCGTTATAACTTTTTTTAATGTATGTATACTTTAATATAATTCATTAATCTCTTTGAATTGTACAGAAAGTTTATTCTATGATTTTATTTGTAGGTCCTCTGCAAGAACTAGACATGAATGTATCACAAAGGGACTGTTGGTCACCACCCTTCTTGTCTCCTTCATCAACTGAACAAACTATATCAAGTCTATCATCCAGGAAGGAGAAAACAGTAGAAGATCTGGACTTAAGCATTGAAAGAGATTTGATTTCACCACCTTTGTTGTCCCAAACTTCGACTCAAACTTCCTTAAGCTTGTCCACCCACACACCAAGAAAGGAAAAACTGAGGACCACAATAAAGCAACTGCAAGCAGAAGTTGCTTATTTACGTAACCAAACGTCTACTACAACGACAAATATCTTGGAAGATGTAACCTTTGAGGAATATAAAGCACTTACCTACAAGCATGTTCCATCCAAAGAGCTTGCAGATTTTATTATAATACAAGCTTCCCAAGTTTTGAAACAACCGAGAGGACGCAGGTATTCTGATGAGTTTAAGCAGGAATGCCTGCAGATGTACTTTATGGGAGCAAAAATGTACAACAAAAAATTAAGGAAAACTTTCTGTTTGCCTTCCCCA
Source organism: Aphodius sticticus (assembly GCA_963966075.1). NCBI lineage: Eukaryota > Metazoa > Arthropoda > Insecta > Coleoptera > Scarabaeidae > Aphodius > Aphodius sticticus. The sequence goes on from OZ014509.1 coordinate 15,634,206, forward strand.
AGGACTTTGAGAGACCATTTAAACCGACAAAAACTATTCCCTGGAATTAACGAACAGTTCTTTCGAACATTGGCAGCAAAGATGGATAATTTCAAGGATGATGATAAATTCTGTACGATATGCGTTGACGAGATGTCAATAAAATCCAATTTATTTTATAATATCGGAACTGATGAAGTTCTCGGATTTGAAGATTTTGGAGGAGAGAAAATATTTAAGGCTGCTCAAAATGCAACCGTAATTATGGCTCGAGGGATTAGGAGCAACTGGAAGCAGCCTCTAGCATATTATTTCCACCATTCGTCATGCCCAGGGGGTAAATTAAAGGATTTAGTGGATGAAACGATTTTGAAGCTCCAACAAATTGGAGTACAGGTGTGTGCTTTGATTAGCGACATGGGGTCAAACAACATCCAGATGTCGGAATTTCTCAACGTCACGTCAGACACACCATTCTTTTATGTCAACGGAGTGAAGATTAGTTATTTATTTGACACACCCCATCTACTAAAGGCCACCAGAAATAATTTATTAAAGTATGATTTTGAAGTGAATGGACAAAGAGCAAGTTGGAAACACATAAAAGCATTTTATGACCACGACAAAAACTACAATGCAAGAGCAGCTCCCAAACTTACTGATGCCCACATACAACCGAATAATTTTGAAAAAATGAAGGTTAAGTTTGCTGCACAAGTATTTAGTGCATCCGTGGCAGCAGCGTTAAATGTGTACATCAGGTTTTCAGGCCTTTCTGCGGATGCACATGCAACATCCTCATTTTTGTCAATGATGGACAACATTTTTGATGTATTAAATTCATCCACCAACCGGCAAGGAAAACCTTACAACAGGCCATTCAAAGGTCTTCCATATCAAATGGAACTCCTAGAACAAGTATCTAATTATTTTAAGGAATTAAAGGTACTTAATAACAGAAATGAAAACATGGCAAACAAAATGAAATTCATCAGATGCTGGCAAATTACCATTAATGGAATAACCGATTTATGGAAACAATTAAAAGAAAAAAAATTTAATTATATTTTCACAAGACGATTAAACCAAGATTGCCTGGAGAACTTCTTTGGAGGAATACGCCAAAACAATGGTAATTGCATAAATCCAACTCCTATACAATTTCATCGTACTTTTCAGCACTTGTGCTTTATTAATTTGGTCAGTTCAGGCACGGAAAATTGCGAAGCAGATGATGATAGTATAGTGCTTAAGCTTACCGACATGCAGCACAGTACCACACAAGCAACAAGTACTATGACGCCAACTGTTGGAAATCTCGACACAGAGTATCACAAAGCTGACATTTTTCAACAGAATATTATTGTATACATTAGTGGATACTTGATGAACAAATGTTTGTCAGTGCATACCTGCGACACCTGCGAAAAGTATGCGAAGGAGAATGCGAAGGAGTTGGATGATGCGTCAATGCTATGCTTTTTTAAAGCATACGAAAATGCATCCAGAGACACTTTTGGCAATTTGTGTATGCCCCATAAGAGCTTTGTACATTATATTGCCACTTTGGAACATGTTTTCAAAGAAGAATTTGAAGAAAATGTAGTGAAAAAAAAAATAAAAAATGTGTTTATTGCAAAATACAAAATTGTGAATTTTGTCCATCCGTGTTCACAGTTCCCATATGAATATCTTGTAAACCTTTATTTTAGAATGAGATTATTTTTCACTTTAAAATTTATTAATAGGAATTTAAAAAGTAGTAGAGGAAAAAGACAGTTGATTATATGGCGGCATGAATAAAAAATAATATGTTTTCAAAATGTGTTTTTATGTTCATTTCCTTGTATTTTTGTGTTTACTATCCTTTCCGGTTTTCCGCTTTTATACATCTGCATCATTATAACGTTTTTAACACTTACTTACTTAACCTATGACAAAAATAGCACCAATAATAATTTGGTGATAATGTACCTCCATTACTTTCATATATATATCCAGAAGAAACCCTAAATTATAATATATATATATATATATATATATATATATATATAAACGAAAAGTATTCAGGTAACACTTAATTCGTTTCAAATATTTATTTATTTACATATCCACTATAAAATTCTATACACGGGCCCCTTACATGCTACATATGCCGGTCCTGATAGTTCCCAAATCAACATGGCGCGAGGTCATTCAATCTGACCGAAAAAGATCAAAGGGACCGCCGAGAGTTGCCATTCTGTATGCTTACTATTCTGTGACGCGGTGTTGGAAATCCATTATTTTATTATATAAATGAGTATTTCCCCCCTCATATTACAGTGTTACCAATATAGCAACGAAAAGGCGTTCTACAGCCACTTTAGCAATTAGCCACACAATCTCTCTCTTTCTACATGTATTTCTGTAATGTAGTCCGAGAGAGAAAGATTTTACACAAACGTAACGGCCACGCACACATTAGAAATCATTTTTTCTATGCGCGCTCACCATTTCATGTAGTTTACATTCCAAACCAACAAAAACACGGGAATTCCGAGCTCTCTGCAGTCTGCATCGTTTAACCACCTTTTAACCGAGTAGTTCAGCACATGTAAGTATTGTTGTAAAAGTAATACGTGATCTGCTACGTCCTGCTACTGCAAAGTGATATGCCACAAAATATTGAGAATGTTGCTGGTTATGTTCTATATTATGCACGAGCAATAAACCAAATCTGGAAATACTTCAACTTGTATTTGTAATCCACGATGTTTATTTTAGAGGCACTTGTTCAACAACTTTTCTGTGCCATGTTCATGTATTTACTCTTGTATTCATGGTATTCTTGCGTGTGTGTTGCATAAAATGACAATACTAATTTCCATTTCAGATATAAGGACAGCGATGAACAATCCTCGAAAAGAATTAAATATCCTGTTGCTGGGTCAGACTGGTTGTGGCAAAACAACATTTATCAACGCCCTGTGTAACTATTTCCAGTACACAACATTCGATGATGCTTTACATAAGCTGAGGAATCTTCACATTGTTATACCGACAAGATATTCCTGGACGTTACCAAATTTTGATCAAGTGGACGTTGTTCTGGGAGAGCATGACAACGAATGCCAAGAGGGAGTGGGTGTTTCGGCAACGCAATGGCCTCGAGAAATTGTGTATAACTACGGCAATGATTATATCATTAGGCTAATCGATACGCCTGGCTTTGCCGACACAAGCGGAACTGACAAGGATATTATCAATAGTGAACGCATCTTAAAATTTATCGGTCAGTACTCAGATTTGCATGCCGTATGCATTTTGTTCAAGCCGAATGAAACTCGGAATACAAATTTATTTAGGTAAGTCCACTTTAGAACTATACACAACTATCGGTTGCAAAAGTATTGAGCCCTGTTTTAAGGCTCATAATTTAAAAATGACTACAAAAAATTAAAATAAATTATATACACTCCTGCATCATTTCTATATTACATGGTTGACAATCAACATTTACTGCCCCTTGGTTGGATCATGAACACGAAAAAAGTGTAAATATTTAGCAGTTTTAAATTAACTTCTTTCTGATTTTTTTCCTCCTAAACCGCTTGCCCAAAAAGAAAGTCAAATTTCCATAAGTTATTATTCAAGATCGTGTGTACAGATTGGACTTTGTATTCTCTTAAATTTTTTGCATTAAAAACTGTAAAGATTTTACCTTTGACCTGTATATAGAAGTGGATATCTCACAACCAATCACTGTCATTTTCATGTTCCCAAAACTTCCAAAATAACTTGTTATTATACTTATACATCAATGGATATTCATGTTATAGTTAATAATGAGTGTTTACATGCAAACTGTGTTGTGCTGCTACCATTCGTTACAGAGATATCCACATATTTAAACCAATAGGAAGAAAATTTGGCTGTCAGTCATGTATAAATAATTCAGGAGTATAATACAGTTTAGTAATAGGTAGTAGCAAGCAGTACCCAAATAAGTGCATAAAGCAATTATTATTTCTCCTGCGCATGTGCAATGGAGGTTTTGCCCTTCCTAAACCATCATTACGCATACTTAGAAGAATACCCGACTGTTTTTACTGCTGGTAGAACAAAGCTTATTTTGTTTTTGCTGAATTGTTTGAGAATTACAGGCATTTAAACATGGCTTAAAGGACGTTATGGTTTAATTTGAAATAGAAAACAATTAGGCGTTTACATGTTTGTTTAATTTAACGAAGTATGCCTTTGCAAAACAATAGCTTACAAGCGACTGCTAGGGATGTTCGATACGATACGATATTTTGAAGTACTTTACATTCCGATACCCGATATTTTGTACCGGCACTATAGCATGCAATATGGTATGATGTGATATGTTTTTGGTCGATATTGTATCGTATTATCACATGCACATACCACAGTTATATTGGTGCGGTATTTGTTGTTGCCATAGTTGTTGTCAACAACTAGCGTACCGTAAACTTGGGTGACTTTAGTCCACTTTTGAAATTTCAAGTCTGGTAACTTTTAACAGATTAGATATAATTACTCATACTTGTGCTATTTTTTGGGTCTTTGATAGTACTTCAAAAATCTCAAAACACTAATATTTCCAACGTCAGGATATACTTCTTTTATGTATATATATGGGTGGCCAAAGTCAGAATTCATTATTGGGTCACTTTGGCCATACTACTGTTTATCATGCCAATGAAACGATAAGCTAGTGTATGCTCGAGTTTGGCCACCAAATATGTTTTAAAAGTGTTCAAGAACAAAATATGTTAAAATCAGCAATAAGATCATGATAAAACTATTTTATGACTATTAAAAAAAATAATGCTAACATGTTATACATTGCGGGAATGAGAAAAAACACGACTATCGGAAAATGCCAAAATTCAATATGGCGCCCATAAGAAAAACAAAAGTTGGCCATGATTACGCCGCCATCTTTGATGTTATTTCAAATTAAAAAAGAACACTGCATTCCTTGTTAAAAAGTCGCTGTAGAATGTTTTTGTTTCAAATGTCTAGATACGTTTGGTTTTGAATAAAAAATTAAAAACGATATCTTAACATTTCAGTTTTTTGCGGATATCTTTAAAATGAAAAATGATAGCTAAAATTTCTTTTCAGATAATTGTTCAGCACAAAAATACGAAACTTTGCCAAATTTAAACATAGCCTCTATCGCCACTAATAAGCGAGATCTAATAAGCCTCGAAATTGAATCACCCGGTATAGCTAGACATAATTTTGTACTTCTGGTATAATGAAGAAACCTCCTTTGGACGGGACAGGTGTTTTTATTGCTTGTAAAATGTCATCTTTGTCATACCACAGAAATGTCATCATTTGATGGCCATTTCCACTGAGAATGCCCGGCTTTACTTTCCTCGATTGACTACACCGAGCACTTTAACTACGCGGGTATTGCAGAAAGATATTCCTAACAAACCACAGGACTAATGTTATCGGCGGCAAATCATAGATGCTGATAGATTACTCAACACAAACAAAGTTGTTCATAGTAACAAAATTGGTCAATTTTCAAAGCTATCTTCTGAACACTGCCACAAAAAAAAATAAATTATCATCTAACTTACATTAAGCACCTTTGTATTCAATATAGTATCTAAAATATAAATAACCAAAAATACTCGCAATGTTTGAAATATTAACAAAGATCTAAACAATATAAATAAATTTTCGAATAGTGGCCAAAGTCACCCAGGGCGGCCAAAGTCACCCAAGTTTACGGTACTCTAGCGGCAAACCAATATAAGTTTATTATACAAGTGACAATGATTACAACGAAGGAATTTGTATTTGTATTCTTTTATAGTGAGACGGTAAACGATCAGGGAAATTCTGACTAAAATTTAACCTAACTTTGGTGTACAAATCTTTGAGTGCGAAAGACATTACATCCATTAGCCATAGTGCTTTTTACAAGCAAAATACATACAAACTTGCCACGTTCGTCAGTAGCTTATGGAAAGTGTTTATTAAAAAACAAGTTGGGTGGAAAATGCAAACTTTGTAGCACTCACATTAGAATTGTGGAAGGTATACACATACAGCATTGAAACAAAGAGAACACTGGTGGTTCTTTGGGTGGTACCATGGTAAAACAAGTAGTTGCAAAACTGCAGACGATATATTTTGGCTGAAAGTACAGTATTCTGAATGATCTTCTTTCTCAACATTGTTAAACATTTGTAAGTCTTTTCTACAACAACAAAAAATAATAAAATTAGGGGATAGGCCTCAGATAATCGGTGCTGTACTTTCATTGCGGCCATATAAACTATTTTGTGACGTTTTATGTAGGAGGCAAAAAGCAGGCCGTTTCAATTATTTAATAAAATACCGCATGCCTACATTCAGTTGGGTCTTTATGTATACCTACATATGATATATGCTGTTTTAAAATAAAAATACATATTTATTCTATGTGGTGTAAGTCCATTTTGCAACCAGTATATTGAGAATGGAATAAAAAACCTCTTTTTGCAAAATTAGATTCAATTTACTTCGTACGCGTTTCGGGTTATGAGCCCATCATCAGCGTGTAGAAATCTATAAATTATACACGTACAAAAAACACATTAAAGTGTAATTAATTAAACAAACTTACAGTCAAACATCATATCAAACTAATCATCGTCGGTGTGTTAAAGCCCTGTGAACAATCACGTGGTAATTCAGATGAGAACGCAGTTAGGAAAAGCATGGAGACACAAGCTGCGAGCTTAAAGCAAAAATCTGACGAGAACGTAAACAACATGGACGAACAACGGGCAACAGTGGTCTGCTATAGCAACAGCTGACGACAAGGACGTGGTCACGTGACCAGAATCAAAATATAACCGACCAAAAATGGTAACAATAACAAAGTAAAAATCAATAAATAACAATTATAAAACTCAACAACTTCAAACAAATAAAGATATAAAATTATTTTATATAATAAAAGGGGGGTAGGGTTATGAATGCAGAGGGAACAAAATTGGCAAACCATCTACAGGTATGAAAAAAGGGGTTTATATTGAAAATCAATTTGATCATTTAACAGGTCATAATTAGGGTCATTTTTATGTTTCTGTATCTCAAAATGTTAGAACAAATCCATTTTAAAACCCTTATTACACTTGTGAAGTAATTTTATTTAGTGTTGTTGTAATTAATATTATGACCTGTCAAATTTTTATGAAGAAATAGGTTTGAATTGTGACGTATCTTATGTTCCTGAATTCGTTTTGCCAATTTTCTCCCCGTTTGCCCAACGTTGGCACCATTACAATCCTGACAACCGACATAATACACACCACTCTGCTGAAACAAATCACCAGGGATACTGCGCTGCTTGGAAAGAATACTGACAATTTGAGTATGAGACTTAAGCAGACCACTGTTGCCCGTTGTGCGTCCATGTTGTTTACGTTCTCGTCAGATTTTCGCTTTAAGTTCGCAGCTTGTGTCTCCATGCATTTCCTATCTGCGTTCTCATCTGAATTACCACGTTGTGATTGTTCACAGGGCTTTAATACACCGACAATGATTAATTTGATATGATGTTTGACTATTTCTTCACGCTGATGATGGGCTCATAACCCGAAACGCGTCCGAAGTAAATTGAATCTTATTTTGCAAAAAGAGGTTTTTTATTCCATTCTAATTATACTGGTTGCATTATATCTGACATATCCTGGCTACTAGTTTTAATGCAGTACGACCGATCTCGATGAAAGAAAGAATTTGCTCATGCAGCTAAACTATTGATTGTACCAAAAAATATCATAGTCATAAATTATTCAGTATTTCGTCTAGTTTAATTTATTATTAACTATTTCAACGAAATTCCAGAAATGGCGGCTTATTTACAAAATCTTTCAAAAATGCTAAGACTAAACCTCCTGATCCTTTGGACCCTTTTTAACAGAAAGCTTTTCAGCTCTAAGTTTGGTGATGAAACTTCTAAATATGAAGTTTCGTCCCGATACCTTTAGTAGTTTCTCCGGAATCGTCGCCACAATAAACGGGTACACACATACACACACACACACACACATCCACACACACACACAGACACTTTTTTGTACCTTGGTCAAAAATCTTCAGGGAACCCAAAAAGACATATTTCCGCTAAAATCTCAAAAAATTTTTTTGGTACGATTACAATAATACTTTGCACACTATGTATGATAAAGTAAAAAAGTTTAAATAAATAAAAGAACACCAATTTATTTTCAGGAATAAAAATACAACGAATGCTGCCTGGCAAATATTTTTTATAGGCCATGTACTTTCCGAGCACCTATATAATCACTGAACATCAATCTTACGTTTGCTGTGTTATTGTTAGTAATACATACTTTTATTTTAGGTATTGCTTTAATACACTGTTTACGCAGATGCACAAAAATATTTTCAAAAATATAATCTGGGTGTTTACGTTTACAAAAGGGACAAATTTTCAACCTGGCGGGACGTTGACTCTTCTACGGGATGGCCTCCGTCAGGTTCAGGAATCGCAAGGTGTGGACAATGTAAACATGACGCTGGGCACTCACAACATCGTTTGTTTCGAGAACGACTGTTTCAATTTCTTAGGAGCTGTTAATAAGGGAGTATGCGACACTACCGACAAAGACTATTATCTGAATAGCTGGGAAAGGTCTTCAAAAGCTGCGAATAAGTATGTATTACAGTATAATAAAGAAAGTACATTTGTGGACATAAAAATCTGATATGGCGCTTGGGAAATATGCAACTTTGCCTCCTTTTAACCTATTTTTCTATCTTGAAAATCATAAATGCATATGTCTTACATAAATTACTTTCTAGTCTCGTAGAAATGGTTAAAAAACTAGAACCTTATGCGGTAAACGAACTAACTGCCCTTCATAAGGTCAGGCAAGAATCCATGAAGTTAATCAAAATCCGCAAAGATTTGCAGGAGGATCTTGAAAATCAATGTGAAAATTTAGAAGAAATGTTAGCCCAGCTTGAAAAGGCAGAAAATTGGATACAAGAGTTAATTCGTCGTACTTACCATATTACAAGACACTCACAGGCAGGAAAATTCATACTCTGCTTTAATAAGAAATGTGGAAAGCGTGATGTAAGTAATAAATCAATATTGTAATTAATTAATATTTTGGTATATACCGTTGCAGGATTTAGGCAATTATAATATGTGTCGAAATGACTCCAATGCTTGGGGAAGCTTCTTAAAAGTTGATATGCTCGGCAATACCTGTAAATATTGTAATTGCGATTTGCGTTATCATTCTGACGTTACAGAATTCACCATTAAAAAGAGAGAAGTGAATAAGAAATGCGAAGAGCTAAAAACAGATGAAATTGTTAAGAGAAATAAGGCAAAATTGGAACTTGTCAAATGTCGCATTGGTATCTGTAACTTGAAGCACGAAAGACAAATCCTACAAAAGCTCTTGCATCAAATCTCTACTTACATCACTAAAAATTCGATGATATCGTCCAACAACAGGTCCGAGCAGATCAATCTTGATATAGAATGGTAACAAAATTAATTTTACTACTGGCACAGATTAAAAAATGTTTTAATATTTTAGTGAGAAAGAAAAGGAAAACCCAAACATAAGAAAAATTCAACTGCTTCAAGAAGAATTAAAAATGCAACAAGGTTTGAACGAATTGCAAGCTGAATTTGAAGATGACTTAGATGGAAGTACTGAAGAAATTAATGAAAAATTGTCGTCATTGGAGACTCTGACGTATATTGGTCCTAAAATACAAAAATTGTATGTGGCTGATCAAGACAGTAGCAGCTATTACGAACCATTGATTGTAAATCCAGACGATTAACGTAAAAGTTGTGCAAGATTGTTGGCTTTTAAAAAATATATTTTATGTATTTCATTACAAAGTTATTCTTATATTTTAATGTATACAAATCACAATAAATAGAGTATTAAAGGTTAAAACTAAGCACTGCCTATTTCACTTAGTACTAAAACGTCACATGGTTTGTTATCACAATTGTTTTCAGGAGTTTTGGAATGCTGAGAAGTATTGTTATCGGAAATTTTCGAGTTATTTTTTGAATCATTTTTATTCGTTCTTTCTTGTTTACTTGTTATTTCCTTAATTTCTTTATTCGTTGTTTCCTTCACTTTTACCGAAATATTTTTATGGGCATTCTTAGATTTATCTTTTGTGTCATTTTCACTCGTTCTTTCTTGCTTATTTCTTGTTGTTTTCTTAGTTTCTTTATTCATTATTTCCTTCATTTTCGACTGCTTCTTGAATCCAATTTCTTGTATTTCCTCCCGATCTACAATTTTCTCCTGCGAGTTTTTTTTTAATTGAAATAAGTACATAATGTTGACGGACACCTGACTATTTGTGCAGAATACCAGTATCATTGAAATGAGTAGCAACGTGAATAACATCATTGGCAGCAACAGAAGCAAGTTAAACGGATATGGTATGACGCCTAAAAAAAGAAAAAAAAATTAGGAACAGGAAAATTATGTATATTAACAATACGGACATTATGGGAACTGTCATTACTTAACAATTCGTTGGAAACTTGTAAACATTTATTTATAGAAAATAAGCACCTCAAATTTGAATATGCAATACGGTTGCCGTATTGCCGTTTACTGCATTCAAATTTGAAAAAAAAAAAATTGGAAACGAAGGGAAATACGGTTGCTGTTTTTAGATCCGACGCAAAATGTGTTGAGTTTTATTATTCTATGGAGTACACAAATTTTACTAGAGCCTGGCTCATTAAAAACCACCCCTAACGTGCCCGTTTGCAGTTTTTCGCAATTTACCGCAAAACGCTGACGATTTTGCAATTCTAGCTCCTGATCAAAAATAGCGTTGATAAAATTCTGCACTTTTTTTTGCATACAGTGGTTCTTAAACTACGAGCGGTTCACTATATGGGTACTTTTTTTTGTATTTAATACAAAACTATATCGATGGAATTAACAAAAGGAAATGTTGATATTGGAATAGCCCTGTACGATGAAGCCTCTGGTGGCCGCTGGTATATAATGAGTTTATTAATACTGAAATATTAAAAATATAATATTATACAGGGTCTCCCACGACGAGCTGCCATTAGAGGGTATATGGAGAACCAAATGAAATGAGAGTTTGAAAATTTGTGGTCTTATATTGTTGGAAACGATCGTCTCAACTAAAATATTTTGAGTTTTCGGTTACTTCCGGTAACACCGGAAATGATGTCAACTTTTATATTTCAAATGGAACACTCTGTATTTTATCGAATTTTTGAAATCTTCATTATATTTTAGATCAATTTTATGTTACATTCCCTATACCTAACATGTGTCATTTTTGAGATATAAATTTTTTTCATTAAAAAATGACAGCTGCACTGTTACTTTCAATTATTAATAAATTATCCCCTGTGACCGTTGGAAAAAAGTTGTCCGGCAAAATTATTGTGAAGGTAGCATATTATCGACACATCGGTAGAATTCTTCTGAAAGTTATACAGGGTGTTTAAATTATAAAATCAAAGTTGAATTCGACAAAAGTACTACCCAAGGTCGATTTTTTCAAATGGCAACCCTAACATGAATACATTTCTTAATTCCATGGAAAATTCTAGATCAACTTTGTGTACAATGTCCTATACCTAAAATGTACTTGTACCTACTGAAATCGATTTTTAAACATCACAGTAGAAATTGCAAACATTGCCAAATCTAGATTGCGTTTGAAAACAACAACAATTTGGAATAAACACAAATTAAATAAGTTTTTTATGTCATTTTTTATTATAATTAATTTGGTATTTATAAAATTATAAGCCTGCAATAAAACACAATATTAAAAATAAAACAAAATCATTAAAGAAAACTGCTCAATTCTGTTTCAGTAACTGTTCAAAAACGTTGCCGTTTTCCGCTAAACATGCTTCAATTTTTTTTAATATAATATTGTTGGTGGCCCTGATTGAGTTAGCACATAACCCATTGAAAGCAGCTCGAACTCTATCTTTCATTTTCTCCTTATCAATTATTGGGTCCTCATAAACCACGTCTTTAATAGCTCCCCAAATGAAAAAATCTATTGGCGTGAAGTCGGCGGAACGCGGTGGATATTTGTGTGACCCATTAAGCGCAATCCACCGATCGTCGAACATCTCGTTAAGCAAGCCTCTTACTGCAACAGTTGTGTGCGCTGGAGCACCGTCCATTGGAAACCACCCAATTATTGAGGACCCGATAACTGATAAGGACAACATGAAAGATAGAATTCGAGCTGCTTTCAATGGGTTATGTGCTAACTCTATCAGGGACACCACCAACAATAATATGTCAAAAAGAATTGAAGCATGTTTAGCGGAAAACGGCAACGTTTTTGAACAGTTACTGAAAAAGAATTAAGCAGTTTTTTTAATTTAGTTTACAATTTTGTTTTATTTTTAATATTGCGTTTTCTTATAGTTTTATAAATACTAAATTAATTATAATGAAAAATGACCTAAAAAGCTTGTTTAATAAAGTTCTGTTTATTCTAAATTGTTCAGTTGTTTTTAAACGCAATCTAGATTTGGCAATGTTTGCAATTTCTACTGTGATGTTTAAAAATCGATTTCAGTAGGTCCAAATACATTTTAGGTATAGGACATTGAACACAAAGTTGATCTAAAATTTTCCATAGAATTGAGAAATGTATTCATATGTTAGGGTTGCCATTTAAAAAAATCGACTTTTAGTACTTTTCTCGAATTCAATTTTGATCTTATAGTTTGAACACCTGTGTATAACTTTTAGAAGAATTCTACCGATGTGTCGATAATATGTTACCTTCACAACAATTTTGCCCGACAACTTTTTTCCAACGGTCACAGGGAATAATTTATAAGTAATTGAAAGTAACAGTGCAGCTGTCATTTTTTAATAAAAAAATGAATATCTCAAAAATGACACATGTTAGGTGTAGGGAAAGTAACATAAAATTGATCTAAAATTTAATCAAGATTTCAAATACGCGATAAAATACAGGATGTTCCATTTGAAATATAAAAGTTGACATCATTTCCGGTGTAACCGGAAGTAATCGAAAACTCAAAATATTTTAGTTGAGACGATCGTGTCCAACAATATAAGTCCAGAAACTTTCAATCTCTCATTTCATTTGGTTCTCCCTATACTTCTAATGGCAGCTCGTCGTGGGAGACCCTGTATATAGTCTGGTTCTTAAACTGCAAAACTCTATATTGGGGCCATTGCAATTTAAAAATCTGAAAAAAGAGATATAGTGGAATTTACCTTTTTTGTGCAGAATTTTATAAGGATTAATTTTGCTAAGATGCTAAATTTGCAAAATCGTTACCGTTTTGCGGTAAAATGTAAAAAAAACAGTAACATCCACGTTAGGGGTGGTATCTAGGGTGCCAGGCTCTACTAAAATTTTCGGACGCCATAGAATAAAAGCTTTTTGTGTTGGATCTCAAAAAGGCAACTTATTGGATTTATGTCCCGTCTTTTTGCTAATTTGAACGAACTACTCTACATAAAAACCCATAACAAAACATTTGCTTAAATATTTATTATAAACATTAATAACTTATTGTAAGTAATGCTAACATTTTCATTTGAATACTAGTCTAGTACTAAGTCTAAAATAAAGAGGATAAAAAGTAAACTAAATAATTATAACTTAATGTTTTAATGCAGCAACTTAACATACAGAATATTTGCTTGCTTTCATTAAATAATTTGGCAAAATCCTTAAACCACGTAGAACGCAGACCCTTGTCTTTAACTTTCAACATCTTAAGTAAAATAGCAATGAAATCAAGAAGTAGAAGTAGAAAAAGTTTGCGATTTTATCTATCGGCGACGGTAACACAAAATAGTCCGTTACATGAGATAAAATAGTGCAAGTCTTAATTTTTCCTCACTTTTAGAGATCCTTATAGTATATTATAATACAAGTTTTATACGACAAAAACTGGCGCACGAGTTATTTTGGGCACGACGAACGTAGCGAGGAGTGCCCAAATGGAACGAGTGCGCCAATACGTCGTATAAAACGAGTGTTCTATACTATTTTTTCTACTTTGCGACAGTAAGTTTACATAAATTTCGAAAATTGCGGTTGTCATCTTACAATCTAGCGTAGTTATATATTCAACAGTTGGTATTTGCGGTAAAATTCATAAATATGATTGACGCGAGCCAATAGCGATTGAGATGTCAGCCTTGCTTGGCACTTGACGTCAATGTCATCAATCTGGGACGACTAAAAGTTACTAAAAGTTTGTGATCTAGTGTTTTCATAACGACACCGAAAGCAGTTTCGTTACGAGTTTATAACGAACGCAAAGTAGAAAAAACAACTCGTGCGCCAATTTTTGTCTTATAAAACTTGTATTATAATATACTATAAGCTGCTTATAATAAAACAACAAGAGCAAAATGTTTAGTTTTCACATAATAGTGACAGTGGTGAGATAATGGTGAGATAATAACACAGGCGAGAGTGCAATCAATCCCTTAACATTTATTAATCATCAAAAATTCAAAGCCAAATTGTCAAATCAAAAAATTATGTAAAACTCAAAATTTACTGAAAAAGAGTAAATATTGCACTGTAACTAATAAGTAACTAATAATTTTGTAATTTTATAACATTAGATTTTACAAAAGCGCAATTTTCACAGGTTTTGAATTCACATCTAGGACCAATATAACCCAGTGTGCACTCGCAAATATAGAGGATCGAATCCGCTTTTTTAGCTGCGGAGCACGTCCCACCGTTGAGGCAATACCAAGCGGCGTACGCTGGCGGACACTCGTGAGGGTAGGTCCACATCTGGAGCGGCGTTGGTGTCGGCGGCTTCGGCTCTGGAGTGGCATGCGAAGAATACGCATCGACTGTACTAATTAACGAGATGGATGCCATAACTAAAACTAGGGTTGTCCAAGGCGGTGGGGAGTGGTCAGATGCTGACGTCATCCGTCCTCTTCCCGAGAAATCTGCTATATAGAAACGGATCAAAGCCAGTGGAGAGGACCTGCACCAGGCACCTAAGAACTAGCAGCAGTCGGTTTGCTAGCAAGCCGGGAATACAGCTCAGAAACATAATAGCTACCGTCTCCGATACAACAAAACACAAAAACACTAAAAAAATACGAAGTATCCACTCCCACAAATCACGAATGGAAAAAACACGCAAGAACACCCCGATTGTACTTTTCGGTTCACCGATGATAGTGTAAAAGTATTATAAAATTACGAACGAATATGAGGGTTTTTGGCGACATTATATTATAACGTCAACGGGCGACCACCACCGTGCTCAAAACATGTCCACGGTCTGATCGCCGGGTTTGAGACACGGCAAGGACGGCTGGTTGCTTACTGATGCTTTTTTTTTCATAATTTAAAGTATTTAAAATTCAACAAGGTCGAATAAAGTCAAATATACCAACAAACATTTCCTAAACAGCAAAAGATGATGATGAAGAAACAAAACGTAACTACTTTGCACATAACTTTAATACAGTAGAACTCCAATTATCCGGACCTCGATTATCCGGATATCTGATTATCCGGATTAGAGAAAATGTAGAATTGTTCATAACGAAAAAATTATTTGAATTATTAATAGATTTAACGTTAGAATACTAAACAAATATTAGCAACAAAAAGTTCTTTGTCCAGGTTATCCAAATAAAGGCAACTATATAGCTGATTTAGAATTTAGAACGATGGATTCGTGAAATCCCGCGATATATACGTGCGCATATCGTAATTCCAACACATATTCAGGGGAACTCCCTAACATGTGATACATAACCACACATCAGTGTTGCCAACCATACGGTATTTACCGTACATGTGCGGTATTTCTAGATGAAATACGGTGTACGGTCCGACTGCGAATGCCGTACGCAGTTGTACGGTAATGTACATATATGACACATTAGTCGATCACTTATAATAATGAAAGTAACTAAAACTGAATTTACTTTCCCTTTTTAGTTCTTTTTAGATCTTTACAAACTATGTATTGTTAGTAGTGACATCTGTGGAGGAGAGTCCAAGCAAAGCAACGCTAAAACGTTTGTCGGGGATGTACGTATTTGTGTCACTTGTCACTTGATAAATTAATACAAACGCGTACATCGCCATTCGCCTCATTTCTTCGTTCAGTTCGCTCATGGCATCAGGCTTATGGACGTAATGTCTGACAGTGAATACAATACGGACACTGAAAATACGGGCGCGGCTCAAGCCATAAAAGGAGCCAAAAAGAAAACTGTCCAAAACGGTGGACATCGAGCCCAAGTAAGTAATTTGCTATATAAACTACTCACATACTAAAGCAATGCTTTGCTTTTAGAAATGAACGGTAAATTGGTGTCAAATACGGTAATTTGTCGCACTATCTGCGGTAATTCAATTCCCAGAGGTTGGCAACACTGCCACACATAGTCAGGCTTCCTCGGGGTGTTTTTAGCTTTCGTTGTGATCTGTGGTGCTGTTTTGACATTCCTTTAGTTATTGAATTGTGGCTGAGTGATGGCGCCAAAAAGAATACGTGATGTTTTAACAGTGAGCGAGAAAATGATTATCGTTGGTCGTCTAGCGAACGGTGAATCTGGGAAGATGTTGGCGGAGGAGTATGGTGTCGGAACTTCAACGATTTCAGATATAAAAAGAAATGCTGATTCCTTAAAAAAAATTGTTTCCAAAATTGAAAATGAAGAAGGAAGTTCATGTAGAAAATCAATGAAAGGGCCTGTAAACGATAAACTTGAGAATGCCCTTTACACTTGGTTTGTTCAAAAACGTTCTCAAGGCCAGCCTATATCTGGGCCTGTACTTTCAGAAAAGGCATTAATTTTTAATGAAAAATTAGGAGGGGATCCGCAATTCCTGGCAAGTCAAGGTTGGCTTAGAAATTTTAAAGAAAGGCACGGAATTCGCGAGCTTGAAATTCACGGCGAAAAAATGTCTGCCGACCAGCATGCCGCTGATACCTTTGTTTCCGAATTTACAACAAAGTTTTCAGGACAATTCGATAAAGATTTTATCTATAATGCGGATGAAACTGGTTTGTACTGGAAAGCCCTGCCTAGCAGAACTTTAGTTAAAAAAAAAAAACTTACGGCACCTGGCTATAGGATGAGCAAAGACCGTGTTACTATTTTGACTTGTGGAAATTCGACTGGAACTCACAAACTTCCACTGCTTATGATAGGAAAATCAAAGAAACCTAGGGCCTTTAAGAACATTAAAAACCTTCCCGTGGTGTATATGAACCAACAGCGAGGGTGGATGAACTGTGACGTGTTTGTACAGTGGTACGATAAAAGTTTCATTCCACAAGTCAAAATATTCCAGAAAAATATCGGTAAAAAAGGAAAGGTTTTACTGCTTCTGGATAATGCTCCATCTCACCCGTCTTCTGAAAGTTTAGAGCGAGAAAATGGACAGTGGTCAGTGGTCTTTCTACCACCAAATGTAACAAGTCTCATACAGCCGATGGATCAAGGCATTATCGAGTGTATGAAACGCCATTACAGAAAAATACTCCTTCGTAAACTACTTCTCTCCGATGACGAAGATCAAGTTATGGATTTCTATAAGCGTATAGACCTGAAAGAATGTGCTTACATGGCTGCGATGCTTGGAATCAACTCAAACCAATAACATTGAAGAGAGCGTGGAGAAAAATTATGAGTGACATAGAAAATGAAAGTGATGAAGAATCAGAAATCACAACTAATGAACTAGCAAATATGGTCACCCAAATTCCTGGTTCATCACAATGTGAGGTGGAAGATGTGAATAACTGGCTGACATCTGACTTCTCCGAGCCCGGCTACCAAATCATGACTGATGACGAAATTGTGGATGATCTCGTAAATGTGGATACATCGGATGGGGAAAGTGAAAACGAGGAAGAAATAGAAAAGCGAAACGTGCCTTCTCACAACTATGCATTTCATGCTTTGGAACTAGCATTAGTGTGGATGGAAAATCAAGAAGACTGCGACGCTATTCAACTGCTTCATGTTAAAAGAATTCGCGACTTGGCAGCTAAAAAGCGATGTAGCTCATTGAAACAAAAATTAATAACAGACATGTTCCAAATGTAAAAAACGTATAATGTAAATGAAATATGTAAAAGTAAATGAAATGTAATATGACTAAAATGTATAGGTACAGACAGAAATACTTTATATAATATACTAATACATAGTTTTTTAAATATTTGCCATGTAACATTTTGTAGATATGTTTCAAGTAAGAACGTACCTCCTGCTAGGTTGCGCTCGTGTATAAACGCTTGCATTTTCCTCTGATATTTGTCACGTGAGTTGCTCTTCTTAGTTTGTAATCATCTCTAGTAGATTACAATGAAAAATCCAGTTATCCGGATTTTTGATTATCCGGATTGGGTCTGGTCCCAATTAATCCGGATAATTGGAGTTCTACTGTATTCATAATTCAAGTTTTTATTAGTACCTATGTACTATGTACTACCGTGGCCATATATTATGTCCCCTCTTTTGACGTCGATTCTCTCGCAAATCTAGGGGCGAAAAAAATTGAAAAAATTCTGACGCTGTCCTTGATTAATATTCTCTCATAAAAATTAGAAAGCTGTATATGTTGGCGTTTTCCCGATTTTTCCAAATTAAGAATAATTGGCGCTGTTTTGCACCCCACAAATTTCATTCGTTTAAGAGTAAATGTTAGTCACCGGCCTCAAAGGTTCGACGAAACTGAGGCGCGAGAGGAGGGAACAAGCCGCGCCCACTGTACACTCCGCAGAAAATGCAAGCAACGCACTGATTAGATGAGGGGAAAGGCGGTATCGTTCTTTTGCGGCGAAGATCAAAGGGGCCGTGCGGTGTCGACTGGCGCCGAACCGTTTCCTAATAATTTTGTGTATGTGACTATCGCATGTTCCAGAAAAATATCGGTAAAAAAGGAAAGGTTTTACTGCTTCTGGATAATGCTCCATCTCACCCGTCTTCTGAAAGTTTAGAGCGAGAAAATGGACAGTGGTCAGTGGTCTTTCTACCACCAAATGTAACAAGTCTCATACAGCCGATGGATCAAGGCATTATCGAGTGTATGAAACGCCATTACAGAAAAATACTCCTTCGTAAACTACTTCTCTCCGATGACGAAGATCAAGTTATGGATTTCTATAAGCGTATAGACCTGAAAGAATGTGCTTACATGGCTGCGATGCTTGGAATCAACTCAAACCAATAACATTGAAGAGAGCGTGGAGAAAAATTATGAGTGACATAGAAAATGAAAGTGATGAAGAATCAGAAATCACAACTAATGAACTAGCAAATATGGTCACCCAAATTCCTGGTTCATCACAATGTGAGGTGGAAGATGTGAATAACTGGCTGACATCTGACTTCTCCGAGCCCGGCTACCAAATCATGACTGATGACGAAATTGTGGATGATCTCGTAAATGTGGATACATCGGATGGGGAAAGTGAAAACGAGGAAGAAATAGAAAAGCGAAACGTGCCTTCTCACAACTATGCATTTCATGCTTTGGAACTAGCATTAGTGTGGATGGAAAATCAAGAAGACTGCGACGCTATTCAACTGCTTCATGTTAAAAGAATTCGCGACTTGGCAGCTAAAAAGCGATGTAGCTCATTGAAACAAAAATTAATAACAGACATGTTCCAAATGTAAAAAACGTATAATGTAAATGAAATATGTAAAAGTAAATGAAATGTAATATGACTAAAATGTATAGGTACAGACAGAAATACTTTATATAATATACTAATACATAGTTTTTTAAATATTTGCCATGTAACATTTTGTAGATATGTTTCAAGTAAGAACGTACCTCCTGCTAGGTTGCGCTCGTGTATAAACGCTTGCATTTTCCTCTGATATTTGTCACGTGAGTTGCTCTTCTTAGTTTGTAATCATCTCTAGTAGATTACAATGAAAAATCCAGTTATCCGGATTTTTGATTATCCGGATTGGGTCTGGTCCCAATTAATCCGGATAATTGGAGTTCTACTGTATTCATAATTCAAGTTTTTATTAGTACCTATGTACTATGTACTACCGTGGCCATATATTATGTCCCCTCTTTTGACGTCGATTCTCTCGCAAATCTAGGGGCGAAAAAAATTGAAAAAATTCTGACGCTGTCCTTGATTAATATTCTCTCATAAAAATTAGAAAGCTGTATATGTTGGCGTTTTCCCGATTTTTCCAAATTAAGAATAATTGGCGCTGTTTTGCACCCCACAAATTTCATTCGTTTAAGAGTAAATGTTAGTCACCGGCCTCAAAGGTTCGACGAAACTGAGGCGCGAGAGGAGGGAACAAGCCGCGCCCACTGTACACTCCGCAGAAAATGCAAGCAACGCACTGATTAGATGAGGGGAAAGGCGGTATCGTTCTTTTGCGGCGAAGATCAAAGGGGCCGTGCGGTGTCGACTGGCGCCGAACCGTTTCCTAATAATTTTGTGTATGTGACTATCGCATGTTCTGAAATGCTTTTCTTGTATATTTTAAACACAAATACAATTCCACAAAACAGTACAGTGATACAAATTAATTAATTGCTTTATTATAACATTCCTATTTTACTAATAACTATGGTTGAACATTTTACCTTTTGAATGTTGAAAAAAATCATAGTTTTGGTAAAACAGATAGCTTTTCTTACATAAATCATTTATTACTTTACATTTATTATTAGAATTAGTTAACTAATTATCAGTTAGCTCCGAAGAAGCGAACAGCATGGTTCGCGAAGACAGTAATTATGGATTTTTACTCACGGCATAAACCGGTAACTATTTATCATCTAAATTTAAATGACTCTTAAATCCATTTAACGTTTTCTTGGTGCATCAATAATCTCAAATGTCTCGTTCGTACTTAGCAGAGATCGATACTTTCAGGTAAAACACACCTTATATAAAAAATTCAAATTTTTATCGGGTGACGGAAGTAGGTGTTAGTAAATATAATATTTCTATTTTAATTCTAGCTACAGTTGGATACTGCGTTTTGAAATTTTACTCAAAATTATTATTGCTATGTATAGACTTGGTAGTATAGGTACTGCAATTTCAATCATAGGGATAAAAGACTCCATTTTTCATTGGGGTGGATAACTTGATGTAACCGTGTAAATAAAACGCCAACGCTTTTCTTCGGGGTTGAAGGAGTTCGAATGTCAACTTCTGGTAATAAAAATTTGCGTCCACTAGCGCAAGAATTGGACGCAAATTTTTGTCGTTGCTATCTACGTAGCACCAGCACGGTAAAATCTATTTTTCGTATGGCTTTCGTTTGCCGGGCGCGGCGCCACTACACCTCCCGTGTCAACATGCGAACAATATTTTTGTTAGGCCGAAATTGCTCAATATTTGTGATTCCCCTGGCTACGTATTCATGCTGCTGCTTCAGACTGTACCATTTGATTGGTCGAAGAAAATGATGTGGTGTTTATCCAACAGATGGCTGCACCGTACGACGATAAAATATGGTATTCTCGTCTCATTCACATGTTCAAAAAAGCAACGGTTAAATCATTACAACATTAATATTTTGTTGTCATTTTTTTTACACAAGTTCATGAAGGCTCAACAAAATGTTGTGATATTGCTTTTTTGATGTTTGGTTCTGATTTGGAAAAAAAAATTACAAAAATTACCAATTACTGGCTTCTTTAGCAAGGGTAAAAAACAAAACAACAACGCAAATGAAAACAGTGGCAGACGTGCCCGGTGTAATACACCTTTATCTATAATTTAATGTATTACACGTGATTATTAACACACAATTAAGCTCCAGTATGTTTGGTTTTCTGTAGTGTTGTTTTGTAGTACGCTCCTACCTCTAGTGATTCCTCTTAAACATGAAAATAAAACATGTTTTAAACATGAAAAAAAACTAATTTAAATCACCAAAAAAAACATAAATAAGGAATCAAACTTGTTTTAAACATGTTTAAAACACAATAGTTTAAAACGAAATATTTGTTTTAAAACAATGTTTCCTATTCTTCGAACGGATAATTTTGGAATTTCTTGCACGGAAAGTAGTGCTCTGAGAGAAGCAGCATCTTCTTCATTCAGTATCTTTTTCTGCTTCTTTATGATTAATACAGAACTCGTTTCCAAAAATTTGTTTATAAGTTTGCGCGCCCCACCGTGAGATATTCTTGTATCCGGGATATTTTTGCTGGAATTTTTCTCTAACGACAAAACAACATGATTCACCAGTAACATAACACTGTACTAAATATATTTCGTCTTTCATGGTTAACATCGCATGAAAAAACTTCTCAAACCAATAGCTAAAATTATTGGTTCATGACAATAAACGTCACTGGCATGTCAAGATGCACCAGTTTTAAGAAAATGACTAGTAATCAGGATGTTTCGATAATCCGCCCGTCAAGCAGCTCTAGCCAAATGGAAGGAGGCAGACCAAGTTATTAGAAAAGCAAATATTTATTCTATAACTAAGGAAAAAATTCTTCATATATTGACCCATGCAACAAAGACTATAGTAACTACATTTAGTTTGTTAGTTAGTTACGATAGTCTTTGTTGCATGGGTCGATATGTTGTGAACGTACTTATATACGTAATTTTAGTGAGAGAATTTAAGCTTTAAAAGATCATTTTGTACAAGTTTTACATTTATCTGCTACCCAATTACTTTCTTTTTGCTATATATTGACCACAATATCAACGTACCTAAAAGACCTGAGACCAACTGTGCCACAGCTCCACCGAGATTGCCGAAAACTTGCACCATTATCCGACTTTGATGGGCAATCACATCCAAGGGGCCTACGTCCCATATGATGTCGTACATCATAGCTTTGTAATACTTCTCGCAATCTGACGTTGTTCCTAGAATGTTACATTAAGATGGGAGTCCTTCCGATTATTGGCAACCTTACTAAGATAGCTCCAAACAGTTTGCCAAGCGGACATCTTGTCAGGAAAACAATCGGCAGGTACCTCCAAATGTAGGTGGGACTGTGCAAGCTTACTTATCTCTAAACCCTACAATAAAATTACCAGATTGATTAAAATTAGAGCTGAAAATTATTAAATTGGCCCTATTTACTTAGAAAAACAATGTCCAAAGTACTAAAAAAACATTTACGTACTGAAATGAATAGAACTGTTATTTACCAAACCTACTGAATCAAGTGACCAACATTAAATAAATCTATTTCTGTATGTACTCAAAAATGTGATATAAGTGCCCTTTTTTCGACTATTTTAGACTATTAAAAACTAGAACCAACCCGTTTTATATTAGTCAACGTACACTGGCTGTCAATATTAACACACCACTACAAATTTGTCAAAATTTCACACACGTTCATTTTCTCCTACACTACTCTTACAATTTTGATGATTCTTTTGTTCAATTGTTGATTTATCGATATTGAAACAATGGTATAAATATTTACTCAAATTTCAGTTTTGCCGATAAGTTTTTTACAATTTTGCTCTTACAATTTTGATGATTCTTTTGTTTAATTGTTGATTTATCAATATTGAAACAATGGTAGAAATTTTTACTCATATTTCAGTTTTGACCAGTGGCGGCTCGCGTATAGGCACTGTGGAACTGCAGCACCCCTTATCATTTCCACTTAATATTATGGATACATAACATTTAATATAATGAGTCCCTCTTCCTGTAATTCTTTGTTTATATTTGTACAAGGTATAATCCTTAAACCTTAATGTCAGTAGCCATCCCCCAGTTTAAGAAAGAGATTCAAAAATCGTTGTATGGAACTGTGATCTTCACAGTTTTAGTGTTTAGTGCATACTTTAACAAACGTAGTTTCTAGAAAATGTATTTTTTACATAAATTTTATAATGAATGTAACTGTAACAATTTAGGTTAAAGCACCTAAATAAGAAATCCGTTTTTATTCCCTAAATTCTTTTACGATTTCATCAACTTTCTGAATAAATTTTCTTTTTAAAACATTTTTTAAAACAATGACAAAAAAATTTCTGGAACAGCACCCCCATTAATATTAGCTACGAGTCGCCACTGGTTTTGACGACAAGTTTTTTGGACAAGATTTGTAACACGTTATGGTGTTGTACCTTATTCAACCATAAAAATCGTGTAAACAATTTGTTCTTTAAGTTATCTCATTACTCCTTTTAAAAACTGACATTTGCATAGACCTGAAAGCATATATTTAAGAAGTATGCGCGGATTTGTATTCAGTATATCCAAAACGCAAAATTTAAGTTCAACATTGGTATCAATACAATTTTAAAATTTTCTTACATAATTTCAAAAAATTTGTGAGAAAAAATATCCAATTACGTTATTAGTAAAGCAAACAATGGAACAACATACAGCAATGATCTATGAATTCAAAAATAATGTTGGTGCCTATTTTTCTATAATGAGTAATGACTTTTATTAGGTGGTCTCTTTTCAATTGTTATGTAACTTTTTTACTTTACCCTTAAACCTTTTGAGAATCAAAAATCTCAAATTATAGTTAAACTTAAACAACAAGTAACTGGAAAAAACTGGTTTTCTCAATATTTCTAAGGGACTTTCACACAAAATCTAAAATTTTTATATTAAATATCAACATATTAATAAACATATGAACACTAAACAATATTGGGTAATATCTATTTTCTGTTTCTTTATAGTTTTCTAAAAAAATACAGATATTTTGGAAACCTATCATATCAAACAAAATGGGGATTGTTGCAATCTGTGTTTTTAGAACCTTGGCAACCCTGTGAAAAAAAAACGTTTCTATTACAGACAGTGTTGCCAGATCTACTGTTTTTTAGCACTGGCACTTATGCTATCAAAATAAACAATTTTTACCAGTCGAATGTTTTTAATTTTTACGTCTATCTATAGACCTTGTCTTTGCTCAAATATCCATTTTTGTATGCTAATTGTTTATGTTTTTGAAGTGTCATAAATTGTGTAAAAATGTTACAGGGTGAATTGATAATGCGGTATCCTTCTTATCTCATGCATTAAGAATGATGGAGATATGGAATTTTGCAATCTGAAATTAGAATCAAAATACTGCTACTGTCCTAAAAATAATTTTTTAAAAATTAATTTTGATGTCACAAGCTGTCAGTTTTTTAATTGGAATTTAATTTTTCTATAATTAAATATATCTATAAGTATGATCAATTCAAAATCTCTCAAAATGTGTTTTAAAAACTGTTAATAAATAGTAAAAATTCTGATGCCAGTTTTTTTAGTTTTTCTGATATCTGTACTGTCTTTTTCAACTTTTACTTAAACCTCAAAATTTTGGAAAAATAACTACTGTGCCGTATCCTAGGAGTTATTTAAAAACTTTACACAGATTTATTAAAATTTGATTATAAAATAGATGTCAACAGCTTGTGATGCTGATGTGATGTTTGATCAAATAGTTTTTTAGTATTTTGATATTCGTTCCTGATTTCAAAATTTTAGATGTTTACCATTCTTAGTTCTTGCGCATTCTATTCGTTTGTCTATCCATTTCATTAATACAGGTCTGTAAGCATATTAGGCGATAGAATGAAGTACATTGTTCATAATAGACAATAATAAGCAAAAGAGGTATTGACGTAGAAATTAGAATGGAACAATAATTTACAATTTTTGTATACAAGTCTGACTATTTACACAACGTTCGGGAAATCTACTGTTTTTCACTCCAGATCTACTGTTTTTAATAGGCAATCTACTGTTGAGGGCCAAATAGCATCTGGCAACACTGATTACAGACAAACAACCTAGAAATTTTGATCAAAAAGCTTGTCCTCATTCTTGCATCTGTATATGCACAAAACTGAATTTTAAAAGAAAGTTTCTACTGCAGTATCGTTAATGAAGAATGAACCTAGAACCGAACAAAATAATAATAAAAATTGAGGAGCGGCTCAAGAAAAAACTCTGATATTCGGACCGATTTTTAGTTTTGACACACAGTATTTTAATAACCAGTAGTTACTAACCTGTAGCATTCGCTTCCATGTAAAAAAGAAATCGAACACCCATCCCAGTATAACAACGTACCAAACTATCTCTTTTGTCGTAAATCTTGCCTTAAAAAGCTTGTATACGACGAACATTACGCATAAGATGATCAACATAACCCCTGCAGTACGGGTAAACAACAAATGGAACCAAATATCCATCCATGTCATTAGGGCTAACTCAACTTTATCCGCTAATTTCATCTCTAGCGTGTTACATAAGATTTGGTCGATTTTCTGCAGCATTAACGGTTCTTGGAAATCGCCGCTTGTAAACTCACGTAGTACGTCGTAGTCTTTTGCCGACATGTCAATTAATAATCTGCCTTTGTAGTGGCCCCCAGACATTTCGTCTAGGGCTACAGCTGCTAATAGTAAATTGATAGTACGTTTGTAATAGAGCATGGCATCGCTGGAAGGTTTTGTGCATACGTTTGCAGTAGGTTTTACTGCAATTGGGTCATCGTTGGTAAAAGGGTCAACGCTGTTTTCACGATTTTCGCCCACGAAATCCACATCAAATGGGTCTATCCATTGGGAATCGCATGTTGCTAAGCTGTAAAAAATCGTGAACACTGTCACCTCCAATACATTCATGGCAATTGAATGTTAAAATGACGCTGTTAAAAATGTACTATCCAACGGTTTCGGGCATAAAATATTTAAACCTTTTAAAGGATTTTGAAATGACCACGCTTCGCCACAACAAAATTATAATGAATACAACCAAACGCGCATGCGCGTAGCGGAAGGTAGTTTAAAAATACGAATTTCGTAATTCCCCTAGTTTATCTCCTACAACATGCTCCTATACATGAAATTTGATGAAATTATTGAATTAAAACAAACCAAAATAACAAAAAATTACTATGTTGATTTGATATATATCGCGAAATTGAGATTGTACTGATGGTGGGATATTTGCTTTTAATTGTGAAGTACCTAATTGAGAGTAATGGGCTGTAGTAATTTAAAAAAAAAATAACAAAAGGAATTATTTGCAACATACCAAATTTGGCACGAAATCACAAATTTATACTGCTGCATTGTGATGTTGCCACATGCGCCAGTCAGCCATAGAGAAAAGAATACAAAGGAGGGACCACAGACTACTCAGACAGTGCAGTCAAGGTTATTTTGTGTACCTACAAAAACAAGCGGTACTGTCATAAACCAACGTAGGTGGCGCTCCGGTAGCATTTGCGCGCCAAATTCAAATTATCGATTTCAAATTAGTTCAGTTTACTAAAGCTGTTGTAAGATGCGGTTGAAAGAATTATCATTGATTTTACAATATTATATTGTTATAGTGTAGACAAATATCAATAAATGATACTTGTTTACTACATATTATGTTTATAATATTACAAAATAATTATAACACTGTCGCGCATATCTTAAAATTATTAGGAAATATATCAGGGGCCGTGATAATAATAATAATCATAATTACACAAAATAAAAACTAAAATTTATTGTAATAGATTAACAACATTTTGCCATGTGACATTTGTAGTGTTCACCGGGGTAAAACACATACCTTTCAGCATTTCTCGGAAAGCAAAACAGCTTTTCAACTTCATCTTCCGAACGACCACATAAAATATAAAACATCTTTATACACTTTGTACACAAACAATAAAAGAAAATGCAAACCGCCTTTGCCTGTAGACTTAGATGATATTTGACAATTTGTGACAAGCACTGACATTTAGGGCTTGTTTTCATAAAATCCATCTGATGGCCGCATCTGTAACTTAGGGTACAGTGCACTGTACAGTGGATACAGGCACACAGGTTTCTACAGTCGTAAACAGCGCCTCTACATAGATTTATGACAGCAGGGCATACATTTAAACCTCACTGCACTGTCTGTAGTAGTCTGTGGGAGGGACCATACTACCATATTACAGGGCACATGTTCTCTACATCCGCCTACGCTAACAAATAACTCGCCATAAGTAATAAACAAATACATAATATGAATGGTAGTAGCATTCGCTTCAAAATACACCCACAGATAAGAACGAGCGACATACTACAAAAATATGAAGTACTTACTTAGAACCTATCCGTCTCAACGTTTACTGTTTTATGACGTTTTATGATTGTTATTTCTCATATTGTATAGAATTTTTATAAGAAAAGTCAGTACTATAGTACCGAGAATATTAGATTCTTACAAGGATTGCTCAACCGATGTTTTTAGGTTTTTGACAATGAACGCATTTGACGTCATCATCCCTGGGTTACCGCAATACAAACATTTGAAGCTTCAAATGTGTTTTTTCAAGGTCTGCTTTTGACGTTATAATGACAAACCAAACGTGTATTATCGCGCTTTGATTGGTCTGTTTGAAATTCCCGCACTTTTACGTGTCAAGTGTTTCTGCTTTAGACGTTTCAAACAAACAAAACCACGACAATGCGTGTGTACAACCACATCGGGCGCCTTCTAGCGCTAGCTAGCGCTTGGCAGCGCTGAGCTAAGCGGTAACATAAACACGATTGCTTAGTGCCAGCGCCGAGTCCTAGCGGCTAGCAGAAATACATTTGTGGCAGATTGGGGGTTCAACCGGCCCGGGCGCTGAGTCTTGGCGCCGCTAGCGCTAGCAGTTTCTGCTAGATCGGGTTGTACACAGCCATAGATTATTGCGTCTGGTTGAATTCCCCCCGTTTTTACGTATCAACTGTGCCAGTTTAAACAAATCTGGGTAGGCAACCCGGTACGCCTACTCGGCGAAATCGTCCGATCATTGGGTGCGTTCAGCCGTTCCAGCCAAAGCTGCTTGCGCTGCCGGCGCCGAGACTAAGCGGCCGCGGTGGCTGAACGGTCAGATCCAAATACATGTTACTTACGCTGAGTGCTGAGTTTCCAGCCCTTTCACTCAGCACTCAGCGTAAATACATGTATTTGGATCTGACCGTTCAGCCGCCGCGGGCGCTTAGTCTCGGCGCCGGCAGCGCAAGCAGCTTTGGCTGGAACCGGCTGAACGCACCCATTGTTTCGTGTGTCCCGACAATTTGACAATGAACGCATGTGACGTCATAGCGTTGTTAACATTGGAAGATAGGGATTGAGCAATCCTTGTAAGAATTCTTGGGCATATCTAGGCTCCGCTTTCGAAAATGTGGATCAGGTATCAATATCCGTTACAAACCGTGCTGCAACTTATTGCAACTTGAGAGTGGCTTGTAGAAAAAACAGATAACGTGTGACCTTGGTTGTAAAGGCTGGTTTTCCTAGGAGCAGGTTTTTTCGCAGCGTACAACTGAGTAGAGGCGTCAAGTATCAGCGTCTTGTCAAAAGTGACAGTCGTGTGAGAAGACGTACGTCCAACGTTCATGTCAATCTTTTCACATATCGTAGAAAGAATGAATGCATGACAATCGCATCTTATCATGTCTCGCTCATGTCACTTTTGACATTTTGTATTTTCACATTACGTTTTGCGCTCTGTAGGAAAACACTCACACTGGTTCCCTATCGGTAATATGACGGCGTGTTGCGCTAAGCCTTTTACGTTGTACGCTGCGTAAAAAACCTGCTCCTAGGAAAACCAGCCTTAACCATATGTTGTAACGAACACACGAGAATACGGCCCCTGCATCACTTTTTTTAGGAAAAGTTCCCTCCTTTCTATTCTATCCCCGTTGGGCTGTATACGTCCTCTCATGTTCTTCTATTGTGGTGGAAAATCAGCTGTTGACAACTGAGACGCAGTCATCTGGGTTTGTTTTTGTAAATCCCTTTGTCGCATACGCAGGAAAGGTAGAATACCAAAATGGCAGACGTGAAGAGTCTGGAGCATCCGACTTTAAAAGTTCGATTACCGAATGCCTAAATTGTCAAAAATCAAGATTGACCGTTCTTGTTTTTAGGTACCTTACGAAATATTGAATAAAAAGTTTCGTAGTGCTCAAAAAACTTTAGATCGCGAGGTAAATCACGTCAACCAAGCAGCGACCGATGTCGAGAAGAGCTTAACTGGAGAAAATATTAAAGCTAAAGATATCACTTCGCTGCTTGGAGGCATGGTTGACAAATTGCAAGTGTTGAAGCGAAAGGCGGAGGAAAGTATTGCCGAAGAGTTACAAGCCACGACGGTGATCAAGAAACGTCTCGAACACTTGAAGGAACACGAGACTATTACATCCAGTGGAACGGTTTCTCAGGGCGCCCTTAGCCAATGGAGAAGTAAAAGACTCGATCGAATGGTTGTCGAATACTTTCTTAGAAACGGTTATTATAATGCTGCAATCACATTGGCGGAGAGATCCAATATTAAAGATTTGACTAATATAGGTAGGCAGGTGTATACACATCTATTCAAAGTTACTGTTTAAATTTTTTTTTTGATATGAGTGATGAAATCTTCTTTGCTTTCCAAGGCCCAGAAACTGTCAAATTTGTTCTGTTTGTCATAAATTTGGTTTATGTATGATTACGTTGAAAATAGTTGGGATAGAATTTTTTATCGTACATGCTTAGTTCACAGATGAATTGGGTAATTAGTCCTGAAAATTATAACTTGTTACCTGCTCTATTTTATTCAGGAAAATTATTTAAAGATTGAGTTTTAAATGCTTAGAGGTATTAGGCTAGGGTTGCTATATTTTACATTTCCAAATATACCACGAATGGAAATATGTATATGATAGTAAGAAAAAATATAGGGGATTCGGTTTTATTGTTGCATAATTCGTAATATCATTATTTTTGGCTACTGTACTTTTACTTTAGTGTACCAATAACAAATGTTCCGATATAGCTTGTGCACAATAATGGACAGATCTTACAAAACATACAAAAGCAAATTTTTTACTCAGGTTTTTATTCACAGATTCTAAAAAGCTATACACCAAATTAAAAGTAAAGAATGTACAATGTTCTGTCTTATAATGGATTTTTGATATTTCTGTTGGTTTTTGATAAAAAAAAAATAGTAAGATAATCTGATAATGCTGATTTTAAGTTTTTTTACTGAAAACACTGTTTTATTTAACATTAGCAATAGTACCTTATGAAATGCAGTTGTCATAATTTGTTATTAATAATAATGTTGACTTGAATCAAATGATAAAATAAGAAGAAGATAAAACATTAAAATTGATATAATATATTCAAATTTGATATCTGAGCATTAAATTAAATTTAAAACAACTTTTTCCTATGACATTCTACATTTAATTGTGAAAATCTGATACTTTACTGTTCAGTAAATTTCACAATTTTGTTTTGCAACCATCCTGTGTTAGATCATTATTTTAACCATGGCTGTGGCGTTTTTGGGACACTCAAAACCATTTATAAAGAATGATTTTTTTATTTTTGAGTTAGTCTCATCTGGGGACACACTGTATATAAACTTTTGATAACAATATGAGGTATGAGATTTTTTGAATATTTATAAATATAAATACTCGTATGAAATATATGAAAATTGGCACCCTATTTATGGTTTAAACTCGCATTGAAAATCCTGGGTTTTCCGTCGTTTTCCGGTTTTCACGTCAAAAAATTTACAAATGTCTGGTGTTCTACGGTTAAAAAAAAATGTTTACATTACGTGCCATATAACCGTACAAAAAACTGTTATATGGCAGGTAATGTTACATACTCTAAAAATTTCATTTATGGAAATAATATTTCTGTATGAAATGATCGGCTTTGCTATTTCTTAGTAAATTTATCAATAAAAATGATATTTTTTTCATGTCAGATTGTGTGAAAAACTACTAACTAACACACAACCCAATGTTTCATTGATTCTAAAACATTGCTTTTGCAAATTGCGGACACCCCTTCAACAAGGACTCAAAGTAAACAGTAATTTCCAATTTATCTTTTTCTCAAACATATATGAACAGAATTAACAAAACTATCAAAAAAACATGAAAAGAAGAGTTGTTGTATTTGAAAACTTGTTCCTTTTAGATATTTTCTTGACGTCTCGGGAAGTGGAGCAGTCTCTAGCGAACAGACAGACAGGAAAATGCTTGTCCTGGTGTCACGATAACCGTTCGAAACTTCGCAAACTGAAATCGAACATGGAATTCAATTTACGCGTTCAGGAATTTGTGGAATTGATCAGGTCCGACAGGAGAATGGATGCCATAAAGCACTCGAGGAAACATTTCCACGGTTTCGAGGAGGAACATTTATCCACCATCCAGCAAGTTATGGCTCTATTAGCATTTCCGATAAACACAAGTACGTAAATTTTTTCAGAACTTTAAAGAAATATTATATCAAGAGTTTATTTAGTATTTATTTACTTTATTTACACTTACGAAAGACATTAAAGCATTAGGAAAAGTCGATTTTTTCTGATCCAATTTTGATGATTTTTTTATTTAGTTGTTGCTAGGGTTTCTAGGTTTTACTTCTCCAAATATACAAGATTACTAGTAAAAATGTATGATTGTAAGTAAAAATATATTAGAATAGTTGATGAATACGGCATCCACAGAAACACATTGTTTTTATGTTTCATACCAACCAATACCATTCAGTCAATATGTTCATTTTTTTCTGTGTCAATGAGATCTGGCAACTCTAATTGTAGTTTGATTTGTCAGAAATGATGTTGTCAACGATATTTTGATTCAAGTCTCACTATTGTGGCTATGTGACTCCCTCCGAAGAAAGGGACCTTATAACAAAAAGTGTCAATATAGCGATTTTTATAGTTTTGGAACATCTCTCAAGGCAAGTGGGCTCTTGTCTCAAATCTTGATAATTTGATTTAAAAAATTAAATAAATAGGACCCACTAATATTATTTCTGTATTTATAAAATTAACCTCAAACATTGAACTATGAAAAGTTAATCATTTGACAACTCAGTAAAAGAAGAAACCCATGTTGCACCACATAGTTTTTACGTTAACAGTGCAAAGTTTAATTATTTTGTTAGTATACCTAAAGAACTGTATCACATTAAATTGTTTTTTTGATGATATAAAAAATTCTAGAATACCTTGATTTATGGATAATTTTTTACTTATTTCTTATAAACAATGTTAAGTAATATAGATGTCTTGTTACAACATTCAAAATCTAAGGGAAAAAATTAAATTGACCTGTTATAACTTTAAGACAAAATAAACATTGGCATGTTTAATCATCCATGGTATGGTTGAGTTGTGTCATTTGGCATCAGTGCCTTTTGATATACTTTCACCTAAAAGATCTTTTGTATTTCCCTCATATGAAGAGTTAAAGTAAATAACGAACTAAGTGCCAAAAACATTATTCCGAGATATTTAGAAAATAGTGTGTAGCAAGATAAATGTTTTATAGAAAGCCATCCCTAATTTTTTGTGCATATTTAAACAGATTGTTGGTGTTGTTTTTTGCCTAGGTCTTGTATCGCAAGAACAAATCTAATGCAAATTCAAAAATTTGTAGAAGGTGCTAAGTGCCATAATATTTATTTATACATATTTTAAGCTAAATTGATATTTTTTTATACTAGAAAGTAAAACTTAATAAAAATAAGTTGCTTGACCACGTATACTTCATACAGAGTGTGCGTTGTTCGAAAAAATACATGGGGTCTCGTTTACTGAAAGCCATACAAAATTTGATAGTTCTGCTCAATTTTATAGTCATTAAACTCATTAATTTTCTTTAAAACTGCGTTTATTTGCAAAATAAATAATTTCATATTTGAAATTAATAATTTTTATTTCAACGGTAATTTACGAAAAAAATTAATTACCGTAATTTAACATCCCTGATTAGAGTCCTTCGATGTTGATATTCATTCAGTTCTGCCAATTCTTTGCCAAGCACCTTGCTTTTGATTGCAGTCAAAACGCCAAACAGAGAGTAACCGATTTCTAACTTGCAGGTATAGGTCCGTACAAAGCCCTTTTTGACGAAGGACGATGGGATACACTCAGGGAGCAATTTAGACAAGAAAACTATAGATTGTTCCAGTTGGCCAGCCAGTCGGTGTTTACTATCACATTGCAGGCTGGATTGTCCGCCCTCAAAACACCATATCCTTTTAAAAAAAATCTTATATTTTACCAAGTTGAATAATTCAAAGCACCAGTGCAAAAAGGAGATAAGTTTATTTTATAAGCCTTTAGACTTATTCTCTTTTTGAATGAGATCATTTTTTAAATAATATTTATTGTAGCGTACTTAACCTAACTTTATTTCCTTAACGTTCACACTCAGTGTTACATGGAAAACTGTGAGAGTCGCAATCCTAGTTGCCCTGTGTGCCAGGACCACCTGAACAAACTTGCCGAGAACCTACCATTTGCTCATTGCTCACAGTCGAGGCTCTACTGTCACATTAGCGGTTTGCCGTTAAATGAAAACAACCAGCCGATGATGTTACCTAATGGATTTGTCTACGGAGAACAGGTAATAGTACACATACGCACACATGCGGTCTTCACATTTTTTATTTTTTTTTTATGCCATATATCAGGGGTGGCCTGTCAAGAATCATGTTTTGATCTCACAGAACTGTCCGTTTACCGATAGCAGTTTTTTGCTTATCGCATTGTAACAAAAACTGTTAACAGTAAAAAGTGGGTCTAGTTACTCATGTATTTGCAAACAAGCGTGTTTATAACCTTCTATCACTGTTCCAATATCTGAATTAATCCAACAAACAAAATAATTCCTAACACGGCCAATCCTGCCTATATCTTTGCTCTCAAAGCCAGTCTCCAGTACTATTGTCCTCAATGATAAACTTAGTCTCAGTAACTCATTCAAACTTCCATTCGACAATTCTTAATTTGCCGAAATTCAAAGGTGTTACTCATCCAACAAAATCAAGTTGCCAGCATGTATTTCTTTTCCTTTTGCGTTCAAAACGCTAAAATTTTTAACTTAAAACAGTCAAATAATTGCAAAAAGCAAATCACCTTTCAGCTCAGCTACATATATGTATTAGCATGTTAAGCTATAACGTTTCAGCCCAACAAAATAAACAAATATTCGCAAGGGGTCATCCTTTCAGCTCATGAACATAAATAAATAAGCAAAGGACTAATCATTCAGTTTAACAAGATAAACAGATATTAGCAAAGGGCCGACCTTTCATCTCCAACAAGTGAAATATATATTATCAAATTGGTAACTTTTCATATCAACACGATAAACAATGAGCAAAGGGTTCATCTTTCATCTCAAAAATTAAACAAATATTATCAAAGGGACAACTATTCATCTCAAGAAGATAAACAAATATTAGCAAAGGGCTAACCTTTCAGCTCAACAAAATAAATTACCTACCACGCCAGTAAAGGGCTGACACAAATATGTATTTGAAAAAAGCTAACCTTTCAGCTCAACAAAATAAATAAATTTTAGAAAAGGGCTAACCTTTCAGCCAAACAAAATAAATTAACATTTGAATAAAGAGCTGACCTTCAGCTCGACAAGATAAACAAATATTCGCAAAGGTCTAACCTTTCAACTCAAGATAAAAATATTAGCAAAGGGCTATCCTTTCAGCCCAAACCCAATCAAATATGTTAACTCGTAGATAAACAACGTAGGTTAGGTAGATAAACAAGTTGTTTCAGTACGAGATGAACTCCCATAATCTATTGATAAATTAGAAAAAGTCGAGAATTTTTAGAAAATAAGTCTAAAAATCTTCCATGTTAATTTTCCTGGCAAAAAAAGTGTCGCGAAATCTTAAAATCAAATTTTCAGCCATACTGTGCATTTTTATAATGAACTCTGCAAATACGAGAAGTTGAGGCAGGAAATTTATTTTCTTTATGCCTTTATATCAAAAACTTAATAGGTGATATAAAAAAAAAATGGTTTTTAGCATATATTTTGCGTATCTACTACCCATAGCTCGCGGGAGTGCTACGCCTATGACAACAGGCCGATTGCGGCATATTTTAAAGATAAAAGGTAGATCTTAAGTAGACAAAAGTTGGCCGGCCACCCCTGCCATATATCATTAAAAGTCATTAAATAAAATAATATTAAATATTGTTTAACCCCTTAATATACACTTTAACTTGAAAATAGTGGGCAAAAACTTATAGTCCAAACCGTATGTTTTGTATTTTGGTGTCCTAATGAAAAATCAATGTTTTTGAGTTTGACCGACCTCCACGTGATCGGCCATTTTGGATTAAAGGCGCACTAAACCAGTGAGTTTCACAACAGTTATGATAACGTTGGTACAATATAAAATTATTGACAATTATGGTTTAAAAATGCTTTTTTTTGGCTAATAAATTACGACGTATGCCCTTGTAAGAGGAGAATCATGTAGTTACAGTGATGTATGGCTAATCAGAACAGTATAAAATGTATCTACAGGGTGTCTCAACAGTGTGATCGCGGAAGATTGTGCCTCTGTTAATGAACATATTTTAAAACTGAATTCACTCATATATACAGAACGCCGAGGCGTACATTTTAAAATTATTAGCGTGTATACAGGGTGTTCCATAAGTTAGTACCAACCCAAACTTAAGTTTTTTTAAATGGAACAACCTATATTTTGGTACAATTTTGAATTCATCGCAAAATTTTACGACAATGAAAAATAACTTTACCTACCCTAAAATGTATACTGTTTTAATTTATTAGCATTTTTATGGAAAAACAGCAGTCTAAGAAAAATTGTATATCTCGATACCTGTCTTTAATTTTATTGCGCACGCTTAGATTATGATTAAGTAAGAAGCGTTCTAATAGCGTGATTACCTACCATATCCATATTGTGTACGGGCTGGTCATAATTTGCAACAAAATATAGCAAACAGTTTTTCCTAAGAAAGCTAGTTTTTTAAATGGAACACCATGTATCTAAATAATTTTTTGAATTCTATGCATCGTTCTGCACAAAAAAGTACTAGCACATACCAGTGCTAAAATAAACAATTGCAGACATAACTAATCTTCTTCAAAAAAATCGATTTTTCTATCAATAAGTTCTTCTACACCTACATTAACTATTAAACCAGCTTAAGTATTTACCTAAATTACTGTTTTCTCACATGATTTCATCTTTTGTTTTAATAAATCGAAACATTTGATCACATCTGCGATTTAATTTTATAATTTGAAATAAAATTTTACTTATACCCTATAAGCTATGAAAAACTGTGCTAAACAGGTTATTAAGGTGTCAGTGGTGGTTATATTGTTAGGTTAGATTTGCCTAATTTTTGGAAATATGGCGAAGTTTTCTCAGGAGAAACTAATTGACCTGGTGTGGGTTCTTGGCAAATGCAACAAAAATGCGTTCTGCACAAAAAGTACTGAGACACACTAGTGTTGAAATAAACCGTTACAGAAATAACTCGTCTTCTTCGTAAAAACTTACATAAAATTACCGTTATAAATTTCTATTTCTTGCAAAACAATATTAAGTATTAATCTTTATGGAAAAATAAATGTTACGGTGCTTGATATTGAGTTGCGTTATGAATTGCTTTTATTTTATGATAAGTAAAACAACACCTGCACAACTTGTTTAGCACAGTTACCAGGGACCTTTACGCAAAGGTCCCTGGTTCAAATCCAGGTTGCGGCTATAATTTTTGATTTATTTAAAATTTACATCCCACCTGTATGTCACCATATTATTAACCTATACTATTACTTGGACATATAAACATTTTCATTTATATACAACTTGTACAGCCGAACTTATAAACAATTTTAACTTGTACAAACTTTATAATAATTATTTTGTTCAATAAATGCACAGATAGATAATACTAAAACTATTTAAACAACACATTTAACATTTAAAACCATAAAAAATTCAGAACAACATAACCTTGCCCAAGAACTGGAATAAACTGATATTTACGAAAAAAAATGTGTTTCATGTTTTTATACATTGAGGGGTTAAATACCTAATGACAATCCTAGGATTAAAAGAAGAAATT
Organism: Aphodius sticticus; assembly: GCA_963966075.1. Lineage (NCBI taxonomy): Eukaryota > Metazoa > Arthropoda > Insecta > Coleoptera > Scarabaeidae > Aphodius > Aphodius sticticus. Next base: position 15,672,165 of record OZ014509.1, read on the forward strand.
GTTTCAGGCGTTGATGCAGATGGCGACAGAAAACAACGGACAGGTGATATGTCCAAAAACAAAGGAAATCTACTCGTACAAGAAGGTTGAGAAGGTGTACGTTATGTAAATTCAACAAAGACATGTGATATATATAAATATATATATAAATGTATAGGTCTTAAGCTGTTAGCAGTTTGTGTATTATTACGATTTGTATAATTTTTGTTGATAAGCGAACAAAGCTTATAGACAGCCTACATGAATTTTTACGACTTCCGAATGAGCTCACAGAGCAATAAGATGTTAGATATGTATACTCAAAAAATAAAATTAATGCACTAAATTTTGACGTACAATGGTTGTTTTTCAAGTTGATTTTGTGGCTTTTTGGTACAGCTATTAGTAAGCTATTAAAGCTGTAGTAAATTCATGTGGAATACCGTTTTTCTTTTTTAGGTATTCATAAGTTTATACAGTGCACGCTGCTTATTTTAATCAAGGTTAATGTTATCATTCGGTTAATGTTTCCACTTTTCCAACAATGGATCAGCTATCAGACGATTTATTATAATTATTATTATATAGAAAAAAAAACACCACTTTGTGTTCATTGTGATCACCAATTTATTTATGTTGAAGAATCTTTAAAAACAATAATTTGACCAGACAGTATTCTCTAAGTAGGTTGAAAAAAATTTGAACCTTGAATTTCTAAGCTGCAGAAAGCAAATAAAGCCACACCAAATTCGCTGTTTTTAAACAGATAACAGATTTGTTTAATTTTGAAATGACTTATGAAGGTAAACAAGTTTTAGGTTATGTGTACAAGTTTTTGTTTAAAAACAAGGAGTTGGATGTGGGTTATGATGCAACGTCAACCGTTTGGTTTAGGAAAATTTATTTTATTAAAAAGTAAAGTAAATGAACTCTTCTATCTCCCCTTCTATCCAATATGTATTTGAACAGTATTTTGTTACTCTACAAGCTATTCAAGTTATTTTGTTTCAAAATCTATTTGGATTTTTTTTTTTTAAATTGAAACTACCAAAAGGTGTCAAATAAAAACTGGTAAACAATTTCGTATATAATCAAAAAACACAAACCAATTTGTGCATTTTTGTGTTCCGATATGATCACATTAAGCAGTGTGCACTGTACATTAGGGTGGTCCAAATTTATACCTTGCAAAATCTTTTTTCTTGCTGGAGGCCAACGATCCCCCCCAATCGGCTCCTTTTCCGGAAAAAAAAATTCCCCCAAAATTTGAAAAAAATCGGTTAATGTTAACACGTGCCACCGAGCACCTCAAATTTCCCATTTAAAATACATTGGAAAAATGCATCTTTTTTTCCATTTTTTTTCACGTTTCGGATTTAGAAAAAAATTTGCGGGAGATTATCAGAAATTGTTCAGAACTTCCCAAAGATCAAATCCACAACCACTATTTTTTTTTCACTGCCCCCACCCTCTCCTGCAGTACCCTAAAAGTGAGGAAAAATTTTCTCCAAATTTACTATTTTACAAAGTTACGTGATTTATTGTTTTTTTGACAGAAATTACTATTAATGAATTGTTGATTGGTTTTTTGTCATTTATTAACTAATTTAAAAATTAAAAAAAATGTTTGAACAATTACTTAATTATTTACAAACATATACGACGTTACGAACTCATTTTTCCATTTGTTGCAAACATTATTAAATTATTGTTTTTGTCATTTATTAACTAATTAGCAATTGTTTAAACAAAAATGTATGTTGTTACGCACATATTTTTCCAATTTTGCAGAAATTATTAGATTATTGGTATTTTTGTCATTTATTAACTAATTTGCAACTGTTTAAACAAATAAATACATTGTAATAGACATAATTTTCTATATGTTTTTGCATGAATTAGTATTATATTATTGGCAGTTTTTGGACATTTATTAACTAATTTGTAATTGTTTAAACAAATATTATTTGTTTAAACAAATATATAATATTGTTACGGACATATTTTTTATATTTATTGCAGAAACTATTATTAAATTATTGGCATTTTTTTGTCATTTATTAACCAATTTGCAATTCTTTAAACAATTACCAATTTCTTAAACAAAGATTTACCATGTTTTTTGTTTTTCCTCTTGTAGAAATTATATTGTTACATTGTTGGCAAGTTTCTTGTAAGTTGTTACTTTGTTACTTTTTGAATTTGCAATTCTTTAAACAAGTACCAATTTTTTAAACAAAAATTTACAATGTTTTTTGTTTTTCAATTGTTTCAACAAATAAATTTGTTTAAACAATAATATTCAATGTTGGTACGTATTTCTTGACAAAAATTATTAATAAGTATTAATAAGTGTTAATAAGTAATGTTGTTGCAACACTATTATAGGTTATAATTGAAAATTATTAAAAAAATTTGGCAAGAAAAAAAAGATAAGAAATATAATAATAATTTTCGTCAAAAAGTTACGTCAGTACCATTGTATATTTTTGTTTAAACAAATGGTATTTATTTAAACAATTGCAAACTAGTTAGCAAATGACCAACAATCTAGAAAAATATGTCCGTAACATTGTATATTTTTGTAAACAAATGGTATTTGTTTATGCAATTGCAAATTAGTTAGCAAATGACCAAAAAATGCCAATAGCCTAATAATAATTTCCTTTCAAAAAATAGAAATTATGTCCGCAACATTGTATATATATTTCTTTAAACAAATGGTATTTATTTAAACAATTGCTAATTAGTTAATAAATGACAAAAAAGCCAATAATCTAATAACTTCTGCAAAAAAAATGGAAAAATATGTTCGTAACATCGTATATTTTTGTTTAAACAAATGCTAATTATTTAAACAATTTCAAATTAGTTAATAAACGACAAACAAATATGTCAATAATCGAATAATAATCACTTCTGCCAAAAACAATAATAAAACACGTAACATTGTAAAATTGAAAATTTGGAGAAACTTTTGTCTCATATTTAGGGTACTATGGGTCCGGTGGGGGGTGGTGAACAAAAAATTAGTGGTTGTGGATTTGTTCCTTGGAGTGTTCTGAACAATTTCTGATAATCTCCCGCAACTTTTTTTCTAAATCCGAAACGTGAAAAAAAGGGGAAAAAAAGATGCATTTTTGCAATGTATTTTAAATGGGAATTTTGATGTGCTTGGTGGCACGTGTTAACGTTAACCGATTGTTCCCAAATTTGGGGGGAATTTTTTCTTCTGGAAAAGGAACAGATTGGGGGGGATCGTTGGCCCCTAGCGAAAAGTCCGTTTTTTGGACCACCCTACTGTACATGTATAGTTAACAGCTCAGTTTGCTATGCAGTAAGGTTTTTTTTTTATTATTTTATGTAGGGTTAAAAATATATAGTATATATTATATGAGACCATTATTTTTGTGGTTAATAAAAAGACATTCTTGATTTTGCCCATAGTTTTATTGAAGTGCATTACAAAGATATTTGTGAAACTTTGGGATTATCCCTCTTTTATCTGTTTCGGTAGACCATTTATTAAAGTTGTAAAGTAATTTAAAAATTACTTTATTGCTTCAACATTTAACATCAAATTTGCATCATCCACCATCAGGTGGGTCCAGTTTCTTCCCTAAATCATCCATGGCGTCATCTCTTAATCTAATTAGATGTAAAACGAACGTGTCTGGTAAGTATATAAGCGATGCAAATGTAATAAGGGTAAGTAGAAATTTAGTTTTGAAGGTATTTCCAGGATTGCGCTGCACGTATCTGTGGAACTCTCTCCAAATCCATTTCGGATACAGCAACTTCTTCAATTTACCAATTAAGCACATCACATTATTACACAAAACCGTAGCTTCTAAATTATTATGGTAATTTTGATTAAAATTTTACCAGAACGTGACAATCGCCCAAATTGACCTAATCAATGTCATTTGATGTCATTCGCGGTTATTTTAACACATCACACCTGTATTATTAAAGCCCATCAAGCCGACTATCTAGATAATATTTTAGACAGATTTATAACAAGCATGAAATAATTAATTATAGAAATACGATTATTCAAAATGAGATGACGATTATCAATAAGAATTGTTTTATTAGCAGAGATAGCTTGGATGTTTGCAAAACGAATAGCAATTTCCAGACCTTGAAACGAGCTTACCAAACCAGAACAGTTATGAATTGTCTTGATTATGAAGCATTTTTAATCATTTGTTGATTTGCTATATGCTTGTCGGTGCTGCCATCTCTGAGTCACTCCGACAACAATACAATATTTTATCAAACAATCTGTGGTTCGTTTTTACAGCATAATCTGCGTAAATCTGCACATAGATGTTAATTTATATTATTAATAAATTAAAACATTCAAATTCAGTTGTGTGAGGACTTGTAACTAACTTCTCTTGAAAGGATCTTTTTCAATTCCGTTTCAAGGTCAGGAAATCGCTATTTCAAAACCGAAATTGTGAATACCTCTACAAACAATTTTCTCCTTATCACCCCTAATCACCTAATCCTTCTTATTTTCATTATACTGCGGTATACGAACTAATCTTTGTTATTATCAGCGAATAATCGTGGGTAGATGAGGGCATAGTAGACATCTGCAATGCGATTCATCCGCCTACCTGAAGATGGGCGCATATTAAATGTCAAAAGGCCAATCAATACAGTATTTTTTTACTTCGCGGTCGTTCAATGTTTTACGTTATTTTGTTCTGAAAATCGCCGTCTGTGAACAGTACACGACTATTCAACATGGTACAATGCGCTTGACCATTTAACGTATCGAAAAAATGAACAGGGCCAACTGGCATTAGCTCTGAGAACTAACCCTATTCTAAAGTACCAAGAATAGCGCAAAAATGCCTGAACAGAGCAACGATTACCGCGTGGTTGTCTTTGGGGCTGGAGGTGTTGGGAAGAGCTCTTTAGTGCTCAGGTTTGTCAAAGGAACATTCCGTGAGAGCTACATACCTACCATAGAAGACACATACCGACAAGTACGTTGCGCAATGTTGTTTGCTTATTTTTGTTTCTATACGTTTACTTTATTTTCAGTTTATTAGTGTTGTACCTTTTAGTTGATGTGTTTTTTTTATTTATTTACCGGTGGTAAGTTTATTTTGATTGTTTCGTCTAGGAAAATACATATGTTACGGTAATCCTTTGTGTTTGTAGGTTATTAGTTGCAATAAGAACATATGTACGTTACAAATAACGGATACGACGGGTTCGCACCAGTTCCCCGCAATGCAGAGGCTGTCGATTAGCAAGGGGCACGCTTTTATATTGGTGTTCTCAGTGTCGAGCCGTCAGAGTTTAGAGGAATTGAAACCGATCTGGGAACTGATAAAGGAAATCAAAGGTCCAGACCTCACGCAAATACCTATCATGCTAGTGGGGAATAAATGTGATGAGAGTGCGGAATTACGAGAGGTAAATTTTGTTTTATTTGGAAAATTATCAATAATTTTTAGTAAATGATTGTTTATTGTCAATTATATAAAAGCAAATTATTTACAATATCTATCTGCGACTAGCACTAGTTAATTTTAGAAATTTTATCTAAACATGGTGAAAAATTGTGAAATTCATGGAAGAATTAACAGGATGCCTATTTTCCAACCAGGATCATGGGAATCTAGCTTATCTAAAGAGAAACAAAGTCTTTTAAGGGGAAACTCATAATTGTTTGGTTTTTAGGGGTTTCTTTGTTTTATTTTAGAGAAAACATTGCTTTTCTTCAGTATTTTCATAACAATTGAAGAGAAAAAGCAGCGTTGGAGTTGTTTCTTTTTCCATTGCATAAAACTATTAATTAACATAATTGTCTGAATAATAAATTAACATTGACGATATAGTGCAATGCATTATGCAATTCGCTTTTGTTATGCAAAAGAAGTTATTAAGGATCGGTATATTGACCTACCCATAAAGTGCTGCATAGCTATGTGTCAGATAAGTCCATTATTATTATTATTGGTTGCCCTATTACTTATGGCGGAAATAAAAATAGAATAGAAGAAATAAAAAAAGTTAATTATTTTACCTACTACATAAGGCTTGACCTTTATATTAGACTAAAGAAATTTGCTAATTTTTAATTTTGAAGATTTTTGATATTTTGGAATGTACTTTTTATGAATATGGTATGTACTCCAAAAAATTGAGTAATCAGACATATTTTGCTTTTGGGCAAAAACCAACTGGACATTTTAATAAGATGTGAAATGTTATATCAAGTTGTGTCTTGTAGAATACAGTGTGGAGTGATTCTTAACTTTTCCAAAATATTTTTTTTCAATCTGCGTCTTTTCAAAATGTTAAATGATAATTTGCGATAAATTTACCAGGTTTTCTCAAGTTTTTGAGAAAATCCGTGCCAAAATACAAAAACGTATTTTTCAAATACAAAAATTAGACTCAATTTACAATTTCTGCTTGCCAATTCAGATTCTACTTTAAAGTATAACAGAATCAGTCACTTGCTTTTGTTTTTGCAGGGTAGATTTAGCTTTCATTAATGTATTTTTGACAAATTAAGTAATTGGCAAATTTTCTGATATCTAAATACATAAGTTTATTGATTATTGTTTATGAAGTTAATTCTGGCTGCAACATTTATTGCATTAAAAAATAACAAAAAAGTTTAAAAATAACAAATTTTGAACAAAATATGTTCGCATTATTTCAACACTGTCTATATCTCATCAAAATAAGCAAAACAGTTCCGATACATATGGGAACAAATTCCGTTAAGTATATCCTGTAACGCAATTGATGAAGTAAATAGTAAACAGTATTATTTTTCAATTTAAACAAAAGAGAGATTTACTGTTAAAACACTCGGCAGCACAAAAAGTCAGATAATTTGGAAATTAACCAAAAAAGGTACTTTTTCATTTTTACTTGATATACCAGTGTGTTGAGAAGTTTTTAAGACCAGTTGGGGGTAGCAGTGCTTATCACAGTAGCAAAACATGCACCTTTTTGTATAATTATAAAAGAATTTGTTATCAACTAATTTTTAGGAAGTAAATCTCGGATAAGTTTCTGAAAACCGGATGTTTGACATCTAGTTTGTATCTTAAACCAGACACTGCATTCGAAAACTGGACGATTAGCAAACCTAGTTATAACTAGAGTGGTCAGATGTCCATTTTTTTCCAGACTTAAAAGATAAACCTTACAATTCTGGTCACCCTCACTTCATGTCCGCTGTAGATTTTAAATCAAATTTTATTTATTTATTAATTTACTAAGATTGGACTGAAACTTATTCTTTTAAACAGAACTGCTATTTTGACATAAAATGTTAAACAAAGAATAAAAAAAACTAAAAGACTAGTTTAAAGCAAAAATTTAACTTAACAAAGCAGACCTTTGTTATATTCACTGTATATTTATTATTGAAAGCAAGCCTTTTAAGAAAGATTTTACCGTTTTGATCTTGTGCTTTAAAGGGAATAAAGGTTTTTTTCATTTAGTTTATTTTTAGGCAGAATTGGCATTGATGTCATCTAATCCCCGACAAATGTTCATTATACCCCCACATTTAATGTGGTGAGGGTATATTGAGTTTGATTCAACACTTGTAACACCCTTAAGGAGGCGTGGCAGATATAGACTTATATATATTATGAGTTATGAATTGATCAGAATTGAAACCTAAATCGATATGTCCGTCTGTGTACACTAGGGTGGTTCAAATTGGCTAATTTTTATTTAGAAAGCAACGATCCCCCAAATCGTTTCCAAATAAAAAAAAAAGTGGACACGTATTTTTTTTTTTCGCAATTTTGATTCTTAATGGTGCCTGTCGAGGCCTCAAGTTTACATAAGAAAATGCATGGGAAAAAGACACTTTTTGGTATTTTTCGAATAGTTGTTCGGGGTTTGGGAAAACTTAAGACTAAAGTTATAGGACTTGCAGAGGACTTTCCAAGGAAGAATTTGACCTATCATACATATGGATTTGATGCCCGAAACCCACCCCCACAGTGCTCTGAAAACTAATCTTAAATGAAAAAATGTAGATTCTTCAGAAAATTGACCCTTCTAATTATTTCAATCTCCTTTTTCTCATAGAAATCATTATTATAAGTGTAGTGGGATGTTTATAAACATTTGTCAGTTAATTTCCATTTGTTTAAATAAATTTTATTTGTTTAAATAATTCGTTTTTCTCGAAAATCCGTCTGAATTCTGTTTTCGGAGTTCGAAATGGCAGTTTATTATCTTAGAGTGACATTATTCATTAAAAAAATTCCTCCCATTCATTAAACAATAAATTATTATTCAGTTTCAACTTTTTTCTAATTATGGTAGAAAATTCAGCTTTTTTGAGAAATTAACCTATAAATTTCATGTTCGAGATATCTTGCCTATATTATCTAATAAACCCACATTTGTTTAAACAAATCCCATTTGTTTAAACAATTCTTTTTTTGCAATTCAACTAAAATTATTTTTTCTAGATCGGTCTGGCTAACTGTTATTCTCAAGTGACATCATTTATATTTTTGGATGATTTCCATTGTTTAGATAATAAAATATTATTCGTTTTCAATATTTCATCAAATTAGAGTACAGGGAACAGTTTCCAGCCATCAACAAATCAACATTATCTTGCGCCACACAGTGGTAGGAAATAAGAATAGGAAATGCAGAAAGAAATATGATTAATAAAATTGGTTGACTTAGGAAATTTAATATTTTTAAAAGAAATGTACTCCCCAATTCCCCGAAAAAATGATTTTAAATCAATTCAATTTTTTCAAATAAATGACATTGGAAACGAATAATATTTTACTTAATAATGATTTGAACCAGGTCCCAGGTCCCTGGTTCAAATCCAGGTTATGGCTGTAATTTTTAATTTATTTTAAAATTTACATACCACCTGTATATCACCATTATGCATTTGAATAATATTTTATTAGTTAAACAATGGAAATTATCCCAAAATATAAATGATGTCACTTGACAATAACAGTTGGCCAGACCTATCTTAAAAAATGAAAATTACCGATCTTAAAAATGACAAATGTTTATAAACGTTCAACTAGATTTATAGTAATGATTTCTATGAGAAAAAAGAGAATGAAGTGATTAGAAGGGTAAATTTTCTGAAGAATGTACATTTTTCATTTAACGCTAGTTTTCAGGGACTGTGGTGGTGGGTTGGGGGCGTCAACGCCATATGTATAATAGCTCAAATTCTTCATTGCAAAGTCTTCTACAAGTCCTATAACTTTAATCTTAAGTTTTCCCAAATCCCGAACAATTATTCGAAAAATACCAAAAAATCTCTTTTTCCCATGCATTTTCTTATGTAAATTTGATGCATCGATAGGCACCATTAAAAATCAAAATTTCGAAGAAAAGAAAATACGTGTTTACTTTTTTTGGATTTGGAAATCGATTGCTTTCTATCATCACAAAAATTTTTGCAATGCATTTTTGCACCACCCTAGTGTACACGATAACTGCCGTAATTTTGAAGTAATTGATCTGAAATTTGGTATGCAAGCTTATCTCTTAAAAAGTGAGGACAAAATCGGTTCACTTGTTTTTTTTTTTTAGTATTTTACGGTGGGGGGGTATTTTAACTTTAGCACGGCCGAAGATAGATTTCTTACTAGTTTTCTATTGCACTCATCAACAGAGAGAAATGTCATTTGGAGTACAAAAAACGACAAAGTGACATGTCAATTTGTGCATTTAGAACTTTTTGAAATATAGAAAATTGATTAATCATGTTCTACCATACATTTTCAAGGAGTCCTTGTTTGAGTCTTGGAAAAATTATAAGCAGAAACACAAAGAAAAGAAACTAAAAAATTTCTTACTTTTTAGGTTAGTACGTCGGAAGGTCAGACGCAGGCCGCGAGCTGGGGCGTGAACTTCATGGAGACGTCGGCGAAGACAAACCACAACGTGAAGCTGCTATTCCAGGAACTGCTCACCTTGGAGAAGTCCAGAAACGTAAGCCTCCAGATCGGCGGAAAGGCGACCAGTCGTGTGGCGAAAGATAAGTGCAACCTGATGTAAAACGAACGACAAAAAAAAAACGAAGACCGACCGACCGAAAAATCGATATTTACAAGTTGTTACTTAAGTTGTATAATCTTGCAGTTAAAAATTAGTCACATACATATTTAAACATCGCATCCACACCTAGATCATCGCTGAAATTGTAACGGTTAGACCGGGTAGCAGTAGGTAGTGGCTAAATTTTAACGATAATTCAGTGCCAACGATCGACTTATTAATATCTCTAGAACGTATATCGAAATCACTACATAAAGTACGTACTAGTCAGAGTACGAACAATTGTCACTATCATTTTGTCATCGTTACCCGTTGAATAGCGGTTTCAATTTTCAGGACAAAAATAAAACTATGGCTAAATTCAAGCATAAAAAATTCATATTCTTTGTAGAAATATAAATTAGTATGGGCATTTTAAACTTTGTACATAACAATTGTCTAATGCTTCTGATAATAAATAGCTTCTGATTTCAGAGCTGCATTATCGGATTTGTTGGATTGGTCGCCATTGGCGAAGGGGCTTTCCACTTCTCTATTCATTAAATACAAAATATTAGTTTTGTATTTTCTTAAGTAATGTCGGATGATTTGGAATAGTACAAATATAACGTTTACGGGCGATGGGACTGTCATTGGATGTGTTAACTTTACCCATAGACACATTTCCATTGGCTAAATGACACCTTGATAAACATTGTCACGCACGAGTCCGACCATGCACCACGCGGATTGTTAGGTACTTCCCAAGCAAACGCAAACAACAGTGCACTTGTCAACTGCTTAGGAGGGGTGGGGCGCATTCATGCGTCTACTGATGGAAGGTCTTTGAAACTAATTTCTAAAGTCCGGTAAATTACCAACGGTAATTAAAATTGTCGGTAAATTACCAACGGTAATTTAAATTGACGGTAAATTACCATCGGTAATTTACGCCGTAAATTACGGAAATTAAAAATCGGTAAATTACCATTAATTACGGTAATTAATTCGGTAATTTACGCTTTTACATCCCTGTAATTACATGTAATAAATTAGAATATTTGGTGGAAATAAGGACAACATTTGCATTTTCATTATGTAATAAATTACTACATCAATGCTGTAAAGGAAGAACTCACAGTTGTTTGCGATTTTGTTTGCTAGTGTAACATAAATAACTGCAGCTATTTACAACACGTCCCTATCATATTGTGATATTCCTGTAAAATTACAGTAATATCACAGTTATTTTTAGGATACTCTTGTACAGGAAAAGTGCGGTAATGTCACGGTAGAAGGGATTTGAAATAACAAAATTGCTGTACAATTTTTCTGTGTATAAAACATTTAACTCTGAATGTCATTTACTGATTTAGAAAAAGCGGGATAAAAGTAGGAGACTATATATTTTTTTGTTGAGGTTCCCCCGGTTTTTGCTGCTCTATAGCTATCAATTCATTTTTTTTATGTTTTTTATAATGAATTTTTGATAAATCATAAAAGAATAAATTGGACATTAAATGCACGTTTTTAGTTTCAAAATGTGATATGTACATCGGTAATTTTGACTAAATTACCGATGTACTATGCACGCCGAAAAAAAGTCGTACACCTTGTAGCTTTGTAAATGGTTCTTTTATAACCTATACGCTGTCATTCTGACATTAGTCATAGGGATATAACATGCACCAGCTGTCAAGTTGACAAGCCAGACTTACATGATATCAAACTTAGCTGTACGACTTTTTTTTGGCGCGGATCGTACATATCACATTTTGAAACTAAAAACGTTGTAAAAAACGTTGTAAAAACGTTGTAGAAGGGATTTGAAATAACAAAATTGCTGTACAATTTTTCTATGTATAAAACATTTAACTCTGAATCTCATTTACTGATTTAGAAAAAGCGAGATAAAAGTAGGAGACTATATATTTTTTTGTTGGGGTTCCCCCGGTTTTTGCTGCTCTATAGCTATGAATTCATTTTTTTTTATGTTTTTTATAATGAATTTTTGATAAATCATAAAAGAATAAATTGGACATTAAATGCACGTTTTTAGTTTCAAATTGTGATATGTACATCGGTAATTTTGACAAAATTCAAAAGTTCTGTCGACAACCTATAACGACAATATTATTTAACACAAAACTTTTTACATTTTTAAGGTCCATTGATATAGACAGACGGAATCATGTCGACTATGTTTTGCTAATAGCAGTGTCCTCCAATAAAAATATTTCCTATGAATAACATGTTATTAATTGAAAGGAAAGCTGCTATCGACTGCGTGTTTGTTAAAGGTGAATAAATTAAATGCTCGTTCAGTCTATGATTTGTTGGTCCTTTATTTACAACATTGCCAACGTTTCGCTGCTTATCTTCAGCTTCATCAGGGCTTGTTAATTATAAAGGACTCTCGTCAAGGAAATGAACTACAACAAGATACATCAAACGAAAACAATACTAACGAATCTCTACAACGTGTAACACGCCACCAATACTTAAATAATTTTATAAAATCGGAAGAGCTAAATCCCTTTTGGTAATGGCCGACACTGCGAAATTCTCTGAAGATAAAGCTGAAGATAAGCAGCGAAACGTTGGCAATGTTGTAAATAAAGGACCAACAAATCATAGACTGAACGAGCGTTTAATTTATTCACCTTTAATGTTATTAATAATTTGTCTTATTTTTAACAATTAATTGCCTAAAGAATATTTCTAAAGACAGCCAATTGTTACCTTGGCTGATTCTAAAGTTGGTACCAATATCAGGAAAAAAAACAAGTATGTGGTATTTTAGATATTTCTGAAATTTTTCTTGAATACAATACTACTATTGGATCCTCGGAAAAAGTATCTTAAGTATGAATTTCTTCAATGTTTTGAACAGTTATGTCACTATTTAACAGGGTTATTATGTTTTAAAACATTTGTTTTAAAACATTGTTTTAAACATGTTTTAATACAAACATTTTGTTTTAAATCATTTTGTTATAAACATGTTTAAAACAGTTTGTTTTAAATGTTTTTACAACACTTTGTTTTAAAACGTTGATTTAAAACAAATATTTCGTTTTAAACTATTGTCTTTTAAACATGTTTAAAACAAGTTTGATTCCTTAAGTAAGTACGTAAGCTTTCGCGGCCAGAATCATTTAGAAAATAAACTGCTTCCGGGTTATGCCGTGTGTCAAGATTTGTAAATGCTGACGTTTCGTGAACCATGTTGCTCGCTTCTTCAAAGCTAGTTGAATACTGAGTATTCTTTTACTATTCACTATTGAGTATTGACTATTGAGTATTCAATTAGCTTTGAAGAATCGAGTAACAGGTTCGCGAAACGCCAACATTTACAAATCTTGACACACAGCATAACCCGGAAGCAGTTTATTTTCTAAGTTTGATTCCTTATTTAAAATGTTCTTTTTGGGTGATTTAAAACATGTTTTTTTGCAAAGTGTTTAAAAACATTGTTTCGTTAAAAAAACATCATTTTATAAAAAAAAACATGTTTGTTTTGTATCAAATAAAAAAAACGTTTTTATAACAACCCTGTTATTTAATAGCCGTACATGCAGTTTCTGTTTGTCTTGATGCATGAATCTGTTACCATAGTGTTTTTTTTTGTCATGGAAGTTGAACAAAACAAATTAACAAAACTAAAGACATACAACGAAATGAAGTAAATTCAAAGTGAAACATATCAAGTTTAAGTATATTCCCGAATATTAATAAAACGATGCATAAAAGTTTATTATATTTCTACGTTCTGTATAATTATATTAGTACTGTGTAACGATGACAAAAGTGACAGCCGACTAATTGTGTAGTTTTATGCGACTTATCCAGTTGTAATATAACGTGACAACAAAGACAATGCGTCACATTAGTTCCAAAACGATATCTAATTTTTCCTAGACGCAACCAAGTCGGTAACTCATGATCCAATTCACCCGAAATGTTTTTTCGTTTTTTCTCTACATTTAAATATTGGGAACACGCATATAACATATATAGAGAGGGAAATGATAATGTAACACACGTACACTATACATATATCTCATTAGCATATCAGCAAGAAATGAATAAAGCAGCGGAGCAAGATTCTTAGAGAAAGGCGGGAGTCGTTTAGAACGCAAAGTAGATAGTCGATAGTTTGTATTTTAAATATGGCGGCCAGCAGACGTAACGTCGCCCGAAACCTCGAAAATTACGCGCGCGTAGCGTCTAAAAAGGAAATTGATAAAGTGCAATAATTTTTTATCACTGTTAGATGTATCTGTCGTAGGGCAGACACTGTATGTTCGAGTTCTGTTGGTTCTTCTGAATAAATTTTAACCGGTGTTCAATATTTAGGAAAGAATAACATGGCCCTAGCAAGCAAGTCACAAATATGTCATTTTGACAGTTGTAGGTTATGTTCGTATATGACAATTTATTTTTTTTTGTTTGTGTCAACATGGCTTGCTAAGGTATTTAGACACAAAAGAGGTAAGAAGTAACTATACTTTATAGTACGCCTAGGTTTGGTTTTTGTTTATGATTTATGCAAAAACATCTTTATCTTTTAGCCGGATTTTAATATATAAAATATACTTCTGCCAGCATGTCAGTTGAAACACTTCATTTCAGCACGTATCTTAGACTAATGTTCACTTTTTTATATTCTTTGTCTTGTAGATTAGTCAATAGGTTCATATGTCAGTCAGAACCAGATAAATCAATGAAATGTGTATTGGCTGATTTGCTGGAAAAACTATGCCTAGGTGTACAATTACTATTTACGGTGTACTGTAATTGACATGTACTCACTGGCATGAAAAATGATCCATCCAAAATTTAATTCCAATCTGTGATATTTGATTACTTTATAATCTTTATAATATGAATATTTTAGCACATTATAAAGAAACTCATCAAAATTGTTACATGCTTTTGAAATTTGGCACAGAATTGGTTAAAGCTTTTTATGCGGGGTGTCCCATATTTTCCCCGGCAATTTTTTTTTTCCAGATAGTAAATGTCATACCGAGCAAAAAGTTTCATATGGACTCATTTGTTTTCTTGATTCCTTAAAAAGTTACAGCTGTTTGACATAATAGCAAAACTGTATTTTAAATAGCTCTATCTTCTTCAGGAATTGAAAAACCCAATAAGTTGACATGAAACTTTTTACTCAGGATGACATTTATTCTGTAGAGAAACAAATGTCTATTAGTCCAGTAAAATGCTTTTTGGGGTGCTGAATCCGAATTTCAACTTTACTACTTCCCACGGATATGGCTTCACAACGCAAATCACAAAAACCTCAAATTTTCAACTTTTCATTAGTTTATTGCCAAAAAGTTATAAAACTATGCACTTTTCGACGTAGACCACTCTATACAAAAATGAAGTACACTAAATTTGCTATAAAAAGCACCCTCAAGTGTATTTTTTGGTTGAATGGTTTGGCCGCTAGAGCTCGCTGAAAGAAGGCCAAATTTTCGTACTTTAGTGATGTGTGTGTAATTACAAAAAAGCTGAGATTCTGATAAAACTACATTAAATTCCCTACAAATTGCATAACTTAATCAGTTATTTTGGCCAAACTGTGTAGCTGCTAGAGCGCGTTGAAATTTTATGTCACATTACGCGAAACTGCTAAGTCAAGCGCCCTTCACCAAAAATTTAGTAGAGACCTATATTATTACTATTTATTTATTAAAGACTATATATATTTGCTCTTTTTAATTAATACTTAACGTAGTATGTAATTTTTTGTTTTTTTATAAACATTAGGGCTCTTGACTTAGCGGCTTCGCTTAGCTTAATATGACATAAAATATCGACCCGATCTCGCAGCTACCCGGTTTGGCCAAAATAAGTGATTAAGTTGTGCAATTTGTAGGGAAATTAATGTAGTTTTAGCACAATCTTAGCGTTTTTAACTAACTCGAAAACTGGGTTTTACACAAAGTAGGAAAATTAGCCCTTCTTTCAGCGCTCTCTAGCGGCCAAACCGTTCAACCAAAAATGCATTTCGGGGGTGTTCTTATAGGAAATAGGGTATTCCGGTCATGTCAAAATTTAAGCAAATATTCGGTTTAACCTATTGTACAATTTATGAGGATTCATAAAGTTAAGCTATGAGCTTTTTGATTTAGTTTTTCTATGCGATAATTGCAATTAAAAGTGCATTTCGTTTGAATTCACCGACCACCCTCGGAAATACACGATGATTACCGATCCCTAGTAGCGGTGGCAACAGCGGACAGGTCTCGAACAGCTGATCGGCCAAGTTGACGGTTGGCGACCCTGCTGTTTGACAACGAATAAAGGTAACTTTTTTGAGAGATGCTTTGAGCATTGAAACTTGAAGCCAAACATCTCTCATCTCGCTAGTCGGCAATGTAAAGAAAATCTTATCAGGAGTTACTGTTCTACTGCTGTTACAGCCCGGCACAGAACAATGTCGGCGTTGGAGTTTATACATTTTGAACAAGTGTTTGATATAACCTCAATAACCAAAGCAGGTGTCAACAAACGAGCGATTCTAAACGTTTACACAACAGAAGACAGAAATTTACTACGTGCACCCTAGATATAGCAACGTTGTCAAGTCGCTCACTTTGAGCGGTCTTTGTGACGTCACAAAGACCAATCCTAATTCAAACTTCAAACAACGATTTCTCTTAATTTAAAACAATGTTTGATATTTTACTTGTGAAGTAGCGAACAGTAGCACCCATACTTTGTAAAAAATGACAATTTCAAAAACACCGGAATACCCTATTTTATGTAGTTTATTTTTGTATAGGATGATCTACCTCGAAAAGTGCATAGCTATAGCATTTTTTCGCAAAAAACTGAAAAAAGGTCGTACATTTTTAGTTATTTTGCGATTTTCGTTGTGAAGCCTCATCCGTGGAAAGTAGCAAAGTTGAAATTCGGATTCAGCACCCCAAAAAACATAGAATGACAGGAAAAAAAGCTCTATATTTTTTCCTGGAACAGGCACCCTCTGAAACGATTTACGTATATTATTGTTATGGGTATTGACTGTATTTTTTCTTCAATTTCATATTGTTTGATATCTATTTTATTCTTTATTTTACTTTGGTTTGTTAGTATTTCAAACGGCTGTAACTTTTTAAGGATTTGAGAAAACAATTGCGTCCATATGAACGGTGTTATTCACAATGGTAATTGGTAGTAAACAAAGTAGCACAGCCACCACAACAGTATAATAATAAATTGTATAATTGGAGTATAAGCTTTAACTTCAAAACATCAAAGGAGTGTGTGGTAGTCTTAACAAATTTGCTTACAAATTTCCATCATCAAATCAAACAATTTTCGAACATTGCTATATTGGGATGAGAATCACAAACAACGTTGGAAATTGACGTTTTTTAACGGAGAACTTGGGTACCTTTCTAATGACCAGTTGCAGATAGGCCAAAAACAACTGGAATATTACATAAGTTACGCAACATCAATTTTTGCAATATTTTAGGTGGCTCGTTTTTTTTTTCCCAGTGAGTGTACATAAGCAAAGCAGTTTCGGATTTTTGTAACAACGATGTACGTCACTGGTGCAGGTAATACACAAAAGTTACTTCTAGCGCCTTATATAGTCTTTTATTTTATTTTAAGATAAAATATAGTGTTTAGCCAAACGTTAAAGGTCGGTAAGACGGTATAGATTAAGCTGTGATCGCATTTTCAGTAGAATTGCCGAAAGAATAAGAAATAGCGGGAATAAAACAATAATACGACTAAAATTATAAAAACGGATAGTTACAGATCTTTAATCTCTGGTTTAGCTTTAAAATACTTGTGCCTTCGATTGTGACTTAAATCATACAAACGGAACAGGCCCGACTGGTCGACTGCACGTGAAATTTTTGTATCGGTCTACTGGTTTTGAACTGCTATAAAGTAAATCGTTCGTTCGAAAATTAAAAGGAATCCAATTTAAAAATGAAACAAACGCTGTTTATATCGAGGATGCTACGTCTGCTGGACCTCCACGTAGAACAAGGGTGCTGAGCTATGTTGCTATGCAACATGATTTAAACATGTTCATGTTAATATACAAATATATATATATATATATTTATCGTGTATGCCTATATAGACTGATCCCGACGGTGGGATATATAGGTAAATGCGTTTGTTATTCACGCTTTATAGTGTTCACTAATTGAACTGCAATTGTGATCAATTTATTATTATTATTAATTAATTATTATGTTTAAGATGTAATTACGTGTACATTTTGAGTTTGAAAGAGACTGTCCATCGAAATATGTCTTTTATGTACGTACAGGGCTTGTGTAAAGTATGAAAACTAGATGAAGTCATTGAAATAGCGTGATTGTAAGCAACACTGTAAGATAACAAGTGTTTCAATACTTTACGCTCGTGTTGTATAATAAACGTGTAGATTTTTAAGTGGGATTTAGTTATGAACGAAAATATTGTTTTGGTTGTTCTTTTTTTTTGTGTCACAGTCACTTTCAAATAAGACTACATATGAAAACATATTAAAATATATGCAACGAATATACCATGTACTGTTTATAGAGTAGCAAAATGAGAATAAAAATGGAACACATTTAACCTGATAAAAAGATTCTAGTTGACATTATTAAACGTATTTGGCATCTTTGCTTCTTTACAATACCGTGAGAGCGTTGCTGAATAGCCGTTTGGCTATTGAGCAAGCGCTGAATTGTTATATATCTAATAAACGTATACACACTATCTGTATATGTTGTTAGTTTTTAATCGAGTTACACTTTTGGAAGACGACGTATGTGCGAAAAGTTAATAATAAAAACGATTGGTGTTTTTCCCTTCTTACGAAAATTTTGTACATTATTGTTATTGCATAACGATCTATACGTAGATGTATGGACACGACACATAACTATCAATTACACTTCGTACTGTACACTATGTTTCCGGCAAACAAAAAATATTGATGTATACTTTTGTTGTTTTGTACACGATATAATGCTTATTGACATTAAAGACGTTAGTTTTTCTATTATAAGCTCCTCGAGAATTCTCCGAACTATTTAGAGAAAGTATTAATTTGTGTATGTACATATTCACGCCAGTTTTTAGGAGTGCTGCGCTAGATTTTTTCTCAAAGATTTAAGACATTTTATTCCATGTATATTGACCATTCTTCCCAATTATTTATAAATTAAAATTTTATTATTATAAAATATACCTATTGTATAGATATCCATTCTTTTATTTATGTACCAGCAAAGTATTTCTTGAACTAATATATCCTATCCTAAAATAAATGTGCAATAGGGTGGTTCAAATTGGCTTTTTTTATTTAGAAAGCAACGATCCCCCCAAATCGTTTCCAAATCCAAAGAAAGTGGACACGTATTTTTTTTTTTTCGAAATTTTGATTCCTAATGGTGCCTGTCGAGGCCTCAAATTTACATAAGAAAATGCATGGGAAAAGGACATTTTTTGGTATTTTTCGAATAATTGTTTGGGGTTTGGGAAAACTTAAGACTAAAGTTATAGGACTTGCAGAGGTCTTTCCAAGGAAGAATTTGACCTATCATATATATGGATTTGATGCCCCCAACCCACCCCCATAGTGCCGTGAAAACTACTCTTAAATGAAAAAATGTAGATTCTTCAGAAAATTTACCCTTCTAATTATTTCAATATTTTCTCATAGAAATCATTATTATAAGTGTAGCGGGATATTTATAAATATTTGTCAGTTAATTTCCATTTGTTTAAACAAATTTTATTTGTTTAAATAATTCGTTTTTCTCGAAAATCCGTGTGAATTCTGTTTTCTGAGTTCGAAATGGCAGTTTATTATCTTAGAGTGACATTATTCATTAAAAAAATTCCTCCTATTGTTTAAACAATAAATTATTATTAATTTTCAACTTTTAGAAAATTCAGCTTTTTTGAGAAATTAACCTATAAATTTCATGTTCGAGATATCTTGCCTATATTATCTAATAAACCCACATTTGTTTGAACAATTCTTTTTTTGCAATTCAACTAAAATTCTTTTTCTAGATCGGTCTGGCTAACTGTTATTCTCAAGTGACATCAACATTATCTTGCGACACACAGTGGTAGGAAATAAGAATAAGAAATGCAGAAAGAAATATGATTAATAAAATTGGTATGTCAACCAATTTTATGGAAATTTAATATTTTTAAAAGAAATGTACTCCCCAATTCCCCGAAAAAAGGATTTTAAATCAATTCAATTTTTTCGAATAAATGATATTGAAACGAATAATATTTTACTTGATAATGATTTGAACCAGGTCCCAGGTCCCTGGTTCAAATCCAGGTTGTGGCTGTAATTTTTAATTTATTTTAAAATTTACATACCACCTGTATATCACCATTATGCATTTGAATAATATTTTAGTAGTTAAATAATGGAAATTATCCCAAAATATAAATGATGTCACTTGACAATAACAGTTGCACCAGACCGATCTTAAAAAATGAATGTTAGAATTGCAAAAAAATTGTTTAAAC
The DNA here is from genome assembly GCA_963966075.1 of Aphodius sticticus. NCBI lineage: Eukaryota > Metazoa > Arthropoda > Insecta > Coleoptera > Scarabaeidae > Aphodius > Aphodius sticticus. Next base: position 15,692,715 of record OZ014509.1, read on the forward strand.
AAATGGAATTTGTTGAAACAAAATATGGATTTATTAGCTAATAACATAGGCAAGATACCACAAACATGAAATTTATAAATTAATTTCACAAAAAAGCTGACTTCTACCATAATTAGAACAACAGTTGAAAATTAATAATCATTGATTGTTTAAACAATAGGAAGAATTTGTTTAATGAATAATGTCACTCTAAGATTATAAACTGTCATTTCGAACTCAGAAAACAGGTGTTCGACGGAGTTTCGAGAAAAGCGAATTATTTAAACAAATGGAATTTGTTTAACCAAAGGGAAATTACCCGACAAATGTTTATAAACGTTCAACTAGTTTAGTAATGATTTCTATGAGAAAAAAGAGAATGAAGTGATTAGAAGGGTAAATTTTCTGAAGAATGTACATTTTTCATTTAAGAGTAGTTTTCAGGGCACTGTGGGGGTGGGTTGGGGGCGTCAACGCCATATGTATAATAGCTCAAATTCTTCATTGGAAAGTCCTCTACAAGTCCTATAACTTTAATCTTAAGTTTTCCCAAACCTCGAACAATTATTCGAAAAATACCAAAAAATGTCTTTTTCCCATGCATTTTCTTATGTAAATTTGATGCATCGATAGGCACCATTAAAAATAAAAATTTCAAAGAAAAAAAATTCGTGTCCACTTTTTTTGGATTTGGCAACAATTTGGGGGGATCGTTGCTTTCTATCACAAAAATTTTTGCAATGCATTTTTGAACCACCCTGACGTGCAACTACTGTGAAAGTGTAACAGCATATTGAGCACCAAAATTATTTTGTTGCCAAGGTAAGTTATTGTATGCTTTATATAACGTTTAAAGTTAAAGTTCTTGGCTAGAGTTTAATTGAAAGTTTTAAAAACCTGCGCAGATATTTAATTCAATACCAAACAGCGGTCCTGTTGACTATTCAAAATATGCCCTAAACAAGTTAATTTGGAATGTGTCCATGTTAACAACGGTATACATAATAAAATTACGGAATAAAAGACCTATTTTCCTTTGTTTTACTTGTTTAATTGCTTAGGTTGACATGGATAAAGGTTTTTGTTGAAAGTCTAATTGATCATTTAGTAAAGTAATATTGTGGTTTCTTCTATGCTTTTCTATTTCGAGTAGTTCTCATAAATCTAATTTGTAGTTTTTATTACATTTGTAAAGTAGAAATTGTATGCTGATAAATGTTGAAAGTTCTAGATTGTTCCGCCACCCGTTTTGCTAACTTCCTTCCGGTTTGACCAACATAAAGAACATCACAATTAGAGCATTCATTAACAAGTTAATTTACAGTTTAGTCTGAAATAGGTAATATACAGTAAAAAAACAGTGATTTATAAACTATAATTGGTTTATTTATATAGTAATTCTTGACAGTTTATAAAGTACCCTTATCCTCCTTATTTGCAAGCCCTGGCAACTGGAGCCCTAATGCTTTTGGAAGAGTTGTTCCAGAAGGACCTGGGAAATAAAATCTGAAAATAAATAGGATTAAAGATAGTTTATATACAATTTAAAATTTAAACATACTTAAAGTCATCATTATTTGGTTCATCCGTAATATTGAATTCTGCAACAGGTTTTCCTCGTTCAACCACCCTTGGAGCAAACATTGCTGCTGGATACACAACGGACGATGTCCCAATCAATAAACATAAATCACAATGCTCCACTAAAGCCACTGTAAATCAATAAACAAAATAAAAACCATTAGTAAATGTTTGTAACATAATCAGTCAAAACGTCTTTTCTGTTTAAATTGTCAGTTTTATGTTGTTTTCCGCACTCTACCAGCAGTAAATGAAAAGTAGCCCACAGTCTGCAGAATACGTTTTTGACGTAGCACCACTGTACCTTTATATTCCGATTTGATGATATTAAGTACTTAAATAAATTACTATTACTTACGTACAGGGCGCATCAACTATTCATCAATTAATTTGTTAGTATTAGGATTCAAAATGACAAGTCACACACAAAAAAAAATAAAACGGTTGAAACTAACTTGTTTTTTCAAGATAGCTTGGCACAATTGTTATATAACTTTTACTTTTAAACAATACTAAATTTCAAATTTGATTATTGCGTACGAGACAAAATATCCATTATTATTATTTGTTATTTATTGACCCTTTTAGCCAATATATGTTTCTTTTAATAATATTACAGTTATAGGCTGTCAAGTCAATTTTTACTTTATCATACATAGAAGTATGATAAAATATTGAAACAAATTTTGAGATTTTAGCGGAAATATATACCTTTGGGTCCCCTGAACTAAAAATTTCTGTGTGTGTATGTGTGTACCAGTTTTTTGTGGAGACGATTCCGGAGAAACTACTGAAAGTATTGGGACGGAACTTCATATTTTGAAGTTTCATGACTAAACTTCGAGCTAAAAGAATCCAAAGGACCTGGAGGTTTACTCTTAGCATTTTTCAACAATTTTGCAAATAAGCCGCCATTTCTGTAATGTCGTCGAAATAGATAAATATTAAATTAAAGTAGAGGAAATTTCGTATAATCTATGTTTATGACATTTTTTGGTAAAATTAATAGGTTAGCTACATGAGCAGATTCAAATCGAGATCGGTCGTGTCTGCATTAAAACTAGCCAGGATTTGACATATTTTAATTCTATTGACAGTATTGTCAACACATCAGCGTTTTACACCATTTGACACTGCTTTATAGTATGATAAAGATATGTGCCGGGCCACATCAAATTTTTTAATTTGGATAAAATGACCGATTCATGACATTTTTAAGTTAAAAACAAGGATTTTATGACCAAAGATTATTTGATAGTGTATTAAATAAAATATCAAAAAAAAAACGCATGACAGGCTATACAGAATGTATGTTTGAAGTTATGAAGAAACAGTTCATTTAAAAATATTTACAACTTTTTGAGTTATTGTGTTCTAAAACCTTTTTCAAATATTCATAAAAATATAAATAATAGTAATAAATAATAATAAAACTAAAATATTTTGTTTATAATTACTAGAGGTAATGATGGTAATATGCAGTATGTACTAAAATTTCTAAAATTGCTAATATTCCCAAAAAAATAATCAAGACAAAAGTGCAGAAAACAATGTAAAAACGAATTAAATAAAATACATACAGAATATTGAGAAGAGTATTACTTGCTTTGTTTAACGTAGTTGGGTCTAATTGTTCACCGAACCAAACAATGTATGGCCTTACCAATGACTGGCACTTGGTACATTTTGGCAAATCTTTGGTAGGAATTGGGGGCATATCAGTTTCCTTTGCAATTGGATCTCTAAAAACAAACAATTTTAAGAAATTCCCATGACAGAAAGTCATTTATAACATAGTCTCAAATACCGGCAAATTATCTTATCAAACATGGACGTTATACATGACTTTCACTATATATATAAACTACTAACCCCCTGGATCTTAAGGCTTCACAAATAGGATTTTCAGTATTAACATCAATGAATCCACATTTCGTACATTTTACCTTAAATAATGACCCATGTAATTCAACAACTTCTTTAGATCCTGCACGATAATGTAGTCCATCTACATTCTGCGTAATAATAGTAAATTGACGACCTTCCTTGATACATTTTTCCTCGTATTGAGCTAAAGCAATATGTGCCTAAAAGACCTTATCGTACTACACATTAATTATTAATTCTACAATATTACATCATTTGGAGAAGTTTTAAAGACTATATCTCTACGATAATGATAAAACTCCCAGACAAGAGAAGGACTTGCACGAAAAGCCTCCGGACTGGCAAGCTCCACAGCTCGGTGGTTCCTCCACCAGCCACCAGGGCCCCTAAACACTGGAATACCAGATTCTGCGGAAACACCAGCCCCGGTAAGCGCAATTATGTTTTGCGCTTCATCTAAAACCTTTCTGAAAGCAACATAATCCGAGATTGATTTTTTAAACATATTTGTATTGTTTAGTATATTCCTCCCATATTTCTGTAATCTACTACAGTTTAAGTAATTCATGTGGTTCAATACAAATATCTAGCTTGCAATACATAAACCTAAAAAGCTAGGTTAGGTGCTGTTAAAAATATTGTACAAATCATACTATAAGCAAATGATCTAAATCATGTGCATGTGTATGCGATTGGGCTAAATAGCAAATTACCTAATCTTTTTTTTAATGTGGAAGAATGGTGGAAATTTGTTTTTGTCAAGTTCTCATTTATTTAAGGTTTGTAGAAAATCTTACAAGTAATAAAATACCCTGATATTGAATCGTCTTCAAACATTTTCAACCACCCGACAGATTTTAAATGTTGGTAATGTTCTAACCTAAAACGCATGCGCTATTTGCCAGTTCAAATCACCATCTCTGTGGTTCAAATCATGCTAAAATCTGGTGTAATTATAATTATCTTTCTGATCTTAGAAATAATTAATTGTGAATTATTAATTTTGAGCTTAAAAGAGTTACATTTACCAGCTTTAAAGCATTACATAACCGATGATTTTCGCCTTATTTTACGTGATTTGGGTAATCCAAAAATGGCTGTTTTTGATGAATTTCCTGAAGCAATTGAGGAACGAGATTTTCTGAAGGAAATTCAATTTAAAGTATCATTTATTTTAAATGCTGAAGTGAATTTTGAGGAATTTGACGGTGAGTTTATTACAAATATTTTATTTTACACTAAAGACGAAACTATATAATTGTAGTTATATCAAGTGATGATATCACAGCCACTTTTGAAAGGAATGGAGACATTTTGGTAGTTTATCAACACAAAAATCCTCGTATCAAGAGAAATATTGCTAGGAAAGATGCGGATGTTGACAATAATTCCAGCAGCGTATTATTTGCTGATGGCGGCATAATGATTTATTCTAAAAGTGCCCCGCAACTAAAACGAGATACCACCACGATAATGCTGTCTCAATGCTCCTCAATAACATCTCAAACTGGCGCGAACCATACGGTTGTCATAACAATAGAATTTTTTGTCAGCGATCAAACAACTGTTGGTTTAATATTCTATTTTTCGGTCCAAACAATAACTTGGTTATTGCAAGGGACGAAACTTAATGATGCAGCTGGAGATATGAATCTAAAATCGAGCATGAAGATATTTGCCCCGATGGATTATTCGTTCCATTGCAACGATGTAATTACGTTCAGGGATTTGGAAAACGAAATAGAAGTTAAATTTTTTAGCATGCAAGTGCAACCGTATTCTATGACTGACCGTGTTTTCTTTCCCGCTGTTGATTGTGTACCGTTTTTTACCATCCCGATTTTGTGCTTTCTCCTTGTTATCGCTGTTTTCCTGTTCGGCGTTTTCTTGGGTTTAGCTGCGTTGGCTAGCATTAAACCTATACAGATATGTGATCCAGCTAAGATGAAGAAACTTAGTGGAAATATCGAATATTAATAAGATGTGTTATAATATTTAAATGAATAAAATTATCTAGCAATAAAATTTTATTTTTTTATTTATTTATTATTAATACAAATAAAAAATAAACATCTAAAGAACATTTCAATTTTAGTATACATAACCGTACTAACACTATAAAAGTAACATTGTTCTTTCATCAACAATACAGCCTTACAAAAGAATCTCACTTTTAGCACCTAAAAATCATAGTATCATTTAAGGAGTAAATTTTATTTTATTTTTCTTTCTGTTTCTTGAGGACTTTTCCAGCAGCTTCATTCGTAGTACTTTTACGGTCGCTTACAAAACTTTCCTGATTATTTTTTCACGTTTTTACTTAATAACTTTAAGTGGTTATTAGCCTTACACAACTAATTGCATTGTTTTGAGCAATAAATAGAATTACCTACAGTTAAGACACTTATTAAGTTATTCTCTGCAGAAAGACGACAGCAATATTTGCGATACTGAATTTACCAAGGCCTTCTTTTCCTTTGAGCAGACCACAATTCTGAAACAATCGAAAAAAATTAGAAATTTTACTGAACACCAAACACAAAATAGCTATATTGTATACTGTTGTAACTGCTACAGGAATGTGAGTGCAGTTTTATTTAAGATACTGTATAACATGAATTATAAGGATATTACAATCGTTTTGTTTTTGCAAAATAAACATACGTACTAAAAATCATCAAGTTGTATCGAACAAAAAGGTTAAGTTTTTTTCAAATTTGGCATTGTTTCCGTTTTATATTAGTGTTTGACTTTTATTTATTGACAATACATTTTTATAATTATAGTAAAAACCAATTAAATATGGTTACTGAAGCTGTGTTATTTATTCAAATGAGTTAATATTTATTAACCAAAGAAATAGGAATAGTCAGAATATTTGCACCTTTTTATGAAAACTTGTTTATTTTGTAGTGTTGTGCACAAAGATCATCGCAAAATTCACAATTTTTGATTACGTGCTTTAAAAACTTGTTTTATAATTTTTAAAAATTTTTTGTGGCACTGTATCATCTTCACTTAAAATCATATATTTCTTTTCAATTTTTAACACTAGTTCATAAATAAATTACCCTACATCGAGGGATGAGTTTTTACAAATACTTACACTTGATTAATTTCCAGCGCTTCAACAATAACCTTATCGATATATATCCTAGGTGTAGAGGTTATCCTCCACGTTAACGGATTCATTATATTCGTCGTGTACTGCCATTCGACTTCAACGGCTTTGATTCTAGGAACACCGTCTCCTGGCAAAATATACGTGTAATGCGCCCCTGGTTCATGATAGGTTTCTTTCCGCAAAGCTATCTTATCGGTCATATGACCGGTTCCATCGGTTGTTGTATGCATCCTAAACCACAAGGTGCCAATTTCCCCACCATGAGCTTTACTCTCTTCATGCGATGATACTTGCACTGTTATTTTATAATGAGATTCTGAAATATATATATTACAGAGAAGAATTAAAAATTAAATCTCAATATTTATTATAAAACTTACTGCAGAATGGTTCTCTATCGCTTGTTAGAAGATACTGGACATGGTGCTTGTGATGAACAAGTCGCCGTTTTGACATCTGTTGGAAGTAACTAGTATTGCTGTGCATTCCAAGCGTTATGCAGTTGTGACCATTCTGCCCACATTTAAAACATTTCCCCTTTTTGAAGTCCTAAAAATGTAAATAACAATTATTTTATTACAGACTTATAGAGATTTATTTTATTGAAGAGTTGAAGTAAATAACGAGCTAAGTGCCAACACCATGTTCCGAGATACATACTTAAAAAATAGTTCTGGTAAGCTAGATGTTAAATAGAAAAACTTCACTATTTTTTGTGCATACTTGAGCAATACTTAAGCAAATTTTAGATAATATTCTGGTTATTTTAATTCAATAATGTCTAAAGATGATAGTTTTGTCAGAAACTAAATGTAAAATTTCATAAAATACGTTTTACTTTAGGGTGCGATTTAAGCGTGCATTATTTAAATAGATATGTGCACTAAAATAAATACTTTGAGCATTAAAATATTAAATATTGTACAATAAATAAATGTACATATGTTACATACAAAAATACATATTGCGCCCTAGAATGGATAACTTGTGCATTAAAATAATACATATTGAGCATTCCATAAATATGAATATGTTATATGAAAAATTTTATAATGAGCAATATTTTATTCATATTGAGCACTAGATCTACTGCGCAATAACGCTGATCTGATTTTGACGAGTCGTTTATTAATGATGGCACGTACTTTCAATAATATACGATCTTATTAATTAATTCAAATGGCTTACCCTATATATTATATTAAATAAAAATTCAGTTTTTGCCTTATGACGTCATCGACACTTCTTTTAATCGCAACCCCATATTTTGTGTACTGATATTGATAGATCTGTTACTTGTTTGAAAGATATTTTCGAGAAAAAGACAGTTGAAAATTAGGGGTTGTATTCATAACTTATTTGTTTATGGAATGCGCATAGGCGTTTTCAATTGATTTATTTGCGCTGAATACGAATCTGAGCTTGAAACACGTCAGATTATTACGGTTTTTTTATATTTCTTCCAGAGGTCTAAATGTTCCAACATTTATGACCAAACTTTCAGGATTCAGGACTCCAGATTAAGGAAGCCATTTTAAGGTTTCTAGAACAATGGGTTTAGGTGGTATAAATTTGTAAAAATACCAAAATCGCGTTTTTTACATTTTTACCTCACTTGTTTCGATAACTTTTTACGTGCTTACTATATGTGCGCTACAGGTTACAGAACTTAATGTACACTATATTCTTCGTAGGGCGCATTATAATTTTCTCATGGTACAATTTAGATTATTGAATGCGCTTATAATATTTTCAAATGCTGAGTTATTTAAACCATTGGAAATATATTTTTTTCAATGAACAAAGTATTTTTTAAGGTACTTATTATATTTTTATAGAGGTAACGATTGTATTGCACATATATTTATTTAAGTGTACAAATATATAATGAAAGGAACATTTAAATATATAAATGCACAATTATTTATTCTGATGTACATTTATATAAATTTATTGCACATTTATTTTATTTAATGCACAATAAGTAATTTTTTCAATTGCTGAAATATTTTTTGTATTGGACAAATATTTTTGGTATTGGTCAAATATTTTATGAAATGCTTACAATAAATGCACGTTTTGTTTTATTTATTGCACATATAATTTGTACTGTTTACTTTATACTTATACAGGATGTCCGTTTTCGGTAAGTCTACATGGGGTCTCATTTATTTAATGAAATACAATACTGATTACATGGGGGAAAAGATGTTGGCGTTTTGTGCTGATTAATTTCTCAAAGAAAATTTAAATTGAAGATATTAACAATAAACTGTAATACCGTAAACTTGGGTGACTTTGGCCGCCCTGGGTGACTTTTGCCACTATTCAAAAATTTATTTATATTGTTTAGATCTTTGTTAATATTTCAAACTTTGCGAGTATTTTTGGTTATTTATATTTTAGATACTATATTGAATACAAAGGTGCTTAATGTAAGTTAGATAATTTATTTTTTTTGTGGCAGTGTTCAGAAGATAGCTTTGAAAATTGACCAATTTTGTTACTATGAACAACTTTGTTTGTGTTGAGTAATCTATCAGCATCTATGATTTGCCGCCGATAACATTAGTCCTGTGGTTTGTTAGGAATATCTTTCTGCAATACCCGCGTAGTTAAAGTGCTCGGTGTAGTCAATCGAGGAAAGTAAAGTCGGGCATTCTCAGTGGAAATGGCCATCAAATGATGACATTTCTGTGGTATGACAAAGATGACATTTTACAAGCAATAAAAACACCTGTCCCGTCCAAAGGAGGTTTCTTCATTATACCAGAAGTACAAAATTATGTCTAGCTATACCGGGTGATTCAATTTCGAGGCTTATTAGATCTCGCTTATTAGTGGAGATAGAGGCTATGTTTAAATTTGGCAAAGTTTCGTATTTTTGTGCTGAACAATTATCTGAAAAGAAATTTTAGCTATCATTTTTCATTTTAAAGATATCCGCAAAAAACTGAAATGTTAAGATATCGTTTTTAATTTTTTATTCAAAACCAAACGTAGCTAGACATTTGAAACAAAAACATTCTACAGCGACTTTTTAACAAGGAATGCAGTGTAATTTTTTAATCTGAAATAACATCAAAGATGGCGGCGTAATCATGGCCAACTTTTGTTTTTCTTATGGGCGCCATATTGAATTTTGGCATTTTCCGATAGTCGTGTTTTTTCTCATTTCCGCAATATATAACATGTTAACATTATTTTTTAAAATAGTCATAAAATAGTTTTGTCATGATCTTATTGCTGATTTTAACATATTTTGTTCTTGAACACTTTTAAAACATATTTGGTGGCCAAACTCGAGCATACATTAGCTTATCGTTTCATTGGCATGATAAACAGTAGTATGGCCAAAGTGACCCAATAATGAATTCTGACTTTGGCCACCCATATATATATACATAAAAGAAGTATATCCTGACGTTGGAAATATTAGTGTCTTGAGAGTTATGAAGTACTATCAAAGACCCAAAAAATAGCACAAGTATGAGTAATTATATCTAATCTGTTAAAAGTTACCAGACTTCAAATTTCAAAAGTGGACTAAAGTCACCCAAGTTTACGGTATTGATTATTAATCTTTAGATTTAATTTTTTATAAAACTTATTAGCAAAAAATACAGACTAATACAGCCAGATAACATATAGCTCTTGTTGCATCAACTTTATATTATTTTCCATACCTTCTACTCTATCAAAATTCCTTATTATCTGATAATGGAATGGTGGCACTTAACTCACTATATTTCCAGTGTTTGAACGGTCGATTATTGATCACTTTAATGCAATAAAATTTTTTTTTAAATTTTCGACACTTAAATTATTATTTACTTCAACTCTTTAATTGGAAAAAAACTTACATCGTAAGACGAGCAGGAAATACTCAAGAATGGGCACTTCAAGTTAATAGAATCAGTAAATAACTCGTAACTTCTGATATGATTGCATCCGACATATTTTTTAACACCTAAAATATCAAACACACCATTTTAGATATAAACTAAAAAAAAAGAACAAAAAAAAAAAAAAAGTAAATAATAGTAAATACTTGCCCATCACGAATCCATTCTTGCTGGCCATTTCACCAAAAGTTTCCGTACAACCAGGTTGGTTATAGCCACCATTGGGATAGAAATCTACGTGGCCAATGCTTTCGACTATCCCGAATGCCAAAGTGGTGAAGCCACCTGCGTCCGTATGTATGACATCGACATATTTTGCTGCCGATTTGTCCAAACGGACGGGAGGCTTTGTTTTTGAGAAATGGGGTTCCGCTGGGTCCATTCCCGTAATGCGTCCCAACATAAACTTAAAATCCTAGAATAATACATAATTAGGATTTATATATAATTTAAAATTATCTGTATGATAGAAAATATATCTTATAGAAACTTTGAATCGTATTTTCAATGAAACTAATTAATACCAAATTGCCAAATTGCACTCATATTTATTACAGAAGGATTTTTGACACAGAGTGGCGCCTAAATTGCTTTAAATAGAAAAAACATTTATGACCACCTGCAGTTTCATTACACCAGATAGTGGGGTCTAAATTGCTTTTGATAAACAAGGACAATACTTATGACCAACTGTTGGCTTATTACAGCAGATAGTGGCCGCTACTATATCGGTTGCAAAAGTATTGTGCCCTGTGTTTGAAGGCTAATAACTCTGTAACGGCTGAACAAAAAAAATGACAAAGTGCGTTATACTCCTGAATCATTTCTACATAACAGGAGTGACTAACAAAATTTTCTGCCCCTCGGTTCAAGCACGAGCGCGAGAGAAGTAAAAAAGGTACTCGATTTTTTGCGGTTTTAAAATAATTCTCGACTTTCCGATTTTTTTTTCTCCTAAACCACTTACTAAAAAAATTAAAATTTTTGTTCAGGTTACAGTTAGAGTGTCTTCTATAGATTGGTGTTTTTATTTTCCGGATTTCTTATGTAATAAAGTCTCTAAGCGAGCTTTTTATGGACGCGGATATCTCAGAACCGAACGATAGCAGGGCAACGCAGTTAGCATGTAAACAATCCTTATTTATTGTGATACTCATCGATTGATGTATAATAATAACATAAAAGTTATTTGAGAATTTTAAATAGGGAAAAAATGTGATCGATCCGGCGCGCAGGATGGTTCCCCTCGGGGAAAGGGGATAAAGCGCGCGAAACGATGCGACGCTTCGCGCGACGATTCCAAACGATCAACTCTCAGGACCGTATTCAATATTTTTGTCATTTTCTCGGTCAGTTTTATTTTTGAAAATAGCATAAGTGATTTTTTTTATTTCTGGAATTGTATGCATATTCTGTTTTGTTATTTATTATTATTTCACAACATTATTTCTGCCAAAAATCAGTACATAGTTGATGTTTCAATTGCGACAAGTATTTTTTGTCCTAAACTTTGAACGAATTGTGCAGTTTCAGAAGAACCACCAACATTGCAACAATATTGCGGCAAGTTCTTTATCATTATCTGTACTTCATCTTCATGCAAGTTGATTATAATTGTTTCTACAATTAAGTCAAAAATATGATTAATATCAATGTATTGGTTTTGATTTTCAAAACCAAAAATTGTGTTGCAAAGTTGCAACACAAAATGTTGCCATATCTCTTTTGAGACAGTGCTTTGTTACATAAATTTAACATATCTTTAGTTTCAAATGTATTGTAGCTTTTTGCAACTTTATTTTGTACATATGCCCAGATTAATTCAATTGCAATGGGCTACAGGTAGCCACAATAATTTTAGTTCGTTGCTTCCGATTTATATAATTCCGATAAAATCTAATAGAAGTACCTTCTCTTGATGGTGATTTTTTGACATATACGACAGCTGTGCTTTAGTTATTTGAGAAAGGAATTTCTGACATTGATAATAATTATTTGTTTTACTTCCTTGGAATAATACTTCAGCATGCTTGCACAATACTTGCAAAACAGTACGCACGCAACGCAGTTACTCAAGAAACTATATTCAATGAATATTTATGTATTTATGTTATCTTGATATTACCCAAGTCATATTATTGGGGCCCGAGAAAAAATATTTGGTTTTGTTATTTTTTTGCTTATACCATCCGATAATATTTTATTGCTGCTGCTGATTCAAAATGCGTTAAAAACAAAAAAAAATGCTTACAGCTGTTCGTTGTACACTTGCAACCTAATATTTCATTAAACAAAGAGTCCACCATTTCTAACCTTCAACTTCAATGCTGGTTACATCAATAAATATGTACGATGTTTGTTTTAATTCTAAGTACGGGCCTGTGATACATGCTGTAGAGTCAGAGTGTAGTGGACCGCGAATCCAGAGCCGATGACGACTGCGTCGAACCGTTGAACGACGTGACGTACTTGCGCGCAGGACCAAAATTATATCGAATTTTTATGTCGCTTTATAAAATTAATTATTATATTATTATTATTATTAATGAACATCTAAAATGTGTTTCTATTTCAATAGTCTCATTAAACAAAATTTACGATTGTTTTCGTACCTGTGTCGTTATTGTGCTGATACTCGTTGCCGAGATATCCGCTTCCATGATAATCTTGTTTATAGCCTTTATTGCAAAGAAAATTAGTAAAATACAAAAGCCAATCTGTAGACAAGATCTTGAGTTATACTCTGTGTAAATTTGATTTTTTTTTGGCAAGCGGTTTAGCAGAAAACATTTTAGAAAGACGAGCGTTTATTAAAACGTGCTAAAATCGGGTACTTTTTTACACTTCTCTCGCGCTTCTGTCCAAACTTAGGGGCAGAAAATTTTGATAGTCAATCATGTTATGTAGAAATGATTCAGGAGTATAACACTCAGTCGTTGCAGAGTTACGAACCTCCAAACACAGGGCGCAATACTTTTGCAACCGATACCAGTAACTTTGACCGATGACGGATGTGTGAATATTGTTATTTGCAATTCAAGTAATGTTTATCAAATTCAATAATTTCTTTTTAATTATAGCATATGCATGGGCATCTCCAGCTCAAAACGGGTGTCCAAAAGGGTGTCCATAAGGGAAAGAGTGCTATGCAATAAACTAAACATAAAAACAAAATACGAAAGAGGGCAGCTTCCCCCCTGGATACGCCCATGAGCGTATTACTGAATTTCACATAAACAACTTACATTTTTCAACTGATATCCGATATAGCCGCACATGTGAGCTCCTAAGGAATGCCCTATGCAGTGAACCTTTTCATAAATCGAGTCATCACTGTACGTGTAAATCCTCTCCAAAAGATGGGCAGTGATGGCCCCAGCCAATCGTATATTGGCAACGGCTTGAGGGTACGGTGGACTAGCCGCTCTGCCCCAATCGACAAGGATCACATTGCATGATTCTTTTTTCAATATCTCGTCTTTCATTTTTACCATCTACAAAAAAATTACAAAAAATATGTATATATTATATACCTAATATAAGATTGTTTCCTAATAACTATATTTTTATATCCTACCCAATGCTTGCTGCCATCATCTGTAAAGCCATGTATAATGAGGTATAACCGTAAGTTGACGTCCATGTTTGCTTCCTCGGCTACGTAGATGTCGTTTATATCCAAGTATACTGGCTTGTGCCGGTTTTCGGCATTGTATAGTGCGAAGCCTGGATGAACCTATGAGGAAAATTAATGTAAACATTGATGGTGCTGGTCTTTCTAAGCTTATGTGGTTGGCAAACGTACTTTTTCCAGCGATTCCGGAAATACTGACACTGGTCGCTGGTCACTTGTCCATGGGCTTCGTAAGTCGAAACAGCCAAAACTGCCGTAACATTTTTCCTGTGTCGGTTCTATAAAAAGACGCATTATTACTAGGTAAAAAAAGAAGATATGTTGTCGATGATTTTCATCGTAAAAGGAAGTCTAACCCTATAAATCTAATCATTCGTTTTAGATAATCCAAAAATCCAACGGAACTAGATATTTGGTACCCAAACACTAAGAAGATACGTTTGGGTCATTTGTTAGTCGCTATGAGGAACATTCCGATCTTTTCAGGGTAGCTACCCCGATTATTTACCTACAATTTGCCGTATGAAAGAAAATTCAATAGCAATTTTTTTCCTTATAGACCAGTCAATAAACCCTTTGGGGTCGAAATAATTTCATAACGGATGCAGAAAATACTGTAAATAATGCAATGTTGTTTTTCCAACGTTACAGGAGATGGTTTTAATTAATTAAAAACTATCAATAATTGGAGTGTCCAAATGAAACAAAAACAAAATACCAGCTTGTAGAGGAACAGATTCTCTACAAATTTGAGGCAGGATCAAAACTTTTTTCCCGTGGTGCTGTTATTTTTACACTTTTTTTTCGCGACCTACTAAAATTTTATTTCACGTTTAGTTTAAATTTTATGCTAGCATAGGCGCCAACATTTTAGTGGATAACGAAGAAAAAGTCTAAAAACAACCGGGCCACGAAAAAAAAGTTTGGGAAATGCTGGTCTAGTGGACTAGCTGTCAGTAGACTATACTATTCTGTGACTATACTGCTAATCGTTCGACGTTATTAGCGTCGAAAAACTTTCATAATTAATTACGCAAAAACTATAAACTATAGAATATATTATCCGCCTGAAATTATCTGCTGTGAACGTTGCAAAAAAAACATGTCCGGCAAAATTCTTGGGAAGGTAACATATTACCGGGTGTTCAAATTATAAGATTAAAGTTGAACTCGAGAAAAGTCGTAAAAGTCGATTTTTTTAAATGGCAACCCTATCATATCAATGCCTTCTGGAATTTTGTGTAAAATTTTAGATCAACTTTATGTAAAATGTCCTATATATCCCTAAAAACAGGGATGTTAAATTACGGTAATTATTTTGTTTCGTAAATTACCGTTGAAATACAAATTATTAATTTCAAATATTGAATTACCAAGTAAATAAAAATTAAAAATGGTAAATTACGTTGGCTTAAATTACCGAGTAATTAAAAATTCAAAATGGTAAATTACGCTGGTTTAAATTACCGTGTAATTAAAAATTCAAAATGGTAAATTAAACCGGCGGTAATACCGATCACTGTAGGTTATGAATGCTACTTATGTTAATAAAAATGTTTAGCAAATAAAAGTGATTATTTTGTAGATAACTAGCAATCTGACTTAAGGAGGTTAAATTTCCGTAATTATTTTTTTCAGTAAATTACCGCTGAAATTAAAATTATTACTTTCAATTTTAAATTACCACGTTTTAAAAATTGCAATTGGTAAATTATATTTGCTTAAATTACCGGGTAATTCAAAATGAAAATTTACCGATGACAGTAGTTAAGTAAAAAAAAAATTAGGTTCAGCCTTATAAGACACGATATTGGAGATAACCACCAATCGCTGATTTAATAGTAGTAATTCATTATTAAAATGAAAGCATGGATTACATAAAAAATAGTTTTTATACCAGCAATTTATAAAAATGGACAGTCTAACAGTATAATTAGAGTATAAAATACTGTAATTTTTTACCGACTCACAAAACGACAACGCCATGATCATAAACAATGATCACTTTTTATCCGGATCGGCGGATCACCAGAACATTTCTTTAAATCATGATTTTGATAGTAGGTAGAGGGCTTCTGATTTAAAATGTGCATTATTGGCTCCGCTGAATTAAGTAATTAAAAATCCGGAAATTACCATTAATTACGTTAATTTAGTTACTAATTTACCCGATAAATTACGCTCTTACATGCCTAAGTACCTCCCAGGCAACTGCTTAGGAGTGGTGGGGTGCATTCATACAAGTACTGATGGAAGGTTTTTTAAGTTAATTTATAAATTCCGGTAAATTACCAACGGTAATTAAAATTACTAACGGTAATTTAAATTGACGGTAAATTACCATCGGTAATTTAAGCTGTAAAATACGGTAATTAAAAATCGGTAAATTACCATTAATTACGGTAATTTATTAACTAATTAAAATGCAATTTACCTACTTACATTTATTTTGAAACATAACAAAGAAGAACAACTGAACAATTATAAATAAACAGAAATTCAGTGCACAAGGTTCTTGGTGCAAAAATTACATTACATTTGAGACATCATTCATCATAACATCCTCCCAAACCTACTTGTTTCAATACTTAATTCTTTCTTGATCATTTACCCACATTGTTTGTCTTTAATATGGTGTATAATTATGTATTGCTACTTTAGTAGTTTTGGAATTTTTTTTTTCCGTACGGATACTTAGAGAATACCTAGGGAAAGACAACATCATAAAAATATTTAGAAAATAAACTGCTTGTTAATGCTAGCATTAACAAATCTTGACACACGGCATAACCCGGAAGCAGTTTATTTTCTAAATGATTCTGGCCGTGAAAGCCTACGTACTTAATCATAAAAATAGTTTTTTAAATCAACATCAGAGGCGGATTTCCCATAAGGAACGTTAGGCACGTGCCTAGGGGCGCGCAAAGAAAAAGGGCGCAATCCCAAGTATTCCCGAGCATAAAAAAAGCCGACTTAAGCAGCGTGTGGCGGCGAAACTTAAAAGAATAATTGCGGTACGATTCTTGTTTGTAATTTAATAATAAATAAATTACCTAATAACAATTTAATGATTTTTTTACTGAGATTAACCCTTGGTCCTTTCTTTTTATGCACACCAAATTTTATAAGAATTCATCTAAAAATTACAAAGTTAAAGAATTTTGTCCCCAAAAGGTCATATTTGCCCCACTGTGCGGCGCGGGCGCTGGCAATACGCGTATGCAAATCATAGCAAAGAAATGAGCAAAAAGAAAATAGTGGTGCTGAACTTAAGAAATTAGTGGATGAAAAACAAGAGCGAGAATCAGGGCACGTTATGCCATCATGGGGCTCTGGGCAATTTTGAATTTGGGGGCCCCCATATACCGTGTTGAATTAAGAATTACTTTTTATAAAAAAATAATATGTAGGTACTAATACTAAATAAAATTATAAATGATAATAAGGTATTTGACTTTTTTGCAACAACATTTAATATAAGTACCTACATCGTTATTTAAAGCAACAAATGAATATGCTTAAGAAATACAAAATATCAAATAAATGGCTTAATAATTTAAAAATCAAAATTCGTAACAAATAAAATATATTATCTTAATTAATAAATGGGTATTCTTAACAAATAAAAATAAATAATTTTTCAAATTAGGGAATCTAGATATATTCCTGCTTAAGGCTCCCGTCTCAATTCAAATTGATTCAAATGGCGCGTTTTTGTACAAAGCTTCGAAATAGAAAAATTTACCAGATGTAGATGGCGTCAATATAACCAAATCTGAGTTTATTTCGTCTTTACTACATTTAATAATAATAATAAATAGTTTTCATAGTCTTTTGGAGATGTTTCTTTTAATAAACTGTAATTGCCTAACATAGTCTTTTGGAGATGTTTCTTTTAATAAACTGTAATTGCCTAACATTGTCGGTTTCATAATCGTTATTCTTAGTTAATGCATAAGATTCCGATTCCATATTACCCAAAAGTTGACAAGAAGAAACGTAATGAGTCAATATCTGGTCCTGAAAGTTTAGACGAAAGATACCAAATAAAAATTTTAGGAAATGATTTAATCTACAAACTTGAAAGACTTTTGAATATACAGGTTATGCATTTGTAAGAAGCAGACCAAATTAATTTTTTATATATAGCACCATGTATATTTTTCATGAGTCAAAAGTCCCTGAGGTCAGTCGTTTAAATGATACAAAATGATTAACTGTTAAAAGAAAGGAATTACAGAATGTTAAAACTATTTCTACCATGTCAATGGTAGAAGTCTCTGAGAAGTTTACAAGAAAAGAAATTAAATAAATGCATTGAAAATGATTTAAGCTATAAATACAAAAAACTTTTGAATATATAGTATGATTCATTTCTAAGCATTTTAAATTTGTAGCTTTTCCAATAGCAATTCTTCCATTAGCAATTTCCTAAAACTTTTATTGGAATCTTTTCCTGTCAACTTTTTAGAAAGAAAAACATTGACTAGTTACATTACTTTTTATACATACTGTATAATGATAAAGACTTTTAAAGGTAAGCATTATGAAGATCGAGTTTTTATTTTACAGATATTTTTGGAGGATACAATTTTGCAAAATAGATTTCCATAACAAAAGAAAAAGTGTCGACACTGTCGACTGAAAATCATCAATGTACAGTATTTTATCTTCTTGAACTTTGTCAAGGGTTTCACAAAATTAGATGTTTCTTTTACGGGAAAAAAATGAGTTTAACTGTTAAAATTGCCTCTAGGAGCTAAAACTGCCTCTAGGACTATGCTAAAGTCAAATTCGATATTCTTACTACGTTAATTTATTAATTAATTAATATATAGTTTAAAAAAGATTTGGTTTGGTCCCCAACCGGCATGGCAGGAGCGCAAAAATAAAATTCAACATTCTTGCCACGGTTGTGAATTTGTTAAAAATTAGTTGGGGCCTCGCTGACATGTGCTTGCAACGGTAATGAGGATTGACATGGTGTGGTTGTTTATTACAGAAGCGAGTTTCTAGAATACATGTTTGGGGCCCCCTGTTGTTGGGGACCCTGAGCAAATGCCCATTTTGCTCATAGGATAAAGCGCAACTGGCGAGAATAAAAATTTTTGAAACAATTCGATAAACTTGACAGCTGCTTCTTGTGAGAAATTTCTATTTGCATAAGTTAAGGTCTTGGGAGGGGCGCTCGGACAAATAGTGCCTAGGGGCGCCTCGACCCTTAAATCCGCCACTGATCAACATGAGACAAAATAAGGTAAACCCCCTTAAAAACTTCAGTAAATTTGTATGTAGTTTTAACTTCGGAGTTTAGCTCTTTAAAAAAGCAAGGCTGTGCTAGAAAAACTACCATAAAAATTTTGGGTAAAAAGTTATGTAGAAGGAACTTCTTTTTAATAGATTTTGAAATTCTTCTAAAATTAAATATACCAAGTTGGCATCTTGTGATGTCACAATATCTACATATAATTACGAAAATGTTTGTGTGACATTGTCAGGTAGTATTTTGATTTTTAACTCCCATTATTGTTATTAATGTTTTTGACAAGATTATTGGCTTATTTATATGCTCATACTAGCTACTACACATGATGCAATCAATATAATAGTAGCTAGCATCAATTTCACATAAAAACTAGAATTATTTATTAACTTTATTAGAATAGAAACTTTACACTAGGGCCATTCCGCGAATTTTTACTTTTGGGTTACCAAAACCAAGAGATCGCTGTGCTGGTAACGACCGTCACGACTATTTAAAAAGGTTTTTCATAAAACTTATCAGTTTGAACATCTATCTACAACAATTCTAAAAGATAAGTCGTCTTTTTGTTATAATGTTGCATCAAAATAATAATAAAAGCACCCATTGCTTATGTATAGTCGATAAACGGGCGTGACGGATGTGACACGTTACTGCGGAATAACCCACAACTAGAAGTTTCGCACTTTTGAAAAATCGCAATAAAAATTTGTTTCCTCAATCCGTGCAGGAATACTGTATATTTATTAGCAAAAACATATCCAGCTTTAATTTTTAAAATTTCTCTGGTAGTTTGTCATTATACATTTACTGTGGTGTGGGTATATTGAGTTTACCACAACATTTGTAACACCCTTAAGGAGGCGTGGCAGATATAGAAGTTTCTATTGCTCGTAGCGCGTCACTTGCATTTTTCTCAACAGCGAATATTTATCCGCCGTTATGAAATACACGGTTTGTAAAGAACTGCGCCCGTATCCGTGGTGCAAATTTTGATCCGCGGCAATAAAAAACATCCTTACTGGGCGCCTAGGTTTAGCAACTAAAACAGGCAGTCAGTACAAGTCTGAATTTTGGAAAATCATTATTCTTTAATCATCATCATTGATTTTTAATATAAATACATTTCTCACTTATTTTTATGATGACTGGGGTTTTTAATGCCAATTTTGTATGGTTTAAACTTAAACACTTTATACCGACATTGCAAAATCTACCCTTTAGCGCCCTATGGAGCCTGTGTGCCCTGCACACTTTGTACACGCCTCCCGCCGGCCCTGTATATAATTAATAATTACTCTAAATACTGAGCTTACTATCAACGTCGTACAAATACATATATCCAGCAAAAATGCGATTTTTAGGTTTCATTTTAAAAAATGCGTAATTAAAGTTATGACAAGCTTTTATATTTATGTTTTATGTATGTACATAGTTCAATTTAAGGTTAATTTACAGTTGCTATTTTAACTTTTTTTAAATTAATGATGTATGTAATCATACATCATGATTAGTGCAAAACCTCAATTTGCCAAAAAAATTGGAGCTGCATCGTTCTCGCAGCTCCAATAGTTTCTTAAAATAAATCATAAATTATATTATATAAATAAATTCTTGAAACAAGAAATTTTGATTAAGTAAATGTTATCAAAGCCACAGAAAATTTTTAAAAAATTGTATAAACAAATGAATACCCGAGTCTAAAAACCGCAATATTGCTGAATTTAAACTAGCAATATACTTTTTCGGGCGTATTACTATTTCTTCTTTTCTTTTTCTATATGTTAGCAAGCTTTTAAAATCATGTTCCTTCAGTACCTATTCCATTCTATTTTCAAATTATAAAAATACGTATAAAAAGAAAAAAATGACACATGAAATACACGAAAATATACACGTCTATATATTTTACAAGCATGACAAATCTCCAACCACTGCTTTATGGCAAAAATGTATAAATTATTTCATTTAATTAATTAATTAAATGTACTATAATAATTTAACGTTTACAGATTAGGTTCTAGAAAATAATTAACTAATATTCAGTAGTAGATACGAGAGACTAAAAAAAATAAAAAGGTACATACTAATCTCTTTAAAAAAATAACTTCATTAGAACTTACCTATTCCTAATTCCAACAGGTAGTTATTATAGGACGGCATCTCTCTTGGGCTAGATTGTATAACAGTTTCGTTAGCAACCATCATCAGGGTGTTCAAAAACAATGCACTCGTCGCGGGCACCATTTTTTGCGCTCAAAAAAACACCCGTCAAAAATAAACGCACTATTCGTTCTATCCCTCGTTCTAGGCGGATCTTTCTGTATCACTGTTCACGTCAACTTTCTTCAGCTTATCAGCTCGTCAAAGTTCATAGGTTACCATGTAACCGAGACACTTGTTTTGTTATACAAAATGATTTTTTTACTCGGTTATTACAGCAATAGACAAAACTCGACGCGCATATTCCAGCATGACGCCGTCGGCATGTTTATATTTTTATTCGCAGAAAACACGTCAAATCCGCTTCTTGCAAATCTGCCGCTCACGATTTTAGGTTAGATTTTTAAATATACCCACATGGAACCGTTAAATCACCCCATACCCCCACCACTAACACTATACGCACTCATTCATGCATTTCGAACCATTTACCACTCTACCGTGCTTGTCAAAATTATAGGAACATGATTTCTTGATTTGATGTAGCATTCGCGTAAGAAATAAATACGCGATGAAAAGTAGTTCTTTTTATACAACGAATGTGAAATTTGGATACAGTTTAGAAAAAGATTAGATATAGGGGCTTATGTTGAGTAAATTATTAGTTTTTACCTGAAATTAAAACATCGCAGCCATTTTGTCAATTTTAATTTTTTTAACCAAAAGTTGGTTATTGCTAGGACCTGGTACTGCCTAAAACAGCATCCACTTCTTGTCTATATTTCTTTTACCAAACAAATTTATATTCTACATATTCTATTTTCTACAAATTAATATTGCCACGGTATTGACACTCGATCTGTGCCCAACAAAACTTTTAAATCGCTACCAATTTTTAGTGGTTCGTTAAATATTGTCCACTCAAATTAGATTTTGACTTCACAAAAAATGGTAACAAGCTGGATTTTATTGTGTAACCTTATTTTGACGTTTTAAACAATATATCATAAGTCTCTATCGATTCCACTGCTGCAGTACTCTAATAATCATTTTTCTACTTTGCGTTCGTTATAAACTCATAACGAAACCGCTTTCGGTGTCGTTATGAAAACACTAGATCACCAACTTTTAGTAATTTACAGTTTTCCAAGATTAATGACATTGATATCAAGTGTCAAATGATGCTGACATCGCTATTGGCTCGCCCCAATCGTATTTCGCAGTTTTACCACAACTACCAACTTTTGAATATAAAACTACTCTAGATTGTAAGATGACAGTCGCAATTTTCGAAATTTATGTAAAATTAATGTCGCAAAGTAGAAAAAATAGTATATAACACTCGTTTTATAAGACGTATTGGCGCACTCGTTCCAGTTGGGCACCCCTCAAAACAACTCATGCCATGCGCCAATTTTTGTCTTAAGTGGCAGGTCCAACAGCTGATCGACAGAGGCTTGGCCGTTTTTGATAAGTTTAGAGAAATCAGTCGAGAATTGGTCTTTGCGTGGGGATGTCGACGTTTTCGCTAAAGCTACTTTGGAACAAGATAGACTTTGCCGACGTGCGGTCAACATTATATGATCTAACGTCTTTAACGCTGTTTCAATTTATTTTTGCACACGTAAGCAGGCTGTCTAGTGATTTTACAACGGTTACCAACATAACATGGTAGATCTAAAAATTACTGTGACAAATTGTTGACATAACCGTGACTTGGACATAACCTATGTGGAGTATGTGAGATATTTATCATATATTTATATGATAAATAACTTCAACATTTGTCTACGGTTTATGAAGTGATATATGCAAAAACACGTACTATGAATACACGCACACGTACTGAATATGTGGAATATTTGAAAGTGTATTGAGATTATGCGCCCATATACATTTATACCTCCTAAAAAACAAACCCCGTACCAATAACTTTGGTCACAGATTACTTACTCTTGGTACGATAGATTATGCACTCATTTCTCAGCCGATAATACACTTATGCCTAGCTACTGAAAAACAAATACATATCGACCCATGCAACGTAGACTATCGTAACTAACAAACTAAATGTAGTTATTATAGTCTTTGTTGCACGGGTCGATATTACATACGTATGTACATCCACAGCACAGGGATCTGATGACGTATAAGAAAAACAAAACAGTTAATAAGTTATTCTTTATTTACCAATTTGTAATTCATATATGATTTATAAAAGACAAATAGACAACATAAGCTTTATTAATATTATATTATAATATCAAAATCACAAAAATGTTGATCCTCGCTATCATGAGACCACACGCATACGGGACGTAATGCTTGTTCGGTTCTTCGGGGCTAATTGCAATACTATCTGCGGTTTGTTGTGTTAAACGTAATCCTCCATACACTTTGCACTTGAGAAGAAAAACATCTGGAGTCAGTGGTTGACAAGTCGGCTATGTCCCATTATACATTTCTCATATAGTAATGTTATAGACGTCTTCCAGTAATATTACCAAAAAATTTGATAAAAAATCGGTAATCTTCAGCATACCTCGATAATTTTATTGTCAGTTCATGGAAATTATGAAAATTAGTAATCACATCTCTTGTCTAGAAATCCTCTTCGATCAACAAAATAGTACGTAAGGATTTTGATTCCTCGTAATGTGATTTGAATCCAATTACGAAACCCGTAATGATCTTCTGCATCATACCATACTTGGAGCTTGAATTCTCTGGTAGTAGAATGGATAAAACAGCACTGTTTATATGTATATTCTGCTAACTAACCTATCAATTGAAAAGGAAATTTTAAAAAACAATAGTATACTTCTTTAGGCACAAACCTGATTGATGTCTGATATAATAGTAGAATTTTTATGTAATCTCCTAATTTCGATTAGAATACTTCTTTGTGCAGTGTCCCCAAGTTTTCTACATTTTTAGATTATATCGGATTTGTAGGTTAGAACTCTCGAAATCTGTCCCAGTAAATATAAATGTGAATTTTAGCGAGTAACAGCAGAACAGCCTTTTTTTGTGGTATATGGTAGATAGAGATAGACCCATTACTATTATCTTCGTCTAATGACGACTAGTTCTCGAGAACATCGTAGATGGACACACTGTTCAGACTCGAACATGGATGGAAAAATTGGGAAAATACGACGCCGATTCGTCAAAGGTGTGGCTTTATTTCTTTTCATTTATTGAATTTTTTCAAATTGTACACTGACATAAAGTGGAACTACTGCGGCGCGTCGCAAAAATACATAATTGAATTGTTATTCCTGAAATCAGGATATCACCCGTCCTCCAATTATACGTCTATCTTTGAACAGCAATTGTTTAAAATTGGGCATGGGTATAATAGATATGGAGATGTGGCCCACTAGAATAGTTAATTCAGATTGTTGTAATCTTATAAGATGCTATCATTATTCAATAATTAACCCACAGGAGCATTGAACTGTTTGAATAATTGGACCAATAGGGGACCACCAGAGCTGAGCAGAACAGACCTGAAGTTAGGCTGAACCAGCCTCTTAAGGCGGGTTTTCCTAGGAGCAGGTTTTTTTACGCAGCGTACAATTGAATAGAGGCGTGTCAAGTATCAGCTGTTGTTTGCGTGTTGTCAAAAGTGACAGTCGTCGGATAAGACGTACGTCCAACGTTCATGTCAATCTTTTCACATGTTGTAGAAAGAATGAATGCGTGACAATCGCATCTTAACTAGCTCATGTCACTTTTGACAATATGAAACGAACTTTTGACATTACGTTTTGCGCTCTGTAGGAAAACATTCACACTGCTTCCTATCGGTGATATGACGGCGTGTTGCGCTAAGCCTTTTACGTTGTACGCTGCGTAAAAAACCTGCTCCTAGGAAAACCAGCCTTTATAAAACTGGTATTATACCTAATATATTATTTTATAGGGAGTGAAAGTATAGGGAAAATTGCTATTATACTGGCACTCATAGACTACTGGCACTTTTATTCCGGCAAATTTTGTCAGATAGTAAATCTGTCGTCCAATGGCAAAACGCCACATCTAGATACACAAATTACTGTTATTTCTCCCTTTCAATGCAAAAATCACGCACATTGTTATCTTTAAGAGGAATCATTACAGCTAGTACGTCCTACAAACCAAACATCAATTCGCGCATGTACATCAAATTATAGATAAAGGTGTATTACTTAATTGTGGTAATGTATAATTATGTATTAAGTGTTGTTATTGTATCCACGTTACGTGATAAAATATGTGATCTGACACATATAATATGTACTCCGTCTTCGTGATAGCACGTGATAGAGGAAAGTATAACTTAATTAGACCGATTATGTGCTACTTTTTTCAATTTTAGCCTATGTTGTCCGTAAAAAATCGCAAAATTCGTCAACTCTGTCAGATTCAGTAACAGATTTGTCAAAAACGAACAAAAGTATCAAAAATCTACCACTATACGGAAAATGATATCCATTTTATCTTTAATTTGGTGTATTGCTTTTAAGATTCTGAACTAATATCTGGGAAAACACTTCAGAACTTTTACGTGTTCTGCGAGTAGAACGGGGGTGCGGATTCCTTTAAAGAGAAAATGGAAAATGTTTCCATAAATCCGTAATTTTGCAGGTAGATACGAGTTACGATACTTTTTGAAGGTAGAAATGTCATACACAGAATATAAAGCTTCCGCTAAAAAGTTACAATCGTTTGAAATATTAAGAAAATTACTTTCTAAAACGATCTTTATTCAGCCTTATTTTTTATTACTTAAATTTATTTACTTTTTATTGTAATGTGTGCGTATTGTTCTTCCTTAGTTTTTGCGTTGTTAGAACTTTTTAAGGATTGAAAAAAAAAACAATAGGAATTCATATGAAAACTTTTACTCAGAATGACATTTACTTCTTAAAAATAATGCTGGGGAAAAAGTTGTTGATAGCTAATTTTACAAGCTCTTGTATATTTTCATAATCCATTTTGACGAAACAGACATTTTCCCAGATAACCTCATTGAATTTTTGCCCCTATTTTTACACCCTATAAGATAATTTTGTAGTGGTGATATTGAGAGACTATTCTAAAACATAAAAATAAAGCTTTATATTTTGTCCTACTTTCCCACCCTTGTTTCAACTTTTTTAGAAGTCGATGGTGATTATTTTTATTGAAGGAATCTTTGAAACGGCTAGTAAAAGGGATTAACAACTATCACCTAATTTGACATCTACTGCACACTAATTTTAGAGTGTATTTTAAAACGTAAGAACTTTGGTAGGATCAGTTTTGTTTAGATATACTTACCTACATCTTGAAATTCTAACTAATCACTTCAATAGCTTAGAAGGGATGTAAATAAATCACAGATATTCTATCAAAAAAATCACAACTTTTATTTGAATGTTTACTTTATAATCTTACAATCTAACAAACTTTGTACATTTACTTACTGGTTACACTGTAAAATTACAAAATCTATGTTAGCCTAGGCTTGAATATGCGTACTATTATTGTTATAGTATGCACACACTAAAAAACATTTTTACGCAAATAAGACATCGTACCAGAATAAGAAACAAAAACCAAAATACACAGCTGAACGTCAAAGAAATACACATCAATTGCACTAATACAGAGTAACTAAAACAGATTCACATAACGATAGAATACAGATAACTATTTTCTTATTCCAGTACAAGGTAATTCGTGTTCACAATATTCTTGAACGTAACATAATCAGTCGTTTTATAAAATTGCTTTGTGTATATCGTATAAGTTTTAAACAAGTTTATTTAAACAAAGAAAATATAAAGTGATGACGCCTTTCCAGATTTGAAAATAAACTGTTGTGGTCCCTCCCATTCTTAAGTCGAGAAACGGTACAGAATTAGACAGAAAACATTGAGCAAAGGCACGTTAACAATAACCCCATCGAGAGTGACATTGTTTCCGTGTGACTTCGTCTACCGGAAGTAACATCGAAACAATAAGTTCGCTTCGATAACCTACGTCGAATACTGTTTAGGTGTTAAAAATTAGCACATCGAGTCTTAACCTAAAAATTAGTACTTATCGTTTAACTATTAATCTATTGGAAACAGAATAGACGATTTAAAATTTCTCTGATTTATCTAATTGCACTATTATAAATTGATTAAATTTTGTCGAGAAATATTAAGTTCGCGTATTAAATTTCGTTTTTCGTACGTTACGCCTGTATCTAGTTATGATTCGTATATACAAGAGTAACGTAATGAGACACACCACGCACACAAAGTTTACCCAAAACATTTACCCATTAAAAATCACTATCCTAAGCCAGATGTACAAAATTAGTCACTGTAGTAAGAAGTACAATAGATTAATAGGCAGAAAAATAATATATATTTACATTTATCACCATTTCTACACAGCTTTAATATTTCACTTTCATTTAGTTTCAATTTTCATTTAATTTAAATTATATAACAGTTACGTAGAGAAACGAATAACAAACAACAGCAACGTATCATAAAATATACTCGGGATAAATCTTGAACATGTACAACACGCAGACGACAAATAATTAAAAATTCAAATAAATACATCTTTCGTTAAATATCGTATTGTTATCGGTTTCTCTGCGCAACGAAATGTGTCAATTTCGGCTCGCAAGCGCCTCTCTTGGAAAACTGCCACGACGGGAACGAAATCATAATGTTTGTCCCGCATTCGATTACATAATACTAAAAGTGGGTAGTAAGTAGTTTAGCCGTTCTTCCGACTTTTGATCACGTACTGATTTTGTTACACCTTAGATGACGTACGTCGCCCTCTTGCGTTTAATGCTGACCGTCCTTCCATATTCGAATAATTCTTTCTTCGCTAGCTCCATCTGCATCCTAAGGTATTCCTCTTCATCGTCAACATCCACGTCGTATAATGAATCCGTAACCTGCAAGAACAAAAATATTTGTTTTAGCATTAATTCTAAAAAAAAAAAAACTAATAAAAACAGAAAGTATTAGTATTAGAAAGTATTATTAAAAAGACTGCACTGTGTGTTATGGTATAAAGATCATATATGCATAAGACAATTCAGAGAAAAATGAATAAATACGCAAATTACCTTAACACGGCTGTGAAAGGATTAAAAATCGCAGTTAAGTGCATTTGATAAACTTAAAATATATAATATGGCCATTTTGATTGCAAACGATGCTTATAAACTATAGATATAAGTTATGGATGT
Organism: Aphodius sticticus; assembly: GCA_963966075.1. Lineage (NCBI taxonomy): Eukaryota > Metazoa > Arthropoda > Insecta > Coleoptera > Scarabaeidae > Aphodius > Aphodius sticticus. The sequence goes on from OZ014509.1 coordinate 15,721,485, forward strand.
TGTTTTTACAATTTTGTAGTACCCAAACTCTTTCATATTTATTTTTAAACCTAATAATAATCTTTGTTCCACCTAGGTGATGCTGTGTTAAGATTAAGAATTTATTATTTAAAACAAAACAGAAAATATTTATTATTATTACATTTAATAAAATTCATATTTAACAAAGGTTTCCTGAAATATAGTTCAGATCTAAAAATGGAAAACTTTTGACAAATTTGATTTGTCACAGCTATTTTACAGGACTTTTTATAAGTTTTAAGAGATGAGTCATCCTTTTCTTCTATTTCTATATGAGAATAAGGAAAAAATCCCCTATAGTTTTTTTTATAGTAAATTAAAGTCAACAAGTGGGTGTTACGGGTGTGATACGTTGTTACCCCATTATCAAATTATGTATGTTATAGAGTTGTCCTATTTTTTCAACTTGTTTTATTTTCTGCAAGATCAACTTAATTTGTTGTTTCAAATCCATACTTAATTCCTGTGAAATTTGAGATAGATGAATACATGTTAACATGTGCCCCAAATAGCTCAAAATAGCGAATAAGTGTAATTTAATATTATAAAATAAATAATAAAATAATTATTTATGTCACAAGTGCCGAAAGTACGGAATAGCGCGACGAGCGGTAATGTGGGGCGACACCGAAGGCAAAGTGTTGCATGTGAGCGAGTCGCGCTATGTAGGTTTCGGCAGGAGTGACATACAACGTTTTTTGTGCTACTTTTTGAGTATATATGTATTTTTTTAGAAAAATTAAAGAATGCTTATATTTCTGGATGGGAAATGTTCGGTTGGTACCACTTCGACGAAACGTCGAGTTTAAAAAACTAATTCAAATTCTGACAGATTTATTTTTGTTCATTACACTGTAGATGTCACATGCGTACCAACATACTAAAATAAAACTATACTCGTCCCTATACTAAATTTACAATTTTCTCAATTTATCATTTTTACAATTAGCTATGAAAACGGGTTGCTATTCCTTATCAACAAACAATCAAATTGGTAATCTTAGTTTATTGAAATTTGTATTTTATACTTTGCCGCACTAGAGCGGCAAAGTTCCATAGCGGTTCTCCAAGCTCTGACGAAATCAGCTGTTTTCGAGTATGACAGCAGAAAAAACCTTTTTTTGTGCTGTCACACTCGAAAACAGCTGTTACGTCCAATGTTAATGTCACTCTTTGTACATGTTGTAGAAAGAGGAAAGGCATGACAATCGCATCGTGACTAGCTCATGTCAGTCGCGTTTGCGGACGGTTCTGGTATACGTTTGGCACTAATAGAGCACATTAATTTTTAATTTTGAGACAGTGCAAGACCCTTATGTGAAATGTTCAAACGTTAATGCATTAAGTTTGTTAGATTAAGCTAATGACTGTGATAAGTATATTTAATGCGGCAAAAAAAAATTGATACTTATTCTTGATTTTGAGCCCCTTAAAGCACAGGTTAATATGTTTTGATCAATCTTAAATTTCACAGAAATTAAGTATGGATACAAGACAACAAAATGAGAGTCATGCAGAAACAAAATTAAAAGTTATATTTTGTCTATATAAATAAGGATCACCCTATTCTATTCTGTCTGTTATAAATTTACCAACTTTTCTGATAATCGTAAAAAAATGCATTTTGATTGATGGGAGATGTTTAGAGGGATTATTTGAGATATTTCAAATAGTGATGGGCAGAATCGTATTATTTCAAGAATCGATTTTCAGTATTCTAGTGATTCGCATAATCGTATTATTTGGTTCTCGAGTTGTTCTCGATTAATAATCGATTTTGAATAATCGTATGTTAATAATCGATTTTTAATAATCGATTATGGATAGGGAGAGTCACTTGACACAGTTAAACTTTGACACAGTTAAACTTTACAATAATAATCACTTTTTAAATTTTTTTGTGAACTGAATTCTTTCTACTTTCACTTCTATATTTTTGTTTTGAAGATGTCATATTAATCAAATTTATTTTGAAGCTAGACTAATAGAAATGTCTCATTTTGATTTTGTTAATAATATTTACTCACAATTATCTACATTAAAGTGATAAATTGCTAAATTGAAATAATTATTTGTTTTGTATGAAGAATTTTCCTGGAGATTTTAGGTGTGTTCAAAACATAAAATCTGAACAGTAGGTATACAATGTGTTGGATGAGATGTGTCAGCGCTATTTATTATCATTGAGTTTTTTATCGCAACATGACAACAATTAAAAGAAACAAAGAGATTTGTATTAAGAAAAATAACGGCGATATAAATTTTTACTATGCATAAATCTATTATTTTACATATCCTTGTATGAAGCAATTTCAGAGACCAAATCAAATAAACCCTAAACTTAAAAAAACCTATAGAAAAACAGACTTCTATAAAACAAAGCACAGTCAAAAATAATGACTATTCTTAATACTTAATCGATTGTTTGCAGATGCAATTTGAAACAACCGTACTACTTAAATCTTTAACAAATAAATTCAACTCTTACCTCAACGTCGTACTCCTCGACCATCTCCTCCTCGACCTGCTGCTCCTGCCCGCTGCCGACGTCGATAAACTCGCTCTCGCTACTGACAGCGGTCTCCACCTCCCCCTCGGAATCCGAACCCTCCTCGCTCTCCGCACTCCCGCACGAATCGCCAAACGTATCTGCCTCGTCGTAGCTACACGAAAACTTCAACTCGCCCCTCTCGAGCAATTCCAAATTCTCCGGATTCACCATCGCCTTCCTTATAGCCGTCGGATCCTTCCGCGACCATTTCTGCACCTCCTCGTCCATCTTATTAATCTTCGACGGATTCATAGCCCACAGACAACCCTTCCGTTGCGAACCGTTTATCGCCGGCTTCTCGATCTTCTCGAAACACTTATTCAAAGATAGGTTATGTCTAACGGAATTCTTCCAACCGGTCGGGGCGGTTTTAAAATACGGGAAGTGTTTGCACATGAAATTGTAGATCTCGGAAACCGGTAGGCTTCCGGTTCGACTGTTTTTCAAAGCCATCGCGATCAGGCAACTGTAGCTATACGCAGGTTTCGGAAACGTCCGTATTTCATCGTCGTAAATACGAGTCCCGTTTAACGTTTGTTTCCTTTGAGAAATCGCCCTAACGTTGCTGATTTGCGTCACCGTGACCGGTCTTTGCACCGTATTTTTGAACGTCAACAACGGCGTCGTCTTTGTAACAGTTTTCATAATCGGTATCGCCTTCAAAATAGGTTTCCTATCCTCGATATTCTCCTCTAATTTCCGCAAAAGGTCCTTTTTAACGCTGGCAACGTCAGGTTTCATCGTAACTAGTTTTAGGTTAGACGGTGAAAATGTTAGGTGGCTCTCTTTTAACGTGGGCGATGGAGATCGTAAATTTTGCGATAGGGAGATGACTGGCATGACTGCGTTCGGGTTGACCATGTTTTGTTCGGTGTCGGTTCCTAAGCCTAGGCCGAAGCTTGACGAGGAGTGGTTGGAGTTGGCCGATAGCCATCGGATGTCGTGATTGTCGTCCAATTCTAGAGGCGGCAGCTCTGAGAAGTTGAAGCCGGACAGGTCGTTGTGACCGCCGACTAGGGAGTCTATTTCGGATTTTAGGTCGATGTCTAGCATGCCCTGTAGGGAGACGGAGTCCGTCATGAAGTACATGTCCATCGCGGTTGACATTTTTTCGATATCCTGAAAGAAGTTATTGATAATGTTATTTTTAAGTTAAGCTAATTGATTTAAATCAAATGTATTCGTTAGTTTTGATTGAGTAATGTTGTCTAGGGGCAGATTTAGGCATGGACTGCAGCCAGGCTTGCCAGTTTTGTGTTTATTATATTATATATTGTTTTTTTTTAGGGTGAAGTAATAAAATATAAATAACATTTCCCCTTGTGCCAAATTTACCTATATTTTTTGTTTTAATATTGTTGTTTAATATCTACCGTGCAAATATATTAATTAAAATTCCGAAGGAAATTTCTGTTTTTCTCTACAAATGTTTATTTCCTTTCCAATGTATTTGTTTTAAAATTCTTGTTAACTTAATAGATATAAAATTGTATAACAAAGAAGAAGTTGAAACAAAGAAGAAATGATCAATTTACTTTTCAGTGTAGATGTCAGAACATTACTCAAACTCCCAATTACTTCATTTCTCAAAAATACAATAATAGGAAACAATTTATTATAATAAACTTGGCCAACATGAATTAAAATAGATCCGTAAAATAGATTCTGCAGATCTGAATCTGAAGAATCCGTAGTCAGAAAGCTTTTTTATAAAGAATTCTTTAATTTTTTATCTTTAACTTTGACAGCTGACTGAAGACTAAAACTCGTTGGTTTTTGTCAGCTAAATTTTAAATTATTTCACACAATCGATTTTGATTTGACAGCCGGTAACAGTCCCATTTTTTACTTTATCATACGCAGTATCAGTATGTAAAGTATTGTAATCGTGCCAAAAAAAAATTTTGAGATTTAAGCGGAAATATGTCTTTTTGGGTCCCCTGAACATTTTTGACCAAGGTACAAAAAAATGTCTGTGTGTGTGTGTGTGCACCCGCTTTTGTGGCGACGATTCCGGAAAAACTACTAAAGGTATCGGGACGAAACTTCATATTTAGAAGTTAGAGCTGAAAAGCTTCCTGTTGAAAAGGGTCCAAAGGAACTGGAGGTTCAGTCTTAGCATTTTTGAAAGATTTTGCAAATAAGCCGCCATTTCTGGTATTTCGTCAAAATGGTTAAATTATAAATTAAAGATGAGGAAATTCTGATTAATTTATGACTATGAAATTTTTTGGTACAATCAATAGTTTACCTGCATGAGCAAATTCTATTTCATTGAGATCGGTCCTACTGCATTAAAACTAGTAGCCAAGATTTGTCACATTTTTTGATTCTAATGACAGTAGGTAGAGGCAAACGCTAATGTTTTGTTATTATATTACACTTTTTTCACCCAATAACACGTGTCATTTGGACGGTGTACCCGGTGTCAACGGAGTACAATATCCGAACGCAGCTTTAATCGACATATATGTCTAGTTACTAGTTTTATTTTAATGCAGACATGGCCGTTCTCGATCAAATAGATTCTCATGCAGCTAAACTATTAATTTTGTATATAGTATGATAAAGTCATGTGCCTGGCCACATCAGATTTTTTTCAATTATACGAATATATACAGTACATATGTACTTGTTTTCCTGATCAAATACCATTTTGATAAGGTGTTCCTAAAAAGTAGAATTTTTACTAAATAAGAAGCACCAATAATTGGGTCAATATTGAAAAATAGGCGATAGCTAATTATTTTTTTTTAATCATTCTTACAGCAGTTTCAATTACATATACAGGTGTCCCACTTTTTTTCCAGATCACCTTTTTCCACACACTGAGCAAAAAGTTTCATATTGACTTATTTGTTTTCTATATTCCTTAAAAAGTTACAGCCATATGAAATAATAGCAAAACTAAATTTTAAACGGCTGTAGCTTCTTTAGAAATGGAAAAACCCATTAAGTTCACATGAAACTTTTTACTCAGAATAATATTTACTCCTACAAAAATAATTGTCTAAACAGTTTCAAATGTATTTAGTTTCTTCCTTAATTTTTTTATTATAGTTTTTAATATTTTGAATTTTTACTTTATTTTACTGTATTCTTCGTTTTCGCATTATTTGACTTTGACTTTATTTGACTTTGACTTTATTTGACTGAAGCACTTTATTGTTTTATTCTTTATTTTATTAATATTTCAAGGGGTTGTAAGACATTTACTTTCTAAAAATATTTTTTTTGCGGCGAATAGTGTGCCCCCGGTATATAAATAAATCATCTACAAAATGATCTAATAGAAATAAAAATATGTACCATGAAAGAACAAAAGAGAAAATGTTTGCATATTGTTATCCTGTATTATTTTCCTTTGGGTGATTAGAATTTATAATCTGTCTTAATAATAACTTGCTGTGATTTTACTATTTTTACCAACAGTTAATTTTTGCGCGCAAAACAATTTGGCAACACTGCGAACCTGGATTTTGTGAATGTATTGTAAATATGTATGCGTTTTTGATAGATTTCATTTGCGCTGAATGCGAATCTAGCCTTAAAAGTGTGCATCATTTCAGGTTTTTGCTATATTTTTGTTATTGTCAGTACCTCAAGGATATTTCTGAATATTTAAGGTAGAAGAAGTACAAAGTCTAAAGTTTTCTCCAAGATGCTTTGAATTTTTTCGCTATAAAAGTTGCAAATAATATCAAAATTACATTTTTTTACATTTTTTTCTTTATTTTACAGACATTATTTTTTAAAAACCTGACGTTATAAGAAACTTGGGTTTGGATTTGTAATCACCGCGAGGAAATCTATCAAACAATCGTCAGGTTTGTATATCCAAGGCTATAAGTTTTCCTATTTAAAAATGAGCTAAAACAGTTTTTCGACAACTTAGAATCATTTGAAGAAACGAAAAAATATTATTTTGTTTGTAATTACAATAGCAATGCAATTAACAAAACCATATTAACTTTTTATTGTAATTATAACAATTATTTTATAACGTTTTTACTCGAGAAAAACTTTTGATAGTCGCAGAACAAACTTTTGAGGACTGCAGGTAGCATTAGCGGGGAGTGTAGCCAGCGAGCGGCAGATGGCGTTACCGTCCCCCCTCCGAACCTAACCGCTATTCTCTTTCACGTCCCCTATCTCTGAAACGCACTCAGGGTACAGCACCGTCAAAATATTCGATACAACATACTCCAAGCAATAACCAAGTTATAAGTAGTGGCCAAGGAGCCGTATAATCAAATCATCTTATTGGGCGCTAAACTCTTGTCATCGCCCAATGCCGTTGCGGCGTTATTTGAACTAACCGGAGCTATTTTTATCTCTTATTTATTTACCGGCCAACAGATATGACCGGAATGTTTATTTGTTCAACGTTCATCTTTCAAAACTCGCGATTACGAAATTTAATAATTTTAACCGTTTTGTTACGAGAAGAGATTAAAAAATTTCAGTAGGGAGCGGTATAATTTAATTATGTTTGCGTAACCTGTTAGCGCCGAGGTTAAAAAGAAACCGGCAGGAATTTGAACACAATAGGCTTAGCAGTACCCCGTGGTAAAATTTAATAAAAGGCAAAACCCTAATGATCTTTTGTACGCCGTGTATACAGGTAAGATTCCCAACAAGAAGACCTGTCGCTTTGTTGACAATTTTTCGTAAACATATCACCCAATAACTGCGAAAACGAAGATAGAGGCACCTGCCGTGAGGATACAAAACTCCTTTCCCACGATATCAGCACTTACTTCCAAATGACCTTGGGTTCGTCGGGAATCTTTTCCCGCCTTGTCAAAATCTTCGCCGATATAACAATTGCATATTATAGTAACTAGATATTAAAACAACAACCCGGTATTTGTTTCCAATCTGTAAATCGTTTAGTTTGGTTAATTTCAGAAGGTCAAACAGAGCCGGCGTTTTGTTAGGAAAATATAGGTTTTTGTTACATATTTTATGCCGGTAAACATGGGCCGTTTTATAAATTACGGCTATTTTCGTATTATCAACGATTGGATAGTTGCGTTAAACGATTTTGTTATGAATAACATGCGCCCACACAAAAGAGCGGGATACGAACTACGAGGACGAGTCCATTGCAGTCAAACACGTTCACGGGAAAAAATAATCGGTCGTTTTTACTTGTTTATAACAGAAAACGTGTCGTTGAAGACATATATCGCTAGAGCTATACTTACCAGATACTTTTGTGGACTCGGTTCGTAGTGTCCGACAGTATTTTCATCAAATTCGATCATAAAAACAATTTTACTCACTGACAGCACTATACACCCAACCGATTGTATACAAAACTTGAAGGTTGTCCACAAAGGCAAGAGGGATTTCAAATCGCGCGCTCGCTATTGGCGCGCAAGAGTCACGAGTGTTTCCCGCCGTTTTCTAATTGGTCGCCCGGAAACATGGAGTGTGTCGACGGCCGTAATCGAACTTACCGCACATGGTCCCGACTCCAACCTAAAATTTACGCGCGATTTTCACGAATTGTAAACACGCCCTCTGTTGGATGATTACACCAAAATTCTTATCGAAAAATTCCGATTTTTCTCGTACCGATATCGTTAGATATTACGCCGAAATAATACCGCTGCCAATAATGTGGATATCTCGACGAGAGTCACGAATATTTTGCCGGGAACTCAACCGACAACGACTGTCATGGCAGCCGCGGAAATTTAAAATGCGTACAGAATTTATATTTTCGGTAAACAAACGGTCCATTATGAAAGAATTATCGCTTAAAAATCGAGAAAATCTATTTAAAATCGATGCATCCCACGATACCCTCATAATAAGCTGTATTTTTCTTGGATGTAAAAATCGATTTTTAAGGACTAGTCCACTACACCAGTTGCCCAAGGGGTGGTCGGTAGAAATTAATAAGATGTTATTTTATTGTCCAAATACACGATTTAAAGGGACATTACTGGACAATTACCGCTAAATACATGATTATCTGTATGTAAAACTGAGTTATCCGACATTTTGAGGTTAAATTATGCAGATTTTGCCGTATAATTGCCGTTAAATTATGCAGTATAAACGATGTATAGTTCTAGGTGTAATAACTGCTTTTCTTGAATAGGTTGGGTTTATTTGATATTATGTTTACCATGTTTACATAAATGTTTACCTTACCAAATATACTCATAATAGTCATGTTCGGATATAACGGGGTCGGTTAAAACATGAATGGATTGCCGCCGGCAAAAAACGGCTGACTAAACGCAAAAATTAGAATGGGTTCATACTAATATCTGAATATTTGTGGAAGATACACAATTTCAAGTAAACCTTTGCAACTTGAAGGGCAGGTTGGAACCTTGCAGCAAATGTTTCTTGATTGACAGTGTTAGACTATTGTTTTTAATACCGGCAACGATTTAATTTAAAGATATTGACCAGAAATTAACAGATAAACCGATGGGTAAAAAATTAAATGTTAATAAGTGAAACTTAACATGTACATACTTTAATTGAAAACGTGTATCTCTACTGCCTGTTGAAATAACAGCATGGAGTTAACAGCCTGCATCATCAAACACAGTTTTACCAGTGTTTCTGGTGCAATGATCTACAAAAATTTAGATATTGGGATTAATTAAAAACAAAATGTTGAGAAGTGATATGGCTTTGTAACTTAGTAATTGAGAAACTGCACAAGTTCCTTAGTTACCCCACAGTGTGTCTCAAATTTAGACAAAAAATACAATTTTTTTCCCAGTATAATCAGCTATAACATTCTTTTTGTTTTAATTTCTTGACCCGAAAAAAAAAATAATGAAGATCGGTCAAAGATTTCAAAAGTTATTCTCAGTTATAAGTAAAACTAAAAAATTTTTGATATTGAAATTAAGAATATTTGGTTATTTTAAACTTTTTTTAAAGCAATGGTTTAATTTTGAGATAATGATAAACCGGGAGGAGAGGATACAAGAAACATGTCATCAGAATTCACATTGCTATGGTTTTGTAGCAAAATTTAAGTCATTGTCAATTATAATAGACGATGACAAAATGGAAATTATAAACCACATAAAATATCTGTAGGTTTGTTCTGGATAATAATTTGCCATAACTTGACAAGTCTTTTCAGCAACTGTTCAACCACACTTCAATAATGTTGCTAAATCCGCTCAGTGACAATTCTTTAAAAAAATGCAAAACTGGGCTATGAGAAGTATATCATGCTGCAATCGTTATAATCCCCATTTTTATTTAAATGGCTTGTATAAAAATTATAGCTTGTAAAATTTGCTATAATAATAATAAAAAAGGGTTCTATGCATAATTAACGTTTCAAAGTTGTTTCTGTGTTCAATAAAAAGTAACATCTAGCAGGCTATGGTCAAAATGGTCAAGTTGGTAATGATGATGATGTTTGATGTTTCTTAACTGTCAGTTCCTGTTTTTTTTTGGGGTTAGATGTGCTTTAAAATTGTCAAGAAAACGTGGTCTTTTCCTGACATTTAAAAAAATGCGTAGAACGTTTTTCTAGACAAATATATACAACCTTACAAGTACAAGTTTTGTCCATTTCATTATAAATATATTTAGGGAAAAGGTGTACAAGAAACTAAGCATACGTATCTCAAGCAATCCATAGAATATATTATAAAAAAATAACAATATAACAATCTTCTCTGTATATGTATATATATATATAAATGTATGTATATAATGTTATTATCAAAATCGTTTTGGAATATTGCACCGTGGAATTGTGTTTTTTGATTTGGGAGGAGGCGTAATAGTTACCCATTATCCCGTTGTGTGTTCGAGGTTACCAACGGACTGAATAATCTTGTAGTAGATGTCGATACCCTTCAGGAAAATATCTTTGTTCAAGTACTCGTCGTGATCGTGAAGTAAAACCGGAGTTTTGTTCATCGGAGAGAACCCGATAGCGGGTACCCCTAGTTGACGCACGTATCTACTGTCCGTTCCACCGGGAAAGATTTGTTTGGTTACTTTTAATTCCCTGAAAAATAAAATCGACAATAGGATGAAGGAATACATTTTCTTTTCTACTTTGGTTTCATAATGAACACATTGTGACATTGTTTTCGGTTTCATAATGGATAGTTTTCATTATGAAACAGTTACCGCATGGTTACGGCTAATATTCTAACTGAAATTATTAAATTAATGATTCAAAGTAGAAAAAATATTGTATGTGTAAAAACAATATACTATTGTGTAGTGTGTGTGTGTGTGTGTGTGTGTGTGTGTGTGTGTGTGTGTATTAAAGACAAACATAAAATGCTGTATCTTTGTAGTTGTGATACAGTAAAAAAAACAAAACTAAAATACAAATAAAACAAAAACACTAGGACGTACAAATGATGAAGAGATGGTTCATTAGCAATTTATTAATACGGAAGAGAAAATAGATCTAGTAATTTACACTACACACTACAGAAACGTATTTACGCAATATCTTCTGTGTATACAGCAGGTAGGAAACAGTCTTGTGTCAGCTTGCTTTCACAAGAAACAAATCACCTGAAGAGAAAGAAATTATGGAATCCTATGCACTATGGTTCTAACCTAAAAAATGTTGAGGCACCTTTCAATTTAAATCCGAAATATTGATAAAAAACATCCAAGCAAACTATACAATTTGACGGAAAGTGTGACGGAAAGAACCTAGTACTGTAAAATTTTATTTGAACCTATCTTCTACAAAAATTGAATCAATCAAAATATTTAGAATTGATATGCTTTTGTAACTTAATAAGAGAGTCCGCGGAAGAAATATATGCTTTCTTCTATAAAATAAGTCTCCAGATGGATGTAACCTATAATAAACCAAGATTTTCATATCTCAAGAAAATCTCATTCTTTACAAAGAGTTTTGGATGTCGTAGACCATAGGTTCCCAAACTGCTTGCGCTGTCCTCCCGCACACGGCTGTCGCATAACTTCGCTTGCTCCAAGGGGCTTGCGACCCACAGTTTGGGAACCTATGTCCTAGACCAGTGCTCCGCAACCTTCTTCCGCTGTCCTTTTCCCACTAACGGCAGTCTCATACCTCCGTTTCGCACAACTGTGCCGCGGCACAGTGGTTGCGGAGCACTGTCCTAGACCATAGCCATGGTCTGAATCAGTGGCAGTTTAACTAAATTGGGAGCCCTAAGCGCAACCTGATTTTGGGGCCCCTATACTTTATCCATTAGAAAACAAATATTAAATCATGTAATAAAATAAATATACCTATTTGTAACAAAATTAAGAAAATCTATAAAAAGTTGTGCAAAAATATAAAATGAAATTAAAAAAACAAACATTTTAACAAATACATAATGTATAAATACACAAGCACAAAATTATATTATTACTGTCATCTTATATTACACAACGATATAACATACAATTAAGCGCGATGGAACTGAATTTCGAAACAAATGAAGAAAGATTTTATAAGTTTTAGTATTTTAAGTAAGAAACAGATATTACATTGTGATTTGTAAAGTTAAGAAAAAATAAATTATAGATTTAGTACCAAACTATAAATAAAATATATGAAATTCCTGTTTTAATAAGTTTGCGGCCGCGATTAAATTAATAAATAGAAAGAAAAGGGCACAAAAAATAGTTTATTGCCAAAAATAATTATTATTCGCAAGCAAATAGTCAAAATATCCTATCCGCATGCTTGACAAAATGTAATAACATTGAAAATTCAATTAATTTTCAAGCATTATTTATTATATATTCAGCAAGAAATTCTAAAATAATCAAGCTAATTTTTAAACATATTTATTAAACAATTAGAAATATGTTGAACTTGTAATTAATATTACGGCTAATTATTATTATTGATCGTTCATAATGCGATTATAGAATTAATTCAGACAAGGATATCTTTTTTTGAAAGAGACCTCCGGAATTTTCGTTCGAAGCTCTAATCAATTGAGCTACCAAGGTCGGAAGCCATTTATAGACGAATTAGTCATATTTATTTATAGGAATTGATAAAAACAAAGGTGGACAAGATTAAGAGTTTAGGAAAGTCACTTTTAGTTCGATTTTAGGTTGGTTGGTTTCCGAAAGTACATACTAACTTTACAATTTTACAATAACAATTTGCAAATTTACAACAATTATTTACGGTTTACTTATTTTTAATTATTTAAATTTATAACATTTCTTTACCCGATAGCGAATAAATGTGTAAAAAAAAGGAAATAGACTAGAAAAACAGAAGAAATAGTAGGAAATATTTTATTATTAGTGTGCCCTTATTTTTAGTGTGGTTACACCAGAATGTACCCTTAAGAGCTCACTATTTGGCAATGAATGAACCTCAGTTTAGATTGTTTTTTGTTATGATTTTGTGAATTTTGTTATATTAGTTATTGGTATGTATTTTCAGTTTCTAATATTCTGTCTCAATAACTGAGTGAATTCCCATGATATTGTCATCTTTCTATTGCTTATTAATTTTTTTTTTTTCATTAAGAATTGTTTCAATGTTGTCTTTTTTTCTGCGTCTTAGATGTAAAAATTTTCTCTCGATAATAGATTGAAGTCAAACAAATATTGCCGTCTTTCTATTGTTTATTAATTCGCTATTATAATTGTTTATTGCAGACTCGATAAAGTTATTGTGGAATTTCCGATGTTGTCAATTTTGTTTCTTCCTTTCTACATTAAATATCCTCTGTGGACAATTTAGCCAATAGCCATACATTTTCGCATTTCTGTTTATCAATACTATTTAGGTATTTCAACAATTAACAAACTCGCTCTCGTTTGTGTGTTTAAAAGTCTAAAAAACAATATTTAATTTGGATCCCACGCTTGTGGGGTCCTTAATAATGCGCTATTTTGTGGTATAATGCTCTTGCTCCTATGATTTAATTTAGATATAAATGTGTTAGAAATTACATTATGTACTTATATGATGAAATTTTGTGTCACTCTGAAAGATACATATGTTGTTAGGCGATGCCTGGTCAAAATGTAATGTTCGCTTTTTTCTTATTTCCTCAACAAAAATGCAATTTGGGGGCCCCTTAACGTTTACTACTGTATGGTAATTTACAATATAGTGGTAAATTGCTTTCCTATTATTTAATTCAGATACAAGTGTGTCATCACCAATTACATTATGAACGTTTACGATAAAACTGTTTTATTCTGAAAATGTTGTTATATTTCGTCAAAATGTAATGTTAGCTTCTTTCTTATACTACAATAAAAAATCAAATTGGGGGCCCCCACTAGCGAGGGCCCCTAATCGCGCGCTTCTTGTGCCTAGTGGGTAATCCGCCATTGGTCAGAATATTGATATTTCATATAGATTATAGGTTGGTGAAAAAGGGAGATATTGTTAAATTTGTCAATGAGTATCTAACAGTTTTCCACAATTAAATTAAAAATTTCTTAGGGTTAAGTTGTTTTAAATTTAATAGCAAGAAAATATCTTATATGGAATGTTGTAGATAGCTTAAATATCGGTAGAAAAACTACAGGACTATGGTTTAAAAAACAATTTTTTAATAATTCTCGTAACCACAAGCTGGCAATTTTCTTAAAGGGAATTTGAAGTATTTCCATGAATGAACAAATTTTCTAAATAACATGCTGGTGGTGCACAAGAAAAGTGCCACATCTCAAAATTTATCAATTTTGAGTTAAATGATGAAATATGTTTTCAAAAGCCTCTATTTTTACTATGCTTCTATTAACTTCACCAGGTATTTGTTTCTTACGTTAAAATCTTGTAATCGATATTTTACCAACTTCTCAATGTCCAATCAAAAAATTTGTCAGTTTGAGTTGAAATTTAGCTTGTGGACAGACTTCCTGTGACAATGCATGACTCAATAAAAAAAAATTTGGAAAAATTTAGAAAATTTGTCTAATTGAGTTGAAATTTTGCATGTGGACAGATTTCCGATGGCCATGCATGAATCATTCAAAATAATGGAAAATTTTATTGTTTTTAAATCAGAAAATCAGCACATCCCAAAACTAAAAGCATAAATAAAAAAATTTTTATTATTATAAATGAATAATTTTGTTAGGGAATTTTTATTAATTTAGATTTTTAGCCTGTTTTTAATTTTGAAGGTGTAATGTTTTGTCAAAAGTTATTTAAGCATTGAAATATTTTTATTAAAAGAAAAGAAGTTGACAGCTTGTGGCTTTACATAAGAATTTAAAAAATGATTTTTATGATGTAGTAGTCTTGTAGTATTTCAATTGTAATTCCCAATTCCAAAATTTACTTTAATTTGCTCTACACACTCACCCCGACAAAACAGAAAAAAATAATTTAAAGAACCTAGAACATTATTATTGTTATTTTTACTCTTTTTTTACAACTTTTCTCTATGGAGTTTTAAAAATAACTGTGAAGCCTCGCAAAAACTTTTTAAACATTTTCTTTTATACTTTCTCTATTAAGAAACAAAAATTTTCATTATACTTTGGAATTTCTTTTTTTGGTAAATATACAATATCAAGAGAAAACGTAAACATTACTTGGCACTTACAATTCATCGATGGCCTCTTTGAACGCAACCCAATACGGGTTCGTATTGTCCACCTTGGTAACGGGCACTTGTTCCTGCTTCTGTTCATACTCAATCCACACATCATCACCAGCGTCCTTGCACCACTGATTTACCTGCTTTTCCCATTCCTTCATGTCAACCGTTACCGGAATCCTAATGTCAAAAACAACGACAAACTCTGGTGGTACAACATTTGACTGAACTCCACCCTTAAAAAAAATATCAATTGATATACACACACAAATATAACTTAAAAAATAACAAACAAATTAATAATCCACACGAAAGAAAATAGTTTAATTTACCCTTAATTGTGTCATATTGACGGTGGTAACATCGCCGATAGAAAGTGTTGGATTATCGAGCAATTTCTTCTTTTCCTGAGCTCGGAAATTCATGAATTTGTCGACAATGATCTTTACTTTTTCTCCGGCTGTGTTCTCGAGAAGTAAGGATCCGTGGCCTGGTTGTCCCGGGCAGTGAATGTGGAGATCTATAGTGTAATTATAGGAATTTGTTTATCGTATGAAAATGTCGGAAGTGAGGAATACTTACGCCAGATGACACGTTCTCCGTAAAAAAGCACAAATTGTTCCGTTGGGCTGGCCATTCCTTCGTCTAGGGCAAAGCCGACGTTTAAATTTTTGAAGTGTTGCGTGTGGACGTATTCTTTCATGCCACCAACACCGCCAACTTCTTCCTCTGGAAAGAATAATTATTAAGGTTAATATTTTTAAGTTAAGTTAAGGTTTAGTACATCCACAACAAAATAAACTTAATTTCTAATACAAAACCTGTAACGAAACGCCGTTTGTCATAAAGAATGCATATTTATTTTGTTAGTACTAAGTTTTTGATTGTATAACTTTTACTTGTCTGCATTTAGTTTGGAGAATCCTGTTTTTGTATATTTTTGAATTCGTCTGAGCTTCCGACACGTAAACTAATTCCGAGACTGGTTTGGTATGTGAATCTCATATTATGTTTTGAACCACGTCGACCGGCCACCCAGACAAACAACAGGGTTAAATATTGTCATATTTATGGTGTAACACTTCTTCACAGCACCAGAGAAGAAGGTGCGTTACAAACCATATGGTAGGTAGTTGGAACCCGAAACATTTTGATTTTATAGAAGCACCGTGCTTTACTTTGAGTCTCTGATTATAATATCAAACATCACTGACAAACTTTCAAGCATTTGGTTATTAATGATAGTTAATATTTTTGTAGTTTGAACTGATGTTTTTATTCATATGACGGAATTTTGATTTTCCAATTTTATTTTGAAGTCAGTTTTTTTTTAATTTGCTTTTCATTTAGTATTATAACACTATTTAAAAAAATCTGATGTGGCCAGGCACATTACTTTATCATACTATATATGTATAAAATTAATGGTTTAGCTGCATGAGATTCTATTTGATCGAGATTGAGATGCCTAGACTAAACATCCAGTTCCTTTGGACCCTTTTGAACAAAAAGCTAATATTACAACAACAAAACACTGGTTTTATCATTTTTGAAAGATCACAACCTTAATTTTACATGAACAATGCACTAACATTTGTTTTTTCTATCTAACAGAAACTAGAGTACCTACCAACAATATATGAAAAAAGAATGCCTATAAATATTTGTCTGGAATATTGTTTTTTCATTTATTCTTATTGCAAAAGTTACCTGGCACAAATGTAACGTGCAGTGTTCTCCTCAGCCTGATCCCGTTTTTCTTTAATCGTCTAATGGTCTCCAAATATTGTATTCCAACGCATTTCATATCTTGGGATCCACGGGCGTATATATTTCCTTCAGCGTCAATATCAGCGCTAAAAGGTTTGTGTGTCCAATTGTCCTAAAATTATAAATATTTTAGATTTTAGAAACTTGAAAGAAAGATGTTTTTTGGTATAGCACAGTAAATTTTAATCAATATTTGACCTCTACAGAAACAACTAAAGTTAATAATGTAACACACAGGAAAATAGCTATTTATGATACAAATGTCAAAAGTAGACGTTTGTTTTGTGAGAAGGGAAGATTCCATTTATAATGAACACAACGAAAGGTATGGCCAAATATTGAAATAAAATCAGTTTGACAAGACCTGAATTTAGTAATACCGTAAAACGGGTCGTAGGTTTTAAAAATAGGAACTAAAGAAAAGAAACAAGTGAAATATGTAATGGAAGGAAAGAAATAATAAACATGATAGTAAATAAAATTTAAAAAAAAATTTTTCTTCATTTTGAATTTTTTATGGAACACGCATTATCGTATTATCATAATTTTTATTTTGCTACGTTCTGGCCTTATCTCAAACAAAAGAAAGATCTACTTCTTCTACTATTGAATTACATGGATTTTGTGAATGGAAATTAACTCAACTTATATCTTTAGGTAAAAAGAGGATTAAAAAACATGCTTGGGAATTTATATAACTTTAGATCGTAGAGACTTCACATGGTCACCTGTATATGTATGTCATAATATGCAATACCAATGTTCCATCAAGTCCATTAGTGATTTGTTTATATTTATAATAATGTATTTTAACTTGCAAAACTGTGATTTTGATATGTAGAGGATCATAAATAAAAGTAGCAAACCACACATTTTGCAGACGAACTGATTTTCAAGTTAATGAATATGAAAATTGCAATATATATATATGTATATGAATGATTGTGAATATTTTATCTCGTAGTCAGCAGATAGCTAAAATAACATTTTATGAGCAATGTAAATAAATGAATCTGTAAACACAGTATAATACAGGGGAACTTCTTTTTAATAAATTTTTACTTTTTAATTGCAAGAAAATGACTAGAAAATATAGAAAATAGGTAATGTGAATAAAAATAGGTATATACTTTGTGCTCATGAGTATTTTATGGTTTATGCTTAATTTATTGATGAAATACAAATCTATAATTTAGTAGATAATTTACCTACTAAAATATATTTACAAATATATTTTTCTATTGCTTTTTGGTCGAAAAAAATGCCACGTCGCAATGCCCACAAACATATTCGAGAAAAAAAACAATTGAAAATTAGTATAATTTTGATAAGGCTGGAAACATGAGTTTTGTGTATGAAAAGTATAGAGTATTGTGTACAGATATCTTTTTGCTGAATACAAATATTAAGTTTAATAAAAAAAAAAGATTTCCTTTGAACCTTCTGGAACGCTTACTTCATTCACTATAAATTTAGCTAAATGATACTTGTATGGAATGAGCAATCAACTTTTAATGCCGTTGTTTATGGGCCGTGACATAAATACTCGAAATAAATCGAAAAACTAATTACTGCACAAATTTCAGATTCCCACTGCATAATTTATAGTTCCTTATGCAGTTCCATCATACCTTGTTTGCTGCTCATTCTTATACATGCCCTTAAAGATAGAAGGAAAGGAAAATACATAGTATGTTTGGGCTATGTCGTGAAATGATGACCAAAGACACTGTTTTCGTGCTCCTAGAATACTACAGAGCAATTTGTAATATTCTTATCATCAAGACCAAGTTTTTAACAATTTTAACGTTGTTTTTATTTGGCGAGGGTTAGATTCTTTTCTAATTCTATATGAGTTTCAGTAGACCTGATAGTTTAGCAGAGTAATTTTGTTTTTTTAAATATCTTTGTACGGAAAGCTGTTGGCAGAATGAAGTTTCGAAAAAGTTGTTGCCCCGTTCTACATTATATAAGAAATGTCGTAAACGTAACTGGCTTATGCATTTGTAGAACAAAAATGATTCTCGTAACTTACTTCGAAAACAGGAACTACATCCATATGGCTGTTCAGCATCACAGTTGGAATGTTCGGCTCTGTACCTTCCCATGTTATAACAACTATGGGTCGGTTAGGCGCAACGTTGTAAACCTGAATCGGTAGCTCAAGACCTTTAGCCTGCCCCTCGAGGAACTTAACGCAATCATCTGAAAAGTTAAAAAAAAGCTGAATTAAAAATAAAATTCCGAAATCATTGATATCCAGCCAAGAATTCTTATGAAATAAATCCATGAGATAGTCTCCAGACACACAAAATTCTCCGTTATAAATCACAATAATTGTAATTGTTTTATTGCTGCAAAGAATATTTGAACGAATAGCACAGATAAGGAGCAAATTGCTCTATTGAAATGATTACTACCTTGTTTCGTAGCATCCTTATTAAAATGATCCGCAATTTAGGTCAATAATTGTGAAATAATTCGGGAAGTCGACCGAACGAACATACGCCCACGTTTGTACACAAAAAAGAAGCCAAGCGAATAGCCATGATGACATCTAAAAGTTACACGCGTTGTTTTTTTTTGGTTGTGTTTTTTTCCCATAACCCGTAATAAAATGTCGATTTCTAACAAGCACAACGATTCGCCGTATAATAATTAATATAAATTCGTTTGTCCTACCGTAATTGATGTCTGGATGAACGGATGGTATGCGAAGATACTCTTGGAAATTCTCAATGGCCTGTCGATCCAACGCTTTCCTCGGGCACCGCTGGTCAGCTGATATAGACATCTTTCGGAGAAATTTGGCAGACTAGGTTAAATTCGATATTTTGCCGCTTAGGGGCGTGCTTATTTTTTGTGCTCTGCTGCAGCGATTTGAATTTCGTGGCGGCGGCGCACCTTTTCCCGAGATGGGTTGCTGGTGGAATGGTAAAACGGGATATAAATTTCTCTTATTTATAGCTAACCGTGTCCCACAATTGAATCTAACAACAGTGGTTAATTAGGTAGAAAGATAAGTAACTCGATCATGCTTATCATATTATCAACCGTCGAGCACCAAAATAATACATTATCTTCCTGGTGAACAAATAACTTGTTTGTTGTTTACTCTATACTTCTTTGCGGTAATAAAATTATCATAACGTGCATTCTTTACTATAGTACGTGTTACGTGGTTATATTGTTACAAACTTGCAATATTTGTTCTCTTATAATAATGGTGAATTTTCGTTATTGTTAGTACGAATCCGGGTTTCAAAATTACCACTTCACGATTTTGTGTTTTATTTTGCCAGTGAATATTTTTACAAAGTTTATAGAAGGTTTACTGTTAATAGGGCAGACAGTTTTATTATAAATTATATAATATTTAAATTGAAATGTTAAATAACTACGCACCATATATTTTTTTAGAAACTGACTGAACAGATGGAAATTTATAAAACCGCATTCGTTTTTGTCACCCTACGTAACATTTACGGGTTTCATTACGTTCATCTATTTTTGAATCATTTTATTTTTTATTATTTGCACTTGATAAATAAAGCAATTATTTAAACAGCTAAACATGTGTGTGTTTATGGACTAATGGACCATAAAATTTGTTATGGCGAAAAAGGCGTAAGAAACTTAGCTCATTAATTTGAAATGGAATTTCTACTGGACCAGACATATCAGCCATGTTTTGATTAGATTTTTAACTATCAACAATATTTGCATTATTTTAAAATTAAAAGTCATTTATTAACGTTTATGAAATGGTAGAGAAAAATGTTAAACCAAATTGAATCAAATTGCTTTGAAAAGACGTTTTAAAATGGTCTTGATTTGATAATTACGTCAAAATCTCACAATAAAAAACAAAATTACTATTCCGTATATGGCCGCAACTGACCCTTTGGAATAATTACAAAGAACATGTTTGTGGCTTATAAAAGAACTTAATTTTTTTTTTTAGCGCAAGATTTATTTTAAAAATTTTTTTTCTTCTTATTACAATGAGATGACACTTTAATTAAAACAATTACCTGATAAAAGAATTTTTTATTGTGGACCACATGAATGAATTAAAAGTGGACATTGAGCTGAACTGTTATAAACAATATTATAATAAAAGAACGACAAAATATAAATTAAATATAATTAAACCAGTAAAATTATAATTTGTGACAATTCTTTCAACAATTGGTGTGCAAGTTTATTTTATTATTTTATAATTTTTTAATAAGGAAAACATTTTTCGAATTCGTATTGTTTGTTCCCGCTCAATTTAGCGCGCTGTTTTTATAATACCACGCATGCGTCGAACTCAAAAAATTGAAAAATCGATTTCACCACCGAACATACAAGGGTAGAAATGGGCAAAACAATCGTAATTTTAGCGATTTTAACGTACTTTTCGATTGCCGATGCAGGGATTCTACTATGGAGTCCAGTTCCCCTTCACATTCCCGCCCTAAAAAACTTTCGACAGACGGATTTCGACGACTTACTAAAAGATTTACAACAGCCCAACATCCTGGCATTCACCACAAATTCAAAAGACATCATCCCGAAACGTTTAAATAATTTTTATAGTTCGTACGTAGCTACAACAGATTTAGATTTGGAAAATTCAAAACGTAAGAAGATATTTTTTTTACAAATTTTTTAATAAACCAATTTTTTTTCTAGTACTCAGCGATGATTTAGAAACAAACACGAACATAATCAAGGAGAGCTTGATTGAAAAGAACGACAAAGACTTGCTGATCATCGTATCGTTGAACGATAAGCGTAACAAGCGAGATATACCAGAAGAAGAGACTACCACTTTGGAAGACGTGGAAAGAACTGAACCACGCACCACGGAAAGTACGTTCGTCGAATATAAAGGCCCCGTTGTCTATAACGCCGAAGGAAGTGTAATTCTATACTCCTCTAAGGCGCCCCAACTACGTTTGAACACGCTAACACTTCCCCTGGGTCCTGCAAGTATCGTAACCAAAGACAATCGCGACGGTTACACACGTTTAATAGCTGCGATCGTCGTAGAAAACGGAAAAGTAATCCTACGTTTTAAATTTCCATCTTTTTCCAACGGCTATTGGTCCTTAGCGTCCGTTGAAGTTGTAGATCAAAGAAAAGACGAGAGTAAATCGTATAATCTGACGATAACGTCAAACGTTGGTGCCCCAAATCGGTTTTCGTATAACTGTCATAAGGATACGGTGTTTACGGAACCGTCCGGGAATGTTCAGTTGGTTTTGTATCAGATTCAAGCACAGACCGATGCTAAAAAAGGTCGGTTTTCAGACGCTTATAACTGCGTTAATTTTACAACTGTTCCGATTTGGTCGGGACTTCTAGTGTCGATCGGGTTGATAATGGCGTGTATATTCGCTTTGCTTGCTTTGGGTAGTATAAAAACGATGGATAAGTTTGATAATTATAAGACAAAACCGTTGAATATCACGGTAGCGGAATAGGAACAGAAATGCTCGAGCAATTTTAGCTTTGTTGTAATTTTGTGTCCTAATAGTTTTATTTTTTGTTTTAAAAGTTTGTATAATAGAACCATACTCTAACTATATACACTATTTATATACTCTGTTATTTATTTTATTATTATAATATATGTATTTAATATTTATTTGAATGTTTTACGCACATAACTTGAATTTGAGAATAATAGGAATTTTTGGATGGTAACATATTGTTGTATGGTGAGATAAGCTGTGAAAAGTTTGTTAATTTGTTGTAGTATTGTACCAAATAAAAATATAAGATTAATTGTACTGTTGATTTATTTTATTTTTGCATTGGGATTTACAGTTTGGGTTCCTAATCCTAATTTTATTATTTAGGTTATCAATCTTTATATGCAAAATTGAAAAAGATTTGTTATGATCTATAACAGTCATAGCGTAGTTCAGCCTAGATTATTTCTATTTTAGTCATCAATAGATCAAAGTTAGGCAAAGTATTTTGATTAGTAAACAAAATTCCAGGATCGCTCAGGGCGTTCGTCCATCGAGGAAACCGTAACTAAGCGATCGGTGTAGAAAAATATCCAAAAACGTGGTCTTAATAGTATATTATTTGACGAGCACATAACTAAGGATATAAATCGCGAGCATGTAGTACATGCGAGCGATTTATAATAATAATTATTTATTGGCCAAACAAGCAACTAATGTAGACATATATAAACACCATTTTATATCAAATCTTTTAAATGTATTTGTTAATGGTGGCGAGGCGAAATTTCAAATAAGTGTCATCCACGTAGGTTTAGACTGACTTTGACAGTACGCTCGTATAATGATGACAGTTCCTTCAAATAATAAAGTCATTGTGCAATGAACTTCTTATATGTGAGTCGTAGATAAAGTATTTTAAAATTGGGTCAAATTCAGTACTCGAAGGTTTTTGGGTATGTGATTGGTCAGCTTATTACAAAATCGAAATCAAATGTCAAAAAATCAAAATGGTATAATATAAACCAATGGCAGTAGCACTTACGTAGCCACCATATTTCTTTTGACAGGCGTCTGTAATTTTATTTTATTGGGTATAGGTATATTCAGTGGCGTACCGAGGGGGGGCCGGTGGGGGCGGTCCGCCCCGGTCGGCACGTGTTTTGGGGCGGCATTTTTTATATTTCTAATTTATTTAAAAATAAATATACTATAATATATACTATCATATAATAATATATACTATCATATACTATCAACAGAATCAATGATTAATGATTATAAACAACTCTGCTAATAATATCTTTAGCGACTTTGTTGTTATTGCAAACAGCGACTGTATCGGTCAAGGACGTTGCAAGAAAAGAAAATTCTGCATGTGGATAAGCATGTACAAATCATTCTTTTAAACTTGGTATGTGTACGTGCAGCTTCTGCTACAGTAAAGTCCAGAACATTTTTTGGGGACTATGAACACTTTTCACGTTTTCGTTTTTTCGTCTTCCGCTCATTGATGAGATATTTTACTTTCTGTCACTGGTCAAGGTGGGTATTAAGCACAGTGTAGAAACTCGTTGGAACGCAAGAGTAGAAGTAGTAATAATAATTGGTAAAAAGAAAACATTTCACAAACATTTTAAGTGCGTTGGACAAACTAATATCTAAGGAAAAAAATATTAAAACACGATCAGACTCTGGAATATCATTCCACGCATTGGAATCTTTTTCGTTTCTGTGCTAGCTCAATTTAATGCATATCCGTTCTTTTGGAAGTTAACGACCTATAACAATATCTCCAAACAAAGGGGTTAAATATCCATCAATGTGACTTAAAACAAATTTTTACAAATGTATCTCAGTGGACAAAGGGCCACGCTAATGCAAAACGCACAGCAGCCAAAAAAATGTGAAGAGTTGGAGACTTCCACTGACCGTCGAGTTAGAAGGAAAAAGATTATGAGTGGTGAACATTCGCGAGACGTGGGGATATATTTTAGAAGAGGAGATACAACGGGAAATGCTTTTGCCACTGGATAGAGTTCTCCAAGAAATAACAGTTTGTTTTGAGCAACTACATGTCCGAAAAGTATGATTTCCTGATACCATATAATCCATATAACCCCCCCCCCCCTTGGCGCTCATTTGTTGGTACCACGGAGAAGAAAGCGATTGTGATCTTACCGGCTAGGTCTTGTATGTGTGTTTTTATTCGGTTGATTGTAGGAAACAGTTATATGAAAAAAGTTTTTTTAAGCTTTGCACCAGACTTGATGACACCCATAGCACAGATTATACAAATACGCAACTTGCAGGAAATCACAAGATCAAAATATCATTGCGCACGTGGACGCGCCGGGTCTTTTTTTGTTGAAATGGGAGGTCGGACTCAAGATATCTTTTAGCGCCCCCCCCCTTGAGTTTTTTATGTATCCGCCACTGTGTCCAGTAATGTTAATAAACACCATCACCTAATTTGGCTTGACTAAGAAAGGGCGGCAAATTGGTGACCGCCCCAGGCGGCAAAAGCTCTAGGTACGCCACTGGGTATATTTCTTTCCCAATATTAATTACTAGAGAGGATTGTAGTTATAAAACACTAACATAAATGCGCGGATGTTTATAATTAAAAGTTATTTCAAAATTATAAATGCGCGGATGTTTATAATTAAAAGTTATTTCAAAATTATGTCCTTACATAAAGAACTACCTCTAATATTAGTTTTTACCAGCTTCTTGAGAATTTTGTACTGAGTCGAATTAATTCTTGATTGCTCGCGGATTACGCGTTATAGCGACTGGTCGTCTTATTTTGGTTTCCTCGGTGGACGTCCGGCCTTACCCACAACCCTTCTGAGTTCTGCAGATTATTAACATTTTAAGCTTCTCATAAACCAACGCGGCTGCGGTGCGTTCACCAATGAAACCTATCAAATCGAATTTAAACTGCTGTCATCCAATGGCAGCACTCATACAGCACTCGCGACCTTCCGCAGGAGCGTTGGTTTGTTGTCAACTTATTTCCTAGAAAATTCAGTGTGTTTGGTGCGCAATGTGTTTGGTGCGCAGACGCGTCACATGACTGGCGATGTTGATGAATCCACCATAGGCGTCATAACGGCGAATCTAGCAGATTATTGGTGTTCGTGTCAAGTCCAAAGTTAGTCAAGTTCTGTGATAACAGGTTCGGGTTGTGTCCGTTACGTAGCTATCATAGCGAGAACTCAAAGCCCGTCAAGTTTACTTTAGTTTTATTTTACAAAAACAGTCAGCCATGAATTGGAATATCGCAGCCGTACTCTTGTTCGCAGGTAATTAGCGGTTTGCGTTATATTTTATTCAGTTATTATTTATTGTCCATAACAGGCAGGTATCACATCAAGTCAACCTTGACAGGTGCAAGTTTAGTGGCTTTACGTAGAGAACATTTGAATATATCGTGACGCAGTTAACTCGATTTTTACGTAAAAAAACAATACTTCTTCTTTTAATTAATTCGCGGAGCTATCGTGTGATATGTTGCCATCTCGTGCTGGATTTGCCTGTAATCGTTTAAGCACCTTTATCAGAACCTTTGCCTTCTGATTTTGATCTTTGCACTAATAATTAAAAGCCAAGGCTGACATTTACTTGTTCTTATTTTATTTACTAGAAATATTATCGTGACTCTTCGTCATGATTCATGTTGCTTTGTTTCTTGTATGTACGTAAGTAGAGTTTGTCCTTTTATTGTAATGTTACTAATAGAACACATCGCGCAACTTAAAAAGGAACTGATGATACGCAATATACTTGAAATAATTGCGTCAATAATAATTTACATATATAGTAAATATGTACACTCCCAGAAGAAAACGATTTATCCATCCTGTATTTTTTTGCGTAGCTATAAATCAAAAACTATCAAATAAATTTTGGTTTGCTTTGTCTTGAATATTCCCTAAAATACAAAGAATATCTAGGCGAAAGTGCAATCAAACTTTGTTGAGTAACTTCTGAGTTGTTTCGAAACAATAAAGTTAAGAAATTAATTAATTACAAGTAGTGCTGACTTGGTAGTTGACAAAGATTTCTTTTTGATTTCAGGAGCTGTTTTGGCCCAAGAATTACCAGACATAGATTTAGAAAATGTACCAGAGATCAATCAAGATACTGTCCATCAAACAGCAGAACAAGGCGAGAAGTTGCTGAAAGAGAAATGTTTGAAAGTTAGTGGTGGTGAAGATGCTTTCAACGAACTTGAGGTAAGTTCAGAGAAAAGTGTAATAAAAATCCAGCCTAAAAAAAGTCGCCAGTGAAATGAAATGCTGCCAGAATTCCAAGCGTGTGTGAAAAAATGTGTAGGTATTGATTGCATGTGAAAGTAGACAGTTTCATATTTACATTGTGCCAACTGGTATAGGTATTATTAGAATTATTTACTACACTAAACCAAAATAATAAAAAAGGAGTACGAAATTGGGTTACTTTGGTGTTTTAAAGTGTTTTTCTTTTTTTGCTTTGAACAATGATAATTGATAACATGTTTCATAATTGTCAAAAGGTTGCGTTATCTCAAGTGCAATGTAATGTAGGTAAAATCCCTACATAGAATTAGCTGAACCTGCAAGGTCAAGTTCACTGTCTTTCTCCAAATTTTTCAATGCTAGTCTATTTAAACCCTAAACTGACTTTCGATTATGCAAGATCCTTGAGACCTAAACTTGGTTCATGATTTAAACTGACGAAAATTATTGATAATATATTTATGGTTAATTTAAATATGATTATGGTATGAGTCAATTATCCTTTAATCTATAGGTGACGTTATGTATTAAACCACATCCTAAACTCTAATGTGATCAAACGTTCGCAATTTGTAATTAATATTATATTATCACATATTAGTGATTCTATTATCGAAAGTGTAGCTTAATACTGGGTGTTTTATATTTTAAAGTATTTACTCTAGCCTATCATGTTAACTAAATATTAGTACATAAAACATGCTAACTTGTTTTTACTATTAACGTTATATTGAAGAGAAGAAATCTGATGTGGCCAGGCACTTGACTTTATCATACTATGCAGCAAGTGTCAAACGCTGATGTTTTGACAATACTGTCAATAAAATCAAAATATCTGTCAAATCCTGGCTAACTAGTTTTAATGCAGAATAAATAAATAAAATTCAAATAGAAAAAAATGTCATAGATATAAACTATACAAAATTTCTTCTACTTTAATTTATTATTTAACTATTTTGACGAAATTGCAGAAATGGTGGCACATTTGCAAAATTGTTGAAAAATGCTAAGAGTAAAGGTGTGTTCTGTTTAGTGGTAATGGCAGTGGTAGCAGATGTCATTATAGTATTTCTGATAGAAAGCGTTAGTGACTCAAATTTATGTACTATCCGCGCCAAAAAAAAGTCGTACAGCTAAGTTTGTCATCTTGTAATTCTGGCTTGTCAACTTGACAGTTAGTGCATGTTTCATACCTATGATTAATGTCAGAATGACAGCGAATAGGTTATAAAAGAACCATTTACAAAGCTACAAGGTGTACGACTTTTTTTTGGCGCGCATAGTACATGCAAACATTGCAAACTAATATGTGTCACTATCACGGTTGGTGAGAAATACTATAATTTCGTCTGCTACCACTGCCATTACCGACCATTACCACCAATCAGAACGCACCTTTAACTTCTAGTTCCTTTGAACCCTTTTGAACAAAATTTCTTTCAGCTTAAGTTTAGTGATCAAACTTCTAAATATGAAGTTTCGTCTTGAAAAACCGGTACACACAGACATTTTTACTAAAATCTCAAAACTTTTCGACACGATTATATTACTTTGTATGCTAAAGTAGAAATATTATCATCAATGTCATTTTTGACAATTATTATATAAACACAAAACAACCTAAATTAAATCAATTTCTGTACCGATTTGTAACCAATTTCTAAATTTAAGTGAACTTGAAATATTTTATGACGTATTTATTTTGGAGTAGCCAGATGCTCAACATCGCAGAACAAAACTATAAATAGGAACACGAACCAAGATGATAGGAATTCAATGCTAAACTAATTTATTAATTTTGTCAGTAAATTAGTTCTTTCTGAGTTAAATCTTCCCAAATTACCTTTGAAGTAGCTTCTTTTTGTTTTCATGTCCCCATCTCTGTCTTTTTATCTTCAATTATGTGCTTGTGTTTAACAGCAATTTTTCAATTCACTGGTGTAACATTCCCTAGAAACACGTTAAGTCTCATTCTCCATTTCTGAAATATTTATTAGTATGACAAATATTATGTAAAAAAAAGGTATTACTGTATACTATGTATACCTTTCAAATTATAATAATATATACCCAGTGCTTTCCAGATTTAAGTTATCACAGCACAAAATTTACGTAACATCAAATGGTAAAATATAAAGTTACTAGAAAACCACCAGCAATATAACTGTATTTGTAATTAGGTATATCTTGCAACCATTGTTCTCATATGTGTATATATGTTAATAACAACATTATCACTGTAAATGATTTATGTAATATTTACTTTAGATAGGTACATATTTACCCAAACAGAGAAAAAAAGAAAATTTAAGTCTTGTTTGGTAACTAAATAAAATAAAAAAGAAATAAACTAAATTGCTAAACACCCAATTTAAATATCAAGAATATTTCCTGCACACAAATAAATACTATCAAATGTTTTGCTGAGTGAGGTCAAAAAGTTCATCTTAAATTCCTGGTAGACCTTGAAAGCCAAATTTCCAAACTAATTAACTAACTAATTAAATTATTATCAATGAAACATGTGTTCTTAGAAAAGATTTAATGTATATTATACTGGCCGCAAATTGATCTATTAACCAAAAAACTATGCGACAGCTTTGTAAAGTTCTTAAGTCAGACTTTTTAAGATGACGCTGGTCAATTTTATTCCTTACGTTGGACATTCATCTTTCAAAATCAATGAATATTGTCCGAGTAAGAAGTTATTATTAAATTAACAAGAAATTCTTTTAAATTTTGTACGTTAATATTTTCAGGGTAAAAAAGAATCAACGTTGACGTGTTTTAACAATATTGTCAACATAACACAAATCAAGGAGGAAATTGAGGAAGCAAAGAAGCGTGGAGCAATGGAAGAAGTATTTGGAAAATACTGCAAACAGAAGTCGCAACTTTTGGGCTGCGTCGATGATCTGAAAGACTCCCTCGGAAAGTGTTTGTATGAGGGTGAGAGAGACACTTTAAAGATCGTACACAACATCACTTCTTCGTTATTGGACTTCATGTGCTTCAAGGATGGCGACCGTATTGCAAGTAAGTCTTCCGTTGAATGTTTGGTGTGGCATTGGTTAACTAATTTTTGTTCGTTTTTTAGTGTTCATCGCTGAGGGTGGTTTTAAATGTCTTGAAGAAAAGAAAGACGAAGTACAACAATGCTTCAACGAAACTCTGTCTGCAAAAATGCCCAAGGAACTAAGCTTGGAAGCAATTGGACTTCTTGAAATCACTGATGAGAAATGCGAGTAAGTTTGACAACAAAAACAAAGATGCAGAACCACTGATATTAGAAAGTGTACATATAGATTCTTGGAAAAATAGTTTCAAAAGTTATGGACATTTGATCATTTGATTTATGTTTTAATGTTCCATATGAAGGACGGGGTTATATTAATATTGTGATTACTCAAATATTATCTATGCAATGAACTAAATAAATGGTATGACAAAAACTTGATGGTGATAAACTATGAATGTTCATCAGATAAAATATTATATCATCAGTAATTAATATGGT
Source organism: Aphodius sticticus (assembly GCA_963966075.1). Classification (NCBI taxonomy): domain Eukaryota; kingdom Metazoa; phylum Arthropoda; class Insecta; order Coleoptera; family Scarabaeidae; genus Aphodius; species Aphodius sticticus. Next base: position 15,751,622 of record OZ014509.1, read on the forward strand.
CTCATAGTAAACCTAAATCTTTGTATTTTTACGTGAAATTCAAAAAATTTGTTCTCAAATGTTTTTGACGCATTTAGCGATTCTTTAAGTGGGGTGCGGACGCCGTCATAAAAAAAGGTAGAAAAATGCAACAACCTGACGAGATATGGAGCTTTTGAAAACGCCTATTGGCTTACCATAACAAAAGTTATCAATATAACCCTAAGTCACAACTGTCTTTTCTCAAATTTTCAACAGATCTATCAATATCTATACACAAAATAAATGATTGCCATTTAGAAAGTGTCGCTGACGTCATAAGTGAAAACAATTGAAAGTCGGAAATTAAATTTGATGTCAATATGTAAATTTTGATAATTAAAAATCGACGAAATTTTTGAAATAACAAACCGTTTCAAACATTGTGTAATGTTTCCTTACTTTACGCGCTATTTCGAATAAATACGAATTTTAAAATGTGAAAAATAATTTATAAGTATTAATATTATCGAATAAATATAATCAGCATCATGTGGACTACTTTTAATGTCAGAATGTGTTTCCTTAATTCAGTAATACAAAGAGCATTTAGTTATTGGACTGTAAATGTTTCAAATTAAGGAATAACTACTAATATATACTCTGACAGTATTTGTCAACCTACGAATTTTTAGCAGAATAGAATAAGATAGAAATTTACTAAGATAGAAATTTAATAACACAATTAATACAATTCTTTTCTTTGTTTTTCAGTGACTTCACAAAACTGCAAGAATGTGTAACCTTAAAATTAGAAGGATGCGAGAACCAGACACCTGCGAACGTAATGGAGTCCCTCTTTAGATTTATTAAGAAATCGTTACCATGTGATTCCTCGAAAGCAAAGGGGGCACCAATCAGCGGAGTTCGTAAGTTTGATGAAGCGTCAAGCGGCGCTACCACGACAACACTCGGTTTTGTCATGTTCCTCACGACACTCTTTGCACACCTCATCTAAAAACTAATAATAATAACAAACGAGAACAAATTGAAGTGGGTCAGTATACATAATCACATATTTTTTTATCAAGTCAACATCGAGTAAGGTTAGGTATAAGTATATCCCGAACAAAGGCTAGTTACGATGAATAGAAAGGTTTATAGGTTATGTATGTTGCGATGATGAGAAACTTTGGGTGTGAGGTAAATATAATCATGAAAAATTTGGTTAGTTTTATTGTGTGTCGCAAAGTTGACACTGTAATGTCTAGTAGATTGTGATATTAGGCTTATGTTAAGTTCATTTTTTTCTATTTATGTTTTTCCATGGAACTGTCAGTGATTGAGGGTAATATAAAGTTTACCATTTGTTTATTTTTGCTCATACTCAATACTCGTTTCGTACCGATAAAATTTATTCTTGACTACACTCCTCGTTAAAAATCATTTGTTAAGGTTATGTCCAATATTACGCTGTTGTACAATCGTAAAATATTGGGCGTAACCTGGTGTAGTGGTGCAACATAGTTTTAATGAATTAATTTTTATGTTTGTACTTTTTTGTTTATTAAAGGGTTATTACAGATTTTGATATTTCTTTTTTCCTATATAAACTCGCATTAAAGAATTTGTCTAAAGTATCTTGTTGTTTTATTTATTTGTTTTTGTTGTCCTTATCTATCCTATTTTTATCATCTTATTGAATCTGTAATGATCCTATTGTAGGCAAATAAATAATTATGATTGGTAAGTACAAACGTTTACATTAACATAATATGATAATTAATATTTTAATTACAACCTAGCACGCAATTAAAACTGACATTGCACATGCTAATTAAAGGTTAATTCAATTAAAACTATTATTAGGCAATCAACGTTCCCTATACAATTTTTTATCAAATGACCTTTGAACTGTGATGAGATCATCTTTCCAGAATCAATAAGTCAACAGTTTTTAGTTATCAATGAGATAAATGTATATTCAATAGTCATTAGTCATTGTTGAAAGGATGCATAAACATGCAAAGAGATAACAGTGTGAATAAATACGCATTATCAATTAAATAAAAACAGTACAATGTATATACATTGATTCACTATGATTCAATATGATTCACTATTCAACTACTAGTGAGAAATGACAACCTATTTAAAACACTTTTTTATTGATTAGATAAATATTTAAAAGTAATAATAAAGTAACAAATAATAGTTAAAAACTTACTTGGCTGACTTGACATTGGCTCATTTAGAAATAATTGCAAAAGAAATAAATGTACAACTTAACGACATGATTCATTTATACTAGAAGTTTAATAAGCTGTAGTTTAATAAGTTTAATAAGCTATAGTTTAATAAGCTAGTGACAATAGATTTCTTATCATTTATTCTTTCTTACGTTTTATCATCGAGTATTACTATTATCTATGGTGAATGGGTTCCAAAAATTGTTTTTTTTACTCTATCAGCTAACACTCACACAACTATCAACTAATTATAGGAGTGGAAAGAAGCATTAATTTAAGACATAATTAACTTGGAGATATAAATAATTAACTAATTCGTAACTTACAGTGTTTAATAATTATTTTGCACATTAAATTGAAGCACAATCTAGATATTATTTAAAAGTTGTTAGTTTTGAATGATACCATTTAGTTTTTATATAATACAGTTTGTGACAACAGCCTTTGTTCAGGTATACTTTTTACATTTACTTTTTTATTGTAGCTTTAACAACTGTTTGTCTCTTTATATCACATATAAAGGTTATGTCCCACTCTGTATGTTCTGTAGTACATTTTTTTAAAAGTAAAAAGACCATGACCTTAACTTTACTGTATTTTTTTAGATAACGCCATAGTCTTGAAAACAAGGTCTACTTAATTTCTTTTGGAATGAATATTTCTGTATATTTTTGAATTCTTTGTAACTTTTTAATGCATACGTATTTTTATCCCTACATTATTCCGATTATTGTTTTATTTGTCTAGAAACAGTATTTTAAGAAAAATAATTATTTCTCAACTATGGGATTAATGTGTTTGAATACAATGGACGAACATTTTCATTTCTCGAGAACAAGTCGTTCTTCATAAAGACTTTTTTGGATGTCCTAAAACCAGCGCAGCATAGTCAGAATATTGACTTAACTTTATGACAATTAACTTAAGTTTGCTTAGGTGTAAAGTATCAGTTTTTCTTAATTAAATGTAAAATGCCATAGTATTCTAAATTTAATTTAATGCTCAGATATCAAATTTACATTTATACCTTTCATTTTGTGGATTGCTTTTAGAATTCTCTGAATAAATTACCTGAGAAAACCCCTTGGAACTATTAGGTATTTTGAGCGAAAAAGTACAGTTTATGCAAATAAAACAATGTTAAGCTATTTTTTTTTCGAAAGTTTTGTGTTGAAGTTATTTAGATATATTTACAGTATTTGCTATTTTTTCAAATTAATATTATAATAACTGTTTTTTTTTTTGGTATAAAATATGAATATGTGCTTTTGAAATCACATGCAAAATGTGTATAAAAGAAATTTTAAAAACATAGTCCTGTAGTAGTTTAATTCTAAGTTCCCTAAACTGGACCGATTTGAGATTCAGATTCCAATTTGAGCATAAAATTTTACTTAAAATCCCTATACCCTTAGACATTTAATTTAAATGTAAAAAATATAGTTTACTCTTGAGCAAATTTAAGAAGATTTTGTATTTTGATTACCCTGTAGGTTGAATATTTTATTATTTATTTTAAATTAACTAGACTGTGCAAATGCTGTTTTTCTTTACAAATATAACAAAAAACTCGGAATATAGTGGTCTGGGGATTTATAAAAAATGTAAGAACAGACGTATAAAAAAGCATGCCATCTCGTTCTAACGCACTCAAAGTCACTCTCACTTTTCGTGGAGCAGACTATATTACTACAAGGTTGCAAAGAATCCAAAAATATTCTAAAATATACGGCATTCCTTTAAAAAAGTTGACCTCGTTTTCACAACACTACAGTAGCGCTATGTACTATCCGCGACAAAAAAAAGCTAAGTTTGACATCATGTAAGTCTGGCTTGTCAACTTGACAGCTGGTGCATGTTTCATCCCTATCAAGGTCTATAAAGAGAGAGGTTATCCAGTTTGCTATCTTTCCTATAGTACACTTTATATACCCCCCTCAGATCCCTATATGCTCTACTTTCGTGACGTCACTAGAGTCCCGGCACACTTCGCATCACGTCGCATACATCGCTCGTTTAGTTTGTTCAAAGATACGTTTAATTATTGCCAGCTCAGCTCGTTATAGGTTTTTTAGTGAATTAGAAAGGTTGCTTTTGTTCGTGTTTAATCGTTATTCTGCGTTTATATTGTTATATTCAATAGTTGATAGTTTTACGTTATTGGTTGTTTTATTAGTGTAGTATTTTATGAAGTAATTAAGTTAGTAAAGGTAAGATATTAATTTATATTGGAAATTACATTATTCTAAATCATGTATCAATTTTAGATGCCTATGGTTTGCTCCGTACCGGATTGCGGTATGGGGTACAGTAGACTCTCCTACAACGGGGTTTAATAACACGCGTTTTATGAAAACGCGTTATAGGAATTTAAGGATCGCAAAATTTGACGCATGCGCGTTGTACGAAAATCGCGTTATATGAAGATGAAGTCGCAAAATTTTTAGCATGTTTGTAGGAATTCGCGTTGTAGGAACCGCGTTATAGGAGAGTCTACTGTATAACATTTCAACAGTGATTGGATTAACAATATCATATTTTACTTTTCCACGTGGTCAAAGTTTAAAGCAGAACTCATCCACAATTGGGACATTACTCATACGAAGACCAGCAAGAGCACCCATACTCCCTTCCATCCTGGATGCGTCATTTATCTTTTGACGGCCTAAGAAATCCGTCGGAAGAATTTAAACGCTTGTTTAATAAAATGAATTAGCAAGTTCGAAAGACTTACGGGGGATGGGATTAATAATTCGAAAAGAATTAGCAGTAAATTAAGAAGAGAACTTTTAAAACAAGATCCAATTATTGATACCATAGTTTTGAAAGCTTTTGTCGAGCAAAGAATATATGTACGGATAAATTTTTTTAACTTTTACTTTTCAACAGCAAAAAAATCTAAATATTTAACGAAGAGTAGCTGATATTAAAAATAAAATTACAACAAAGATGAGAAAATTTGTACAATAAAGCTTCTTACTGATTTTTTATTTTTTCTTTGTATGTATGTTCGAACCAAATATTGTAATCAGGACAAGCCAATGAGTGGTTTAATAAGCAAGTTGTACCAATACTGATTTAGTTATAGTTTTTCTATTTATTTATCGGTAGAGTCGGTAAACCAAACATTCGACTTCAATTCCTGATAATTTTAGTGTTTCAACCCCCAATTTGCATGGTTGCAAAAATATGTGGTTGCCGTTATACCACCTTCGACTCCGGCTCTTGATTTTGTTTGTAGGTTGACTCCACTCACTGAATTTCTGCTAAATTTTGATTCCAACTGCAGAGACCTGGTTTAGCACAACACATTTCTTTAATCGGACATACATTACATACTAATGTACTTATTCAGCATTATTAACAAATTATTGAAATAGCATGTTGTGATAATCACATTCATCATTTTTTTTTCATCCTAATCATTTAAAAATGATCACAATAAAGATGCATTTATTTTTTCAATATAATTATGCACCTACTTAACCTAAATCATACAACGAAATAAGCATTCAAATTGGTGGCAGCGCACGACTCTAGTGACGTCACGATCTCCCTTTACCCCTCAAACTGAGAAATCTCGTACTTGGATAACCTTACTACTTTATAGACCTTGCATCCCTATGACTAATGTCAGAATGACAGCGTATAGGTTATAAAAGCACCATTTACAAAGCTACAAGAGTAGTGTTCGATTGCTGCCGCGGTTAGTTGTGGTTAGTTCGTTTATGGTTCTGTTCAACTGATTCCACCAATAGGAAGCAAGTATTTCAAATTTGCGCTCAGATTGAACTGAGCGCGGCCGGCAATCGAACACTACTATTAGTAGTGTTCGATTGCTGGCCGCGATCTTTTTCAACTGAGCGCGTTCGGTTATTTTTGATCTCAAATTTGAAATACTTGCTTCCTATTGGTGGAATCAGTTTTGCTCAGACGTCAAACGAGCAATCGAACTGCACTTTAGCCAACTGAGCGCGAATCAGATTGAACAGAACTAAGCGCGGCCAGCAATCGAACACTACTATTGTGTACGACTTTTTTTTGGCGTGCATAGTACAATAAAACAAGACCTTTATACAAGAATAGTTCATTCTTTGTTTTGCGGGGGTCGTACTTTTCAAGATAATCTAATGTTAAGATTAATAAACAATCACATTTTTTTTATTGTTAAATATGCTTTGTTCAAATTAATCAAGTTCTATTGTTAACTGAAAATACTTGCACCAGCATAAGGTGACTAAATTATACAGTTGATGGCTTCAATTAGATTATTAAAACTTTGATTGCTACAAATGAACTCTTAAGTAACTATTAACAAATTAATTCGAATTAAGGCATAAACTACAAATTAAATTAACATGTTTTTTTGTTGTTTTACAGCGCTGTTCGAATACAATCGGATCAAAAGACAGACACCGTTCACATTCAGCAACACTTTCCGTGATAAATGCCTAATTAACGCTAAGACTCCCGTGGCTTTCGACCATTTGAACGTAAGTACCAAAAAACAATCATTTTGTATAATATAAAATGATCTAACACGTTTGATAATTATGGGTATTTTTTTCAGCAAACATTCAATAACTTCTATTATTGCTTTAGAGATAATTATTTTATGGGAAGCCCTGATGAGTGCAAGAGCATTATAGAAAATACGAAAAGCTGTGCGTATGACTTACTCCCCCCATTAAAACAGTGTCTCAGGTCCGACGAATATTTCCTAACGGAGTTCTTCATGGATTCACTTAATAAAGTTCTTGATTTTGGCTGCGATGATAAAGCAAAAAATCTAAGAGGTAAGGGCATATCTTGCTTGGTACTGGTTTTACAAACTCATATTACAGGCGCCTTTTTTTTAATTTTTACTAGTAATTTTTCAAAATTAAACTGGAAAATTTTATACAGACACAAAACAGGCGTAGAATAGAGGCAAATCGAGATTTTTAAGCAAGAGCGCTTTGGTATTAGGCCTTGGTATTTCAAAACCTTAAAAAGTTACAGCTGTTTGAAATATAAAGCAAAATTGAAAGATAAAGCAAAATACGAAATAAAATGCATATCAAAAAATGCGAAAACAAAGAAAGAATTCAGTCAAAACCCATAATAACCGTAAAATAAATTAATTTAAGTAAAAAAATTCAAAATAATAAACAAATGAAGAAACAAAAAAATCCATATAACTTTTTATAGATTTTTTGTCTACAAGTAAGTTTATTCTGAGTAACAAGTTTCATTTTGACTTATTGGGTTTCTTAATACCTAAAGACTTATACGTGTTAAAATATACTTTAATATATGAATAAATGAATAAAGAAAACAAATGAGTACATATGAAACTTTTAACTCAGTATGACATTTAATATCTGGAATAGTGGTGGACGATGTTTATCGATGTTTTATAAACGTCAATGTAATGATTCGATAGTCAATGTTTTTATTTTTAAACATCGATGTTTTGCAAACATCATCCTAAAATATCAGTATCGATGAGATACATGATCGGGGCTTTCTTATGTTTAGACTTGAGCGCCGAGCGAACTAGTGATTTCTTTGAATTAACTCAGTAAGATTAAAAATAAATTAGTTGTGCCAGGGATACCGTGTATGGGTGTAAATTTAGGTGCTACAGTTATCTTGTTGAAAAAATCAATGTTTATTTACAGTGTTTATGTAAGTAAAAACAACAAAAGAAAGAAAAGAAAAAAAACAAGGAATGTAAACATTTTATAGAAGTAACGTTGCAAGATTCCCACAAGTTGAATATATTTTACGTATAAAAATAAAATAAATCTAGGTGTTTTTCTTCTTTCTATTCATTCTCATTTTGTGTTTACCATTGGAAAATAAAACACAGCTAAATTTTAATAACATCAATAAGCAGAAGTTATTTTTATGTATTATTAAGAAAATCATAGAAAAAACTCTGTTGTCGATGTTTTTATAGCATCGATAGTTGGTATTGATGGTACATAATAGGTCAACATCGATCTTTTGCTTCGATGTTCCATCATTACTGGAAAAAAATTTGAAGTTTAGTAGTTTTTATTAGAATTACATCATTTATTTCAAATAAGAAACATATAATGGTCTACTTATTCCCAAAGAAACAATTGCCTCTTCAAATAGAACGCTCCCTGCGATATCAAAATGGAAAAATCGACTACTAGTAATCTAAAAAATCTATTTTTGAAAAGTTTTGTTTGTAATTATTTATTAGAATTTCCAAAAAACCAGAATTTTATAAAAATAAACAAAAATCCATTTAAAATACTAAAAGAGTCCGAAAATATCATGTGAATGGGATTTTAAGTTTAGAAATCATAATGAGGCAATTGTTTGAAGAAAGTGTGAACTGTATAAATGAGGAGCAAACATCCAAACACCGTTAAATCCAGTTTTCACACCAAAGTGTGAAAATATGTGACAAATCACATATCTCGAAAAACTTGTCGTAGATGATACTCCTAAATTTGACAGCAACTGACATTTAGCAGTTTTTTTAGCACCAACAATAAATTTACATTACAAAAACGTGTTAAAAGATATTAGTCATGTATTTAGAATAGAAGGTTATATCAATTTCTAGACAAAGCACTAACTAGCTTTCATACAGTGTTCACAATATGTGTGCGTGGATGTGAAAAGGGACCAGTTGACCGTTTCTAGTTACGCAGATAATCGCAAATAAAGTTAAACTGGTTCAAAATACACATTTTTGTGTTATTAGCTAATTACTCTCCTTATTGTGTTTTTTATCAGATGTGTTCGTCTGAAACCCGTCTGCGGTTGGAAAAGCATGAAAAAATGCGTTTTTATTGCGAACGAAAAAGGGACCAGTTGTCGATATCACGCTACGCTCTAGCGCATTACGGTGTTGCCGCATACAGTAACAGAAACAAATGTCCGTATGATAGCATTTTATAAACTTGTTTGTATAAAATATAATTACAAAGTTATATAATATTCCGGGACAATTACTACGCCTATATTAACTTCACTTTTTGTTTGTTTGTTTGTCTGTTTGTTATGTGCAAATCTTGTTATCGATATTATTTCTACTTCCCAGTGTCCAATCAAGTTAAAATTTTGCATGTGGACAGATTTCCGATGACAATACAAGAAGCAATAATTTTTTCAAAAATATGTAAACTTCCAAAATTTGAAAAAAATTCAAAATTTGGAAAATTTGACCAAATGAGTTAAAATTTTGCTTGTGGACGGATTTCCGGTGACAATGACATGAAGCAATAAAAGAATTTGGAAAATTTTCTAAAATTTTGTAAAAAATTTTGAATTTGTAGAAGTCTTGTAATCGATATTATTTCTACTTCCCAGTGTCCAACCAAGTTAAAAATTTGCTTGTGGACAGACTTCCAGTGACAATACAAGAATCAATAAAAAAAATATGGAAACTTGTCCAAAATTTGAAAAGAAATTCAAAATTGGAAAAATTAAATGGAAAATTTAACCAATTGAGTTGAAATTTTGCCTGTGGTCGGATTTCCGGTGACAATGACATGAAGCAATAAAAAAATTTTCTAACATTTTGAAGAAAATGTTGAATTTGGAAAATATGTCCAATCGAGTTGAAATTTTGTATGTGGACAGATTTCCGGATTTATGTATATTTCTTATCATTAAACGTTTAAAATAATTTGATACTATCTGATTTATTTGAACTCGCAAATTTGGATTTTTAACTGACATAAGTGTTGAAATAGGATGAAAAAAGTGAAAAACAGGAAATAGGATGAAAAAAGTTGCAAATTCACGTCAATTTATTATGGTTGCCAGATTGCACTCGGTGCCATTTTGAATTATAAACATCTAACATCAGATATTTGTTTTCTTCTGAATCCGACAGTTAATACATGTCTAGTCGCCATATTGGATCCGCCATTTTGAATTTTATACATCTGACAACAGATTTGGAATCCGTAACTGTCATAATTTAATTTTTGTATAAATTATTCATATTAGATATATATATATAGATATATATATATATATATAGATATATATATATATATATAGATATATATATATATATCATATTAGATCCGCCATTTTGAATTCTAAAAATCTAAAAATAAATAAGATTTGGTATCAGAGGACCCCATAAACGCCTTACGAGAATGCTTAAGTCTTCTTAGGACTCGAGAGATGAAGCTAGGTATCTTACACTATACATATTGTAGGCCCAGGCCAATGGCGCTATAGATTAAAAAACCTATAAACCCCAAACGGAATAATGAAATAATAAATTCTACTAAAAATCTTGAAACTAATATCGAAATTGTTCCAAAAATGGAGTCAGCGTAACTTCCAAATATGCGGGAAATTATTAACATTTAAACTTTGCAAAAGTTTGAAGCGTCATAGCGCAAAAGTTTAATTTTTGCACCAGCAACTTAAATATTTTTTTTTCTATTTCTCTTTATGGTAATCGGCTTAAAATGTTGGAGTACCTTTGCCATAACTTATTCTATCTAAAAACACTCATAACTCAATTTCGGTCAACTGGTCCCTTTTCATATCCAGGCACACATATTATGAAATCTACATCTACGAAATAAATTTCCATCCATAAAAATCAAGTTTTCTTATTAGAACATCCTGCACATGGTTATATTTTTGGAATGTAGATATTTTTTCACATAAAATAAAAGTACATAATAGTACACTATTGTGTTAAAATCTACTGTTTTACAAATAATTGCATTATTACGTCGACTGCTCAAACTTAACACATTCACTCTTTACATTTGATTTCAAAAAATTATAACGGTATGCTTTTCTAATCTAAAACATCATTCAAATGGTATTTTTTGTTAAAACAGTTTGGCTATGGAATTTTTAATATTTTCATGGTTTGGGCAATCTGGACTATTATTTAAATTAACGATAAGAATATCCCTAAAATGATTTCTTGATTGAGAAATTTTATTATTTATTTAATTAAAGGATCTTTATTAAATTTTCTTCTATTTTAAAGATTTTAAATCAGAGGAAGGACTAAAATGTCTTATGGATAATGAAAGTACCAGCCACTACCGTAATTGTCTCAAACGATCGGATAGACATCCGACAGTAGATGGCCAAGTATCTATTAAAAAGGATAACCTCTGCAAGTAAGTCCCGCATAATCCCCATCCTTATGTGCAACAATGTAACAATTCATGGTTTTCAGCGATATCGACAGCGTAAGGAACTGCATTAACGAGCACATTGAAGGCAGCAAATGCAAGGAATATAAGACATTTGCTAAACTAGCAAACGATTTCATGAAGGCTGTACATTCTCCGTGTAGCGCGACATCTATATTCATCAACGGAATTCTGATATTTGGAGTGGCTTTCTTGCAGATGCAAAAGTATCTATTTTAAGAAAACATCAAATTGGAGAATTTTCGAATAATTTTGACTCACCGTGCACCAAAACATCTTACCTCCTTGATCTACTTCTCATGCCTTGTACCCGTTGTCTCAATCATTATATTGTTTGTCTGGAAGAAAGTTAGAAGATATTGGATCTTCAGTTCTATTATATTTTCACGAACGTCTTAATTTTATTTTATGTTATTATGTTTTATTTTATTTGGGTTGTGGCATTTTCTTCCAGGCAAAGTGGTTGCGTTTATTTGTTACTTGCCTGCTCTATCAAATATGCTATTTCAGCAGTTTCTGAGATCAGAAATACGATCATGTGATTATATGAGCCCACATTTTTTGATCTCTCAGACTCGGATGTACAGATTTAATTTCTTTTTGAGTAAGCTTTTTGTAAATTAGTTTCCCAGATTTTTACATTATAGCAATGATTTGAAGTAACTTCTTTTTGGAGAGTACAGCAAAATTGATTAAATTCAGTGGCAGGTAACATTGAAACGTAAATAATATAACGTAACTTTTAAATGTGATTTTGTTGTACTTTTGTTGCTCTGAAATGTGTGTTGTAAACTTAAGACATATGGCTGATAAATATGTAACCGATACTAGATATTATGAAAAATAATAAGATAAGTTAGTTACCTATTATACTTGATGTAAAAATGTATGTTTTTATTTGATATCTGTTTGAAAATGCTAGAATACCTGTGATCCTGCACATTTTATAATTGTCATATAAGTATTATATTTTTGCAATCTTGTACTTTTGAGTCCTAATTTTTCGATAAATAAATGAGCTAAATATTCGTGAATATAATTTATTCTGAAGTTCATTAAACATTGTTTTGCTCCGACTGCTTTTGCATTGGAAATGTTACATTATTTTAAGTTCGTTAACTCGTTTTATAGAAGACTGTATTTCCAATTCAAAAGCGCAGAGAACATTTATTATATATTACATTAAAATACAACAAATTTTATATTGGAAGACATTTGTATCGGCGAATTACACACCTCGGAAGACAGACATTTTCAGCATACACATGATACAGAAAATATACAATTATTATAGCAATATATATTTATATTTAATTTGGAAACTTCAATCAATTTACACCAAACAGTATCATTTTCCATCCCATTTTCTATTGTATACACTATTGTCTTATATATTATATATTTATTGGTGATTGTAATACATAAATTATATTAATATTGTACGTTAGCAAAACATAGTTTTTATTACCTTTTTCTTTCTTACCAAAGTTAAGTATTATAATAGGTATGTGTTTTGAATGTAACTTTTTAAAGTCAGCTATTCGTACCATCAAAATAATATATGCTCGCAATATATTAATAAATTATAATTAATATACTAAATATAAAGATTATATACAGGCTGTTTCAGGAGTTTTTGTTGTTTTAGAAGCTGGTATTTGAATATAAATGCCTACTTTTTATTTTAAAGTAGTATCAACAAATGAATACTTTCTAATAAAAAAAAAGTCATTCATCTTCAACAACCAGCATATAAAGGTCGATATTTCCTCCTAAAACACACTATTGGCATTTACAGTGTAAAAGCATAAGAATAAAACTATATTTATAAAAAAATATTTACATATACATAACAAATTTAATACATATTTTGGTATTATTATAAGATATATAATATTGCTGTTAGAGTTAGTAGTCAAATAAATGTATTCAACAACTACGGTTTATTTACTTATAAACCAATTAATCTAACATCATCGATATTAAAGTGAATTGTAATGCAATTATAACTTGCAATAGACGTTTCTCGTTCTGGTTTTTGATCTGACGATGTGCGCGCGCATTTCTCCCAGGACCACCCAGGACTAAATTAAGTTGGCAACTGTGCTTTGTAAAAAGCCAAATTAGTATCAAATGAAATATAATTGATAAAAGATAAGTGTGAGAATGACATGCATTAATTGAAAACTGAATAATTATATGGAAGTGAACATGATGAACCAAAATACCTACTGTGTTTTTAGGTTAGGACAGTTCAGCAAACTTTCCAAAGTACATAAAAAACAGGTACACCTGCGGCAAACTTTCTTGAGTTGGGATATGTAGATACAGAATACTTCATGATTAAAGCCGAAATTGGTAATTTTACATGGAATGCGTGTTTTCTGGGGATTTTAAGCAATATTATGTTACCAGATTTGACAGCGGCGCCAAGTCGCCTGCACATGTTGTCTAGCGTTTTGGGTCAGAAGTAGAAGCCCCTATTGTTGTTGCACGTGTAAAACAATACCCAGCTCAATTCTGTCGACGGTAAGGTGATGGATTTCTATCAATATTGGTGATTTTCAGCTGATTGCAAGTAGCATTGTCACATTAGATTTTAGAGTTTGAACGTATTACAGGTATATTGTATCCGAACTAAGCGCATTCGTGGTTTTTAGGAATGTCAAGTTTAGTTGATATAGCCGAGCCAATATTAGTAGAGGGGTGACAGAGATAGTGATATTTCGTATTTTGAAGCAATTTACGTCTATAGGGTGCGTGCAACAAGTTTTTGCTGGCAAAAACTAAGTTGCATAGAGTTCCGCGGCAGAAAAGAGCCGCCGTGGTCACGTTCACGTTCAAAATAAGCTATTAGTTTAGCAATCACCTCTTTACTCTGTCTGCATAGGTCTTGCGGCAATTTAATGTTATTTCTACCAGCACAATATACATCATGTCTGATCACACCTCGTTTAAGGCCCTACCTTGTGTCAAACAGCAAAATTCAACCTAAGAAAATAAAATTTGTCTAAATATGCAAGTCTTTTGCAGGAATTATCTGGAAATATAATGACAACATTAAATAGCAATTTAAGACGCATACTTTGAGCGCATTACTGGTTGCTTTACTTGCATTTTGTTACTTTGTTTTTAATTTAAGTTAAGTTGGTAATAAAAGTTGCAGTTGAGTTTGGCGATCTGACAATTGTCTATAGGCGATTTCGCGTGGCTAAACGGTTCGATTTGGTTCCGGTTGGCGGTTGGATGTGGTTGACAGAGCGGTTCTAAATCGTCATCATTTTTAAAACGTCAGTAACCGCTCGACGGAAAATGATCCGGTTCGATTCATAGGTTAGGTGCCCCACTTACTGTTAAATATGACAGTAATGACATACGCAGTGGTCTACAGCGCATTCCGACAACGACATACGTATCCATTTTACCAGCATTTTCAAACTTATAACCTAAAAATGACAACCCAAACGAACCGATATTTCAAACCGTCTTGCCAGGCAGGTTCAAGATTTTGACGGACCGAATCGAACCAACTGCAACCGTTACGTCATCAATCGCCATGTGAAAATGGTTGGTTCAAATCGGTAGTCGAACCGCAACCGAACCGTTCCACGCGAAATCGCCTTTTGCTAGCTGGATCATAGTTAGGTTAGGTTTTCTACTACCTTGACAAATGACAATCAGGTATCCAACTTAAAACTAGAACAAAAGTTGCCAACCAAAGAAAAATGCCTAGATATTACTTTCAACTACGCATTATGAAAACATGCGGCCTGCGACATTTAATATGAAATAAATTAGGACTTTTTGTTCCTCATATTCAGTTGTATCACCCCCTAAAATTACTAGCAGTTATTTCGGATATAGCCTCTATAATAAGGTAATCAGAACGGCGATGGTCCGATTTGTATCAACATTTATCAACATCTCTTTATATTGACTTTTTTTACAATTTACCCTAATGACGATAATCACCGTACCAATAAGTTGGAATGACGAAAATTGATGGAAGTCTCCAAACCAATTCAACAAAAGAATACATTTACAATTCTTTTAAAACATGGCACAGACGATCCAAGAAGATATCGGCGTGTTGCTTCTGAAATACGAGAGCTGGCCGTAGACGAACAGAATGTGACCCACAGCCTCCTACCAGAATACCTGAAAAAATATGGCTGGGTAATCGCATAATTATATTAAAGATTCATTCTTACCCTTTGATTTTAATTTATCTACGATGGAATCCCTCAATTTAGTATCAGCGGCAGTGATGGCAAGTAACAGCCCTCGACCTCTGGCCGAGTGAATAAGGTTGGGAAATTGTTTAGTTAAGGCATCTAAACCCTGCTTTGTATAGTCGCCTACAGTTCGGACGTTTTCCAATAGGTTTTCTTTCTTCACCACATTCAAGACTTCCTCTAGTATGAACAACCTTGCTGGGTCGCCCATCCATGTGTTGAACACTCTGTATGGTTGATCAGGTCTAGAAGATAGAGAAAAAAGATGAAAAAAGGTTCTTTCGAAAATAATTGCTATATGAGACCATACAAATTTTTAATTAAGTAAACTAATTTTGATAATTAATTCAAATAAATTGATTCTAAAATTTCGGTATTGTCAATTTTTTCTCTTCATTTTCAGTTTTAAGCATTCTTTCACGATAATTAAGTCAATTCTAACAAAATTGTCTGCCTTTCCATTTTATATTATTAACAACAAAATTTTTGAGTTTGTGTTTCTTTATTTTTTTTTTAATATTCTCTGTTGATTATTGAGTGAGTTCCCATTACAGTACTGTGGTTCCTATTAATAATGACATAATATTAATTATAATACAGTTCAGTAGGCAATGGTATACAAAACATATGTACTACATCACATTTTTCAAAATATACAGGTAAAAAATATTTGGTATTTTTTACTTTATCTATCATACGTAGTATGATAACTTATTGTAATAGTCTCGAAAAAAAAAATTTTAGATTTTAGCGGAAATATGTCTTTTTGGGTCCTCTGAAAATTTTTGACCAAGGTAAAAAATGTCTGTGTGTGTGTGTGTGTGTGTATATGTGTATCCGTTTTTTGTGGCAACGATTCCGGAGAAACTACTAAAGGTATCGGGACAAAACTTCATATTGAGAAGTTTTATGACCAAACTGAAAAGCTGAAAAGCTTTCTGTTCAAAAGGGTCCAAATGAACTGGATATTATTTACTTTTAGGTTTTCAAAGATTTTGAAAATGAGCCGCCATTTCTGTAAGTACGTCAAAATAGTTAAATAATCAATAATAATAAGTAGACGAAATTCTGAATAATTTATATCTATGACATATTTTGGTAAAATTATTAGTTTAGCATAGAGATCACTCATACTGCATTACAACTAGTTACCCAGGATTTAACACATATTTTGATTCTATTGACAGTATCGTCAAAACATCAGTTTGACACTACTGTATAGTATGATAAAGTAATGTGTCTGGCCATATAAGATTTTTTTCTACTTTGCGTTCGTTATAAACTCATAACAAAACCGCTTTCACTAGATCACAAACTTTTAGTAACTTTTGGTTTTCCAATATTGATGATATTGACATCAAGTGTCAAATCAGGCTGACATTTCAATAGCTATTGGCTCCCGTCAGTCGTTATTGAGAATTTTACCACAACCACCAACTGTTGAATATAAAATTACTCTAGATTGTAAGATGACAACCGCAATTTTCGAAATTTATGTAAATTTATGTCAGAAAGTAGAAAAAATAGTATATAACACTCGTTTTATAAGACGTATTGGCGCACTCGTTCCACTTGGGCACTCCTCGCTACGCTCGTCGTGTCCAAAACAACTCATGCGCCAATTTTTGTCTTATAAAACTTGTATTATAATATACTATTTTAGAATTTATAACAGATTATCCAAATATCCTAGAAACATTTAAGCACCTCAACGTAAAGCTTAACCTTTGTACTTCTACCTGAAATCTTAAATAACATGTTTACAACTGTTTTGAAATACTATAAACATATTAAGTTTAACTGGTTGTTATAAAAAGAACATAAATAAAAAAAAATTTAATGTTCTTTTTATTTTATGTAACCACTAATTTTATACAAAATTCAATAACCAATTATTAGTCGTTTTGACTGATGTTCGATATTTCATTAATTCATATATTCATTCAATATTTTTAAATGCACCTACTGTTCTTATTGAATTTGATATAATCTTTTAATTCTCAATTATTTTATCAAATAATTTTTACAAACTACAAATTTTGTTTGCAAAATATAAGTGAAATAGCCAGGGAAATCAGGTTGTACCATTTGATGTCAGATATCATTAAAAGTACGGATGTAACAAGAAAATATAGTTTATATAAAAGTTGAAAAGCTTACAGAGGGATAAAAGAAGGCAATATTATCAACATTCATTCGGCTTGAACTGAGAATTGGTGATATTGGTAACTTTCTAATTATCATACAGAAAGTGGATTGTATGAGATACGTCTTTTAAAACAAATAAGTTTAGTAGGAAACTTTTTGTTATTTGTCTACTGAGATTTAAAGAAAACCGGAATATGATATTTATACTAGAAATAGCATACAAAAATATAGAGACATACAAAACCAAATAAATTTTATTCAAACTTATTAGAATTATAGAATTTTCATGTTTGTGCTACCACTGTCACAAAATTTTTAGTAAAAGTACAAACTTTATGGTTTACTTTGGTACCCATTTTCTCTAGAATAAGAATCACATGGTTCCATTCACAAAACATTTCCATTGCAGTCCTATGTTACTAATTTATTATTTAAAGGTTTTATTGCAAGCTTGATACAAATGTTTCTACAATTTTTGATTTTATCAAGTTTTATTTTATCTGTCTCTCAGTAGGAGTAGCAACAAGTGTGCAATTATGAGACTAATCTTCGAAATGTCTAAATTTAAGAAATTTATTTTTTTTTTAATTTAAAAAATCTGGCTGATACACCTATCTTTTCAAATCAATATTATAATGGTTTTCAGCTTTCCTAAATTTCAAAGTTTATTCCTTTAATATCTACCATTACCTAACAACGACAGCCTTAAGTAACACTTACTGCATTTCCGTAGTATGATAATATCCGCCAAACTGCATCTTCTTGCTGAAGCACATAATATCCGGCGGAGAAGGCAGATCGAACCATTCGTGACACCACATCTTCCCAGTTGCCCCGCAACCCGTTTGCACCTCGTCAATCAAAAACGCAATCCCAGACTTCTTACAAATTTGCTGCAACGCCTTAAAAAACTCCGGAGAGGCCTCGTTATCGCCACCTTCGGACTGTATCGGCTCAACAATGATCCCAGCAACTGGAGCACCATCGCGACATTGCTTCTCAATCAACTCCTTCACTTCCTGCAAACATACTCTATCCTCTTCTTGATTCTCACGTAAATTCTCATCGAGAGGATATTTGTATTGCGGGAATCTTGCGGCAGGCCAATTGGATAGTAACGGGAAGTCTAATTTGTGTATTGGTTTGGTGCGGGTTGCCGATAATGAGCCGGTTGTACGACCATGGAAGCCACCGTGGAATGATAAGATGGAAACCGATGGACAACCTGGAGGTTGGTTTAACATGGAGCTGGACAATTCTTCGGTTGAGAAGTCACGTTTGCCACGTTGGTGCCGCGCGTACCATATGAAGATGTTTTTGAACGCTTGCTCGTTGGCGCATGTTCCGCACATTTGCGTTTGGACGTTTGGTAGACCCTTTGGGGCTACCTATTGTTTACAAGAATACATAGGTATTAGTATGTTGTAATATATTTGTGATATATGTAACATATTAGTATGTTGAAAATTTGTTTTTTTTTTTATTAATAAGCACAAGATGCTTAACATATTGAAACTAATCTAAAAGATTAACCATCAATTTAAATCTGAATTCTTAAAACTAGGTACTTGTCTCTAATAGGCTATCCCTTACTTTGTCCCAAACAAGAAGCACTAACACTTCACTCACTGTGCTCTGCTTTTTACACATTTCACTGATTCACTGTTTGAAGGGTTTAGTTCTTTTTAGTCTCCTCACTAGATTCTGATTGTCCAGTAGCTGCAGGGCTTCTACGTTGACGTGATGGCTTAGGCGAGATTCATGCTTAGTGACGAATCTTCTTATCTCTTGGATGACTTGTGGGACACCAAGATCACGGTGCAGGTCACTATTCCGTATGTACCAAGGAGCGTTAACCATATTCCTTAGTACTTTATTTTGGAAAATCTGGATTCCTTGTATATGGGAGCTTTTTGCGCAGCCCAAAGCTGGATGCCGTATAACCAAATCGGTTTTAGTACTTGGTTGTAGACTTGTAGTTTGTTCTGTACTGACAACTGAGAGTTTCTTCTCAGAAGCCAGTACAGTTCTCTGTATTTGAGGCCAAGCTCTACCCTTTTCTTCTTAACATGTTCTTTCCGCCTTAGTTTTGTATCCAGTGTCATACCCAAATACTTTGCAGTGTTCGCATATGGAACTATGGCGTCGTTAATCTTGACATGAGGTATGTCCTCGATTCTTTTGTTTGTGAAGTTAATGTGGACAGATTTCAGTTCGTTGAGCCTTGGTCTTCCATTTTTTGGTCCATCTCTATATTTTGTTACTAGCTTGTTGAAGATTCCTGGTAGATTCACCAATAGTTGATCCCATTGCCATTAGAGCCGTGTCATCTGCGAATGTGGCAACTGTTACATTTTCCATCTGTGGAAGGTCACTTGTATATAGTAGATAGAGAATTGGTCCCAATACACTACCCTGGGGTACCCCAGCTTTGACTTCTTTTAGTTCCGAGTATTCATCGATCTGTTTTATTCTGAATAGTCTATCAGATATATAGGATAGAGGAGATATATAGGATGTTAGCATCTCGACGTATTATAAAGGTAGCATACTCTAGTTTGTGTATCAATCCTTCATGCCAAACCTTATCGAAAGCTTGTGTCACATTAAGAAAGATTGTTGAGCAAATCGGCTTTTCTTCTAATGCTTTCTCTATGATATCTGTTATTCTATGGACTTGATCTATAGTGGAATACTTTTCTCTAAAACCAAATTGGTGATTAGGAATTAGTTCTTTTCTCTCAATGATAGGTTTCATTCTCTTTAGAAGCAACTTTTCAAAGAGTTTCGATATCATTGGTAACAGTGATATTGGGCGATATGATTTGGCCTCCGTCGGTGGTTTGCCTAGTTTTGGTATCATGATTTCTGCTACTTTCCAGACATGTGGGACGTATTTTAATCTGAACGATGATTTATTAGGTACGTCAGCATAACAATACCTTTCTTAGGTAATTGCTTAAGAACTTCTCCTGTGATAAGATCATATCCAG
Source organism: Aphodius sticticus (assembly GCA_963966075.1). Lineage (NCBI taxonomy): Eukaryota > Metazoa > Arthropoda > Insecta > Coleoptera > Scarabaeidae > Aphodius > Aphodius sticticus. Next base: position 15,772,372 of record OZ014509.1, read on the forward strand.
GTGCCTTCTTTGGATTCAGGTTTGTCTTGATTTCTCGGGCAACTTCCTTTGGAGTAACTAGCTGTATGGCTTCTTCATCATAGGTTATATCTTCATTCGTGATTGGCTCTGATTCGATGTTGTGGGGCTGGAAGATTTCTGTTAGATGTTCTGCAAAAATTTCAGCCTTCTGTTTATTGTCTCTTGCCCAGGTACCGTCTCTTCGTCTTATAGGTGGGACATGGGCCACTGGCCTCTTGTATTTCCTCACTGCTTTCCACAGCGAGTAATCTGTTTTTTTATCGGGAGTCAATTTGGTTAAGAAGGATTCCAATGATGCCTCTTTTAGTTTTTGAATTTCGCGTTTAAGTTGTTGGGATTTATTATTAAGTATGGTTTTGTCTGCTCGATCTCGTGACTGTTGCCATCTTCTTCTAGCTTGCCTTTTTTGCTTGACCATTTCTCTAATTTCCATAGGATAATTATTTCCAATAGTTCTGTGGGTGGTTTCTTTAGTGTTGTTCCAAGCAGCTTTCTGGATGGTGTTGCTTTAAAATAGAGCTTGAAAACACTATACAGCTAAATATCCAGTAATAAACCAGAGATCAGCTCGACGTAGAAGCCGAGAAAATTTGTTAATAATCAATTTAAAACATTAATTATGTTTTTTGTCACAGATGGTATGATATGTTATTTTGATATGCTTTTAATTGTAGAATACGAATATGATAATCAAAAGTTTCCACCAATCACATTTTTCAACAAAAGTTACTTACAATCACATGTATTAGAGTATTATTTGGCACTGTTTGAAGCTCTACATAAAAACAATGCAACATATCTCTAAGTATGCTGAAATGAAGCGTAAACTGTGATCTTTAACATTATGCGGAGAAAAACACTGTTACATCTCTGTTAACTCATGAATCAAAGATTATTTCTCCCGCGTTTGACAGAAAAGCAATACCACTTCACACAGTTGGCATTTAGTTTTTCAAAATTCTGATGTAAAAAAACATGTGACGTAATAGAATTCTGACAGTAAGCAAAAATAAAAGCTTCAGATAGAATTATTTGATAACTCTGTTATAATTTTCTTATTTACAAATGTGGGAACCAGATAAAAAATTTATCCAGTAAGAAAAAGTCTGCTGCATCATTTTTTTGATATTTTGTGTATCTTAATAAGGACAAATGCCCTGTGATCTACTATATTTTAAAAAATATTATTATGTTTCTATACAAAAGAATCAGCAGCTATACCATATTCCAGTGGCGTGCGGTGCATTTGTTCATAAGGTGTGCAGTGGAGAATAAATATTTGTCAATGTTTACTAAAAGATAGGAATTGCCTTAAAAATGGGATCACAAAAGGCATCAGACATCAGGTAACGGAATAATGCATCAGTGATTTTTTATGTTACAATTTTGCGTTGTTTCTTAAGATTGATTTGTGTTTTTCTAGTTTTTGGCTAATGATGATTTGTTGATCGAAACTTGTACACATTCTTGCAAAATTAAGAGGGTTTTATTTAACTCCTATCCTTTATTAACGATATTTACTTATATGATAACTCAATGCTCCTTTCCGCATTTTAAAAACATTTTTGATATTTTTATAAATATCCGGCTTAGATTATTAGTAACTTTGATTTAAACCAGAAATAAAACTGACTGTAGTGTAAGTAAATCTAAAATAAATTTAGTTTAATACGAATAAAGTTTCATACAAATAGGCACCACATGCATCATGTCATCAAAATTATTGCGTTAAAAATCATAAAATGATGTACACAAATAGTTCATACATACTTCAAAAACAACAAACACTTCCAACACATATTTAAAACAAGTGCTAAGTGTCAACTGTGCATCGGAGCTGCTGCACGCTGGAAATACGTTGGCCAAAGACAAATTTAAATTAACGAATAAACAACTCTAAGTGAAATACATTAAAAAATTTGATCAGGCTTTTTCTGTATTACTTATTGGAGTTTAAAGAATGCATAGTTAAAAGTCCGATCAAAATTTATTGGTAGTTTTGCCCTGCACTGCCATATTCTAATATTAAATTCTGCTTTAAATCGCTATGTAAACAGTATTAAATGATGCATAACTTTGAGCATTTTGGTTTGTCGGAAAAAAGCTGTTTTATAATTAGATATGTATTCTAATAATAGGCAAGCAGTTCCAGAGATTTTATTGTTTTCTTATATTTAACTTGCTCTAGATTACAAAGATTATATTCATGCAGCAGCAATAGCACAAATAATATAGGAACATTTAATTTACTATAAATTTATAAAAACAAAAGGAGAAATAACAATAACGTAGAGATAGTTTAATATCAGGTAATTTAGCTTTTATTTTACTTCTGTTAATTTATGTAAGTGCCTTCATGTTTAATAATATTTTACAAATAAAATTAGTAATACTTACACTCATCAGAATATCATTCAAATAATTGGCCCAATTTGTAGGTGGATATACTCCTAATGCCACCCTATTTAACAGAATTCTCTAAAATGCGTATTTAGCAATCAGCAAAAATTTTAAGAAAATTTTAACCGTTGTATACCATTTTTTTTTCATCTTTGAAGACGTTAAACAGTGATGGATAGTTGTATCCCAATGGAACGGAAGCAATTTGCATATAACAGTCCAGCAGAGCGTTGCCATCGGCATCAACAATATAATTCCCCAAGGATTTTTCAAGGTCGGCAAAAAATTGCACAGAACCAGCATACTAAAATTATCAATCAGTTAATTTTATCAAGTAAACAGATAAAATTAAGTAAAATAAAAAAAACTTACCTGAACTTTTGATAATTCCTTCAGCATACGTTTATTATTCTCGCCATTTAATGATTTTACCTGAGGTGCAGTCAGTTCTCCAGGTACTAAACTACTTAATAACCGGCTAAAACCTACAATGGTAACATTTAATAATTTGGCTATTGTAATAAACAACATCAACAAACCTGTTTTGTTTACGCATTTGTGTTTGGCGACTCTTCTTAACAACATTTTATTGATTGTAGTTTGTACTTATTAAATCCTGTTTTAATAATATCTACCTAATTCAATATTTCAGAAATTGTAATAAAAACATAAGTTTGGCACAACTGATCACGGGATGACAGATCTGTCTTCACGGGAATGCAGACCAATATGTATTGACCGACCGCGTGTTTTCAGTTGTCATGCGTAGTAAACGATTAAATATGAACATGAAATAAATTGTCGTCCTGTAGCACCGGTAATTGAATTGTTAAATCATTTTATTTCAATTGATGCAAATTGCTCAATCTAGTCTACGTTGGTTCCATACCTACAGTTACTTAACGTTATCACAGTCAATTGATAAGATATACTGTACTTATCTTAGATTTTGTATCAGGATATAAAATTTTGCTTATGGAAGAAAGGAAGGGGATTCATAATATAAACAATAAACTACTATTGATATTCTATTTACATTCTCTAAAAGTCTTGAACATTACAGGTACTACATCTACTAAAACACGTATTTACAAATAGTCCCTAAATTATTTTTTGTTACATTAATAAAAGTGAAATGATAAAACTTATTAAATACTATGCCTCTTCAATGTTTTCATGTATATATTATATAAAATTCCTTTAAAATAAATCCTCATTTTCTTAACCGTTTTGACTTCCTTATCGTTTCTTCCACAACTTCCTCTGTCTGGTTCCTTTTAGATGTTTTCTTAGCTGGTGCTGTTTCTTTGTCCTTCACTGCAGTCTTTGCAGGTCTTTTCGCACCTCGTCTCCCTTTTGTACCTGATACAGCCTCTTCAGCTTCTTCAGGAACTTCTATCGTATCAGCATCATCTTCAGGTTCAACAGGTTTAGCTTTTTTCGAGGCAGCACGTTTTCCCCGCGTTGGTTTTTCCTGCTCTTCATTAACGTTTGATTCATCTTCATATTCTTCAATGTTATCATTAAATTTGACATGTCTACTGGTTCGTTGAGGTCCAGCCTTCTTTTCGTTGACATCGTCTTCATCAGTCTCTGATATTTGAGATTTAATTTCTTTAGCGTTTCGTTTTGCTCTCTGTGGTTTGGATTCTTCGACTTTCTTGGCATTTCTTCTACCTCTGGTTGCTTTTTTCTCAATAACTGGGGTCTCTTGGACAGATTGATCTTTGGCTGTTGAAGCTTCTTGCGTATCTTCATCCTTGTCGGTATCCAAATTCTTCTTGGCGTTTCTTCTGCCCCTTGTTGGCTTTTCAGCAACAGCTCGAGAATATTGTTCAGACTCATCTATTGGTAATTGGATATGTTCTTCTTCTTGGACAGGCTTATCTTTCGATACTAGAGTTTCTTGTGCATCTTTGTCGATAAACTTCTTTGGTCTACCCCTGGTTGATTTTGCAGCAAGAGACTTTAGTTCAAGTTCTTCGTTTGGTAATATGATATGTTCTTCTTGGACTGGTTTATCTTTCGATACTGGAGTTTCTTGTGCATCTTTATCCAAATTTTTCTTTGTATTTTTTCTACCCCTGGTTGATTTTGCAACTGGCGACTTTAGTTCAGTTTCATCTTTTGGTAATAGGATATGTTCTTCTTCTTGGGCAGGCTTATCTTTTGATATTGGAGCTTCTTGTGCATCTTTATCAAAATTCTTCTTTGTGTTTTTTCTGCCTCTGGTTCGTTTTGCCACAACAGCTGGAGACTTAAGTTCTTCTTTTTGGACGGGCTTATCTTTTGATATCAGAGTTTCTTGTTCATCTTTATCCAAATTCTTCTTTGGTCTACCCCTGGTTGACTTTGCAGCAACAACTGGAGACTTTTGTACAGATTGATCTTTTGGTAATAGAATATGTTCTTCTTTTTCCACCTTTTTAGCATTTCTTTTGCCCCTGTTTGGTTTCTCTGCAACTGATGCCTCTTCTGCTGATTCATCGTCAGTTACATCATTTGCCACTTTGTCCACCTTTTTGTCATTTCCTCTCGCCCATTTTGTTTTAGTTGCTGGTAGAGGTGAATCATCGCCATGATCTTCAGCAATTTTTCGTTTTGAAGATCGTTTTGGTAAGACATCATCAACTGGTATTTCTGTCGGTTCTTCATTGTCTTCATCATTTGATGTGATATTATCTTTAGCATTGCGCTTTGTTTCCTTTGGTGTGTCTTCTTCCACCGAAATTTCCTTCGCGTGATTCCTCCTTGATCTACTAGGTTTTGATGACTTATGTTTAACCGTTTCCTTCACTTCTTCCAACTTCTTGCCCCTTTGAGATCTTGTGGGTTTTTCCGGTGTGTCAGTACTTGCCAACTTCCTTCTTGTTCTTGGTGCGGCTTTGTCTTCTTGCGGCGTATCATTGCTTGTCAAATTCCTTCTTGTACTTCGAGTGGGTTTCTCGTTCTTTGCAACACTTTCATCTTTGGGTTCTGCACTGGCCATCAAATTTAGTTTTGACTGTGTGCGACTGGAGCGTATCGGCAATGGTGTTGACGTATTTTCGATGATCCTGCCTGGAGTGTCCTCCAAGTCCAAGTTCACCTCGGGCCTTTTGGCATTGAAGAGATCCAAACTTAACCTGGGCAGCAATTGCCCTGCTTCTTCCGACTCTTCACGAGAGCGTGAAGCGTTCAAAAGTTCTTCGTTAACAATTGGTCTTGGAGTTTTTGCCAACTTCCTTTTCTTCTTAATGGAGTCAAATGTTTCGCTTAAGCTATCGTTCATGATCTTTCTGCTGCCTCCAGGTGAACCGTGAATGTCCTTAGGCTTGTAGGTAGTGTAGGCAGGTTTTCCAATCAAGCTGTCAAAGGAATCGTTGGAAGGCATGGTACCTTTTGGTGGAGCAGTTGGTTCTTTGTCCAACTTTTCGGCGAAGCTGGCAGTGCCAATTTTCCGTAAGGTTTTTGGTGTTTTGAACATTTTTATTTCTTGCAAGTCGGGCGTGTCTGGCACCTGTCGTGGTCCAGTATTTTGAAAGATCGCCTTCACGCCATAAACGTTGGTCAAGTCGTCCTTAGGTGCGTTGGCCCTGAAGACTTGCTTTACGCCTCCGAGTATCGTCAATTCATTTCTGGGACTGCGTCTGAACACATCTTTAAGATTTTCAACATGGGAGTAGCTATTGTATGGGTCAGCTCTGAAGACTTCCTTCACGCATCCTGGCGCAATATTGCTCAGATCATTCAAAGGACTCTTTGCAGTGAATAACTTTTTGACTCCCCTGATATCAGTCAGATCGTTTTCGGGTGATCTCTCGTGGTTGAAAATCGCTTTGATGCCGTCTAGTTTAGGGGTTTTTGGCGGTCCGGTGAACAGATGTTTTACGCCGGTAACGTCCGTTAAATCATTATTAGGAGACTTCTGTAGCCTCTGAATTCCAGAAATGTTGATTTCGTCTTCTGAATTTTCTTGGTCGGAATCGTTTGCAGCTTCCACGTCTTCTTCTTCCATGGTCACGTCATTGTACTGCGGCACCTTCAGAGAACTTCTTCCATTCCTTGCTGACTTGTTGGCGCTTAAGTCTGGTGAACCCATGAGTATACTCTCTTGCAGTTGACGAGCTTTTAAAGGCGACTGAGATGATGATCGACTTGATCTTTGGAACTTTACGGAAGATAAAATTGGAGAGTCTGGTGTATGTTCTTCTTGGTCAGCATTGCAGGTTTTGTTCTGATTCCTCATAGACTTGCGAGTGGAATTACCAGTAGATGAAGACACTTGTTCTTCTACCAATTGAAATCTAGTTGATCTTCTTGTGCTTCCGTTCGTGGACTGGCTACCGATACTAGAAGGTACTGGTGATCCCCTAGAGCCCATAATTGACGCAGCATCAGGAATTTCTTGGATTTTGAGAACTGAATGTTTGGTTTTTGTTGATGCAGTTAAACCGGCCAACTTCATTGGAGATTGCTCTTGGTCAGAAGATCTTTCATCGTCTTCAAGGGTGTCAAAAGAAGGGTTGACTAAGCTCCTAGTGGCTCTTCTGGAATAGGTAGATCTTCTGTCAACTACTGAAGATCCCGCATTAGACAAGTCCAAATTAGGGATTTCTAAAATTTTGTCAGATCTAGCGATTTTTGGTGGGGCTGATTTTCTGCCAATGCTGATGTTTCTGGGAGATTGCCCATCGATATTAGTTAAAGTTTTACTGAGAGCATTCTGGGAGCGACTTGGTCTTCTATCAGAGACGTTAAGTACAGATTCATCAACTGGTTCCACTTGGCTGCTACTATCGTTTGATTGTTCAAGTACACTCGTAGCAGATCTTCTAGACATCGTAGAGCTTCTGTCGACTACTGGAGATGCTACATTAGAAAAGTTCAAATCAAGAATATCCATAATTTTATCAGATCTTCTAGCAATTTTGGGTGGGGCTGATTTTCTGCCAATGCTGATGTTTCGGGGAGATTGCCCATCGATATCAGTTAAAGTTTTACTGAGAGCATTCTGGGAACGACTTGGTCTTCTATCAGAGATGTTAAGTACAGATTCATCAGCTGGTTCCACTTGGCTGCTACTATCGTTTGATTGTTCAACTACACTCTTAGCAGATCTTCTAGACATAGTAGAGCTTCTGTCGACTACTGGAGATGCCACATTAGACAAGTTCAAATCAAGAATATCCAAAATTTTTTCAGATCTACCGATTTTGGATGGAGCTGATTTTCTGCCAATGCTGATGTTATTCGGAGATTTCCCGTCAAAAATAGTTAAAGTTTTACTGAGAGCATTCTGGGAACGTCTTGGTCTTCTATCAGAGACTTCTTCGAGTACAGATTTACCAGTGGCTTCTACGTCATCTCTGCTTTCATTTGATTGCTCAATTATGCTCCTACCAGATCTTCTGTTGACTACCGGAGATGCCACATTAGACAGATAGACTTCTTCTTCAAATACAGAATCATCTTGTGATTCTTCTTGGTTTCCACTTCGGTTGGATTCTTCAATTACACTTCTAGTTGATCTTCTAGACATCGTAGATCTTCTGTCAACTACTGGACTTGCCACATCAGCTATATCAACATCTGCAATTTCTGAAATTCTACCAGATTTTTCGATTGTTGATTTTCTTCCAACACTGGGTCTTGGGGATTTGAAGTTATCATTTAAAGTTTTACTGAGAACATTCTGGTAAAGATTTGGTCTTCTATCTGTTGAGACCTTTTCTTCAAGAGCAAAGGACAATTGGCTCCTGGTAGACCGTCTATCACGTTCATCAAAGCTTTCTTCAGAATATGAGACACTTGGTGCAGATTTTCCATCTTTCGTAGGAGATTGTCCAATAGAATCTTCTTGGTCAGAATCTAAGCGTTCCCCAGTTTTGTTAGATGGCAGGATTTCACTCTTTGTGGATCTTATAGAAATTGTAGATAATCTTCCGACAGCTGAAGAATCCATATTAGCTCCTCTAGTATTCGCGAGTGGAGTCGACTCTCTTCCAATGCTTGTTCGGCTTGGTGATTGTCCCTTGAGGTCATTTAGAGTTTTACTTGGGGCAGATCTTGGGTAACGAACAAATCTTGGTGCAGATTTTCCAACTTTCGTAGGAGATTGCCCAAAAGAATCTTCTTGGTCAAAATCTTGTGATTCTTCTATTCGATTCGATTTTTGCTTGCCACCAGAAACAAGAACAGTGGTGTCTTCTGGGTCAAATTCCACAGTTTGGTCTCTACCAGATCTCCTCGTAGAATTAGCAGACTTTCTTTCAGCGGAAATCTGGGACAAATGCATAGATCTTTCAGAAATGGTTGATGGTTCTTCAAAGTCATCTTCGTAAAACTCGGAGGTTTCTCTTGATTTCTGGAAGCCAGATTTCCTTCCACTGGCTGGCACAGATTCATCTAAAGCAGATGGTTGCTCTGCATCTCCGAAAACATCACTATCATATTCAGCATCCACATCTTCTTCTTCCATGGTCACGTCATCATACTGCGGCAACTTCAGAGAACTTCTTCCATTCCTTGCTGGCTTGTTGGGGCTTAAGTCTGGTGAACCCATGAGTAGACTCTCTTGCAGTTGACGAGCTTTTAAAGGCGACTGAGATGATGACCGACTTGATCTTTGGATCTTTACGGAAGATAAAATTGGAGATTCTGGTGTTTCTTCTTCTTGGTCAGCGTTGCAGGTTTCATTCTGATTCCTCATAGACTTGCGAGTGGAAATGCCAGTAGATGAAGACGCTTGTTCTTCTACCAATTGGTAGCTAGTTGATCTTCTAGTGCTTCCGGTTCTGGACTGGCTACCGATGTTAGAACGTACTCCGGATCCTCTAGAGCCCATAATTGACGCAGCATCAGGACTTTCTTTGATTTCGAGAACTGAATGTTTGTTTTTTTTTGATGCAGTTGAACCGGCCGACTTCATTGGAGATTCCTCTTGGTCAGAAGATCTTTCATCGTACTCAAGGGTGTTATCAGAAGGGTTGACTAAGCTCCTAGTGGCTCTTCTGGAATACGTAGATTCTTCTGAAGATGCCGCATTAGACAAGTCCAAATCAACAATTTCGATTTTGGCGATTTTGGGTGGAGCTGATTTTCTGTCAATGCTAATGTTTCGGGGAGATTGCCCATCGATATTAGGTAAAGTGTTACTGAGAGCATTCTGGGAACGAGTTGGTCGTCTATCAGATATTTCTTCGAGTACAGATTCACCAGTGGCTTCTACTTCATTTCTGCTTTCATTTGATTGCTCAATTGTGCTCCTACCAGATCTTCTGTTGACTACTGGAGATGCCACAGTAGATAGACAGACTTCTTCATCAAATACCAAATCATCAAGTGATTCTTCTTGGTTTCCACTTCGGTTGGATTCTTCAATTACACTTCTAGTTGATCTTCTAGACATCGTAGATCTTCTGTCAACTACTGGACTTGCCACTTTATCAGATTTTCTAGCGATTTTGGATGGAGCTGATTTTCTGCCAATGCTGATGGTTTTCGGAGATTTCCCATCAAAAATAGTTAAAGTCTTACTGAGAGCATTCTGGGAACGACTTGGTCTTCTATCAGAGACTTCTTCGAGTACAGATTCATCAGTGGGTTCTACTTCATTTCTACTTTCGTTTGATTGCTCAATTGTGCTCCTACCAGATCTTCTGTTGACTACTGGAGATGCCACAGTAGATAGACAGACTTCTTCATCAAATACAGAATCAAGTGATTCTTCTTGGTTCCCACTTCGGTTGGATTCTTCAATTACACTTCTTGTTGATCTTCTAGACATCGTAGGTCTTCTGTCAACTACTGGACTTGCCACATCAGCTATATCAACATCTGCAATTTCTGAAATTCTACCAGATTTTTCGATTGTTGATTTTCTTCCAACACTGGGTCTTGGGGATTTGAAGTTATCATTTAAAGTTTTACTGAGAACATTCTGGTAAAGATTTGGTCTTCTATCTGTTGAGACCTTTTCTTCGAGAGCAAAGGACAATTGGCTCCTGGTAGACCGTCTATCACGTCCATCAAAGCTTTCTTCAGAATATGAGACACTTGGAGCAGATTTTCCATGTTTCGTAGGAGATTGTCCAATAGAATCTGCTTGGTCAAAATCTAAGCGTTCCCCAGTTTTGTTAGATGGCAGGATTTCACTCTTTGTGGGTCTTATAGAAATTGTAGATAATCTTCCGACAGCTGAAGAATCCATATTAGCTCCTCTAGTATTCGCGAGTGGAGTCGACTCTCTTCCAATACTTGTTCGGCTAGGTGATTGTCCCTTGAGGTCGTTTAGAGTTTTACTTGGGGCAGATCTTGGGTAACGAACAAATCTCACAGGAATGAAATCATCTTCGTCCAGAGATGACCTCTGAGAAGTGTTCGATTTCCGCTTGCCACCAGAAACAAGAACACTGGTTTCTTCCGAGTCAAATTCCACAGTTTGGTCTCCACCAGATCTCCTTGTAGAATTAGCAGACCTTCTTTCAGCGGAAATCTGGGACAAACGCATAGATCTTTCGGAAATAGTTAATGGTTCTTCAAAGTCATCTTCGTACAACTCGGAGCTTTCACTTGATTTCTGGAAGCCAGATTTCCTTCCACTGGCTGGTACAGATTCGTCTAAAGCCGATGGTTGCTCTGCATCTTCGAAGGAATCACTATCATATTCAGAAGGATCAGTCTGGTTAACCAATGACTGTCTGCTAACACTCATGTTTGATGTTGGAGACTTAACGGTGGAACTGTTTGTGAAAGATCCATCTAAATTTCGGACGAATGAACTCCTGGAAGTTCCAGATTTATCAAACGTTGGAGATGCGGCTTTTCTTCCAATCCTTGTCAGCAAACGTTCAACCTGTGGTGTTTCTTCCACAATGCTCATGCTTTTGTTCATAGACATGTTTGAAACTGTTGATGTACGAGATTGTCTTCTTGTAGATCCAGGATCAACGACCAAAGATTTTCTTCCACTGGCAGTAGACCTTCTACTTTTATCGCCAGTTGTCATAGAAGCCTCCAACAAAACCGAGTCTCCATCGTTCTCTTCAATCTCACCAATGGTACCGTTGTCAGTATTTTGCATAATCGATTGCCTTCCAACAGCGGAAGACCGAGACTTCCTTCCCATGCAGTCAACAAATGATTCTCTAAACGACCCATGGTAAACATAATCCGACATCCTGTGTGAATTCACAAATACTACATTCTCATCATCATCATCATCGTCTGAACTATCGTTCGACCATCTCGTGATGTTAGCTGACTTCCTGCCAGTCGTTAAGTTAGGTGAAGAATTTCGGGCCACGAGAGAGGCGGACAACATCGGAGGCGTAGTCCAGGTGACTAAGTCTTCATTGGCCAACGCCTTAAGTACTTGCTTCGGGCTCGGGGCGTGACTTTTTCTCAATCTCAAGAATGGCGACCCTAAGGATCTTGCGGACACGTTCATGCTGTATCTTCGTAGAGATCTGTGATAGATATTAGATATAGATTAATACACAATATTGATTAAATACATAGTATTGTTTTTTATGGAAAAAGTCTCAGGTACATCTGACATGAGGTCCCAGTTTAACCAAAGGTTCAGTTCTGACAATAATTTTTGCTTTGCTTAAAGCTTTTTAGTAGATAATTTACAGAAGTAAGTTATGTCAAAAAAAATGTGGGTACACCCTTATAAGTCATTATGTTGTAGATAACCACCAATCGCTGATTCTTTTCCCGATTTAATAGTAGTAATTCATTATTAAAATGAAAGCAGGGACTACAATAAAAATACTTGTTATACCAGCAATTTATTAAATGGACAGCACTAACTAAGCTAACAGCATAATTATAGTATAAAATACTGTAATTTTTACCGACTCACAAAACGACAATGCTCGGTTTCACAAACAATGATCACTTTTTATCCAGATCACCAGAACATTTCTTTAAATCATGAATTTGATAGTACGTAGATGGCTTCTGATTTAAAATATGCATTATTCGCTCCACTGAATTAAGTAATTCAAAGTCCGGAAATTACCGTTAACTACGGTAATTTATTTAGTAATTTACCCGATAAATTACGCTCTTATATTCCTAAGTACCTCCCAGGCAAAGCACAAACAACAGTGCACTTGTCGACTGCTTAAGAGTGGTGGGTGCATTCACGCAAGTAGTGATGGAAGGTTATTGAAATTAATTTATAAATTCCGGTAAATTTATTACCAACTGTAATTAAAATTTTCGGTAAATTACCAACGGTAATTTAAATTGATGATAAATTACTATCGGTAATTTTATTACGGTAATTAATTTGGTAATTTACGTGGTAAATTACGCCTTTCCATCTCTGAATATACAGGCTGTTCCTAAATATCATGTAAATACGAAAAGGGGTAATTCTTTGGCTTATTTAATGCCTAAAAATTCATATAAACATAGGTCCGCAAACGCTTCGTTGCCAATCTACAGGGTGTCGAAATTTCAAGACTTTTTTAGCTTTTTCTTTATAGCTCTTGTAGTTTTTGAGATATTTAGCTCTAATTTGGAATATGGGTAGCACTGTAGGACTTACATCTTTGGGCATGCCAAATGGTTTTAAGAATCTACAGGGAGATATTTTTTCAGTGGTCATGCCCCCTTTTCTCCCCATGAACTTTTTTCGGTGCGCCGCTGGTTGATTCTAAAAAACAAAATGCATTTTTTGTTTTGTTCTAAAGCATTTTAATCTTTTGTAGTTTTTTCGTATTTACCACCGTTATCGAGAAAAAAATAAAAGCTTTTCTGTTTCGCTAGATGAAATTATTTTTTTTTAAATAATTGGTCTAGTATGCCTTGGCTTGATTTAGATAACCTTTTGTTTGTATTTATTTTGACATTTTATTCGCCACCAACTGTTAAAAATTAAAACTAGGATACAAGAGCTATAATGAAAAAACTAAAAAAATCTTGAAATTTCAACACCCTGTAGATCGGCAACGAAGCGTTTGCGGACCTATGTTTATATGAATTTTTAGGCAGTAAATAAGCCAAAGAATTACCCCTTTTTGTATTTACATGATATTTAGGAACACCCTGTATATGGCCCCTATTTACGTAGCCCTATTTACAGCAAGAAACATGTAATGAAAGCTAAAATTGATTATTTTTCTAGATTTTATAACAAATTAATGGAAATAACGTAAGAGTTTGTTACTTTAGGAGTTTTTTTAATCTTATTCCCTGATATATTGCTAATTTTTTGTGACTTATTGTGACGTATTTGTATGACTACATTTGCAACACTACCTTTCATACTACTGATAGTTTGCCAGATTTTGATTTCCCCTATAGATATGTACTATCGTGAGCATAAAAAACGGGGAGAGTCAAATTTGCACTAATTAAACTGGGCTTTGTAATGTCATGTCACGTAAATGTCATCTTAAATTTTGACGTAAGAAATAAAAATGCCGCAATTGAAAGACTCAAAGTTTAGAGAATATAATGCCCGTTTGCATCGTATGTATTAAGCTTTACTTAAGTATGGGATCGTACTTAAGTCATCGATTTCATTTGCACCGTCACCAATCCGTCACTTAACTATGGTTAAGAACGACCTAAGTTAGGCCAACAAAAAACGGTGGCTAAAGACTGGCTTAAATTTAGGCAACGGATCGCGTACTCGTAATTGGCTGAATGGAGGTCAATGGAGGTTGAATTGAGACTTCTGTCAAAAGAACGTATGACCGCCGTCATTCAATGAACCTGATCAAATGATTTTGGTCATTTATTAGCATAATTCTCTGGGTTAAAGTCTATTCTTATGAAAGGAAAATAAATTGTTATAATTTAACCGTAAAACTTTGTGTATTGCTGATAACTGTAGTACTTGTTGCCATCATAGATGACGTTGCCATTATCAAAGTAGTTCAAATTTACCGCCAAAGTATTCTAGTAAAAAAAAATATGACTGTAAAGTTGACAATTGACAGAATAGTACCAGATTGGTACCAACATCTCTCGATGTTACTAAAATTTTACCTTGTTGCCAAATCACGCATAACTTAAGATAGGAATCTCCTACACATATGCGGTGCAAATGAACGACGACTTAAGCTCGACTCAGTTTTAAGTCATTCCTAAAGTTAAGTCTGGCTTAGCAGATACGGAGCAAACGGGCATAAGTCCCTAATTTAACTTATATTTCAATCAGCATTCCAGAAATTGCTACTGAACTCATATGTATAATTTTTGCCCATTTGAAATAAGTTAAAATGTAGAACTTACTTCTTCCTTTTGGCAAGAATATTATTGGCCGTTTTGGGCTTTTCGCTTGTGACAGACAGTTTCCTCATCCTAGGAGTTGTCGGGATATGATTTGTTTTTGATGGAGTGACAGGGCTGGGTAAATATTCTGCTTGGAACTCGAACCCCTCGCGAACGAAAACTGTTGATTCTGGAATTGGAAATTCTTCATTTTCATTCTTCTTCAACGAGTTTGCGATGCTGTACCTAAACAAAATCAAACAAACCTAAGTTAAGACAACAACAGCAAACACAAAATACTAACATCATGACAGAGTGTCTCTTTTTCGGAACTTGACGTATTGAACCATCTTGGTTTTTCGCTTTTAGCATGGCGATATCCTGAAAAACAGAAATTTAACGTTAGCAGATACGTCAGTTTTTTTTTATCTTAGATTAAATACCTCTGCTGAGAAACTGGCATCGTACATAAAGATTTTTCCTTTTATGTGTAATTGGTCACCTGGTAACAAATATTTAGGCGCAGATAATCGGGAATCATTCAATACAGTTTCAGCATACTCCGGATTAGTTGCTTGTATCTGAAACAAAAAAATTTAATTTTATTATCTAGATTGATTTAATAATTAAATTACTGGGACACATTTCTATTATTGATCTCTAAAATATAAAACGAACATGATCTTCCATATAGAAAAGTTGTAGATAATCATTTGCTTTGCAGACAGAAAATACCAACACAAACTTATGCTTCTTTTTTTTTAATTTTTAATTTTATATTTTTATTTTCATTTTTTTTTATATATTTAGATGGTAGGTCAAAATTCAACAATCTTACAAATGTAATAATTCTTCATTTCATTCAGCAGCTCTTAGTAATGGCACTCTGAAATTTTTAATTACACAAACGCATAATGTGTGGCAATGATTTTCTTCAAAGTCAGACTTAAAATCTACATGTTGCTTGCGGTAAACAGGGGTTGCTTCGATAATACTTAAAAGTATTTTACTCTTTTACCTTCAGTGATACAGTTGAAATAGAAATCTATACCTGATCTCAAACAATTCTCATAAAATAAATAATATCTGAAACTTCTGTCATCAGGTCTATTGTTCAAATTTATTGAGAGTGATAGGACGCCATAAGAAATAATACAACTAAATAACACATCAAATAATTAAAACAAATTCAGCGTCCATTACGTTGTGAAAAACAAATGAATAACCTATAAAATTAAAACTTGAAACACGCTAAAACAAGAAAAAACTACTTACAAAGCCAGTGTCCTCTGCGCTAATAAGAACAGCGTCTGTTTTCGAATCAGTTAAATGTTTGAGACGAATATCATCGCCGGCCTTTGATCCAATACGAACAACATCACCGTACCTCAAGATATATGTGCTTGAATTTACAGAACGCGGGTTGTTCGGATTGAGAAAGACCAAACATCCGCACACATCTTCTTCTTTCGTATCCATTACTGCAAATAACAAAAAACTACTGCATATTCGCAATTTACACAGTACTTGTGCACAACACTGTACACCAAGCGACAGTTGCAACAGCAAACAAGTTTAAAATTCAAACACGAGACCGTTGTAAAACATTAGACGCATGCGCACTGAACATACTTTTAACCGCCAAAATACCGATCTAAAACTTACCTAAATGATATAAATATATCGTATTTGCACAAAAAGAATTAAACTACAATAATTATTTAACTAACACTACACAGATAAACAACTTTTATAAACATTTTGACGCCTATAAGGTCAAATGCAGCTGAAGAAAAATAACGACCTCTAACAAACAACCTACGCCGCCATCAAAGACTAAAGCACTACGTTTAGTACGTTTGATTCAACAAGCTCTCGATAGGGTGCGCCCGCCTCCCTACGCTTTTTAGCGTTCAAAAAAGACCAATCAAAACAATGCAAAGTTTCGAAACGAGTTTTAAGAAAGTGGAGGGGGCATGTTTCTCACTTTTATTTTTTATTTTAATAAGGTTAGTAGCACAGACTACTGTTAGTAGTGTTCGATTGCTGCCGCGCTTAGTTGTGGTTAGTTCTTTTTATGGTTCTGTTCAACTGATTCCACCAATAGGAAGCAAGTATTTCAAATTTGCGCTCAGATTGAACTGAGCGCGGCCGGCAATCGAACACTACTCTTGTCTTTCAATAGCTTGGTTCAAATAGAACAAAGATAAAATGCACAAGAAAATCGTTGATAGATGCCACAAATTACCCCCTACATAGATTTTACTCCTATAATGTATACATTGTTTTATTTATTTAATTTCTAATACCTATTCGTTTGTTATTCTAATTGTGTCTAATTAGTGATATCCATGACTAAAAATATGAGAGCACCACAGACAAAATAAATAATGCAGAAACTAACCTTGAGGCTTGACTGAACAGTAAACATAACCTATTTGTAGTAGTTTGAAATTGGTGTCACTTTTGTCCAAAGAATAGAAAATTAAATGAAAATAGAATGTACAATTTTGTGGATTCGAAGTTACTACCGAAGGTGACAACTCAGACGTCATGTATGGAAGGATTTGAAGTCTCGAACTTAATAAACCCCGACTATATGTTAAAATCAAGAGGATTTATAGCTTACACCACCATGAAACCTCCTGTCGATGTGGATTTTGAACTTATTTGTAGTGTAAACCTCTCTCACATCGTTATAAACACGACAAACGGCAAGCAGAAAACTTCCGGCCTGGAAATATTCGTAAAAACACCTCATTCCAGCTACGTATCTATATGCAAAACCTTTTTTAACGAAGATGGAATAATCCTGTGCAATGCAAGGAATTACTCAAGGAGGAAAAGACCAAATAACACTAACCCGGATTACATCTTGGTGTTTTTCAAGTCGAACGAGTTTAGATCATTCCTGAACGCTTCGTCAATACGAATCCGAATTTTAAAGACAGATTCTTGCTCACCGCCCTGCTTGGGGGGCGTCCAAATTTGGGGGAGAGTTTCGAAAACTTGCTCAAACGTGACAATCGACACTTTAAACAAGCTCTTAAACAGAACAAACCATTTCGAAAAGGTATCAAAAACAGGCGTATCAAATTTGAATGTAACGTTTGAGATTCCCGAGGAATTTAATGATGAACTTACCTATGAAGTAATGTCACTGCCTATGACGCTGCCAAGTGGTCATAATGTCGATCAGAGCACACTTGATAAGTGTATTTCGACAGACGCTGCGTGCGGTAGACAACCGTCAGATCCTTTTACAGGGCTTAGATTTTGTGCGAATAGGAAACCAATTTTGAACGTTGCTTTGAAAACTAGGATTGATATGTTTTTGATGCAAAATTCCCATCGAGAAGAGACGTTTTCTGTGAAACGGACATTAGGTAGGGCAAAAAAGTACGAAGAAACTAAATCGGGTGATGTTTCTTCGTATTCGGAAATTTTCGGAAGTGCAAAGAAGATTAAGCTAGAGATTAGTGAGAATTTGGATGACGCTATAACTAAAGTAATGAATAATGGTACTTTTATGAGGTTTACTGGCAATAATGTTGTGGAGAATGAAAAACATAAGTGTTGCGTTAAATGCAGTAAAAATGATGTTATGTACATTATTCCATGTAAGCATATTTACTGTAGGAAGTGTTTATTTGAAATTGACAACACCTGTGATATATGTTCAGCTAAGTTTGCAAAAAATGAACCTCAACGTTATCATCGCTAGTATATTTTTTTCTAATAAAACGACATAATTTAAACTATTGTTTTTATTCCTTTTTAATTATAAATTCATGCTATCTTTGCCTTCTTTTTCTTCGGTTTCTTCTCTATTTTTGGCTTTACTTCACCCTCTATGAGTATTCTTTGAAATAAAACATTCTTTTCTAGCGATAATCCTACGTCTTCAAATGTCTCATCATCCCATGAAAAACGTTTTGCATTTTCCCAAAATCTTTCTTCATTAGCAATCGATAGCTTATCAAGTAAATTTGTTGAGATATTCGGTATAATGGGTTGCAGAATAATCCCTGAAATTCGTAATGTCTCCATGGCAACATGAAGTGTGACGTTTAATTTATCCAAAGTATTCTCATTTTTCTTCAATTCCCAAGGTTTCATAGTTTCAAAAAATAAATTTGCGATGTGAAGAGTTGCAATGACAGTATTGACAACTTTATAAAAATTATAATCTGCATAATGCTCATAACACGTATCTGTAACAATAAGATATTAATATTTTATATACGTATTTTGACTAACATTTTATTTACCTACTAATGTTTCTAAAGACTTCATAAGTTGTTGTCCGACTCCATTTCCCATAACCTCTCGGAATGCATCTTTCCCAATTTTCGGAAAGATTTGTTTTATATTTAAATTTACACCAGTGCACCTGCTTAGTAAATTACCCAACGTATCCGCGAGTTCAGAATTTAAAATTCTAACTATTTTCGTGTCACTGTAATCTAACAAAATCATTATTTGAAATATTTGTAAGCGTAATAATTCTTACTTCCATCGCTATGAGCTACACCTTCTCGTAACAAGAAATACCTAATGCCGTCCGTACTGTATGTATTGCTACGTTCTACGGGACATATTACGTTATTCTTTGATTTTGACATTTTTTCTCCATCGACAGTCCAATGCGAATGACATAAAATTGTTTTGGGTAAATCTAACTTTGCTGCCATCAAAAATGCCGGCCAATATATTCCATGAAATCTAATAAAATTAAAAGAAAATATACAGGATTTTGATTATTTAAACTAGCTAATATCGGTTAAACGGGTAAAATTGAGCATTTTTACATTAGCTGATCAATTGTGTATCAAACCTAAAACTAACTAACAAAAAAAGTCTTAGATTTAAATTTTTCAGTTAAGTTTGTTCATTCTTACTTTAAAATATCTTTTCCTATCACTTGTACACTTGGTGGCCAGAATTTTTGGTAACGTTCATCAGGATATCCAAGAATTGTGAGATAATTAACTAAAGCATCCATCCAAACGTATATACTTTGAGTTTCATCTGACGGCACGGGAATTCCCCAATGGACGCGAGACATAGGTCTTGAAATTGACACATCTGGTAATTCTTCTCTCGTTATTGAATCTAAGAGGATTTTATGGAATTTCTTGGGTTTAACTACATCTTCTATAAAAAAATCATGTATCAATCAAATTTAACATTTTTTTATATTTATTTATACCATTCTTGAGCAACCAATGTTTTAAATTATCTTGAAAATTACTTAGTTTAAACATGTAATTTTCTTCTTCTGTCCACTCAACAGGATGTCCACTTTGAGCGGATACTTTAATACTGTTACCGTTCGGTAATATTTGATCTTTCAGCTCTACATCCGTTAAAAAAGTCTCATCGGACACACAGTACCACCCGCTATATTTTGCAGTATAAATATTACCTCCTTTATCAATTGTTTCCTGCAAAACAAAAGAAAAAACCGAACATGATGAGAATAAAATACCCTACAACAAAAACAAAATTCTCACCCATAAACAATGAACAGCTTTCTTATGATTTTCGTCTGTAGTTCTTATAAACCCGCTGTAATCTATACTAAATTTTTTAAATAAATCATCATAACTATTCGATATAGTATTGCAATATTCCGGTAAAGAAACATTTTTAACAGCAGCTGCTTGTTGTATTTTAGTGCCATGTTCATCAGTTCCAGTGGCGAAAAATATATTCTTTTCTGGTGTTATCAATTTATTCCATTTTTGAATCGCGTCCGCTATTACGGAACTGTAAAGATGGCCAATGTGTGGCGCTGCAATCGTTGTTATTGTCATATGGGCCGAACTATATTTTTCCTACTTACGGGCGTTAACGTAATAAATTGGTGTTGTAACATAAAATGACTTTGTTGTAGTCGCATATTTTCTAATTATTTGGGCCATTTCGAGCTGGTAGTCATCCAAACAACGAGGTTACGGCAGTACCGGTACATAACCTACCTTTTCAACTTATGTTGGCATCCTTGTAAAGATGTCGGTGGAATAAAATGATTATTAAATATTACATACTTTATTTTATTGTGGAAACTAGTAAATTAGGGCCACCCGTAAATTAGTAATGTAGTTACATTACAGATTCACAGCGTTGTTAAAAAATAAAATTTTTAATTAAATATTATATAGTGGTTTTTATGTTATCAGGTTGTGTTAGCAATAATCGATTTTGCATTGCAGCTATGTTCGTAATAGTCAAGATCGTGGAAAATAATTTCTTATCAATGTTTATATACAATTGAAAATCTTAAAAATACGTTTCTTTGCATCGGAGTGTATATTATCTATTTATATCTCTGGAACAGGGAATCCAAATTTTCAGGTAGCGGAGTTTAAATACTTATCTAGCCGGTTTGAGGTCGAATCTTCACTGAGAAGAGCTTTGTTGAAATAAAAATACAGAATGGCCCATTCCTCTGTAGCGCCTGCTGGAAAACGGAAGGAAATATACAAATATGTAGCACCATGGCCCCTGTACAGTATGAACTGGTCCGTAAGACCAGATAAAAGGTTTCGACTGGCGCTCGGCAGTTTTGTCGAAGAGTATAACAACAAAGTGCAGATCGTTTCTTTGGATGAGGATAGCAGTGAATTTACACCAAAAAGCACATTCGAACACCCATATCCGACGACAAAAATTATGTGGATACCGGATAGCAAGGGTGTCTTTCCAGATTTACTCGCAACAAGGTATGTTACTATAAGAATGAGGAATTGTATGCTGTGGAATTGTCTTAAACTAATAATCTAGTGTTTCGTGCACCCCAACCAAATATGTAATTTGCCAAAGTATAGTATTCAAGATAAATGTACATTGGAAATAAATGGTTGCTGCACAAGTTATCCATTCTAAGGCCGATTAAGTAAAATATCGCTCATTATAAAAATTTTAAGTAACATTCATAATTATTTAATGCACAATATTTATTATTATAATTGTCAAATTATTCACTCTAATGCACAAAGTATTTGTTTTAATGCACATATCTATTTAAAAATGGACGCTTAAATCGTACCCTTTATTTTACTGCCTAGAAAGAAAATTGTACCGTCAATATCTACTAAATTTCTTTTGCAGTGGGGACTACCTTCGGGTATGGCGTGCAGTTGAACCAGAGACACGCCTAGAATGCGTCTTAAACAATAATAAGAACTCCGACTTCTGCGCCCCATTAACGTCATTCGACTGGAACGAAGTAGACCCTAACCTGGTCGGTACATCCTCAATCGACACAACCTGTACAATTTGGGGCCTTGAGACCGGCCAGATGATCGGCCGAGTAAATCTCGTCTCCGGTCACGTAAAAACGCAACTAATCGCGCACGACAAAGAAGTCTACGACATAGCGTTTTCAAGAGCGGGCGGGGGCCGTGACATGTTTGCTTCCGTAGGGGCTGACGGTTCGGTAAGAATGTTCGATTTACGTCATTTGGAGCACTCGACGATAATTTACGAGGATCCAGCGCATACGCCTTTACTACGGCTTGCTTGGAATAAACAGGATCCGAATTATTTGGCGACAATCGCCATGGACGCATGTGAGGTTATAATTTTGGACGTGAGGGTTCCGTGTACCCCCGTTGCTAGGTTAAATAACCATCGGGCTTGTGTGAATGGTATTGCTTGGGCCCCACATTCGTCGTGTCACATTTGTACAGCGGGGGATGACCATCAGGCGCTTATTTGGGATATTCAGCAGATGCCGAGGGCTATCGAGGACCCCATTTTGGCTTATACTGCCGCGGAAGGGGAGGTTAACCAGATACAGTGGGGGGCGACGCAGCCGGACTGGATAGCGATTTGTTATAATAAGTCATTAGAGATATTACGCGTTTAATTTTATTTTTGTGGTGTTTTTTAGGTTTATTGCCTTTAATATTTATATGACCGCTGGTCCGGATATGATTATACAGAGTGTTCGTTTTTAGTGAGGATGCTTGGGGGTTCTTTTTCAATATTTCAGTTTTTTGCTGTTATTTTGAAAATAAGAAAAGATATGTGAAGTTTATTTTTAGACAATTGATTAGCATAAAAGCATTCGCACAAAAAATATGACCGAATATTATTACGAGATGTAATTTTATGTGGACCACTTCTTATTATAATTCTATTCATAAACATTTTGTTACTAATTTGCATTAAACTGTTTTTTTTTGAAACAATTCTTTTTATATATTATTGAAATGAAGGTTTTTCTTATATTTGTTTATGAATAGTGATAATATGACTGTTAATTGTTGTGTAAAGAACTTTATCAAATTCTTGATAAACTCCTTCACTCGACAATAACAAATAAGTTTACAAATTTGTAGCGTGAAAATAGCATTAATGTGTAAGCTCATTTTATTTAATTTGTACATAGTTACATGTGATACTTATATATCATTATTAGCGAGAAATTTATATTATTGACTTCATTTTGACACAATTTGATAGTATAAACTGATAATAAAAATTTTATATGCTATTTTGTTTTTTTATTTTATTGCACTCCCAGCAAATTGATTTTTGTTTTTACATTCGGCAACCTGGTTTTAAGTTTAGTCATAAGCCTGACTTGAGTTAGTATGTAAGTAACAATAACAAATTAGTTTTTATTTTGACTTAAAATTGATATTAACAGAATTATGCTTCCTGAACTTTATTCATAAAACGTTTAAATGTTCCAAGAGTTTTGACATTCTCAACACAATTCACCAAATTAAAAAGAATGTACATTTTTTGGTTTTGGGCAACAGCAGATTTACACTTTTGACCAGAATTTTTTGAAACACGTTTTGTTTCTATCAGACTTTCATCCACAATGTAAATACTATCGTGAGCATAAAAAACAGGGACAGCAAAGTTAAATTAGGCACTTATATCCTGAATAATTTTAATCGTGTAACAACTTTGACCATGGGTATTTGTTAACCTATGAAGTCTAAACTTTGACAGTATCTGTCAATTTCAATTAATTCAGCAGCAATTTTTTTAACGCTGATTCCAAAATACCGGCAAGTTTTATTAATTATTGCCTTCTGAAATTCATTCATTTGCGGCATTTTTTATTTCTTACGTTAAAATTTAAGATGGCACTAATGGCACATGACAAAGCCCAGTTTAATTAGTGCAAATTTGAGTATCCCTGTTTTTTATGCTCATGTTAGTACGTTGTGTTGTTGGTACATTCTAATACTAATTTTTAAATACATCAATGACGACCAGAGTTTTGAAAGAAATGCAAAATAAGTATATATTTTTTTAATATTTAAAAATTATGTACTTACCTACATAATATGAAAGCTAAAACAGTGGAAAACGGCATACTTTCATCAAACAATCGCAGCTGTCTGCTTGTTCTACTATCGTCGGATCCATAATCCGCTTCAAATGCCTCTTTATCCTCTTCCAGTCCCCGTTATTATAATTTATCTGGAAATACATCTCGACCAGCATCATCAAATACGTTGCATCCTTCTGCAGGATATTCTCCTGGTCCTCGGACAACTTTATCGACACGATGTTATCCAGATGCGGGCAAGGATTATCCCTCGACCCGGCTATAAAGCCCAAGGTATAGGTAAGCGCCTTTTTTTTTTTCTAGTCTCGTGACCTTATTTGCCATCCGGAACATCTGGGCTTGAATCAGGCATACACATGTACACAACTTGGTTTGCCAGCCAGACCTGGTTTACTTGTTGTTACGTGAAAATTTTCAATCATTTTTTTTAATTTTTTTGTTTTTTTGCCTAAATTCTACCATCAAATGTGGAAATTTATTTTGGGTTATAACGAAAGAAATCAAAAACAAATATTATATAATAATACATCTTTTAATGCTTAATAATATTTACAAATATATGCACGAAAAAAAATTCAAATAACTATTTCTGGTCTTAGTAACTAAAAACGCATTTATAAATAACATGCTTCAAGTTTATGTACATTCAGGCTTTATAATACATTATATTTTGGAGATAATATCTATAACATATAAAGAGGATCACTCCGGCAGTTTCTACAATTTGTAATTTTCTGATGAGAAACGACTGCATTATCGCTACATAAGCACGGAATATACTATTATAACCTACCCTAGTTGATGTGCAAACACATTTCAGACTGACAAATAAAAACTTAAAAGTACTATTCTCCACAAATATAGCCTGCAATATGTTCACTAACAAAAAAAAAATTCAACTCCCTAGAAATGACAACAAATCAACTATAGGTAGATCAAAAGGTAAATTGGTGTTCACTGCAAAGATTTGTTTGTCTTGTATATCATATCGATCAAAATACTATATCACATTTTTTGGCTGCATATATTATTTATCCAAAGAATTCGAAAAAAATCAAACTAATGTAAAAACGGGCAAAAAGAAAAACACCTAAAACTCTGAAGTATACGTGGGGTAAAAAATATCATCCAGCACTGTAAACGGCGGTATACAAAGCCTCATTATATTCGGCACAAAGTAAAGATAAAAAAAACGGCATACATTCATCAAACAATCGCAGCCGTCTGTGTATTCTGCTGTATAGTCGGATCGACAACCCTCTCCAAATGCCTCAACTTCTTTATCCTCTTCCACTCCCCGTTATTATAATTCATCTGGAAATGCGTCTCGACGAGCATCGTCAGATACGTTGCATCCTCCTGCAGGATATTCTCCTGGTCCTCGGACAGCTTTATCGTCACGATATTACCGAGATGCGGGCAAGGATTATCCCTCGACCCGGCCATAAAACCCAAGATGAGCGCTTTCTCGGGCCTCGTGACCTTATTTGCCATCCGGAACATCTCCTGGGCTTCGAGTATTTGTTCTCTGGTCAGTGCAAAACCTTTACGTTGCAACGACATTGTGGCGTCTTGCGGTTGGATTCAAACTTGTGTGACATGTTGATTGGGCCGGGTGGAAATGAACAAAGGAGTTCCGTCTGCCACATTTATTGTTGTTGTTCATAAATAAAATAAAAAATAAATACATCAAAATTTGAACTACATTTGTCGCCCATAAGAATTAAGAAAGTAGCAATGAGAAAGGCTTTTTACGTTTCCGATACTAATTCAAATAACAGTACTAGAAGTGAAAACAAAAATGCATTTTAGTACAAATATTAAATATCTGAAATATCTAATAAGGGAGATTTTTTTTCTTAGATTAGTGTGTCAGTGTGAAATTTGTCAAGACTCTACTCACCTTGCAGATTATTGATTTTGAATCAGGCGTACATATGTACACAACTTGGTTTGCCAGCCAGACCTTCATGTTGCTTTTTTGAAAATTTTAAATCATGTCTTTTCAAAATTTGCTTTTTTGCCTAAATTCTACCATCAAATGTGGAAATTTATTTTGGGTTATAACGAAAGAAATCAAAAACAAATATTATAAAATAATACATCTTTTAATGCTTAACAATATTTACAAATATATGCACGAAAAAAAGTTCAAATAACTATTTCTGGTCTTAGTAACTAAAAACGCATTTATAAATAACATGCTTCAAGTTTATGTACATTCAGGCTTTATAATACACTATAGTTTGGAGAAAATATCTATAACATATAAAGAGAATCACTCGGGCAGTTTCTACAATTTGTAATTTTCTGATGAGAAATGACTGCATTATCGCTACATAAGCACGGAATATACTATTGTAACCTACCCTAGTTGATGTGCAAACACATTTCAGACTGACAAATAAAAACTTAAAAGTACTATTCTACACAAATATAGCCTGCAATATGTTCACTAACAAAAAAAAATTCAACTGCCTAGAAATGACAACAAATCAACTATAGGTAGGTCAAAAGGTAAATTGGTGTTCACTGCAAAGATTTGTTTGTCTTGTATATCATATCGATCAAAATACTATATCACATTTTTTGGCTGTATATATTATTTATTCAAAGAATTCGGAAAAAACAAACTAATGTAAAAACGGGCAAAAAGAAAAACACCTAAAACTCTGAAGTATACGTGGGGTAAAAAATATCATCCAGCACTGTAAACGGCGGTATACAAAGCCTCATTATATTCGACACAAAGTAAAGATAAAAAAAAACGGCATACATTCATCAAACAATCGCTGCCGTCTGTGTATTCTGCTGTATAGTCGGATCGACAACCCTCTCCAAATGCCTCAACTTCTTTATCCTCTTCCACTCCCCGTTATTATAATTCATCTGGAAATGCGTCTCGACGAGCATCGTCAGATACGTTGCATCCTCCTGCAGGATATTCTCCTGGTCCTCGGACAGCTTTATCGTCACGATATTACCGAGATGCGGGCAAGGATTATCCCTCGACCCGGCCATAAAACCCAAGATGAGCGCTTTCTCGGGCCTCGTGACCTTATTCGCCATCCGGAACATCTCCTGGGCTTCGAGCATTTGTTCTCTGGTCAGCGCCAAACCTCTACGTTGCAAGGACGTGGTGGCTGCTTGCGGTTGGATTCGAACTTGCGTGACGTGTTGAACAGGCCGGGTGGAAATAACCAACGGAGTTCCGACTGCAACTGCAGCGGCAGGCTGTTCTGCAACAACGGTACGTTGAACTGCGGGTGCTGTGGTTAGTAGAGGTGGGACCGGTCTTATTATAGATGTCGTGACGAACTGTGGAGAGGCTGTTGCTGTAGTTTGGACGACCGTGACTGTAGGTGTGACGGGCGTGACCGCCGTGAGAGTAGGTTGCGGTGTTGTCGCAGGTTGCGCGGGAGGTGTTGTTGGTGTCGCTGATGGTGTTGTGGGTGTTGTATCTGTAACGAGGTACAGTGGTAAAATATGAAGAGAAAAACTCGATACAAGAAGATACGAGGTAAGTTTGGATGCGATTTGAAAAAGTATTATTTTCATAATTAAACTAATGTATTATTAGATTATTCTTAACTGCTTGTGAAAGGAAACGAAAAAAATATGTAAACGGCCAAAAATAGACGAAATTAAACATTTGTTTCACATATTTCAGTCAGTGGCGGATTAAGGATAGTCGGGGCCCCTAGGCAAGTTATATTTGGGGGCCCCACCCACAAAGTAAAATAGAAAAATCAAAAAAGAACATGTTTTATAATAATTTGAATTCTATGATATAATATACAGGATGAGTTATTAGTATCCCGGCGGTCTATAGTTCATAAATCGTTTGAGAAAGAAAAAAATATTTTATACAAAAGTTGTCTCGCTATTTTCTATAACGTAAAATTATTTTCATTTATACAGGATGGTGCATTTAGGTGTGACGGAAAGTATGAACATTTTTTTAAATGGAATGTCCTGTATATTTTATTATATTATAAACACTACTAAATTTGTCTATTTAACCGTGTATGTTGCTAAGTTTTTTTTGCCGATTTTGCCTTTAAATTATGTGAGACAATAGCCAAAGCCAGTAGGTAGATGACAGTATCCAAAGATATTAGATACACCATAGGGTGTTCATTGAACTTAGTAAATTTTGATGTTTTTCAAATGGCTTTTTCTCGAGATTTTTAAATGGAACATCCTGCACAATATGTGTTGGCTGTAATAACCCTTTATTTCGCTCTAATTTACATCTAGTATGTCATACACCAAATGTTATTATTTTTTGTGATATTTGCAATTTTACGAAAATGCAATGCAATTGTAAATTTTAATAATGCTGTGAATAAGGTATTTGGTAGTTTGATGTAAAGTCTTCAAGTGGCGATAGAAGAGATAATTTAGCAACAATTTAACCAGCTTGATCCTTATACAAAGTATTACCGTTATCAACATATTAACAATTTTATACAAAATTTTATAAGTATATTTTGCCGTCTACCGTATGGCAACCGAACATGCGATTTAATAATTTGAATTACTGCTGAAGTAAACCCTAAACCGTCTACTTTTAGGTTAACTATTGTGCAAATTTGTTGACTTCTGAATGTTGAAAATCAGATTTTCTTTGATGTGATTTATGTACTCACATATAAAAACCAAATATGCAACAAGAAAAAACTGATAGGCATCTTTAGATTCAGATTTTCATTCATAGCAAAAAAATATATTAAAAACACTTTCCATTCACATTATCAATATTACTAATACTATCATTCATATTATCCCAATTTTGAATTGTCTCTCCAGAAAAATAACCTATTTTAAATCAATTAACAATAGTAAGTAGATATTGTTGGTTGTTTTTTGTACTGAATACCAAATTCGTTCTCAAACGTAGCTCATCAAGACAGGTTTTAGTGTTTCTGTTTGCTTTTGTGTCTAAGCGCACATACTATTACAATGATACGTCTCCGCATAATTTTCACAAAGGTGAACAATTTTTCACGATAGTCCCCATAAAACTACACAGTTTTTGGCTTACTTCGGAGCCCAACTGAAGTTACTTGGTCTTCAGGTTCGCTCGCTGTACATTGGTAAAAATTGCAAAACACTTATAAAATTGTGTAATACCTTGATAACCATAATACTTTTTATATGAATGAATCTAGTTAAATAGGTTCTAACTGGCTTCTTCTATAACTCTTTAAATATTTTACATCATGCTACTCAGCACACTGTATACAGAGCAATATTAAGATACTAAATAGCATACTACTCTTTAAATTCCAAATATCGTGAAAACTAGTGAAAATAGACATAGGATATGGTGAACATAAATTACAAAGAACTTAAGGGACATTTCGATTGGCAAATAATATACAGGATGTTCCATTTAAAAATCTCAAGAAAAAGCGATTAAAAAATGTTTAAAAACTAGTGCATGCTACGATCAGCCTGTATAGCGCATCAAATTTTCATGACATCAGTATCTAGCTATGGGTTTAGTTATTATGTGACAAAATTTTTAGGACAATATGTGCAAAAATGTAATATTAACGTAGTTTTTAAGAAAGGCCTGCAATTGCCAATTTTTTGACAAACAATTGAATATCTCAGAAACTACTTACTTTACACAGGAACATCTTGCACAGTTGGAAAGACGACTTCCTTAGTATTCACAATAAGGCACGATATACATGGCGTTCCATTAAATTCTTTAAATTCCAAATATCACAAAAACTATTAAAAGTTGATATATGATATAGTAAATATAAATTACAAAGAACTTAAGGGACATTTCAATTAGCACGTAATATACAGGTTGTTCCATTTAAAAATCTCAAGAAAAAGCCATTTAAAAATGTTTAAAAACTAGTGCATGCTACAATCACCCTAGCTATGGGTTTAGTTATTATGTGAAAAAAATTTTTAGGACAATATATGCAAAAATTTTGTAATAACGTAGTTTTTGAGAAAGGCCTGGAATTGCCAATTATTTGACAAACAATTGAATATCTCAGAAACTGTTTAGTTTACACAGGTACAACGTACACAGTTGGAAAGACAACTTCCTTGGTATTCATAATATGGTATGATATACAGGGCGTTCCATTTAAAAAATGTACTGACTTTCCGTCACGCCTAAATTCAACACCTTGTATGAATGAAAATAATTTTACGTTATAGAAACTAATGAGTCAAACAACTCTTGTATAAAACATTTTTTTCTTTCTCAAACGATTTGATGACTATCGACCGCCGGCATACTAATAACTCACCCTGTATATCCAT
This sequence comes from Aphodius sticticus, assembly GCA_963966075.1. Taxonomy (NCBI): domain Eukaryota; kingdom Metazoa; phylum Arthropoda; class Insecta; order Coleoptera; family Scarabaeidae; genus Aphodius; species Aphodius sticticus. Next base: position 15,802,628 of record OZ014509.1, read on the forward strand.
CATTCAGCATACATTGATTATGACATCATTACGGTAGGTCCGTATGATACGGTATATCACTATATTCATATCTAGTTAGAATCAAAAATGTTTTGCTTCTGATTTTTCATCAAAATTTACAAGTTACAATCTTGAATAAATTTTAAAATCTTTTGGGATACTGTGTGACTTATAAACAATTTTAGAAACTCCTCGTGTACTTGGATAGGATCTGCTTATTATAAAAGCTGACTGATCGATATGTTGAAAATCCGGAGTGGAATCTACTATAATACCTATATAATACCTAAATATTTTGCTTCTTTAACGTTATTTAGTAAAAACATAGCGTTGAGTACAAGTACGACACATTTCCACATCCACAAATTGCGTAATTAACGTTTTGAAAAACTTTGTGCTTAAAATACTCAAAATCAGTACTGTAATCATTAATTCAAACAAAAAAATGACCGTCAATCCAATAATTCGTTGTTAATAAAATTGAAGTTGAAGTAGAATTAGTAACAGTTTTAAAAAATTAAAGTATCAAATAGCGGACAAGAAATAATTAATTAATCAAAAATATTAACAAAACACAAGTCAAAACTGGTTAAAAAAACACACGGGTTTGATGGAATGCATCAAATTAACAAGCTCACTTTCTCTAGATCTGATTTTTGTTTATCCATGATATGGCAGTTTGTGGTCACAAAAATATACTTCATTTTAAATGCAAAAGCCCTGTATATCATTCAATAATGTGAATAGTTACAAATATGTCTTTTCAAATAAATTAAATAGTTTCTGGAAGATTGTTTAAAAAAAAAATGCAGATGCAGTCCTCTTTTAACGACAAGATAAAGCTACATTTGTCCACTTATTGTTTTGCAACATAATTTTTTTTAAAGGACACGCTTAAAGATTGCTGAGGACATAATATGGTAATATATAAAACGTAACTAGGCTGTTTAGCTTAGTGTACTATTTGTTAGCTTGATGTAAAGTTTGTTAAATAGGGTCTAAATGGTCCCCACAACCACCCCTTAAAAACTACTGATAGTTAGTTTGCAAATACATTAACACTAATAAACATAAGAATATCTTTTTTATTATTATTAGCATTTTAAAATAATAATACTGTTAATTGCTTGCAACTGCTGATATTGTTTTAAAACAATTGATACAGTTGGAAAGACAACGAGTAGACTTGATAATAGGTATAAAATTATAGGCATTCCATTAAAAATCATATTTTGCTTATATGCAGCATCTGTATAAACGAAAACTAATTGGATTTCAGAAAAGGATAGCTCAGCCAGTTGTGTATTTTTTCTCTTTTTATAAACATGGAAATATTAACTTTTACTGCTCTAACAACTTATCCTGTAGTTTTTCAAAAAACTATTACTTTTTTGCAAACAATTTAAAAAACATATTTATATTTTATTTTAAGATTTAAATTTGCTTATCATTTTTTCATGTATTCTTTAATTTAGCCTTGTGCTTTCAAAACCTCATATAACAGACCAACTTTAATTGAGAATCAAATATGCAGACCCATGGAAAACACTCATAAAATAATTCAAACCATAGACAAAAATTAATCGATTATTTAATTTTGGAAATTCCTTATTATTTTTTTACTATAATAAAACAATAATAATAGTGAAATACAAAATTTAGAATCTTTAAAGAAATGTAACCACATATTTTACTTTAAGTTTACCCATCATTTTAATATGCGTATCAAACATCGATAAACAATAAGCCATAAACACCTGTAGCCTTAACAAAAACCAGAAAATCAAAAATATAATCGACATACTTGTTGCACCAGTCGCAGGCTGCGGGGTTGGCGGGGCGTATGTCGTGGTAGTAGCCAGTCCAGCGGCATAGTCCGGCGTCGCTCCAGACGGTGGCGGGCTCTGCAATCCAGCGTTTTCCGATGCCTTCTTGTCTTCCATTTCTACGAATAAATTTACACACGTTACATTTTGCTCCAATAATTACCAAAGAAAAAAAAGAAAGAATAATGGTAATACCTTGGATCTTCTTCCGTTTCTTTGCTGCGGGATATCCCATTGGTTGATCGGCAATATCTAATAGTTTCACACCACCTTCCTTTCGACCTGCCGGTGGTCGAGCTAACGGAGGCCTATTTGTCAGGTTCGCTGTCAACGGGTTAGGCCTAAAGCCAGATGACGGAACTCGGCTTGGTATACCTTTCAGCGGAGCTGTTCAAAAGAGAAATTGATATATTTTATCCTCCTCAAAGTAAATAGTAATTAATTTGTGATAAAGATTCATACTGAACCCATAATTTTCTTATTAGCAAATGGTAACAGAGGAAAATAATACAAGGTACTATCCGCGCCAAAAAAAAGTCGTACAGCTAAGTTTGACATCATGTAAGTGTGGCTTGCCAACTTGACAGCTGGTGCTTGTTTCATCCCTATGACTAATGTCAGAATGACAGCATATAGGTTATAAAAGAACCATTTACAAAGGTACAAGGTGTACGACTTTTTTTGGCGTGCATAGTACAGTCATGGAAATAAGTAAGTTCGTATCGCTATCGCAGGATTTGAAAATAGTATGTCGGTTATATATTCGTGTACTGTTCTACCTCGACCCGGCCGGTTCGCAAAAAGTTGTCCGTCACGAGGTGGTTTTTCGATGGATGTAATGTAACGGGATTTAGTTTATTTTTAGCGTGTGTGACCTTTTCCTTAATGTGATATCTTCAATGCAATGTAATAAATGAAATATGATCACTACAGTTAAGTTTACGAGTAGGTAATGCATTTAATTAAATATAGAATTACTTTTATAATAATATGAAATTGAAATTTGATAATATGATACGAAAAGCTCATTTTAAGATATTGCTTAATATCATGACACATTATATAAATTTATGTTAACTAATACACATATTAATTACGCAAGTAAATGCCTTTGCCCAGCCGTAGGATGACGGGAGTAAGTAAGTAAATGCGCAAATCAACTTGATGCCAAGGATTATCACTAAATATAGACTATTTCAGAATTGTAATATTAAAATATATTCACTAAATGTAAATAAATTCTCTAAATTTAATTTAAATTTACATTTAGGACGAGCATGTATTTTGTATGAAGGACAATGGAAATTTTATATCTGTATTACTTTACAGCAGTTAATGTTCAATTATCTTTTATGACATCTAATACATGCTTGACAACCAAAATAATTTAAATTATAGCAATATATACAGGCTGTCCCACGTTTCTTCCGCAAAACAACTTTCTTCAGAAAGTAAATTACTTTTTCAATTCATTAAAAAGTTACAGCCGTTTGAATTATTGACAATATCTTATTTTAAACGGCTCCAACTTCAGAAGGAACAGAGAAAACCAATAAGACCGTATGAAACATATTACTTTCTACTTTCTAGAAAAAAAAAAACAAAACATTTTGGTATTTTCTTTTGTTCATTTGTTAAGACAAATTATTAAAATTTTACTTATAATTAATAATTTTTTATTGTTGTAATATGTATTTATTGTTTCATTTTTGGTTTTGCATTGTTTGATAACTAATTAATTTTTTATTTTTTTTTTTTGTTAATATTTCAAAGAGCTCTACAGAAGTTTATTGTAATATAGTTCCAGTTCAATAAACACACATTTTTCATTTACTATATATTAGCTGGAACATTATTGGAAATTTTATTACAACGATAATAAGTTAAAAATAACATTTTGACTTATGAATTGTGTACTGTAAGGTTAGCTAAAATGCATATACATTAAAAATGAAGGTCTTTTTAATTTCCAAACAATATAAACTATAACTGAAAATGTTTAACGACACACTTTGTCAAAGTAATATTATAAGTTAATAATATGGTAACATACAGGCGGGATGTAAATTTTAAATATATCCAAAATTACAGCCACAACCTGGATTTGAACTAAGGCCCTTTGCGTCGCTAGCACAATGTCAATAGCTCAGATGGGAGAGCATTGTGCTAGCGACGCAAAGGTTTCTGGTTCAAATCGTCATGTTGTTGGTTTCTCTTACGTATAGCTTTTATTGCATATGATTGTGAGTAATTAATATGCAATAAAAGCTATACGTAAGAGAAACCAACAACTTTGCTTTCTGAAGCGTCTCCTTTTGGGAAATCATATACCCGTTACCAACACAATTAATACTCAACCCAGGTCAAATTTGATGAAATAATTTTTATGTTGTATAAATGTTCTTTCAGATGGTCGTATATTTTGATTTATTTTTTTTTTAATAATAATTATAACTTATTTACATTCCATCAAAATTCGTCAAAAATTTAGAGCTTGCTTCCAAAAATTCTTGTAAATTAGTGATATACATAATTGTCATTATTTTCAGTTGTCAGATATTTGAAACATTGCTGTAAAGTAAATACAAAATAATAATATAAAAAATAGTAATGATACATTCATGTTATACAAAATACATACTACATACTTCTGTTTAAGTTAAACACTGCAAAATATCGTTGAAGCTAAATATCTCGAATACACCAGTAAATCACAATTAACAAATTACCATAAAGACAAATTTAAAGCAATTTAATTTTAATTTATTTCTATTTTGTGAATAAATGTTAATACATATGTCAGTTCTGAAATAACCTGAAAAGTACAAATATTCAGAACAACAAATTGATTTTTGTATTTATTAACACAAAAAAGCTATTAGATGCAATAAGGTTGTAAGTATAATTTGTTGTGTTGTATGCAATATCTTGAAATGAGATTTTCATTTCATGTAATCGAATACTTTTATGTTTATTAATATAAAATTAACGTCATATTTAATAAAAATACAGTTACATTGCAATGTAGGAATTAATTAATTAATTACACATTAAGCTAATAAATAGAAACATATAAATCATTATAAACCAATTCAAAGCATTCGAACAAGGTTTCGCAAATAATAAATTTCCGATATACGAGTTGAAGCGTAAACGGACAATTTTTTGCACTTAGCGGCCGAGCGGTCGACCAGAATAACAAAAAACTTGTACTTGGATGTATCATCGACACACTGCTAAAATATTTATAGAACTTACTTAATTCCAAGAGTGTACATACAAATGGAGTTGGCTGCCAAATGGTATAAGTTCAAATTTAAGTTTTTCGTTAGAAAGTCCTGCTTGTGTACTATTTAAAAATAGTGTACTTCCATTTTTCAAATTTTGGGACCTACACCACTTGGCAGCCAACCCGCCAAAATATTACACGGAGACAGCCTAAGATACATTTTTCTACTTTGGTTTCATTATAAACATTGTGACAATCGGTTTGATAATGGACAATTTTCATCATGGAAGCGTAACCATGGCTACCACCACGATCCACTACACCAGTCTGCTCACTTCGTGTCTCATAGCGTTTTCGACTTATACAATTTTTGCACGCACTCGGTGCGATTTGCATCGTGAACGTGCGTAAAGCGCACCACTTTCATGTAGTATGGCATTGTTTTGGTGAGTTCCGTGCCACTAACATCCAAACCGCAATTTCTAAATTTATATGAATTTAATGACCCAAAGTAGAGAAAAAATACTGTGATATACTATTACGGTGTAGGAAGTAAAAGGAAAAAGACGATAGAAAAGGGAACTCACATGTTGCATGTCGTAACTTACTTGTGTCCGTCATTTTTCTCGGCATGCCCCTGGATCTGACAGGTATGACTGGCGCCGATGATTTTTTGAGGTTAGAGGCGACATCGGAAGACTTCTGTAGAAGTTCTGCTCGTAATATGGACGATTTCGGTTTCTTCTTTATGGTGAAGTGTTTTATCGCAGCAGGCTGTTGTCCAACCTAAAGAATACCGCAAAACAAAGAGTATTTCAAAGGGTACGGTCAAAATTTAAAGGCTTATTAATTTTTTTTTCCTAATTATCAATTGTTGTTATGACTTATGCAGCAATTTATTTATCAAATAAACTATTTATCATGAACTATATAAAATGCAAAACACATTAAATTTATTGTTCAAAATTATTTTCTCTCAAAATGTTACATGATTGAAAAATAGCTATGGGCTGTCAATGAAAAATGCATTGACATAAAGAAAATTATATACAGTAAATTTGTAATAACAAAATTATTAACGTAAGATACACAAGATAAAAAAACTACTTATTGAATAAATTCCATTTACATAATTTATCAAAAATAATTTAAACGAAATGGACTAAATTACACTGGAATTTAAAGACAGAAATTGTGAATAATTTTTGATAAAATCGACGTAAAAAATGCGTGCTTTTTCTCTCAAAAACTACACTGAAAAAATGATTGTCAAAATACAACGCAGTACTGTAAAATTTTACAATACTATGACTGATATCAATCCTCACTGCTGAAGCTGTAAATATCCAAAGATAAATAGATTATTACAAAAAGACGGTAGTTTACACAATAAACAGTAAAAAAACACAACTTTACAATGCGTTTAATTACATAGTGTTAACTAATTGCATTCGAAAAATTGTAGTTTTACATCAACCCTGGAAATTTACAAATTTAATGTATAATTATTGTCATTTCTCGTCGGGCATCAAAATTATTCATTGCAAAACTGCTAATTTGCAGCAAAATTTTCAGTACTTTTTTTCACAGTAATATAGGATTAAAAAAGTATCGTTTTTTCATATTTAAATTCTACAGTACAAATTAAACCACGGATCGGTCTGGAAAAAATCCATGTAGATCGGTTGAAATAAAGGCGGGAAATAATTTCATAGGTTAATGTACATATGTATCTGAACTAGCAAAATTCAATTAAAGTTCTAACCTAGAAATGTCAAACTGAGTGTAAAATGAGCTTAGATATAAAAGAACCTGTGCAAAACGTAAAACACCAGCAGTCATAAGTTGTGTTTCTTAATTATTTATACGATTTCTCACAGAATACCCACTAAAAACTTAGTTTTTAGCCAAATAACTAATCTAGTAAGAATGCAAGAATGTGGAGACTTGAATGATACTTACGACTGAAACCAACGCAGCTTTGTTCAAATAATGACATTCCATCGGTAGCATCACATGGTCGGCTTGCTTTCTAACCAATTTCCGTAATTCGTTGACAAGGTCGGTAAATATTGGCCGGACCTCATCCACATCCGTCAACTCCGTGTTTAACGACCCGGTACCCGGGTAAGTTTTTAAGGATTCGGCTAGCATCGATACCCATAATTCAGAATCACCAATTGCAACGTCTATAATTTGATCTAATTCTAGTCTCCACTGAAAAGCATACCAGAAGGTTAACAAACGTGCTCCTTTTCCAACAAACCATCGTCCAATGCGTTGAACAAGGACGGGAACAGTTCTGGAAGTAAACACACATACCTCCTCTATATTCCTCCGTGGTATATGAAAGAAACTCAACAGTAATTTCAGTTTCACCTGCGTCTGCAGGTCCGGGAAACAGTCCTTTATATTTCGCAAAACTTCAGCATTCAGTTGGCCACAAATTGAGCCTCCTGTCCATGAATCGTTCGACGTACCGAGTTTATTATGTAGCCACAACGATGTATCGCTATCCCGCACATTCGCCATCTTCGTGAAAAACTGACTGAACTAATCAGAAATTAGCTACAAGTAACCGCATCAACAAGTATACGTATCCTACATTACCAACGTAGTTATGTTTCTGCTAACGACCACTAGATGCCGCAATTACCATGATGTATTCTTGAATTTTTAAAGAATTGATAATTTCTTTGGTAATTATAATGCATTTTAGTCGTACTCCTCGTACTAGAGGTAATTAATAATAAAATTTTGAAGAGAACAAAACAGAAATGTTCATAAAAACAAGAAAAGGGTTGACTAGTGCTGACATCTAGTATGGAGTATCGAAAATAAATAGGAAAATACGCTAATATCACGTTGTACAAGTTGTCAAACGCAACCACGTACGGAAAAATGACGTTTTTGAAAAATAATATAGGCAAGTGACGTTCGAGTGATAAAATTTCACCCTTTCCTATGACATGCACCTGATAACACGCCCCGTGTAAAATGATGTAATTCGCACGCTAACCAATACATAAATCTGGTGTAACAGTAGTATTGCTCGAAGTGAACGAGAATGATGCTCAAATAGCCAATTATGTTTAAATTAGAATCGTATATTACACCGCTGATATTGAGTTACGTCGATAAGTACATTAAAAATTTCCGGCCAGAAGATTCTCAGGTACTAATTACCTATTTATGTTTACGTTTGTTATTTATTTTGTTTGTAGGTATCATTATGGGGTGGTGACGCCTCCTTTCACAATTTAGACCTACGGTTAGAAGTGCTAGAGCAAGAATTACAGTTGCCTTTTAGTTTTGTCTCGGGACATATCCACGAGTTGTTGATACATGTGCCATGGACCAAGTTAACATCGGAACCTATTACGATCACTATAAACACGATAGAATGTATCCTAAAGTTGAGAGGCACGGACAAGGCGATGAGTCCAGATTCACAAAAGGAAAGACCAAAGAAAATTCACCCCGGAAAAAAGTATTTTATCTTTTTGTAAGGTTATTGAGATTTTGTTTGTGATAAATATTTGTTTTAGAAATGAAGTAGAAGCTCCTCCGAGCTACGTACAATCTTTGATAAACAAAATTGTTAGCAATATACGGATTTATTGCAATAATCTTATATTAAAATATGTCGAGGAGGATATTGTTCTTTCGATGAACGTTAAATTGTTGACTTTTGAGTCATGTAATGAGAAATGGGAACCTTCTTACACAGGTAAGGGCAGGGTTTATATACATTTCTTAGCATACTCATTTTATTACGTTACTTTCATTAAAAAGAAAATTGAAGTGTTATGTATAAGAAAAATTTAAGGAATGTTATTTAGAAAATGAAAGGAATTCCTTGTGTTGATTACAGCGTAACTCAGGTTTTTCTCATGATTCATGTTATAATCTAATCTTAGAAAAATCTAAAGAAAAAGTTATTTGAAAAACACTAAACAAATTTTAAGTTGGTGTACCGAATTTCAATAATTTGCATTTTGAATTGTTTGTTATTTTTGCGTTTATGTTATCACTAGAAACCGGACTTAAAAGCATTTATTTTTAGAAAATATCACCTTTAAATAAATAGAAAAAATGAGAAAAAACAAAAACTAAAAAGCACATTTTGTAGTGCTGTGGAGATATTTGGAAAAATTGTCTCTCCATTTGTGAAAATACTTAAACACAAATGTAATTATAGATACTATAATATTAGTGTTTAAATATTTTTCCAAAAGGAACGGGAAATTTCAATTGTTCAAATGTGCCACGTATATATTGTATATTGTATTGAAGAATACCAAAAAAATAATGTTTTGAATAAATAAATGCATCCAATAGTACGCCTTGGATTTAGGATATAAATAAGGCAAAGTGTTGTCTTTGGCGAACTATAGTTTACGACTTTTATAAGATTATATTTGAAAAACTTTTGTGATACTAATTGTAGGTTATATGTAATTTTTGTATTTTCTTTCTGCAGCTGGTCTGAAGATGGGATTAAACCCCCGAAATCGATAACCAGAGAATAGAATAAACTATAGTTCGCCAAAGACAAGACTTTGCCTTATTTATATAAAAAAAAATAAAAATAACCCCAAGTGATTTATTTTTACCTAATTGGTAGATATTCACATGTGTTTTAATTATTTCGTATATAATTTACCTTAAAATGAATGAAAAATTCCTTTATAGATCTCAGAGATAATAGGTTACGTTACATTCGTACACAAATTAAATTCTAGATTATTTCCCAGCACAGATAACGATGAGGAAATTGATCAGTATTAACAATTTGACCGTGTGCCTTGACAAACGGAACGCCTCGGGCAAAATAGACGTGTATCAGGAGCCGATGCTCTACAGGTGCTCCCTAGTCATGCACCTTCTGCGGAACTACCACTCGGCTACATCCAAACGAGCTTCTACCACCAGATTGGACGTCTATTGCAACAAGTATGCTTATAAAAACAGAAATGCTCCTAGTAAGCCATGAAGATATGATAGCTGTCAAAGATAACCTCAAACTTGTTTTTAAGGAACCCTAGAACATAACCCTAAATCTCAATTTGACAGGTGTCAAAGTAACATCTTTAAACTTATAGCGTTTTCGACTTACTGCACTTTTTCTGCACTGGCTTGCCCCGGGGCAGTTTTGCGTGTTCGACTTATAATTTTCAGGTGGCACTCGTCGAGTGCGGCGTGTTCGACTTACGACCAAAGTTGCCCTCAGTGCGCACTGAGGGCAATTTTCTTGCTCCGGCTTCTGGAGTCGGTGCAGTGTCAGTGCAATATGGCGGACTGTCAACAAGCGATGTCAGGTTGCGCCAAGGTGATAGTTTCGCGGCTTATGGACTTATTATCGTCTTCATCATCTGCGGGCGATGAAGATATTTTAATTGCCATGCAGAAAAGCAGAAAAAAACTGCCGCGAATAAAAAATGTTGATATCAACTTTGATATCTCAAACCGACAGACTGATTATAATAACGTAATTTTTTGATTTTGTTTACCTACCATTTAAAAATCTATGGGTGCAAAAACCACCCTCGGAAGGTTGCCAGACTGAATATTATCGTATTGTTACGCTAAAAGGGACAGATTCTGAAAGTTCTAGCTTGGAGCTCTCTTGGACCATTATCTATTAAAATTTATTTATAATTGATTAAAATATGATTCTAACCGTGATTCTAACCTTAATCACGATCCGACCATTGACAGTTTGTGACACTCTGAAGTGTTCGGCTTACCAACTGCACGAAAAAAGTGCACATCCCACTGGCACGGTGCCGGGTCGCACTGAGAGCGTGCATAGAGCGGCTAAGTCGAAAACGCTATTATTTTTAAAGGTTGTCAAACATAACCCTATATGTCACTTTGACAGGTGTCAATCTTTTTGGTGTCCATAGCTTACTGGGATTTTTTTTGGCGAATTAATCTGATTTTTAATTTTCTGTGTTTTAGTATGGAGTTTAGCATGACTGAACAACAAATTCCAATGTTGATGAGGTTAATATTACTTGTGTGTGCATTAAATTCGAACGAGTTCAAGAATGAGAGTGAAGTCAAGGTTTCCGATGATTCTTATGAGGTGTTAGGTATGCTACTGGGTTCTGTTTTGATTATTTTAAGTACTGTTTACATCTGTAAAATTTCCTGATGTATTTTTTAGAACCAAACGAAAGCAATAAGTCTTGGGCTGGTTGGATGTGGTCTTTTGTTCCTTCAATACTACCTACTGCGGAAGAAAATGGTGACGAACATCCAGTAGTACCAACAGGACACACGTTGCATATTGGTTGTTATGTTGATAATGCATCTTTGGTATTCAAGGTACATTAAATTTATACTTAATTTGGTTTATTATTGTCTATGTAGGTATATATAAAACATTAGTTTGGATTTTTAACGTTTTTTATCAATGTTCAGAATATTCTGAATTTTTTTATCCCTTGAAATTATTTTGGTGTTTACATACATAAAACCAGCAAGCTTGACTGGCCAATTATTTCTTCACAAAAGTGGATAGAATTGAAAATAGAAATATTAGTGTATCTTATTAATAATATTAAGACCCTGTATCTTGACAATAAAGCAGTTCCGGAAATATATTTATATGAAATTTTGTCATTAATTTGCCTATTTATTAAACTATTTAGTAAACTTTAATGTTCAATATCTTTTGTAATCTTTGATCAATTTTTTCATTCACAACAAGAAATTTATCAAGATTATCATAATTTGTACGTAATTTGAAAAACAATAATTTACCCCTGATTGTACCAGGTAAACTAACTTGAAATGTATATTGCCTAAAAATTCAGATGTTGATATGGCTTTGTAACTAAATAATTTTGATTCTCCCAGTACACTCAGCTGTATTTTTTTTTCAAATTTTGTGAGGTATATGAAGATTTTATGAATTTCTTTACAATGTTTGTTTGTTTTTAATAATAAAAATTGGTCAGTGATCAAAAAAGTTATTGAACAACAAAGTTTAGCAAAACTAGTCTAAGCGTTCCTTTAATTCAAGTCATTAAAGAATACGCTGCTTAGAATACTCTATCTAAATAACTATTTTCTCGATACCCATTTTTCAGTAGTAATAATGCTATTTACTACCCAATGTTAAAAAATCATAAAAAATACTTGTTTATTCAATAAAAAATTGGGTTTATAATGACTAGAGATTTGACATATTTGTATTTTGATCAATTTGGAAATAAATGAGGGAACAAAAGTAGGATTATAAATACAGCAATGTCAGTAAGATTTTATTTTTTTTTTTTTAAAAAGTGTGTGGATAAATAATTAAAATATATACATATTTTTGCTTAATATTTTTATTGTTTGTATTTTATCATTTTCGCTACGCTGCTACATATTTACTTTTGTAGGTATCAGAAAGCTGCAATGAGCGAGGTTACTATTCCCAAAGAAAACTTAAATACTGGCCACTTCTGCTACTAAAATTCCAAGGCCTCTACACAGAATCCATAATGCACGGATTGAAATGGATCAACGTCAGCGCGGGAATAGCCCAGGTTATCGTGCAGCCGTTAGGTTGTTGCACCTGCGCGTTTTTAGACGTTCCCGAAAATACGACTCCACCAGATTATTTTACGGCAGGTAAAAATTTACCTATTAGACATATAAAACGTATAAATCAAAAAATTTTAATAATTAGGTTCCGAGACTGAAACGCATAAAACAGATTCACTTTTTGACGTCGAAGCTGTCGAGAATAAAGGTCAGAAGAAGTTGTACAATGTTTCCTGGGAATACCACTTAGGGCACATCACGGAGACAACATTATTGGAACGGACGCCAGCCTTGGCGGTGGATTTTGTTTCCGATTTAGTCCTACCCGACGATATGACATCCGAACAACTTTCCGATATTGGCAGTGATTACGAATATAGGTTAGTATAGCACAAGCAACAACTACAAATATGGTCATAAAAGCTATGGAATTATAAAAAAATACTATTGGTTTTTATACCTTTCTTTTGTGACGGTTGAAAACTGGTTTTAAAATTTTAAAAACCATTTGTAGATGCTAGAAATAATACCTTTGTACTTTGTTGCTGAGCTAATACCGAACTAGTTATGACTTTGTTTTATATAGGACCAATAATCTTCCCCTACCATCAAACGCGCTCAGTGAACATTAAAAACCTTAAAATTTTTACTTTAAATACTTTAAATACATATTAAGTAATTTGTAAACTTATATTGCTAGTTCTACTCTCCAGCATTTCTAAACTTTTTTACGCATGCGGAACCCTTGAAATTGGGTTGCAACCCAGCGGAACTCATTCCGAGTAAAAAGTTTTATAAAGAGATAACTACGTCTAAAGTGTAAAAAAAGTTTAAAGTTCAGCCCATTCAAGATTACGAAGAATACAAACAGCTCCATTTAATATAATTAAATAAATTCATTAACCTATAGACAAAATTAAGAAACGTTGCTTCTCACTAAAAAGTTTCATGTGAACCTATTGTTAAGAAGCTGATATTCCTTAAGAGGACCGGATACATTGAAAAGAAAAAAACAATAAAATAAAAGTGAAATAAAAATAAAAGTGAATGTTTGTCTCTGTGACGGGTTTCAGTCAATGCACATTAGGGTGTATAGAAAAAACAAAAAAAAGACAGTTATAACTTAAAAATTTCTCTGAAGAAGAAAATCTTTTTAAATTATAACTGTCTATGATATCTCACAAAGGATCCAACTTATTAATCTCCACCACGACAGTAAGTAATATAACGAGAATAACATCTGATGTCGGTTATACTGTTTTGTTTTCCTTTTGTAGATTTAGGATTGATAATGGCGTAACTGCCGAAACATAGTATCCTATATAAATTACAAAAAATATCTTGCAAATCAAAAAGGGGTTTCATTCATCTAATCACCATTTACAAAAGAAATTGGTCCAATTAAAAAATATCTAGGTCTCCCGCAGGAGGCCTAAACATTGATGGTCACAATGTATTGGTGTATTTTCTCATCTTAATTGAAAATATCTTTTAAACAATGTATCAAAAATAATTTGAAACTTAAAATTGTGTTATTTTTGATAAAACGGTAATTTTGACCTCAAAGTTATCTAGCATTTTCTGTCTATTAATACTCGTCCACATTTCATATCTAACTTAACTGAACAATAAGAAGAATACATTTTTTAAGAACTAACTTTATTAAAAGTTTTTCTGTATCATAATTTTCCACAAAAATAGACTCAAATATAATTAGATTGGCAAAATTAAGGTGGTACTTATTTGGTTCAGTTTCCTTTTTTTCATGCGGCACTTTTTCAAAAGGTTATGATCCGAAATATTATTACAGTATTTGCTATAACTAAAAAAATATTTCAATAGTTGTTGCTACTATTTTCCATGAAGTTTTAAAAAATACACCTTTTTATATCAAATTCAATTACTGACCTCAATTTGTTTTTTCACTTATAACATCACCATTTTTTTAAATGGAATCACGTTTTTTGTTATTTATTCTTATATGCACATAAGACATACTAATTGTCTTAATAACTAGTAAGGAAATTATCTTCAGCCATGCTGAAGTTAAAATACCCGCCACCGTAAAATATTAAAAAAAAAGTGAACCGATTTTGCCCATTCACGAACTTGTCCTTACTTTTTAATAGATAAGCTTGTATCCCAAATTTCAGATCAATAACTTCAAAATTACGGCAGTTATCGTGTACACAGACGGACAGACAGACAGACAGACAGACATTTGTGCCAAACTCAATATACCCCTCACCACAGTAAATGTGGGGGTATAAAAATATGTGACAAATTAATACAGGCATAGAAAATATGTCGTTTTACATTAGAAAATGTTTGAGAAAAAGAAAATTAGGAGAATATTGATTGAACTTTGGGGGATTGTGGATTTTGTGATGGAAATTGAATAGGCATTTTCTATAAACCTGTTTACGCTTATTCAAATCTGGACTCAAAAGTTACACACGTAATTTTCTTGAAAAATTCGAATTTTTTCATATTTTTTTGATGAAATATTAATTGGGGTTTCTTTTTCAAAGCCCACATGTACGCACATTATCGAGAACTTAATGACAAATAAACTTTTATCAACATTTAAGCACATTTTTTAAATTATACGACAATGGTCTTTTTGCTAGAAATTGTATCGAATCTAAATAAACTGCACGTGATCTAAATGTTGCATTATAGTAATATATTTTTGTATACGGTAATTTCACACCTTATTGTTAAACTTTTTGTATTTGAAAAAGAAAAATCACTTAATCTTTCACTGAAAAAAAATTCTAATTCTTAAAGAAAATTATAACTTTAGGCCTTTTGCGGGAGACCTAAATATTTTTCAATTGCGTAAATTACGTCAATTGCGTTTTTTGTGGTATATGTAGGTCCATAGGGATAAAATTTTTAAGAACTTGAAATTTTGAATTTCGAAAAAAGCGTTTTTTTGATACACCCTAATGCACTCAATCATTTTATTTTTTTCAAGAATTTGAATTCCAAAATCGTTTTTTCTTTTTCAAAAGTTAGGTTTTGCATAAAGCCTAGCTTCCACATGAAACTATTTTTCTAATGATAGAATTTATTTTTAGCAATGTATCGCTCAGGACGTTGCTACGTGTTGTAGTGGGACCCTTCCGTTTGAGGTTATGTGCTGGCTTTATCCATCGAGTTCAGTGCATGCAAGCTGCGGCTTCAGCATATGATTACGCACCCTATTCTATTCCGAAAATGAACTTATCTAAAGCTGAGTTATTACCTCCATCTTCGGATGACTACGACGCACTCAATGAAAACATTCCGAAAAGTGTCGTGCAATACACAGTTATAGCGCCAGTAATTGAATTTCAACTGTTTGATCATCCAAGGTTTGAATCGACAAAGGAGTGTTTATTTAGAAAAAGGAAGGTGAGTTGTAAACATTTTTTATGGGAGAATAGTTTGTGGTAAAAATATGTGAGAAAACTGTAGTAAAAGTTTAATATCGGTCTCCAGAGAATGTCAACCGATAACAATCAACAAACATTTTTATCAACGTCTTAAGAAACTTTTTATAAACTATGAAATCAATTCTTTTTGTAGAAAGTGTCAACTGCAACTCCGCCTGCGAATCATACGTACGCTTACATGCCTAAGCTGACGATAGAGTGTCAATGCATCGATGTGAAAGTTCAAAAGCCGATATACACGAAGAGGCTTGTCCAAACTGTATGTCAGTTGCCGAGCCCGCCGAGTCACATGTTTGAAGCTTGCTACAAGGAAATGTCGATAAAATTGATTGGGTTTTGTTCGAGATTGATCCTGTCGAACAATAGGAGTACGACAATCGTCGTACCTTTTAACGCTACATTTAATAGCAGAAGCATCATTTTCCCCGAGTACTGGACTGATTCCGATATATTACATCACGAGATAAATTTACATTCCGGTAAGGTTCTAGTAAAGGAGTGGATTTATTAAAAACTAATAGCTGAGAAAATAAAAATCAATAATAGAACTGTTTGTAGTATTTGCAATATTCTGTTTTTCAAATAGGTTTGAGGTTGATGAAGATTTGTTTAGTATTCTATTGCTTTTCTTATTATTTCTTACTTTGTTTTACCAGTTGTTTATGTGAAAGTGGTCTTTGTAGTTTTAAACGGTATCCTACAATTTATGCTTTTGATATTTATGACTAAAAATATCTGACAAAAATGTATGGAAAACAATTTAAGATAAAAAAGACCGACCCAATCAAAAAATCATTTCTTGTGATATTAACTGATCTTTTGTTTTCGGCTATAAACATTGATGGTCACAATGCATTGGTGTATTTTCTCATCTTAATTGAAAATATCTTTTAAACAATGTATCAAAAATAATTTAAGACTTAAAATTGTGTTATTTTTGTTAAAACGGTAATTCTAACCTCAAAATTATCTAGCATTTTCTGTCTATTAATACTCCTCCACATTTCATATCTAACTTAACTGAACAATTAGAAGAATACAATTTTTAAGAACTAACTTTATTAAAAGTTTTTCTGTATCATAATTTCCCACAAAAATAGACTCAAATGTAATTAGATTGGCAAACTTAAGGTGGTACTTATTTGGTTCAGTTTTCCTTTTTTATGCAGCACTTATTCAAAAGGGTTATGATCTGAAATATAATTACAGTATTTGCTATAACTAAAAAAATATTTCAATAGTTGTTGCAACTGTTATGATGAAGTTTAAAAAATACATTTGTTGTTTTAAAAATGGTTGGACACTTTTTAATTTTGAATTGCTAAAATACACCTTTTTATATCAAATTAAATTACTCACCTTAATTTGTTTTTTTTTACTTGTAATATCACCAATTTTTTAAAAAATGGAATCACGTTTTTGTTATTTATTCTTATACGTACATAAGACATACTAATTGTCTTAATAACTAGTAAGAAAATTATCTTCAGCCGTGCTGAAGTTAAAATACCCGCCACCGTAAAATATTAAAAAAAAAGTGAACCGATTTTGCCCATTCACGAACTTGTCCTTACTTTTTAATAGATAAGCTTGTATACCAAATTTCAGATCAATAACTTCAAAATTACGGCAGTTATTGTGTACGCAGACGGACAGACAGACAGACATTTGTGCCAAACTCAATATAGCCCTCGCCACAGTAAATGTGGGGGTATAAAAATATGTGACAATTTAATACAGGCATAGAAAATATGTCGTTTTACATTAGAAAATTTTTGAGCAAACGAAAATTAGGAGAATATTGATTGAACTTTGGGGGATCGTGGATTTTGTGATGGAAGTTGAATAGGCATTTTCTATAAACCTAATCACGCTCAATTCAAATCTGGACTCAAAAGTTACACTCGTAAATTGACCAGAAAATTTAAGTTATAATGTAAATTTTTGCAATTTTATAGCAAATGAACCCAATGGCCTAGAAACGTCAAAAGGGTCTCAAACTAACCTCAAGACCCAGTTCTACTTCTCCTAAAACGCATTATCAAATAAAAACGTTATTTATTGTTCAAAGTTTATGAAATTTTCAGTGTAACTTCTTAGATAAATAACGAGTTGGGCTGGATGAAAAATAATTTTTTGGAAAGTTCAAAATTAATTTTACTTCTACATCTTTGGCTTTTTTCAAATATAAAACATCTAGCCCAACTCATGATACTAAAATAAATTTTTTATTTAAGTATAATTTTAACCCAAACATTATAATTGCGATAATAAAGCGAAATTGCCAAAATTGTATGTATTTGCCCATATTACTGCTACCCGGTGTAGACAGCAGATGTCAGGAGCTTTAAACACCGCGTAAAAGACCAGCAAAAAGAAACATCGCGACGAAATATTTCGTTTCGGAGTTGCGATGTTTTTAGAACGGATCTTTATCTTTGTACTTTTACATGAAATCCTGAAAATTTCACAAGTGTCCTTAAAGGACTACCTTTTTTTTTCATGTGTTTTTATTCACAAAACCAATTTTCTACAAAGTTATAAAGTTTTTCTAATTTTTAATTGTCTTTTGCAGGAAAATTTTCTTTGTTTTCTATATGCAGAATAAATCTGTAAAGCAGAATTTCATACATATTTCACGAATTAAAACCAATATCTGAAATTTTGGGATTAGAAATTAGAATAAAAATAGTACATACATAAAAGACTAAAAATAAAAATTGACAGACAGAATTCGAAAAATTACTTCTAAAATAATATCCAAATTTTGACTGGGTAGTTTTTCCCAATTTTAAAACCAGATTGCTTGTGATGAAAAAGTTATTCATCTGCCGCAGAAAAAGAATACTTTCTTGTTTCCCAGTGTCATAAACAGTATTTTGTAATATTATCAGAACTTATAAAAAGTACCTTTTCTTTTTCACATCTTGTACCAAATAATATTAAAAATATTGAGTAATGAGATTCTTAACTGTTAAAAGTAAAAGCATGTATTTAACATCCCCATATTTACAGATAGTATAAGTATAACATCAACAAAGCCAAAAGCAGTCTTGGCAGTAATAATCATCGATAAACTCATGAAAATGAACTGCGAGGAAGCAGTCCACTTCATTTCGAACACATCAATTCTTCACGACGCCACAAAAGATTGTAAGTATCCAACTTTTCCTCCCATTTTAAACCCAATCGTAACTGACTTTAATTCCTATAGGCAGAGCCTGCTTAGAAATTTGTATAGAAGATATGAAACTTAGTAAAGTAACGACAAACACGACATTCTCACTGGACGTAACCTTGGGCGCTATAAAAGCATTTATATTTGATCCGCTGGATCACCAACAAGCAGGCGGTACACCGAAGAATTCCTCGCATATCGAGAGCATGTCGAATTGTAACTTTCATTCGACCAGAGACATCCAACAGGTGCTGTTTATATCCGGTCCGGACATGAAGAACGTCAACGAAAAAAACGAGGAGATTCCGTTGTTTAAGTGCCTGATACAGTTTCCGCTGGATCCTTCGCAGCATGGGCATCCGTCGATTGTCATGTTTAACCTGCAGGAGATTCGGATCTGCGTGGATCCTTTGCTGTGCCAGTGGTTCTTGTACGCTCCGATCGTCATGCATCAAAGGGGTGATTTTGGATTTGGTAAGTTTGAAAACGTACATAACCTCAAAAATGTTTTGCTGTAAACGCTGTTATGTAAACGCTGTATTGCAGTATTGTTATATGGCACTTTTTTGCTGGACATGTTTTCAATAGCATGAAAACAATTCTGCCATCACTGATTTTGATAGTTTTATTTTTTTAATCTGTTAGGTTGGAAGGTTCATGTTGAAAGGTTGGCAAAGTAATTCAGTATCTTCTTAACTAATATAGCGTTTTCGATTTATACACTTTTATGCACGCAGTCAGTACGAACTGTGCCAACTCCGTGCATTTTCTTGGTGCACTTTATACACAAAAGTATATAAAGTCAAGCATAAGCCAAACATACAAACCCGCAACAGCATGGTGCTAGTCCACCCGAGTGCAGTAAATCGAAAACGCTATAAGTTTCCTGAACAGTTCAAGTTCAATGTGTAAGCAAACTATTGTATAACAAATTAAAATTTGTCAAAAGTTTTTCTGATTGGGTTATATAATGAAAACATTTTGACACTGTTTTTGGTGTCATAATGAAAACTGTCGGTAACTATGGTTACGGCTACATATCCTAACTAATCTTTATTTGTGATGAAAACCATATCTAAATGTTAAGATTGCACACAGCTTTAGTCCATTTATTTAATAACCAGGAGGAATAAAACTTGATGCCAGGTTCACACTAGAAAAAATTAGGAGATATTTAAGCAAGTAAATTTAAGTTGTTTTGAGATTAAACTTATTTAATCTCTAATGGTTAAAATTATAACAATTAAGACTGTAAACCTTTAAATAGTGCCTAAATACAGTAAAGCGGCGATAATCCGAATATTTGCTAATCCGAACGCCTAAAAAGAAATAATAATAAAATAAGCCACTGAGTAACCGAGGAAAAAGCAATTTTTGTCAAATGAAATCAAATCAAATAGGCTTTAATAACTGTACAGTTAACGTCAAATACATTTCATAACAAACTCTAGAATAATACACACACCAATCTTCTCAAGAACAATAAGTTTTTTACAGCACAACTTGTTTCACTGTGTAAGGTGACGAAGCCAGTAGATGCTCCTTCAAAAGTTGTTTGAACT
Organism: Aphodius sticticus; assembly: GCA_963966075.1. NCBI lineage: Eukaryota > Metazoa > Arthropoda > Insecta > Coleoptera > Scarabaeidae > Aphodius > Aphodius sticticus. Next base: position 15,823,405 of record OZ014509.1, read on the forward strand.
TTTGCAGCGATTCCTCCTTCCACTATTGTGGACACACATTGTACAACAAAACTCCTCTTCTCAGGTACTCTGCAGACTGTAGTCTGCAATGCATGTTCTGTTGGGATCGCACTCGGTGGCCCTACACTCGAGAAAAAATGCACCAGTGCGCACGAATTAGTGCGCCTGAGTTTTACCAAAAGAAAACACTATAGGGGCTTCTACTTCTGAACCAAAACGCTAGACAACATGCGCAGAAGACTTGGCGCCGTTGTCACATCTGGTAACATAATCAAACATAATATTGCTTAAAATCCCCACAAAACACGCATTCCATGTAAAATTACCAATTTCGGCTTTAATCATGAAGTATTCTGTATCTACGTATCCCAACTCAAGGAAGCTTGCTGCGGGTGTACCTGTTTTTATGTACTTTGGAAAATTTGCTGAACTGTCCTAACCTAAAAACACAGTAGGTATTTTGGTTTTCATGTTCACTTCCATATAATTATTCAGTTTTCAATGAATGCATGGCCATTCTCACACTTATCTTTTATCAATTACATTTCATTTGATACTAATTAGGCTTTTTACAAAGCACAGTTGCCAACTTAATTTAGTCCTGGGTGGTCCTGGGAGTAATGCGCGCGCACATCGTCAGATCAAAAACCAGAACGTCTATTAGTGTAGCAAAAAAATACTGCGAGGAATAAAATTGTTGAAACCGGAACAAGTTTGTAGGATGACAGATACTGTCAAAGTTTAGACTTCCTAGGTTAACAAATACGATATTGTTCATAATACAAGTTCCTAATTTCACTTTGATGTCCCCATTTTTTTTTTGTTCAAGATAGTACAGTAGAACGTTGATAATCCAAACGCGGTAATCCAAGCGTTCGCTAATCCGCACAAAAAAGAAAAACCGCTAAAATGCCCAAAAAGAAATAATAAAATAAATCACTGAGTAACCGAGGAAAAAGCAATTTTTGTCGATTCCTCTTTAACCTTAGATTACCAGAGTATTTTGATATCGCGTCGATATCAGATTTTCCGTCGTAAAATTTACGAATGTGTGGTGTTCTAGGGTTAAAGAAAAATATTACTTTTGTTTAATATCTTGTATCCAACACTTTTCGAATATTTAGCTGTAATACTTGATAATCCGAACAATTTGATAATTCCAATCACCTTCGGTCCCAATTAGTTCGGAATATCGATGCTCTACCTACTGTATGTAAAAATGAAGCTTGTAGAACATAGATTAGTTTACATAAAACAGATTAGTTATCTATACTACGAGTTGGTGCGGCATCTTCGACATCTTACTAGAGTAATAAGAGGAAACGATTAATAAATGTATAAATATAATATGATAACATAGACTCATCTTAAGTGGATACTACTATTGACCAAACATCTTTTCTGCCCACACAATATAGTATTTACCTCTTCTTAGCTTTTCTGTGATTGCTAGGCCGAGTGTTGTCATGATGTGTAATAAAACAAACACTAAGAATATATATTTTATTAAAATAATTCATATTTAATAACAATAATTCATCAATCATTATCGTCAACTGTACTAAAAACTAAATCACTATCGCTATCACTACTGGTTCTAAAATTTAACACAATTATTACTTCTCTTCTCTCTTCCTCCTTTATGATGTTCTTTACAATTATTCCAATTTGTGCTGCTCGTTTTTTTTCGAATGCCTTGTAACAAAAGGGGTTTGACGTCTGTTAATTTATATTCTATTCTTAGCTGTGCCCTAATTTTTAATTTGCGTTGCATAATTTCTGGAGATGACATCTGTGTGAAGCCACGCTCATTTGTGTTTGTAACACAACAAAGCTCCGGATTTGTAATATAACTATATCCGCTGACAATATGCTTTCTCAGAGTATAAAGTGACAAACGTTGGCATCTTGGGAAGCTCTGAACAAGTCTTCAATTTATTTAAAATTTTGTCCACAGTTGGAATTTCTGTTATTTGAGTTATATTTAGTTCTGCTGATTTCACTGAAGTGAAGTCAAGAATAGAACACACTAAACAAGTATGCAAATTAGGTTGAATGTATGTTTATATGCCTCCTAATCTATTCACCGCAATATCGCAAATTTTTCCGGTGTAAAACAGTCTGGGATAAAGCCAATCACGGGCTAGGTCATCCTACTGACAAGTTTGAAAAATACCTCCTGCTTATTAATGGCCTATAGTTCTCATTGAAAAATAATCCAATGGTTTTGCTTTGTTTGTTGTTTTTTTTACAATTGTTTTGTAGCAGTTGTTCTAATTTATAGTAGATACTGATAAGTTTTTCTGTTTTAGAATTGAAAAAACCAAAGACGGCTACCGAAAGTAACAGTAGTGTTATGGACACACCTCGCAGGTTAGTGTCAACTCACGAATCAGTTCATAGTAGCTCGGATCGCGATCCTGTTCTGCACATTCCTAAAATTCAGAAGCACAAGGAAGAAGATGAACATGAATTGCCAGATGTGAGTTCTAATTGATGATACGCTTTCGTAAATTTAATGTTTGAATCAGATGTCTAATTTAGGTTATAATTTTTCAGTTACAAGAAAGAATATACAACTTCTTGAAGAGGTGGTTTTCCGTGTGGAAAGGCATGATGCTTTTTGGCGATATATCACAGTGTACAATATACTTCCCTACTGAGTCCTTGTCTGCTGTTGGTTCTCAAGGTAGGTTAAAACCTACAATAACCATGTTTTGCTGTTTTTTTTTTATATCAAACAGAAGCTTGATGAACAGATTTTAAATTAAACTTAAAATCTTTTCTCAAATTAAAAAAAGAAATTTATTTTACAGTTCAACCATATTTTTAGATATAAATTAAAGATAAAGATATTATTTTATTTCAATCCAGGTTCTATTCTGTAGGTATTCAGCAAGCGATTGACGAGGCAATGTTATCCGATAATCCAGCCGATATATTAGTAATCACGCTACCCAACGGAAAAATCAGAAGTGCCGGAAATAAAAAGAGCGTCCTGCAACACATAAAAACCTTACCCATCAAATTACCACAAACAGTTTGGTCTCCTGGTGCGTATTATTTTAAACGTAATATTTTCAAGGATCTACTTATTTATTTTCTTAAAGCAAAGTCAAATTTTCCTTGGAGTATATCAATATCGGACATAAGTTGCTACTCGTGGCAAAAAGGCACTAAGTTGGACTTGCTTAAACCTGTTTCGCTAAATGCAACTGTTGGACTGTGCACAAAAGCTAAGCCAGAGACGGCGGTGGCTCCGGTGAAAAAAGAATTTAGCCCGCCGTCGGAGAAACAAGCTGGCGATAAAGCAACGGACAATGCGATTGGAACTAATATTGCTTCTGTGACTAGTTGCGATATCAAACCTAACCTAGGAACGTTGGGTATTTGTGTTCACGTTGATATGAGTCCCACAAATATTATCATATCGGAAGTCCAGGTGGGTTATCTTTTAATTAGTTATTTATGATTATACACAACCTTAGTTTATTTAATGTATTGATAGAAAATTTAAAAACTCTTCGTAGGGAGTAGTATTGACTATGGTTTTCAATAATGTATAGTATCAGTCCCACAAGAGTCCACTGTGGAACTCCAGCTTTTATTTCTTTAACACCCTGACAGTATTAAAGGAAGCTGGACGCAACACTTGTCGACAAATTGTAATTTATTGTTGGAAACTATAACCTAGTTATACTTTCTCTGTTAATATGGATGTGCTGATTTCAAATATAGATATAAAAATGTTGGCAGTGGTCTCATTTTTCTGGTATTTTAAATTACAAAAAAAAATTATTTTAGTACAAATCTTAGTGTTTCTAATAAATCAATGAATTAACAAAAACAAAAATCTTTTACATCGGTTTATAATAAATAATGGGTGGCATTTTTTCAGAAAATGTAAACAAACGACATAATATATGTTTTAACTACTAAAAATGTAAATGAACGACAATATTTGTATTTCAACGATAAAATCAGCAAACTATATGATTTATCATCAAAGACAGAAGAATTGAAAATTATTCTGTGTATGATTGTATAATTCAGCGGTCCCCAAACTACGGCCCGCGGACCACATTGAGCGGAGTAGACTTATGACACGGCCGTGAACAAGAGAAGGATAGCGGGAGAAGTTTGGGGACCCCAGGTATAATTGTATAAATAGAAATCGAACAGTTGTAGGCAATTGCTTGCTTGATTGATAAAATCTTTTTAACTAAAATATTTGTCGTAATAGTTGCAAAACATCAACTTTTAGTATTTTTTACATTTCAGGTCTAACCGTATAATAATAAAAGGGTGTTTACTGTTTACTCTGTAATATTTATTATTATGTCAATTAGGGTGGTGCTGTTCATTTTTATGCAGGGTACTGTTCTTTTTTATGCAGGACAATTTGTTCATTTATACTAATATTTAATTGCTATGAAATTTGAGATCAATCAATACCCTACATTAACCCATACCCCAGGGGCACAAAATTGAATATACATTTAATTTATTCATATTAAGAAGGAACTATTTTTGTTTTGTTTACTACAATAAATTTACATACCAGAGTTATTAACTTCCACAAGAAAAATAACACTGCAACAAAAAATTTCCTTCCGGGAAATTTTAGCTAATAATGGTTCTTTATGACCCCCTGAACACGTTGGCAAACGCGTTTTTCTAGGTTAGCTCAAATAAGCGATATATTTGCAAATTTATTTTTAATTTTATTCATAATTAATTTGCCATAGTGTTTCTTATCCGCTTTTCCGAGCTAACCTAGAAAACGCCTTGGGGGATGTGTTCAGGGAGTCATATAGAATCATTATTAGCTAAAATTTCCCGGGAGGAATAAAGTTGATCAAAATTTGTCGCACAGTGAATCAATGAACTTATGAGTCAGAGCACTTCACATATTTCCAAGTAGATACTTAATTTGTCAAAAATACAGTAATCTAAGCTAAGTGCCATCAATAAACACAATCAAACAGTCTATGGAGAAAACCCTAACAAAAATAGTTTTTTGATATCGAGATGCTTTGTCACCTCACTATAAACAATTTTACTCACAACAAACAACTTCATTAAAGGACTGGGCCGAAGCATATCAATGGCTACAATTAAACAAAAAACTTCTTGAAGTGGGCACTAAATATTATACATGTTTTACTAAATCAAAAGATAATAGTATATTATTATATGAGCAAGTAATGTAAGCAATTACTGACGAGAACGAAGTTTGCAGCACGAGCCGTAGGCGAGTGCTGCAAAACGTTCGAGTGAGTAATTGCCATTACTTGCGAATGGAATACTATACTTTTCTACGACTATACAATATTTTTTTAAAATTAATTTAGTCAGTATTGGGACGGCGCGGCGGTGGCGCGGTGGTACGTATAGGTATTCTGATGTATGACACTATGTCGGTATTACAGATTTTTTTTCTAAAAGTGTCAATTATTGACAGCGAAGAAAAGATAACAAGGTATCTAACCTGCAAAATGACAGATAATTATTATCCCTTGTTGGTGCGTATTGATGTATTAAATAAGTCACATTATTACACTTTTTGGGCGACTTAAATTTGTCGGCAAGCTCACCAAAATAGGCTATCAAAACATTTTCGGAAAATGAGCTTACATTTTTTCTGATTCGCCAACCCATAAACGCTTTGTAGGTTTTTTCGTATTTTGTCCTCGATTTACCGTGCAATAAATTCAATGTGCGGATTTGCGCGGCTTGTATTACATCAGGTGGAGTACACATTCAGAATGCATTTTTTTGATAATTATGATTAACGAAGTACAGTAATTACTGTGCACTGTACGTATGTGGCGGTATGTGGTAGTGTATTTCGTTAAAATATCTGACATTAAAATTAAAATTAAAATTGTTTGTAGCGCTCGTCGTTTAGCGATGTCAACGTCGCTAAGCAGTCTCTCTAAACACGATGGAAATGAAAATCCGCGCTATGATTGGTTCTACAGCCGTGAGAAATGAAATATTGCCGTGAGAAATGAAACATTTATCACGGCTCGCGGGGTATGAGGAACCAGGAATGAAATATTTGTCATGTGTGTGGGGAATAGTTAGTATTACTTATCATAAATTGCCATGATAATGAATGCATTCATCAATAGGAGTAGAAAAAAATGTTTAAATACACAATAATTCAAGACAATAATTCAAATATTTTTTTAATTTTTATAGAATGTACAGATATATATTTATTGTACTTGAATTATTGTTTATTTGTTTCTTTATTTAAATACAATATTATAAATTTAAGTTTATAAATTTAAGAGAGTTTAAAATGTTTTTATTAAATTTTTGCATACCCCACACTACAGCTGTTAATTAAGTTTTATAAAACCAAAATTATATAATTAAAACTTAAAATAAAATCAATTTTACCAATACTTTTCGCAAGCAGCCGAAAAAAGAAAAATTACATATCTCATCTGTCGCGCTAGCCAATTAAACTGTCGTTAAGAATCCCTAATATGTCATGCTGAATACATATTCTGTCGTGTTAACAACTGTCGTGGGGAATATCAAATTTGTTGTGCTGAGTACATATTTTGTCGTCCACAATTTGCCGTTGATAATACCTAATTTGTCGGGCCGATATATATTCCCCTTTACCCCATAAATATTTAAGTAAACTCATGAACCAAAAACTTCGGATACTACCAGTTAGTTAATACTTTGATGTTTAATAACTTTTGAACAGCTTTTTGATTTTTATGATTTGTACGGGACATTATAAAAAACATCAGTCATTTTAGATCATCCCTTACATGTTATGTTATGTTATATTTGAAAATTTATTTTTCTGCATATTTATTTATGAAATATTCATTTTATTTTAAATTATGCTGTCTTGTTAATGTTTTTTTATTCATGTCCAATGTCTTTACCAAGAATAACTTTAAAATTTCCATAACCATAATTTAATATACCTAACTATAATCACAGAATGAATACAATAGAATGAATATAAGAAAGAATACATACGCCACTGAACAAAAATAACAGCTGTCATTTGCAGCCATTACCAATATCACAATTATTCAATGTGGCGAGAAATTCAACCTGTTCTTCACCATTTTAGATCACCCTGTAGATATAGTGTCATTAATGTTACCAAAATAGTTACATACTTTTAAAGTCTGCATGCCTCGGTAGTTAAATAGATGGTTAGAACTCGATCATATATCCAGTTTATAAAAAAATTGAGGTTTGAGAAACTGAGAATACAAAAAAAATTAATATTTTTTTTGTTTAATATCTAGGTATCTTTAATAGCAAGTATACTTTACGGGTTAATAGAAGTATATAATAATTTAACACCTGATACATCCGAAGAACCCCTGAAATCACCAGAAGTTTTACCGGTAATAAACGCACAAGGATCATCATCTCCGACGTTAATGAAAGAAAGCACGCTGGAAACGGCAAGCGAACAGGGTCCTCACGTTACTATAAACACGGATAACATCGACAGCGATAGCATCAAATTAACCGCTTGGATCCAGTGGACGATCACTAGATTCAGCATTGAGATGTTATCGTACAAGATGGAGGATTTTTTCGCCGATGAATTTAATTACACTCAACATCCTACGTTGAAGTTGCTAGTCGAGGCTGAGGATGTTGTGAGTTCTCTGGATTTCCAAAGCGTCTATTTGAAGATTAAGAGCAAAGTTGGTTCGGCCAGTATACAACATTATTTTTGGTATGTTGTTTTTGTTGTTCGATGGTTTTTTGTTTGGTTTTTGTTTTGATGTGTAGAATTTTAGGGAGGTTACAAAATCGGAATGGAAAGCAGGTCCTTATTTGGGTTTTATCATGAAGACTAAAGAAGATGTTCCGTCCAATGAAAGAAGGGAAGAGACATGTTTCGCTAATATTATTGTCACCAGAGCGAGCTGTCAGCATACGCATAACTTATGGGGAAAGGGAAAAGCTAAAATTAATGACAAGGTAAGTTTTTCTCACAAACTTTGAAGAAATGTAAACTAGGGTGGCAAAGCATCCCAAATTGGGCGCGACAGTCCTGAATTTTGACAACTTATCTCGCCCCGTAAAGCGCCTCAAACAAATTTTGTCCCTATTTTTGAAAATTTTACGGTAATATCCAGAATTTCTAAGACACCACTCATCTAGTGAAATATTCCTTTTCTATTTGTTATTCCACAACTTTTGTCGTTTAACTTTGAGAAATATTTTTAAAATAATTTTAAAGACGTTCTCTATAATTTATAGGAGGAACCAGCATCAACACCACCACCAAGTCGCTTCATAACAGAAATTGTTATTACCCTGCGACCGATAGACTTCCTCCTATCACTTTCGACCCTACGAAGCTTCTATATGGTCTTCGAGCCGCTATTGCAGATTCCGTTGCCGACCAGGGTGGTTAAGGAGGCCGATATCTCGAGTCACGTAAATAATCGGGTGCTACCTTTGGCGTACGTCGAATGTATGGGCTTTCGGATTATCGTACCTTCCATGGACCTGGGGATAAAGGGCGGTAGCCCTGATGTGTGCATCTTTCAAGTGGAGAGTGTTAATTTAATGCCGGAACCTGCCAATCCCATATGCCGGACGCCCCTACGTGCCGATATCTACCAACAGGCTGCTAGATCGAGGATTTTACACATTCCAGGTAGTTCTTCTTTGAATTTTAGTTTTATAGAAAAGTAAATTTGCAAAAATATATATTTTTTTTAAGTTGTATATAAGTTATTAAGACTAAAAAGTAAAAGAAACTCAGCCACTCTAACGTACACTTGGAATTATCAATATTGTACAGATTTTTTCTTGTTTCATTTTTGTCTTTTCCATTGATTTAATGTTTTTTGTCTTCTTTCAAGACAAGCTATCAAATAACTAAGGAGCTTGGGAACTTCCAAAGTACTCTGTTACAAAGCCATATAAATTTTTAATAGTTTGTCAAAAACCTTTGCAATTTGAAATGATGTGAAACCTTGCATCAAATAGTAGGTACAGTAGAGCGTCGATAATCCGAACTAATTGGGACTGAAGGTGGTTCGGATTATCAAATTGATCGGATTTTCGAAAATAACCTAGAAAATGACACATATATAAACATATGAAACATATGATACATATATTAAACAAACTATTACATAATTATGTATGTATTTAAATCCTTTTAAGACGTGTTTGGATTTTTGACGTTTTTGATTTTTGACTTTCGGATTTTTGGCGTTCTACTGTATTATAGTCATCCTAATAGATTACAGTTTAAGAAAACTATTTGTTATTACTTTTCAAAAAAAATATGCTTTATTTCTATTAAGAACCAAAATTAAAATTGAATTTTATTCACGTCCTATCACGTGATTGAAAACGCTCTGTAATTGGCTCAGTCTCCAGTGACGTCATTCGTACGCTTAGAGCGCGTTCGGTTTGTCAGGGTAGGGTATGGGGAGAGCAATGCTCAGATAACCTGGGTCGGCTGTCTCTCTCTTATATGCAGATAAATGCCGTATGACGTTAGTCCGCCTATTATGCAGGTCGTGACTCTCACCGTACCCTACCCGATTATCCGAACGCGCTCTTATGCTTCTCTCGTTTGAAGTTAATAGCACTAAAGTGCCATGTAAGCATAACTTTGTAGGTTAGGATAGCCCTAACCTTAAGCTGTCAGATCAGACAATACCTGGTTCGAAAATACGATAGATAACTTATTCTAGTCAGTTTTCTTCTAACCACTTTCTTCGCATTTCTAATCTTGCGGAACAGCTACAAATAGTTTATCCGGAGTTTTTATTGACGTATTTCTGCATTGTGGATTTATACACCATTTATAACCCATTTTTATGTAGAAATTGTGAAAACAACACATCATACAACACAATTGCCAAACGGCGACGATGCCGATGCTGACAGACCATATGGGCCGATTTGACATCTACTATTGTGTGACGTCCCACAACAGAAAGTATCGTTTTGGCGAAACTTTTTGTGATTCAATTTTTAACGCTGATTTTTATGAAATATTGCGGAAGTAATTACGAAATATAATGCATTTACAACGTAGAGTGAAGGAATAAACACACTAAGGGCCGATATATTCACCTATCGTCAAAGTTGTCGTTAGCCAACGAACAGATTACGCTAACGATCGCGTTAAAAATGATTCTGTCTTTTCACCGATCTGTAAGTTATCGTCAGGCAACGAGGTCGTAAACATCGCTAACAAATGTTTTTCGGCAGTATAATATCAAATGTCGGTAAAAAAGGTGTACTAAATCAACACTGGGATCATAACTTGGACTAATTGCCGCTAGATGTAGCGCCGTAAATTACATTGATAGACATTGACAAAACGTAACCAAAATTCATTCGCACCCATTTCTAACCGCATCAATTAAAAAAGACGACCAAAAGTAAAAAAAAAATGGTATGAAAGACGAATTCAGCAAATTCGGCCATATTAACTAAATAATGACTTCAATTAATGCAGTATCACGTACGTACGTAAATATTTGTCAGTTTGACTTTTTGTTTGACATTCAGCACATGCTCTGTGACCAATCAAAGTGTTCGTCAATAGTTTACGGCAGGTTCATTTGATCGTAAATAAATTTGATCGTTAAGCGTATTTATCCGGTCGGTAACGTTAACGACAGGTGAATAGACCATTTTTACCATTTATCTTGTCGTTTAGATGACGAACAGTTTCACGATAGGTGAATATATCGGCCCTAAGATGGTTTTCCAATAATAGTCAAATACCCTATTAACAGATAAATCGATGGGTAAAAAAATAAATATTGGATATACAGTCTTTATTCTTAAATTTTATTTCAATGGATTTTTTTTCAGTTTTACCAGTGTTTCTCATGCAAAATTTTACTTGAACCTGTGTATCTATTACCAAAATTCAGAATATGGGATGAATTAGGAAACAAAATGTTGAGAATTGATACGGCTTTGTAACAAACTACGTGAGAACCTGCACAAGTTCCTTAGTTATGTCACAAAATGTCTCAAAGATAGACATAAAATATCACTTTTGTTGTCCAAGTATATACAGCTGCAATTTTTTTTTATTTTATTAGAAATTTGGTCCCGAAAATAAATTGCTTGCGGGTTATGCCATGCATTAAAATTCGTAACTGCTATTGTATTAAATTTGGTTCAATTTATACCATTTTAATAGAACACATAACAATCCTACTTATTGACCAAAAACCGTTGGCCCTCTTCAAATGCAGAGCCTTTCTAGCCTCCTTAGATATCAAAATAAATAATAAATAAGGGAAAAAGATCAAGAGATCAAATTATTAATTAATTTTTTGTAATTCACAAGAGAAAACAAACTTAGAAAGTGCGTAAATATTATTTTAATGGGTTTTTGAGGTTAGAAAATCATACCTTGGCGATTAAAAAAAACATAAAATGTGATTGTATTGTTGTTTGTAAGTTGTAAAAATTCACATGTTGAAATGAAATTTTAAATTATTTTTAACTTTTGGTTTTAACAATGGCTTTGTTGGCCTTCTTTGGGTTTTTAAACTAACCGATGCAACCTTATGTAGTTCAATTTGCTTGAGAATTATTTGTTTTAACTTCTTTCACATTTTTTGTATAATTTAGTAATAAAAACAAATAACCAAATCAGTCTTGTTTTAATAGGAAGCGAGATAGAAGATAGACAATACGAATTAAACGTGTCAGGCATATCACTTAGTACGAGTACGTGGGCCGAATTCGACCCAGTATTAAACTTACATTCGTCCTCAACAAAACACCTCAAAACGATGAGCGAAAACCCAGCTTTGGAGTGGAACCTAGGCAAAGGCAGATTTGGAAAGAATCAACATATAAACCTCATACCAATCATAAACAAGTATGTCTCTTAATTCTTAGGTTTCTCTCGATACATTTTCAACAATTTTTCGTCTTTAGGTTTGACCTCTTGGTAATCACCGCGCCTGCCATGATTTTCAAGAAAGACGTGATATGCGGACACTCGATAGAGATCAATTTTGTCACCAACGTCGACGTGCAAGTCTCACTCAGCCAGATCAAGTTGGTCAGCGCTCTCCAGCGTGAATTCTACTCCATATTCGAGCTTGTGGTTAGCGAAGGAACTGCAAGCCGCAGACCCAAAGTGTATGCGCCGTACATGTCCTTCAGAAGCTATGGTAGCGAGGGGGACGAAATATCGCAGGTCAACAGCGACTTGTTTCGGGATTCCGGCATCGAGACTTCAGATTTTCGGAGTACGGTCTCATTCAAAACTGTGGTATGTGTAGTTAATCTTTATTTAAAATGAATTTAAAATAAAACACTTCTCTAAAGTTTAGTTACTACGATAACAATAGCTTTATTTATTTTATTATGAACGTTTATTTGTTTTATTATTGAAAAACAGGACAAATTGTTAAGAATTAGGAAAACATTTGCAATTTTCTTCTATAAAATATATGCCTTCATTATAAGGTGCTAAATCATAAAACTTGAACTTGAATTGGAATTTGACCGTCATTTAAATGTGTTTTTTTACTGTAGACCTGCTGTCTTTTTTTTCTATGTAGCAAATCTTATAAACAAATATTAGATGACATTTTTATCACTAATTCACCAAATTTTACCCTATTTTATTATTTTTGCAGAGTGTTTGTTTCAATGTTAATACATTTCATAAGAGTAAACATTTAATTATTCTTGAATCAAAATTTCAATTTCCTGAACTGCTCCATTTTAGATGGAAAATTAGTTTTTTAAATTTGTGTCTAACTTTCTGCACTGGCATTGTATCCAATGAATAATAATGGGCCAAATTCAGATCCTTGTGGAACCCTAAAAATTCTCATTTTGTTTACAAATTAGACACACAATAACTTAATATTTACTCCAAAATTGATAATTTTATTGATGATGGTAAAATTTAATTTGACATTTGGTGAAGAAAGTTGCAAATGAATCCAAATTATTAAAAAAAATTAAAAAAGTAGTTGTGTTTTAAATAATTCAGTATTGCAGAACAATATGAAAGATTATTTTCTGGCCACATATGTGTCGTACATGCCCTAAATTTTATGATAAAATTAACAATATTATAGAATGTTTATGCAAAATGTCACAAAAAAATTTGTAAAAACGTATTGAAACTTGGTGGATGCTGGTTTGTCAAAACAGGCAAATTGCACATTGGGTATAAGGGATGATCTAAAATGACAAAGGACAGTTTAAATTTCCCGCCACAGTTTTGAACGTATTTACAACGTATAGTTAATACACGTAGGTTTATTAGCTGTCAGCTCCTTTGATGACGGTGTCCCAACTTTTCAGAATGAGGCCCCAGTTTGTTAAAGGATACTAGATGGCGCATGCAAAATGGAACGGCTATTAAATAAGAATTGATTAAGAATAAAGTGATTTTTCATTCAATTATGAAATAAATTCCTCTAATATTGTGAATGACGATGTAACACGGGTTTAAATATTCTCTCTCGATAATTCAGTGTCGCCCTTCTTGATATGGTTAGTTAAAATGATACTGGATGGCGCCACTACCAGAACGCCATTACAGTTCAGATATGAAATAAATACCTTAAAAATTGTGAAATTCGATGTAATACTGTTTTAAAGATTCCCTCTCGATAATTGAGTGCGAAATTCACTAATATTGTTTTTGAGCACAAAACATGCAAGCAGAAATAAGCTAGCGCCACAAATTATATTTAAAAATTTGTTTCTAAGTTTTAAAATATGCTGTCTTGCTAATGTTTTATTCATGTCCAATGTATTTACCAAGACGAACTAAATTTCCAAAACCTAACTTTAATTGTTTCAGTTAAATATACATAATTATAATCAGAGAATGAATCTCTATACAAAAAAGAATACCTATGCCACTGAACAAAAATAACAGCTGTTATTTACAACCATTACCAACACTACAATTATTCAATGTGACGGGAAATTCAACCTGTCCTTCGTACTTTTAGATCACTCTGTATATAAATGTAAAGAAGAGTTTTATACAAGATGTCCCTCAACTTATGAGCATAGAAATCAGGAACATGACGCAAACCTTTCTTTTTCCTGATTGCTTTTGTTTTCTAGATACATAGTGGTAGAATATTATTTAGCAAATCAATTTTATTAATATTTCTTCTGCAACACTAGACTTAGAAAGCTGATATTTTGCAAACAGTCACTCACTACCGCAGTACGCATATTTACACATAATTACTCTATTTTCCCAGTGTTGAAACAACAGGTGTTACAACTGTAGAAAGAAGGAGTGTGGAAAACCCAAACATAATAAAACACTGCATAGAAAAAAGTGGTTTACATAGAAACATTATGAAGATTGATAAATCACAAAAACCGTATTCCATAAATAAAAAAGGACATGACTACTAAAAATACTATAGAAAGACACAAAAAGAAACAAAAATTTTAAAGCTGGTCACTAGTGATGCAACGGAACTGTCATAACAGAAGCAGAAGCGGAAACAGATGTCCAAAATATTTTTTAGCGGAAGCGGAAACGGAAGCGGATGCGGAAACGGATGTGTAAATACTATAAAAAAATAATAGTTTTTCATGATGTGACATTTTATTTATTAATCTAATATTCAAAATCAGTGATGTTAAATACCGGGGTATTTATTATCAAGGGTATTTATTATCCAGGGTAAGTACTCGGATATTTACCCAAAGTGGGTATTTATAAACATAATATTGTTATTAAAAATAGCAGTAAAATGAAATATTTAAGTACTAAATAAGGGGTTTTCTTTTATCACAAAATAAAAAAGTATTCTCTTATCACAAAATAAAGGTTAATCTTATACAAATAAAAATATTTTTAAAACAAAGAATAAAAATATCAGTCTTATCTGACGATATATCAAGACAAGACATTTCCTTGTCAGCATCGTCCATTCAATCGTGTGAATCTTCCATATTTTCTGATTCTGTTATCGAAGAGGATTTAGCAGAAAGTTATGATTATATGGAAAGTATAGTTGACATAACGGCTTTTGTCGTTGTTAATCAATTTCTTATTTTGCTATGAATCCAACTAAATATACTGAATGTTCTTATATAACTGAAATATTTTACATTATTTGTAATCAAGAGTACACATCTACAGTATCCCATTTTTTTCCCCCAGAACTTTTTTCCAGATAGTAAATGCCACAGTGAGTAAAAAGTTTCACGTGGACCTATTTGTTTTTTTATTCCTTAAAAAATTACAACCGTTTGATATAGTTGTAAAATAATTGCAAAACTGTATATTGACTTAACTTCTTTAGAAATTGATAAACCCAATAAGTCGGCATGAAAGAAACTTTATACTCAGAATGACAATTACTTGTAGGGAAACAAATGTCTAGAAAGTTTCATATGTATTTTGTTTTCGTTCATTTGTTAATTTAGATTATTTTTAACATTTTGAATTTTTTACTTAAATTTATTTACTTTTATGTTTGTTATTGGTATTGATTGTGCTGTTTCTTAGTTTTAGCATTGTTTCATATGTAGTTTATTGTTTATTTTTCTTTATTTAGTTAATATTTCAAGCGGATGTAACGTGGCGTTGAGACAATAATTAGGCCCATATGAAAAGTTCAAACTCAGAATGACATTTACTATCTAAAAATAATTCTTGCGGGAAAAATGTGTTACACCTTGTATAAATAACTCTGAAATGTTGCTAAATGGTGATTTAAGGATAAAAAGGAGAGGTAAATATCCGGGTAAATACCCATTTTATAAGTTCTCACCCGCCGGGTATTTACCCGGCCCACATCACTGTTCAAAATCTAACAAAGGCATGTTGTACTTTGACACCTTATCTGGAAACTTTCGATACACTTCTGTTATAAAATTGCGGAAACGGATGCAGAAGCAGAGGTGAAAAAGTTTGCAGAACTTCCGCAGTTGCGGAACCAGAAGCAGAGGTCTGTTGCATCACTACTGGCCACTCGATCATCGGTTTTTAATTGTTCAGAGCAATATAAAAATTTGGTAGAACCAAAACGCCAATCTATAGATTATAAGATTCTAAAGGTTACATACATGATCAAAATTTAACTTAAAAAATCAGCACTTCTCTAGTGCTATTAGATTTAAACTGACTTGGTCTCAAGTCTGTATAGCGCTGGTCATTGTAAAATTTACTATTTATTTGTGGTATTTTTTCTTAATTTACTGTTATAGTTTAGAATTATATTTTTAGGAAGTAAAAAAAAACAACGTTCAAAGTATGAAAATGAGTCTACATTAAGATAAAATTTGTTACCTTAAAAACTAGTTCCAATACCACAAATATAATAAATAAAAATGAAATAATAAGTAAAAAAATCTGATTAATAATTAAGCAAATATGCTAATATTAATAATGATTTTTAATAATGAACTCAATGTTTTATTTTATAAGCTCTTACCCAGTAAAGTGTCCTGGCCAATGCGTTGTTTTCAAAGTAAAAAATTACTAAGCTAGTAAGTGTTAAATGCTAAATCGTAGTTTCTCTGTTTATTTCTCTGTATTTTTTTAATAGATTTCTTTATACATTTTGATCTTCTATAAAAAATGCTAATGAAACTTGACTCTTAGTATTAGTAATATTTCTTAGTGTTGATGAGCCTAAAGTTCTTGTATTTGCAACTAAGGACTGTCAATTTGTTGGATAAATAATAATAATTCTAAAATAAATGATAATGATCTATATAAAATAATCTTCTCTACATTCTCATATTTCCGTAACGATTCACAAACCAATTTTGATGTTAAACCATTTATTTTTCATTCCAGGAAAGTGTACAACTCCGTCGAATATCCGGCTCGGAAAACCTATTCTCGAGAACATCGACCGCAAGCACTCAAGGTTTCGTCCCGGTAGACGTCCTAATAACAGCGGGTAAAGTAGGTTTCGTCCTATACGACCACACATCGGACAATCTGAAAGACGCCTCATACTACGGCATACGAAAGAAACCATTACTAAAAGACTTCGACAACGACAAAGGTTACGACGGCTCGGAAGAGAGCAGCATCGAAGAGAAAGCCGAATCGAAAAAACGCAGCTTTGATCCGTTAATCTTCGCTTCTGTTTGCCAACCGAACGCCTTCATGTCCGATCTACCCTACGGCAGGAAAATCCAAATTTCGTGTTTTGACGTGAAAGTAAAACTTCCTACACCGGATAAAAACAATTTAAAGTTTATACCGAACGAGAAGGATTTTGGTATTAGTTTGATCGATACTAGAAGTGGGCAGCCTAACCCTAGCACCGGGGTTCTACCGGCGTTTTTTACGTTAAGGTGGTCGAAAGGTATCGGAAAACCTAACCTGGATATGGAGATTGCGAAACCGGTGCAATTTTTAACGTCGACTGCGATTTGTACGCATCTGTTTCAGCTGAAGAATAAAGTAGTGGAGGTTTTTCATTGTGATAATGTTGTTAGGAGGAAATCTGTTAGGGTAATAACCCCAAAAAGCGTGACGTCTTTGCAGAGAGGTAAATAAAAACAATTTATTAACTTTAAGTTTGGAATGTATTTCAATATACAGGGGTTGAAAATTGAATTGAAAATTGAATAATCATTATAAACGTAAATTAAAATTTGAAAATGAATTGTTTGGTGTTCAGGAGAGCTGAAAGATGGTACCAGCTTCAAAAACACTATAGGGAAAGTAGGCAGTGTGTGCTATCCTATGATACCTCTTTTAAACCAAATCTGTTTTGTCTAAACTGTTACTGAAAAGAGTTAAAGACTAAGTTAAAGAACTTAAAATAAAATTTGAAAATGAATTGTTTGGTGTTCAGGAGAGCTGAATGATGGTACCAGGTTTAAAAACACTATAGGGGAAGTAGGTACTGTGTGCTATCCTATGATACCTCTTTTAAACCAAATCAGTTTTGTCTGAACTGTTACTGAAAAGAGTTAAAGAGAACCAAATTTTGATGATATTGGCACCAAGTTTATAGAAACGCAGGTTCTTTACAGATCATAAAAGCACCCTTTGTATGCACTTTGTTTTAGTGGATATTTAATAGTTGCTACCAATGAAAGTATTAGGTACATTTCTAATTCTGCAACTTCTGGATTCTGGATGAAAATCATAAATTTAAAACTAGATTTTTAATAACTTGTCAGCTGTAGTGAAGGTCCATGTCCCTTTTTCATGCATCTAGAATCCTTATAGCTGCTTTCGATTTGACGACAGGAGCAGTTTCACCTGCGCCTTGTAACAGGCGTTCGATTTGCCGAGTGCAAAACACTCCGAGGTGCTTCTTACACCAACTTTATACAACTACACTTCTAAGCGTTCGATTTGTTGTACTCCGAGAAAAAAGCACAGTGCAAAACACCCTCAAATCGAAAGCACCTTACGTATATCGAAAAAATATAACTTTTAAGGTTCAAAATCGACAATAAGTCAATCTAATAATTAAAAAATTATAAACTTACATACCACAGGTATTAACTTAACTAAAAAAATCTTCAACTTAACTTTTGAGTCTAGAGCATTTCACAACTTTCCAAGTACTTAATTCAAAAATATTGGCCTAGAAAGAACAAAATCTGACAAGTGAAAACTGTTTCTGGTATGATTTTTTAGTACAATCTGAATCTGAAAGCGGAAGTTGTGTCTAGTTTTTGAGAAAAGATAGGCATTTTTGGATTTTAGCAGTTTTTTAGGACAGCTTTTCTCAAAATCTAAGCTCTAGTAAAATTTCTACGTTCAGAGTACCAGAAACAGTTATCACTTGTTAGACTTGAAAATATGTGAAATGCTCTGATATCGAGACTCAAAAGTTAACTAAATATTTTTTTTATTAACTTAACAACTTTATGTAAATTTATTAGAAAAAATAAATTTAAAACCATATTAGAGGCTTTTTTATTATTTTTCTTATCTTTTAAATTAATATAAACGTAAAATTACGTTCTGTCTCAAGACTCGATTACACAACAACTTTTTAAACCACCTTTTTTTATTGATGATATTTAATCAAAATTGATTGATTCATTGCATAACTACTTACTCAAAAAAATAAAACGTTAAAATTGTAGGATACCGGGATACCGGCGCAAATAAACCGAAAATAAAATAAATAGAGTTGTAATACATCTTTTATCTTTATCTTGATAAGATGACATTTTTCAACATCAGGGGGTGGCATTATCTCTTAAAAAAATTGATATAAAAATATTTATAAATATAATACACATATTCAGTAAAACCAAAGCTGGGCACAAAAGCATTAATCCGTTAATCGTTAATCAACGAAGTTAAATTTTTCGTTAACGATTAACTTTTAAGTTAACTTTCGAAACCATTAACGGACTCATTAACTTCCCCTACATTCATCATCCGTTAATTCAAGTGCGTTAAATCGAAAATATCATAATTAAACATTTCAAATTGCTATAAAAATTAAAATAAATAAAAAATAATGAAAATATAAATATATGTAAATTGCTGTATAGGCATTCTGTACAAGTTCCGACGTAGTTTTATTTTCATGTGTGACGTATGTACCAGTTTGAATGACGCGGCGTCCGTGAACAAAGCATTCGCGCGAATTTAGTTTTTAGTTCTTCTAACTCCAACCACCTTAAGCCCCTTTTACATCTGTGCTACTCAAACGCTCAATTCAATCATTCGTTAAGTCGCATGTGATTTTTTGTTTTACACCATTGACTATGGAACTGTTGGTTGCATGGAATAAAGGATCAGTTCTAAAAACATGCGATTCTATAGTAACATTCTTGGATTTTTTGTTTACAAACGAAAATGTTATGATGACATCTGTGTTTATAGACGCGAAACAGAACCTATTCCGCATTGCGTTATTTGTTACTGTTTTCTGTGATTAAAAATGTCGATTTCAAAATCGTAAAAGTAGCTTTAGTTGATCTTTTAAATGTTTTTTATAAATCTTGAATCTCGCAATGTAGTTATTTTAGTAACCATTGAACCAAGTTTGAAAAATTCCTAAGGCTATTTTTACTTATGCTTCAAGGAAGGTCCGCAGTTGTTTGGGTTGCATACTCACCGGTAGACCGGCACTCAACATAACCTACATTTTTTTATAAAAAATTAACGATTAACGGTTAACTTTAACTTCCGTTACATTTGTAACAAATTAACGAACTATCGGTTAACGAAGTTAACTTTTTTGTCAACGGATTAACGAAGTTAACTTTCTGATTAACTTTGCCCAGCTTTGAGTAAAACAATACTTTTATTATTATACACACACAATAGAAAACGATTTAGATATATGAATTGAACTGCTTAGAGAATGGGCAAATTTTTAATGAAAATATTTCTAAATGAACCACAGGGTAGGTAATATAATTTCGATTTTTGTTCATATGTTTCAAAGCAAGATAAATAGGTTAAGTGTATTTTTGTTTAAGTCCCAAATTTCCCAAATTAATATACATTTTTGGAGATGCCCTAGAAATTTTATACAATTTTTATAGCCCAGCATATTTGACATTGTGAACTACAATAAGTAAAATACAGGACCAATAACCTATCCGAGGCACTCTAATGTTTGTTGCCCATATCCCAGTGCGCCATTATCAAATGGCTTAGTTCAAGTCAACAGACACACATATGACATTGATTCTTACTACAGAATTGTTATTATATTTTCTCATTTTACAACTACCTATTTATTACCATATTGATATTACTATTCTATTAATTGTAGGTAGCGTGGTGAAACGGCAGAAAAGTGTCGAGAATTACGTAAAGTTCAAGCAGATCAAGGAGAAGTTATTCGGCGTTTCCATTCTCAACGTGAAGTTGGCGCAGATCGTCTTGAAGATAAAAACGGAGAACGAAAACGAAGTCACGTTAATCATCGGAAAGCTAAAAAACCACTTGAACATCTCGAATCGACCGGAACGCATAACCAACGTAACCAGCTTGAGTTGCATTTCGCTAGGAATATCCAACGGCGACGTATCGCATTTAGTCCTGAACCCTTGGACGATCTCCCTAGAAGTTTGCTTATTCTGGGAAAGTTGGCAAGGCCCCGATTCCGACCCCCAAATTCAAATATCCGCCGACAGCGATTGCATAATGATCGACATGAGCCCCGATCAGTTGCAATGTATTGAGTTGGTTAACAAGGAGGTTACAAATTTTATAAATTCGTTACCGTTCAATAAACGGGATGTTGATTTTTCGGATAGTTCATTCGAAGATTTGCAGAAGAATATCCCTAGCGATAAAGAACAGCATTATAAAGACGATCTCCGTGCTGGCGCTTTTCATTTTGTGGATTCTACTAGTAATAACATCGACGAGCTTCCGCTACCCTACCAGGTTATGTTCTGGAATAAGAATATCTCGGCTATGGCTTGGCGGTATCCGCAACCTCGAGCGTTAACAAAAATACGAGTTTTTCCCGTTCCGTTTAAAATCACGCAGGATAGCAACGAAACGCAACGGATTTTGTGTCATTTAGAGTATTGGTCGGAATGCCACGGGTGTTACCAATCGTACACGCAATTCTATTTATCGGAAAGCGAAATGTGCCACCTGGATCTTCCGCAGAATAACCAACCCGCGGTGGCTTGCGCGTGGCGGATTGTTTTATCATCGATAAACAACGACGACGACGAATACAGCTACACAAGAGTTTTATTATCGCCTAGGGCGCTAGCCGGATGTATACGTGTCGATTCGTACTTCAACAAAGTTCTAGTCCCGCAGTTAACGTTAGCGTTACATATCTCTACAATCTCGATAAGTTTATACAACAGAATCGATAAAAATAACTCGTTAATAATGCCGGAACGTCTAAAACTATATACGTCCGATCAATTATTCCCCGAGAAACAAAATTTTATGACGTTATCACTCGATAACACCCGAGCTTACTTGGCAACGTGGAACTTCGACACGTTCTCTTTCGACCTAACCTCACATTTAAAATGTCAAATTTTAGATTATTCGTTTCTCACGATGCAACCTTTAGTATTTCCGTTTGGTTTTAAGTTCGAAACGTCTATTTCAAACTCGGTTAACGTTAATTTCATATCGAAACCGATACACGTGAATTTTGGAGCGACTGCTGCGCACACTCTAGCGGTGAGTACGCAGATGTGGGCGGAATCGTGGAAAAACGGGAACCAAACGAATTTAATAATGATGACGCAGTACGCGATTTGTAACGATACCAACGTGAGTTTACGTTTCGGTCAGGCCGGTTACGAGGATATACTTCTGTTGCCGAGGAATTGTAATTTTTACGCGTGGAGGTCGCAGAAGTGTAAGCTTATGTTGCGGGTAGCGTTAGAAGAGTTTAGTTGGATTTGGTCGGAACCGTTTAGAATTGATTGCGACGGTACGGAGATTTTGAAGATTTCAACGGAGAATAACCTAACGATTATTGTTACGGTTAAGTCGCTTTCCGCTACGCAGAAGCAGGTTATCTTCTCGGGGCAGTTGGTTATCTGTAATACGTTGTTGGAGCATTTCGAGATGAAGGTTATGGAGAATAGCGATAAAGATAAGGATAAAGTGTTTAAGAATGCTGCGACGCATATTATCAGCGGGAAGAGCACGCCGCCTTCGGTTTTGATTAATGCCAGTAAGAAGTACTTCCTGCGGTTGAGATTCTACGGGTTGGAGTCCGCCTGGTCGGGGGATATCCCGTTGGCTGCTAATCCAAAGTGCGCCCAGCCTTGGTTGGTTAAAGGTATGTATGTGTTTTATTATTGTTATTTTGTTTTGCTCTAAAATAAAAAAGGGTAGTAAAGTCATTTTTAGTAATTTCAATATGACATTAGGAGAGCTTGCAAATGATATTTTGGTTGTTAACTTCCTCTGTTGATTCCACCTCACATATACTGGGCGTTTCAGAAGGTACAGCTTTAAACCCTTGTTCATTTTTGTTTTTTCATTAAAACATTTTAATGATAACCTTATTATTCAAACAAAAATTATGAAAAGAAATGTTTAATAAACACATAAAATGCAATAAAAACATTCAATTTATTGTTGAAAATGATTTCGTCCTTTGTGTATACTTATTTTGTAGCAATTTCATTTAATTAATTTTTCTCCATTGGACTTTAACCTGAACGTGCCCAATGTAAGATAATACGGTAAAGTTTATAATTGATTAAAAGCTTATTAGCTGTTTAATTTATCACCATATCTTTTACGATACCCTGTATATCATACCGTTTTTTGTCAGCAGAATAAAATCGTACAGGGATTATGGAAAGTTAGATCATGTATTTTGCTTACTTTGGTTATTTAATAGCTTGAAATGTATATCTAGAGATTTTGTAAAATTATAATTATAAAGTTATATACCGGTGTCCCATAAGTAAAAGTCATCCCTTGGAGGGCCTATGGGTCAGCTCATGACTGACCAGAATATTGAAATAAGATCTTAGTAAAACATCGTAGTGTTTTTGAGATATTGGCACTTTGATGATTGGCGTTAAATCAGTTTTCTGAGTGACACGGTTACAAATTTCTATATTTATACTCCCCACATTTACTGTGGTGAGGGTATATCGAGTTTGCCACAATATTTGTAACACCCATAAGGAGGCATGGCAGATATAGACATATATGTATTTGAGGAGCATTGAAAACTGAAACGATTTAGATATGTCCGTCTGTGTACACGATAACTGCCGTAACTTTGAAGTAATTGATCTGAAATTTGGTATACAATATTTGATATCTCCTAAAAAGTAAGGACAAGTTCATGAATGGGCAAAATAGGTTCACTTGTTTTTTTTAATATATTTTACGGTGGGGGTATATTAACTTAAGCACGAGTGAAGATAATTTTCTTACTAGTCTAAGCTTCTGATTTTTGTTACGCTACCCTGAACAGACTTGCTATTGATCACAGTCCAAAATAAACTAATAACTTTGTAAAATAACTTTGTAAATAAGGTGTCCGATTCATGAGTTAATTTTTAATTAGTTAACTTTGCCTCTTTAAGTATCGTTTACATTCACTTAACTTAACGTACGAAAAATTATACTTAACGTACGAAATTGAGAACGGTTCCATTTACATTCACTTACGTTGGGGTACTTGCAATGTGCATTTGACAGTGACACAATATGAAATCCATATCAAATCTATCGTTTTTATCATAAAAATATGTTTATGTACACAGAAGTTGGAACAAGGTTCCATCATCCATGTTAATAATCTGCGATACGAGCTAAAATATTCGCTCGAGTGTGTTCTGTGACCTGAGCAAGGCTTTCGACTCAATGTCCCACCGGATTCTAATGGATAAGCTGGAGAAGTATGGTGTGCGTGGAGCGATGGCGCAGCTTATGACGTCGTACTTTTCTGGTCGTCGGAATATCGTGCAGGTGGGAACGGCCAGAGGTGCAGCTGGTGTGGTCGGGTGTGGGGTGGCTCAAGGAAGCATCATCGGTCCCCTGTGTTTTCTGCTGTATGTAAACGACCTTCCCACTGCTTTGCCCTGTTCTTCAGTGCTTTTCGCTGACGACGTCGTCCTTGTTAACCCCGAAAGGGCAGTGACGAACCTGGAACTTCGCCTTCCGTGGGTTGTACATATGGCGGGAGAGTGGTTTGCTCGGAACGAGCTGATTCTCAATGAGTCCAAATCGCAGCAGCTCATATTTACGTCAACCCGAAGGTGTGAGCGGCTGCAGCGCCAGGCTGCCGTCAAGTACCTGGGGGTACTTCTGGATGGGAAGCTGACGTGGAGGGACGAGGTGGAGCAACTGTCCATCAGGCCCTCACGGGCCACTTACGCTATCAGAAGAATATGCAAGATTGTTGGAACAGAGGCAGCCAGATCAACATACTTTGCTCTGTTTCAATCCATTGTCAGCTACAGTGTGTCATTGTGGGGCTGCTCGCCTCATGCAAACAAAATCCTGATTCTTCAGAAAAAGGCAATCAGATCAATAGCCCAAGTGGGACAATTAACATCATGTCGCCCATTGTTCCGGAAGTACAATATCCTCACAGTACCAGCTGCATTCATCATGTAGCAGCTGATCCTGGCGCGAGGTGAATTCACACAGGCAAACACTAGACCATACCCCCTGCGGAACCCAGAAGCAATGGCGGTGCCTTTCCGGAGACTCCATCTGGCAGAGTTAACCGTCATAAGGTTTAAACTCTTCAATGCTCTACCAATGGTTATCAGAGAGCTTCCACGCAAGGTTTTCAAAAAGAGGGTAAAGGAACTGTTACTAGATAGAGTTCCTTACAGCATCGAGGAATATTTTCATCCCATCAACGCAGCTGCAATATAGTATACATATATAATATGCAAATACCTACCTACCCTAAGTGACATAAACTGTAATTGCTTGAGTTTGAATAAATATATTATTATTATTATATTATTATTATTGCAAAACAACAAAGTTCACGTCGCATTTGTTAATTTTTAGGTTATGTTACTGTCACCATCATCCGAATTGTCAAAATCTAGAGCCTGTGATTGGTGCACTTAACGCACCGATTCTGTTAAGTTGAAGTTGAGTGAACAAATCCGTACGTTACGTTATGTTTTTCTACGTTAAGTGAATGTAAACGATAATTCAATGGAGTTCAACATTTACTAGTTTTTGAGTTTTCGTACGTTAAGTTAACTTAAGTGGATGTAAACGAGGCTTTACACTGTAAAAAAATGTTATAAAATTAAATTTAAAAAAATCAATACCTAAATAAGAAGAAAATTTAAACAAAAATTTTACCTAGTTTTTTTGGATATTCTGGTTAGTCATTAGGTCGCCTTTCAGCCCTCCACAACATGATGTTGAGTTTTGGCACAGCCTGTGATATGCTAAGCAAATATCAACCCATTTGTTTATCGGCAAGAGATATCAGAATTCTGCCTATCTCATCTTTCTCATGAGAACCTTAAAATAAAAATAAAGGATAATTTAAACTCAACCGTTAAATTGAAAGATTAAAAAATTGCACTTGTTTTCTAAAAAAGTTATGATATTTTATACATTGGCAGCAGTTTTTCCGATTAAATGTGGAAATCTTTCATCTTTTTACATAATTAAAGGCCCTATTGTAGCAATAGCATCTTGGATATTATCCTTTGATCATTTCTGGACCATTTGCGTATCTTTCACATTCCAAAGAAAAAAGTCTAAAGACAGAGGATGTCTTTGAAACGAGAGTCCAATAAATTTGTGAGTAATAAAATAACTCGTTGTTTCCCGGATTGTGTGGCTCATCCTGTTGAACATTAGCATGTTGTCCAAATCAAAGTTCTCAACCACAGGCCAAAAAGGCCCAGCTTGAAAAGTCACGAAAGATTTGCGAAGTCCCAACGTACTTTAGAAATAAAGCCTATTTTCAAGTTCTGTTGGATTGTTTCAGTATGCAATTGTCAAGGAATTTCGAGAACAAAAACTAGCAGATAAATTAACCCAAATTCTTCAAGTAGATTATTGCATATTATTGTAGATTATTGTTATCTTTATCATTTATCTTGACTTAAACTTAAACTTACAATATCTTTTCTCTAGTTCCTTTGCAAGAACGTGGCCAATTCCTCAGCATATGGTGTCAAATCGTCATGCAAGCGTTCGACGAAGGAATAAAAGTACTCGCAATACTCTCACCCCTATTCATGGTCAGATCAAATCTACCCGTCAACTCCCGAGTACACATCGAAACGCCGATGCTCAACGTCCATCTCGAATCCACCGTTCGAGGAAAAGGCGAATACCAACAACTATACTGCCCGGGCACCATAGACCACTCCCACCAGCTCACCTTCCAATTGGACGACTTGCCAACATCAAACCCATACGTTCCGCTAAATTACAGTTTAGTCGACCAAAAGGATTTCTTCAAAAAAGACGAACGCGTCAACATCGACGAAATATTAGAAGTCTTGAGTAATTACGATAAATCATCATGGCCGTACTTCGGGGAAGATTACGAAGGTTTGGAGTTTTTAATCGAAGAACAACCTTTGACGCACGTTCAAGTCAGATATCAAAACGCCTGTCAACATTCGAGCGCGTTACTCGTCGAATTATTACCTTGGTGTTTAATGTTAAATACGTTAGGATGTGCTGTCGCCGTTATAATTAACGAGAAAGAACTATGCCGAGTTAACCATTACGGAATTTGCACCCCGCCGAAGTTGGACGAGACTTTTTATCTGGGCGTCGGGATTGGTGGTATGTGGAATTTGTCGTCGCCGTTACAACTGGCAAAGTCCGATTGGGGGTCGACGTTTTACATGCCTAAGATTACCGGTACGATTCCTGTCGACGGTACGATTACGACGACGGTGAAATGCGAACCTTATATATGTACGGTGTCGATATCTTCGTGTATGGAGAACGCTATAAGACTTCTGCGTGTCAGTTCGACGCACGTGCTAACGAATCACACGTCGATGCAGTTTTTTGGCGTTTGTTTTGCTGTTCCGGATACGGGGACCGCCTTTGGTATGCCTAAGAAGTTGGACCGGCATACGTTTACGATAAATCCAAATTTGAGTGGGACGTAAGTAATTTTTGTGATAGTTATACAGATATTTAAAAAGAAGAGCTCATTTTCGTTTAACTATATTCTCTGAATTATATAGTTAAATCTGCATACATGTTTTTAAAGATTATGTCTATCTTACTGCTCTTACTTTCAGAGAGAAAAACTATGTTTTGTGTATATTTTTATGTCCTCTAGTATTTATAGCTTATAATTTCTGAAGCTTTATTTGTCTTAATTCATTAGAATTCACATGCGTGTCAAGAATAGAGATTAGTATAGAAATTTATTTAGCGTCCTGTACAGGGCAAAGTCAACAAAGATACAAAAATAAGTATATATACCGGGTGGTCTTTTTAACTTGAGACTCCTAAATATCTCGAGTTATATGCATGGTACGACAAAAGTGTCTTAAATAAACTTGTAGGACGCAAAGGGGGAAATGAGATGGCGATATCAGTTTAATTGCAGATGGTGCTGCAATCGGTGAAAATGGGGTGAACTTCATTTCTGTAAACGGGAATACCGAACTTTTTTATAAAATTATGATTTAAAGAACAATCTTTTGTCTGAACATTTTTTTCGTATTAGCATCTATCGAAAGTTATTAACGATGGAAGTTTGTGGCGTCTGCGGGTAGTTACGACCGCTGCCACTGCATGGGATGCGCTCGCCGTCTGGCAGTCAAAGCGACGACGTGAGTAGACACTAGGGTGGTTCAAAAATGCATTGCAAAAATTTTTGTGATGATAGAAAGCAACGATCCCCCCAAATCGTTTCCAAATCCAAAAAAAGTGAACACGTATTTATTTTTTCTTCGAAATTTTGATTTTTAATGGTGCCTATCGATGCATCAAATTTACATAAGAAAATGCATGGGAAAAGGACATTTTTTGGTATTTTTCGAATAATTCTTCGGGGTTTGGGAAAACTTAAGATTAAAGTTATAAAACTTGTAGAGGACTTTCCAACGAAGAATTTGAGCTATTATACATATGGCTTTGACGCCCCCAACCCACCCTCACAGTTCCTTGAAAACTACGCTTAAATGAAAAATGTACATTCTTCAGAAAATTTACCGTTCTGTTATGTAAATTTGAGGCCTCGACAGGCACCATTAAAAATCAAAATTTCGAAAAAAAAGAAAATACGTGTCCACTTTTTTTGGATTTGGAAACGATTTGGGGGGATCGTTGCTTTCTATGGTACAACGTAGGAAGGTATGTGTAAAATTTCAGACAAAAGATTCATCTTATTTAGCGTAAAATCATAATTTGATAAAAAATTTGGGTATTCCCATTAAAAAAAATGAAGTTAGCATCAGTTTCGCCGATTGCAGCGCCATCTGCAATGGAACTGATATCGTCATCTCATTTCCCCCTTTGAGTCCTACAAGTAAATTCTTCCAAAATGTAGAAGCCTTTTTGATGGCAGTTGAAGTTTGATTTTGCTATTAGATATCAGACAAATTTTTATTGCTTCAATATTTGTTTGTTTGAAACAATATTATGATGGCTAACTTACAACCGAAGGATGAGATCTTGGCAGTTTTCAAATTAAGAAAATTGAGATATAGGTAGAAACTTAAACAAAATATGAAAAAAAGTGATTTTTCCAACTGATTATTACATATGAACTTCCCCTTATTAATAAAAATCCACCTAAAATCTGCAGCAAAATATCATTGGAATCAGAAAAAAGTGCTTTCAAGAATAAATATAAAAGGCATAATTTCGAAAACATGTGTTGTTGATATTTACAGACTAAATTATCGAATAAGTCAAACAAAACCAATATGTTTTTGTTTTTATAACTTAAATTTAATTATTTTCTGTCATAAAACCAAAATAACCTGCGTATTTGCTTCACATTAAGTGACATCATTTTTATCGATTACTTTTCTTGGCAATGTCAGCAACAATTTAGTCTGTTTATTTAACGATGCTAATGTTTCATTGTCTATTAAGCCTATTCAACAAGGAAGTTTTTTATAAAAAAAATTATTTCAACTAATACACCTAACTATATCAACAAAAATGACCCATTCTAAATACTAAGCTATTGTGTGGACATACTACTTTTAAGTATCCATAAAAGTGCAACAAGGCTCGTTTGACTTGTGTTTTCTTTTGAAGTGTGGTTAAAACTTCAATATTTGTGTCCCAACTTAAAATAATCCATAAACAGGGTTATTGTACATTAATTAGAAACACATTATTTGAATGTTAATTAGCAACACAGTGACATTACAGTAATTAAATTAACTTAACTTATTATCAAAAACAGTACAACATAAAGTATGACGTTTTTCTTGAAAGGAACCTTTGCAAGCACTTACGTAGCAAAGACACAACTAAAGATATTTCATTATTCCTGATTAAATCTGATGTGACCAGACTTTATCATGCTATACAGCGGTGTCAAACTGTGCCAAACTCTGATGTTTTGACAATACTGTCAATAGAATCAAAATATTTGTCAAATCCTGGCTAACTAGTTTTAATGCAAACATGACCGATCTTGATCAAATAGATGTTTTTTAGATTTTAGATTTTATTTGCTCATGCAGTTAAACTATTAATTTGACCAAAAAATGTCATAGACATAAATTACACAAAAGTTCCTCTACTTTAATTTATTATTTACCTATTTTTGATGACATTACTGAAATGGCAGCATATTTGCAAAATCGTTGAAAAATGCTAAGAGTAAACCTGCAGTTCCGTTGGACCCTTTTGAACAAAACTTCTTTCAGCTCTAAGTTTAGTCACGAAACTGCTAAATATGAAGTTTCTCCGGAATCGTCGCCACAAGAAAAGGGTACACACACATACAGACACACATAGACACACAAAGACATTTTTTTGTACTTTTGTTCAGACCCAAAAGGACATATTTCCGCTAAAATCTCAATTTTTATTTTTGGCACGATTACAATACTTTATTATACTATGGATGATAAAGTAAAAATAGAGACTTTTGCAAACATTTAACTAAAAAAAACACTTATAATAGTTTCAGAAAGAAAATTAAAAACAAGAATTCAGAACTTTAGTTCGTTGTTGATATCTTCAAGTTTAAAACAATGGTGAATTTTGTTTGTAGGAATTCTGGTATATCGATTACGCAGTGGTATGTTATCGGAAAAACGGTGGACCCTAATGTGGAGTACGTGTTCTATATTGCATTTTCCACTAGCGCCAATGGCACCTGGAGTTGCCCTGTCCGCGTTGACAAGACATTCACTAGGAGGAATATTAGTATACAAACAGACCAGAAGAGTGTAAGTAAGACATCGTATGTGAGGTCAAAATAAGAAAGGAGATTAACAACCAAAAGATTTTGTTGAGAACATCGATTAAATTAAACTATGGACAGTTGAAATGATGGAACACCAAATTTTAATTTTGTTGTTGTTAACCTCTTTTCTTGATTCCACCTCACATCCATTAATCAATCTGATATTATTCTGGTTAGTCCAACACAAATGTTGACTAGAACATGTAAAATGTAATTTTAGATACCAATTGTGCTGGTATCGCAAGAATACAAAGGGCAAACTTTCCTCTCGTTGCACTACGATAGTCACCCGCAGCTCCAAATCAAGAACAGGAGTGGAGTTAGGTTATTCTGCGCCCAATTTGCCGAGCAAGAGAGTAAGTTCATTATTGACGACTGCGAACACCTGAAGTGGCTTTGCTGCATTGAAGACGAAGGCAGCTGTTATTACACTATGCCCGATCAGTCCGCCATATTCCCGGATGTAGCGCAAGCTGTCAACGCGGACCACTTGGTATTTGCCTCGGATCCAGAAGGTAAAGGAAATTTGAAAGCAGTGTTGCCAGAAGGCCCTAAAAGAATTTGTCTTAAAATGAAAATTATATAGCGTACCCAGAAACGTTTTAAAAAAAAAATTATATGCATTTTTAAGAAAGTGTTTGAGGTGTGTCTGAAACCAAAAATGTAACCATCGATCCTCCAATTTATGTACCATATACTATTAATTTCACATAAGAGTAAACTTAACTCTATTGTTAAAAAAATTTATATGCAGGTTGATTTCCATTTTTAATTTCATTTACACATGGAGTTTGTGTTTTCTTAAATTAACTCTAATACTAGAATAAAAGTTATTTGGGAATTTTTAGGAGCGAAATGAATGATTGAATGATCCACGATCAATAAGGCAGCAGTGACGCAATTTTTAAGACTGTATAACCACCTGCCATCATCGTACAAGACACTTCCGTTGAAATAAATTATTGAATAAATTAAAACAACACTTGATTAAGAACGCCTTCTATTCAGCGCTGTCATTTTTTGAAACAACTGACTTTTGTGATTGATTTTTTTTCTTTTTCACTTTATGTAAAGTTATGGTCTTATGTTAATTATTTTTTGTGACACTATTTGACGTATTCTACACATTTTTTATGTCTATTGAATAAACAGTTTATTTATTTATTTATTTATTTATTTATTGATTGTTTGGGCAGGTTGGTTTCCCTCAAGGAAAGGGAATTACCCACGGGCAACAAAGTTAAGTTTGCAAGATAATGACTATTTTTTTATTTTTTAAAATAGCATGTCTACAATCAGTCTACAATCTAGATATAGCATGTCTGTTTTCTCTCTTTATTTATGGAATTTTATACAAATTCTGTTTTGTGATTTATTATTTCACAACATTATTTCTGCCCGAAAATCAGTGGTTGATGATGATAACGTAGTCGCTGTTCCTGTGAGTTCTTGGTCCGAACCGAATGGTCCAGTATTCTCTGCAAATGTTTGAATACCGCCAAGTATTTGTCCCTGCTTGTCCCTATACTTTGAACAGTTTGCACAATTCCAGAAGAACTACAAACATTGGAACTATGTATTGCCGATAATTAGTGTATCGTCTAAAATCACTCAGAAATAAATGAGAAATAAGTAAGACATTAATTAGAAGCTCATCATTGCACTCAGTAGAGACATTATCTGTACTGCTGTCGTTGTCGTCTAATAATTAATCATCATCTTCATGCAAGTTGATTATAATTAATACTAAAATTTTCTCTTTTGAAGTGTTCATTGCTTCATTGAATAAATTTAACGCATCCTTAATTTTAAATGTATTGTTGTTTTTTGCAACTTTAATTTTTACGTATGCCCAGATTGTTATAGAATCTAATAGAAGTACTTTCATTGATGGTGAGGTTTTGACAGTTGCAACAACTGTGCTTTAGTGAAGTGAGAAAAAAATGCGTTTATTGCAAAGAAATTTAGAAAAACACTAAAGCCTATCTGTAGACGAGATTTTAAACTATACTCGATATACAGGGTGTTCCAAAATATCATGTAAATACGAAAAGGGGTAATTCTTTGGCTTATTTAATTACTAAAAATTCATATAAACATAGGTCCGCAAACGCTTCGTTGCCGATCTACAGGATATTGAAATTTCAAGATTTTTTTTGTTTTTTCTTTATAGCTCTTGTATCCTAGTTTTAATTTTTAACAGTTGGTGGCGAATAAAATGTCAAAATAAATACAAACAAAAGGTTATCTAAATCAAGCCAAGGCATACTAGACCAATGATTTAAAAAATTCTAGTTTCATCTAGCGAAACACAGAAAAGCATTTATTTTTGTTTCTCGATAACGGTGGTAAATACGAAAATACTACAAAAGATGGAAAAGGGGGAGAAAACGGGGCATGACCCCTGAACAAATATCTCCCTGTAGATTCTTAAAACCATTTGGTATGCCCAAAGATGTAAGTCCTACAGCGTAACCCATATTCCAAATTAGAGCTAAATATCTCAAAAACTACAAGAGCTATAAAGAAAAAGCTAAAAAAATCTTGAAATTTCAACGGCAACGAAGCGTTTGCGGACCTATGTTTATATGAATTTTTAGTCATTAAATAAGCCAAAGAATTACCCCTTTTCGTATTTACATGATATTTAGGAACAGCCTGTATATTTGAATGTTAATTATTACTCTCGTGCGGATGTACAAACATAGAAGCAGATATTTAAAGTGCGATATTTTATGTAGAAATGATTAGGGAGTATAACACACTTTATTTTTTTGTTCAGTTGTTGCTTAGTTATGAGCCTTCAAACACAGGGCTCGATACTTTTGCTAACGATAGTAGAGACCTATTTTATTTTTTCGTAAACCTTATTTTAAACTTTGTCCATTGTATGAGTGTCCAAAAAGGTTTTCATTTCTCTGTTCAGGAATTCAAGGAAAAAAACAAACTTACTCCCATTGGATGGTCAATATTGCAGAAAAAAGTCTTTAATTTCAACAACAATTTATTACCGTTCAAATTTTTAGAGAACCATAAAAGTTCAAATAAATTATTTAAATACCACACAACGGAACAGTTTTGAAATAACAGTATTTTTGGTAGAAATATTCAAGTTCTTCGACCATCCTCCCTCAAATCATATGGCTCAGTGTTAAAATCCTTATGATCAAACCAAATTTAAGGAATGTTTTCTTCCGTAGGTGATCCGCAAGGTTTTCAATGGTCACAACCTGTGAACGTGACAAATTTCAATGACCAATTCGTAAGAATACCATTCTACGGGGACGTGAAAGTTTTGCTCTCGGCAACAGCGCACACCACGATACTTTTCATAGAATCCGTTAGTCAGGTCGAGATCAGCGCTAGGGATATTCGGGTACGGTTGTCGATGCATGAAAACGAACAGCACAGCATCACGAATATATACAACAGGAGAGATGCTAGAGACGAAGACGAAACAAACACCATACCCAGCACTTATTTCAGCGCGGAAGAAGGGCTATCGGACAGTAGCAGTGTCAACAGGAACCTAATCTGCCAATCGCAGACTCTACCGACGTTAGCCGAACATTCTAACCTCAATCTGGAGTTCACGACTACGCCAACGTCGTCCGATTTCGATCTGAGGCGAGATCCCATGCTAGCGTTGAAATGTAAAGGAACGTGGAACAATTTCAAGGTGCAGGTTTTTATAAAAGCGGCCATCGTGACTCTAACTTCGGATTTAGAGAATTGTGGGGCGGAGAAGATGGAGTTTTGCGCACTTACCTGCGATAACATCGCTCTAATTGTTAATAGAACTGACGTAAGTATTTACTTTTTAAATTACTCTGAAACAATCTTGTCAAAATGTTTTTTGTTTGCAGAATGTTGAGGTTAGTTTTAGCATAAGCGACATCCAGTTGGACAATCAGTTGTATTACCGAGGTTCGTACGATTTTCCTGTCATCTTAATCAGTCAGCATTCATCGCAAAATCAGCCGTTGAATTCTTTGAACGTTCCCATCAATCAGCTGATCGGCCATTCGCAAAAGGAAGCTCTCGTTACGGTTTTGGCTAATTTTGAAATATGGGCGGATTCTGTTCAGCAGACAACTGTCACAGGTAAGACAATTTTGGTGGTTCATCTTGTACAGATACTAAAATAGTGAATAGGTTATTTTATAAATTTAATGTCAACGTAAAATTTGAACTAAATTTACGGTTGCGGTTAGTTGTCATGAACTGAAATAACCTTGACACTCTGGACCTTCAACAGTGACTGAAATTGTACTTTGACGATTGAGGAATAGCTTTACCTTCAACAAATTTAATGTTAATGTTATTAGTTTAGTCCTGTTAGTTATGAACTTGAATAGAATTGTCACTCTGGACCTTCAAAAGTGACTGAAATTATACTTCGATGATTGAGGTAGTGAGCTTAACTCTATATTTTTAATGTTAATTCAAAATTTACAGTTGAGGTTAGTTGTCAAAGCCATGAACTGAAATAGCTTTGACATTCTGGACCTTCAACAGTGACTGAAGTTGTACTTTGACGATTGAGGAATTGATTTACCTTCAACAAATTTAATGTTAATGTTATTAGTTTAGTCCTGATAGTTATGAACTGAAATAGAATTGTCACTCTGGACCTTCAAAAGTGACTGAAATTATACCTCGATGATTGAGGTAGTGAGCTTAACTCTATAAATTTAATGTTAATTCAAAATTTACAGTTGGGGTTAGTTGTCAAAGCCATGAACTGAATTAACCTTGACACTGTGGACCTTTAACAGTGACTGAAATTGTACTTTGACAATTGAGGAATTGCTTTACCTTCAACAAATTTAATATTAATGTTATTAGTTTAGTCCTGATAGTTATGAACTTGAATAGAATTGTCACTCTGGACCTTCAAAAGTGACTGAAATTATACCTCGATGATTGAGGTAGTGAGCTTAACTCTATAAATTTAATGTTAATTCAAAATTTACGGTTGAGGTTAGTTGTCAAAGCCATGAACTGAATTAACCTTGACACTGTGGACCTTTAACAGTGACTGAAATTGTACTTTGACAATTGAGGAATTGCTTTACCTTCAACAAATTTAATGTTAAATGTTATTACTTTAGTCCTGATAGTTATGAACTTGAATAGAATTGTCACTCTGGACCTTGAAAAGTTACTAGTGAAATTAGGTGAACTTATACCTCGATGATTGAGGTAGTCAGCTTAACGCTATAAATTTAGTGTTAATTCAAAAAGTACAATTGAGGTTAGTTGTCAAAGTCATGAACTGAAATAACCTTGACACTGTGCACCTTCAACAGTTAGTGCATGCAAATTAAGTTGAATGTGCGTATTAATTGTAGACAGGAGTTTTATCATTGGAAATGGTAAAGGGGTAATAAATTACAAAAGTTAATATTTTAACACGTCCCTAATACCAGTACGCTCCGTAATAGCGCTTTCGAGGTAGCCACCATCGCACCATCGTATTCGGTACTTTTTGATTCTAAGACAAAAACTGATTATTTTGTTTACTTATCTGAAGATTTTTTATTCTATTTGAATGGTTGTAGCATGAGTGTAGAAATTAGAGACAGTTTCCATTGTATCTATTTCCGAACAATTGAATGTCGTAACCAGTATTGCAAGTTTTAAAAATTTAAATAAATGATGAAATTAAATAAATGAACAATTACTGAAAAATTCACTGTTGCAAAAGTGCTTTTAGAGTTTTTTAAATTTTTGAGCATGTTGTTATATAATTATAATTATTAAATAATAGGGACTATTATTTTTATCATTGTATCAATAAGTACATGTAAAAACAACAAAAATGAGTTCCAGAAGAACTCTGTACAATGATTTTTCACCACACAATTTCTTTTTAAAAAGAATTTGATTTTGACGGAAATAACTAAATATCGCAAAAACTTCTTGTTTTTTGTGATATAAAAAAATGTATGCTTATTTAATGTATAAAAAGGCACGCTTTCACAAAATTTGATTAAAATTGAATTATTGTTGCGACAACGAAAAATAAAAAACAAGAAAATTCGTTTTGGCATTGGCATGCGCATTTTTCTCGGAAATTTTGAGGTCATAGTAAATGTGACCCATATGAATGTTGTAGATTTTTTTATGATCTACAACTTAGTATAGGACGTTTTTGGATAAAACGTCAAATTTCGCCGGAAAACGCAATAATGTACTTTGCACCCGCTTTCAACCCTTCCAAATAAACACTATACCACCCCATGACTTGCATTTATTTTTTTTACGTTCACTATCAGCCCCTTTACCATTTCCAATGATAAAACTCCTGTCTACAATTAATACCGGTTTTGGCTTATAATCAGTTAATTTGCCTGCACTAAGTGACTGAAATTGTACTTTGACGATTGAGGAATTGCTTTACCTTCAACAATTTTAATGTTAATGTTATTAGTTTAGTCCTGATAGTTATGAACTTGAATAGAATTGTCACTCTGGACCTTCAAAAGTGACTGAAATTATGCCTCGATGATTGAGGTAGTGAATATAAATTTAAAGTTAATTCAAAATTTACAGTTGAGGTTAGCTGTCAAAGTCATGAACTGAAATAACCTTGACACTGTGGACCTTCAATAGTGACTGAAATTGTACTTGACGATTGAGGATGTACTTTAACATTACAAATTTTACCCTTAAATATTCAGTAAAGGTACTATCATACTATCCTTGACAAATAGCCTTAACTAGGGTCAATGAACTTAGGCCAAAACTTCAACATCCTAACCTAAGACCGTAGGCTCATACCTTAACAATACCAATATTTTTACAGATATGAAAGACATGTCGATCAGTATCAAGCCCTTGGCAGCTTTCATCGAAGACGTCTACATCAGCAAACTGATGGAATACATGAACATACTATTCCCGACAAATCTGATCATGTGGAGAAAATCCAAGAACTCTAATACCAAATTCGATACCAGCTCGAGTTTGGTTAGCATACCTGCGCACATATCCTGGGGCTCAACAGTCTACGCCAACGCAATATCACTACGTTCATTCGTCATAGAACCACTATCCGTCCTGCTTTCCGTACACTGTTCAATAAAGCTCTACGTCGCTTTGGACCAATCCCCATTGCAGTTCGGCAAATTTGATAAGAAGAAGGTCATCACAACACCCTACAGGTTAGTAGAGTCCCCATTTCTTTTTTTTACACTAAATACTTTCTTTGGCAAAAATTGGCAAAGTTTAATCTATATAATCTAATTATTTATAGGTTAGGACATGCGACAACTATGCATTACTTATCCGGGGCGATATTTGGAGCAGGCTGGGTTGTCGGTTCCTTAGAACTCCTGGGAAGTCCCGGCGGTCTTGCGAGGGCTATGGGAGTCGGCCTTCGGGATTTCGTAAATTTACCGTATCAGGGGTTCTTGCAAGGGCCTTGGGCGTTCTTGGTGGGTATAACGCACGGATCTGCTTCGTTGATGAAACACATCACAGCCGGGACCTTGCAGTCCGTAACCAAATTGGCCTCCAGCGTTGCCAGGAATTTGGATCGCCTCACTTTGGACGAGGAGCACCTTAAACGCACCGAGGAACAGAGAAGGCAGAGACCACAGGGTGTAACCCAAGGTTTTATGCAGGTGAGCTGTGTGTTATATATAATTGGTGGTATATTTTGTTTCAGAAATTCAAATTCTCTTAAAATATGAAAGTTTAATCGATACTGACTTTGAATATGACCTTTAAATACCATTATCAATTTGTACATTAATTGTAGGTCTAAATTCAAACTTCACAATATTGCGTTAACCATTGAAAATCACATTGACCACCAAGCAGAAAGTTATGAAGGTTCAGATTCTAATCAAATTCTAATGTCAATTCAGAGTTCTCATCTGACTTGAGTTTTAAATAAAACATTAAAAACTTTTAATATCAATAACAACTATAAAGAAACCTTGGTTTTTATTGTCGTCATGTATGTTGATAAGTTTTCAAATTTTACTGTCCATGCCCTTCAGAAGTTAAAGGTACAGATAAGAGCCCAGAAAACTACTGTAAACTTTCAAAAACCACCTTGACAGATATTTCATGATTTCTTAAAATGGTAGAAACAGCGATGTTGTTAACTTGAAATATGACCAAAGTTGATCTTGATCAATAATTTCATCTTATGATGATATATATACATCAGCATTAATAAATTGAGTCGTTGGAATATGCCTCACCAGTTTGGTCACCTTACTATCAGGTTCATATAGGTACACTTGAGCGGGTACAAAGAAAGTTTGCACGATGCTGTGGTCGAAGATTGGGTATCCTGGACTATAATTATAGTTATACGCGGTTCGTGGCTCAATTGAACTTGGATACATTGCAGTTGAGACGTGAGAGGATTGATTTGTGCTTATTATACAAATTAGTAAATGGGGTGTACAGCTGCCCATGAGTCCTCGCATCGATCGACTTCAATGTTTGCCGGAGAACGAGGAGTCCTGATCTCTTTTGTGTCAGAGCTCCGAGAACAAATTATGCTTGTAATGGGCCTTTGCACAGGTTACTGCTCAATTGTAATAGGCGGGGACTGGATGTCTTCATGTCCTTCAGACAGTTTAGGTCTGAGCTGAATAGGGTCGTTGTGTAAACGGACGGTAGTGTCATTGTACCAGAGCCTGCTGTATTTTGGCTATACGTTGTTTAGTTGTTTAATTGTGTGATTGTTGTTGTTATATTTTGTGGTATGTATTGGTGAAGATGTAATATGTTTATATATATTTAGTGTTATTGCACCTTGGGTCTGACGATATATTTTTTTTTTTTAGATTGTATTTTTGTACAAGAGATGTATATCGTTTAATAAATATTATAAATATTATTAATATGTCTTGTATAACTTAATCTTAAAGAGTGACTTTCTAACCTTAATGTAAATTTGTTGTTTGATTTCAAAAACTTGTGTAATCTTGATTCTTGAATAGACACTTTGGATCTTCAACAGTAGTACGGGATGGTTCAGGAATGATCTTAACTTTATAAATCTAAGGTCAATGGAAAATTTGCAGTTGCAGTTAGTCCTCAATATCATGGCAATCTGGACCTTCTACAGTGACTGAAATAGTTCCTTGACGGTTAAGGAATTAAGTTGAGGTTAATTGTCAAAGGCATGACCTGACAATTGAGGTTAATTGTCAAAGGTAAGACCTGACAATTGAGGTTAATTGTCAAAGGCATGGCCTTGACACTCTAGACCAGTGACTAAAATTGTTCTTTGACTATTGAAGAATTACATTAACTTACCAAATTTAATGTTGGTAATCCTATTTACAGTTGAGGCTAGTTGTCATAGTTATCAACATATATCCTTGCCACTCCTGACATTCAAAAGTCTCTGAAATATAACCTTGGTGATTGAGTAATGACGTTATCTATAAATTTAAGGTTAATGTAAAATTTACAGTTGAGGTTAGTTCACAAAGTTATGAACTGAAATATCTTTGACATTCTGGACCTTCAACACTGATCGAAATTGTACCTTGACGATTGAGGAATGACTTTGACTTTGTAAATCTCAATTCACAGTTGAAGGTAGTCTTCAAAGTCCAGTATTTAAAGATCAATAATATACCTCAGTCAGGAAAGAACATATCAGCATTGTTAAATTGGGAAATTCTTGAAATATTGGTGTAACCTTGAAGAGCGACCTTCAGAAGTTAAGGTTGATCTGAATTTTTTCTTTGATTTCAGGGTCTAACTGGCTTTGGAATCAGCTTACTAGGAGCTGTTGGAGGCATAGCGCACCACCCGCTACAGTCTCTGGTGCAAGATGGCGCTTCTCCACGAAGCTTAGTGGCCGGAGTGGGGTTAGGTTTGGTAGGCATGTTCACCAAACCCTTGAGTGGAGCTGCCGATCTGGTCGCACTTACTGGACAAGGTAAATGTCATTTCCTTCCTTATCGGTTCTTGCAATGTACCTAATATTCTGCATCTCACATTACCAACATAACCTAAAATTATTGAATTGACAGTTCTGTTCGGTTGGATCAGCTGTTGGCATTCGACCATGTTCTTTTAGTAGCCAATGTTTTTACTTTTTATTAAAAAAACTTCTTTATTTCTATTTCTATTAATAAATATTTAATTTCTTAGGCTTATTACAAGGAGCGGGTTGGAACACACTACCAGAGTCAAGAATGAAGCCAGCGTTGAGTCACGTATTTTCAAGTAATAACTCATTATTGAAGTACAATTGGAAATTTATGCAACCCGTTACAAAGCCGTCAATTTTATTCGTAACAGAAGCGACATGTATAACAAATTACAGGCAATACGAAGCCGTGGCGTTAATCTTAACCTCAGAAGTTCTAATAATCGTAAACACCGACGACGATATGACGCAGAAAATGTTGAAGTTGGACGAGTTTTTTGGCGTGGAGAACAATAGTGATCCAACGTTGCTCATGCTGAAACTAATTACAGCAAAACCGGAGACGACAAAAATCAAGTATGAGGACGATTGCCCCGTTGAACTTGATCCGATTTCGAGAGCGAGAATTCAAGATTACGTGAGAAATACGGTGGGCTTGATGAACTTTGCCGACGATGGAAGTTCCCAACATTCCGATATAAGTATTTCGCCGGATATAAGCGTCGATGACACGAATGAGGAAAATCAGCGGGAACCGACGTGTTTGACGTTCTACGTGAATCCCCAGAACAGAAATTACTTCTTATGTTTGCTATCCTTGGCAAAGCAACAGTACGAAACGTACAATTTTCCTGTACTTTGATTTTCTTACTGTGAATACATGTATAATATTTGTTGTTTGCGTCTTTTGTACCTAATAAAAAATTTCTGTTGATTTATTTTGATTCATAGTTTTACTTTTGCTAACCCGAATGTGAATCATGTTGTTTATAAAATATAATTTAGGGTGAGCCCTTACTATTTTTCAGCAGGAACAAATAAAGATACTTCTTTAGATTCCGTTTATTTGCTAAGTAATTAGATATTACAATACATCTTGTTTACTAATTCGAAAAAAATATAACAAAAAAAAGTACAATATAAACACATTAAGAATATAAAAGAATCAGGTTGAACGAAATTTTTGAATTCTATTCTTCAATCCCTCTGGAAGAGAACTTTATGGATCGTAGACAGATCTGGTACCAATTTGTTTGAGTTTGACATACTACTTGACTTCCTACTGGCAAGAATACTGAAAAAATTAAAGAACGATAAATCAAAACTGCTACAACTTTTTCAATAATATAATTGCGAGGGTTTCGTACTAAACTGAACAAAAGTCACTTACGATTCAGGGTGTATAGCAGGCGCCGTAGGATTGTTCAGCGGTCTTTTATTTACCAGTAAACATTTCATAGGTTGTCCATCTAGCTGCCGATTGTGATAAGTTTCAACTGCCTTTTGAGCATCTTTCAGATTCTTGTAAATTACTTCAGCGGTGCCTGGCCTTACCAATCTGGCCACCAATAGTTCTCCTATATCTTCAAACAATTCCTGTAATATAACAACACACATTACAGTTATTAACGTAATGAGCATGCATCATAAATAGTTTTCTGCAAAATAGTTTGCACACAGCATTTGAAATGAACTAGAAAGAGTTTGTAAACAATTGAACAACAGAAAGATGTTGTAAATTTTCCTGGACTCAATGAAGAAATTATACTTATTATTATAAATAGATAAAAATTGTTGCAAAGAAAAATGTAATATACAATTTATGCTACCGTAGATTTCGCCAATCTCTGATCCTTTCTACAAGTGGCTGGAATCCAAGAATTTTCAAGACACCACCCAATAAATGTGCACCATGTCTATCTACCCTGTAGGAAATCTCTGTATAGGTAAATCCACGAGAGCTGAGAGTGAGTCATCGATTCCAGCTGTTATTTTGCTGATACGTTACAGACCGTTCCCGTGCGTTAGAAACAAACAGAGTGCTTTTTCATGCGTCTGTTCTTACGTTTTTAAGAGATGACTCATTCTCAGCTCTCGTGGTTTTACCTATAGTATGTGTTTTATTATTTGTACGTTTTGATAAAGTTATAGGGTAAATAGTTTTTAAATTACAAAAGCTGTTTGATTTTTACGTGAAAATTGAGAAATTAAGAAACTTTTAATTAAGAAATGTTTTTTCAAACGATTTTTTCCCATTTAAAATAGCTGCTAAAAAACTGCAGCATGAATTTAGTCGTTTGAATCTTGTTGTGATAATAAATGATCAATTGCAGATTTTTTAATGTTTGTGGATTAAGTTGAGTTTTTTAATGTATCCAAAAATTTTTAATTATTTTAGATTTTAATCGATATTTGCGTTTTCAAATAAGAAATTCAATTTTCGTATTGGACCACAGAAAACAAAAACAGAAAATCATTATTATCAGATTTAAATAATATTTATTAGATTTAAAAATAGATTTAAACTTTAATGTTCCAGAAAACTCTGGTTTAGAATTAGGCAAAACATATTTTACAGCATTTTTTTTTCTAAAAACTCATAAAATATAAAGAAATGTACATTCATCTGAATTTTAAGAAACAATATTGGGTATATGGACTACAGTTCCAGTTTGATAGTTTTTTCTGGCCAGGGTTCCTTCATTCAAATAAAATGAAAAAAAAAGCATTCAATATATCTAATAACCACAATGGCTCGATGCTGCAAATTCTAGAAAATTAACACTATTCTTTGGAAGTAAAGCAGCAAAAAAATAATTTGCAGTGTTAAGTTAATTGCACGTCCATTACATAACTATTTTTAAGTAAGCTTAAATTCCGAATTGTGTAGTTTTTGAGAGAAAAAATTCTTGGCTTTTGGTTGTTTTTAGCACTGCTTTTCTCAAAAACTAAACATACAGAAATAGTTCTCACGTTAGATTTAGTTCATTGTTGGTCAAGGTCAATTAGATTCTTTAAAATATGTGAAATGCGGTAATATCTAGACTCAAAAGTTAATTGATTATTTGTTAATTATGGGAATAACTGTAGTACGTAAATTTATTGTAGTAAAACAAACAAAAAAGCTTTTTATTACTTCTTTATAATATATACAATTTGGACTGCAGAAATTTTTTCACTTAAAAAAGTATTAGCATACTATTGTGTAAAAATCTACTATATTGAAAACAACTGCATGTTTAAGTCTATTGTATCGAATACTTATTTTACATTATTTTTCATGTACAATAAATATATTAAACAGGTGTTTAAATATTTGATTTAACAATTAGGTTGGAACCCTTTGTTTTCAAGCTTGTTATGTATGGCAAAAAACGATTTTACGTAAATGTAAGCTTGTGGATCTATATGAACATTAATTTTGGATTTTTATAAATCCTTTATAAAAATTGGATAAATAAATGCTACTTTGTTTATATACACAAACATTTAAAATAA
Source organism: Aphodius sticticus (assembly GCA_963966075.1). NCBI lineage: Eukaryota > Metazoa > Arthropoda > Insecta > Coleoptera > Scarabaeidae > Aphodius > Aphodius sticticus. The sequence continues at coordinate 15,867,634 of OZ014509.1, forward strand.
AATTGGTTGTAATAATCAAGTAAATTAATTATGTAACCTTGCATTATGCAGTTGGATACTTTAGGTAATGTAAAATCTTCTTTATTAAATAAAAAAATACATTTTTTCCACAACTAGAAATTTCAATCTAACATATTTTTGCGGGATTTAGGAGCTTGGACTTCTAGAAGCTCCACTGTATATCAAAAACAATACGAAAACTAAAAAAAAAATTACGAATTCAACTTTTACATTCTAACAAACACAGCTTAAAAACAAAGGCAGTACATACCCTAATATCATCCTCAGTAACGCCACCCTGCAAATTCGAAACAACAATCCTATGCCCCACCGGAATGACAACTTTTGTTTTCGAATTTCCCGCCATAATCCCGTGAGTTTGTTGTGACGGAGGCATAGAATCTAACCTCGAATGAATACTGGCCTTCATATGCCTCACCGGGGACACCAAAGGCATTTCCTCGTCGTCTTCAACAGCATCCAAATCAACGTAACCTGAAAGTCTCGGACTCGGGCGGTATCTCATCTCCGGAGAAGAATATTTTGTGTTCCGCCTTACGGAAACTTGCGGAACCATATCAGGATGAACCCATCTATATAAATCATGCTGTTCGTAAGGATAAGCAGGCATCGAAGGCGTATAATCGTTCAAAATTGTTTTACGAATAACCGGTGGAACATATGGTGCTTTTGGGACAGGAGGCGGGGGCCTTTTGTTCATTATTTTCTTGGGTGACCTCACAGGGGGCGCTAGTAATCCTAACTGTTGCTGAATCGCAAGATTTAAGTCCGTTACTTTGGATTTGTTCGTAACAAGCGTTATTTTACCATGTCTGTCAGTTTTCTTTAGGATATTCGCCCCGATTGCTCTGACATTATCGTTACCTCTTCTCTTTTCGCGTATCTTTTGTAGTTTGCTTCGTGCATCTTGCTTTTTGGCCATGTTGGCCAATACATCACGGGCATCCCTAACGTTGCTCCGTTTTGTTTGTAGAATCTTTTGCCGTGCGTCTGTTACGCCCCCTTTTTGCTTGAAAGAGCCGAGTCTCTTCTTGATTCCTGGTGACATTTGGGACTTAATACCGTTTCGTGTTCCACCGTTTCTGCTAAGGAATGTGGCCATCAATAAAAATAAATCTTTCACAATAAACACAATACACACCTGACCTGTTTAACCATTTTTAACGAATTTGCACTAAAAACTATTGGTTTTATATGATTCACAAATGTGTATATACAAACAATAAACAAATTTATAACAAAGTTATTCGTCCTTTGCAATGGTTTGATAAAAATTAAACTTTCAGCAACTACTCGTTGCTATTGTCGTAAAAGCCGTCAAAGCGGTTGTCCAAACTAGATTATATGATTAATGTACAGATGGCGTTGGAGTTCTGCGCATGCGATTACGTCGATGGTGCGTTCAGAAGTTGATTTGCGACGTATGTATTTGCGCGCAAAAGCCTAAAGTTATGTTCATATATAGGCAACAAAAATTGCATATTTCAAACTTTAGTCAAAGACGAAGGGCCTGAAACAGAGAAACATGATGTTTCTCTAAATTGCGGGCCGTGTAGCAGTTAGAAACAGTGATGACAAGTTTCTTTCTCGAGATTATAAAATGCCTATTCTTTGGATAAGTTACGAGGTTATGACACTAAAGTGTTCTTAGAAACAGCATTAGTAATTTTATTAATATTCCTGTAGAAGAAGATCCCATTGAACAACACAATGAATACTTCACGAGAGCTTATTAAGTTGCATATACCCAAGGCACGCAGATATCCACACAGATACATGTCATGCACAGAAGCTGAGTAAACTTTTTCCGTAGGTACGATTGTGATGTAATCCCGTCAAATTAGGTCTAAAATGGCTAAACTTAATAGTATCAAGCTGGACTTTTCTGTGCAATTTTATATAAATAATTTAACTTGTGAGGTTAGAAGAGTCAGTATCACCACCAGAAAGAAAAAAACAAACAAAAAGTTATTGCGAATGTAAAGTGATGCTTATAAATAAGCATGCTAGTGAGCATGCTTAAAACGAGCACGCTCTTCTGGTGTTCACATTTGCTAGCAAAAAGCATGCTAGTGTTATGCTTAAGCATGTTCCCTAAATAAGCATGTTTAAAAGCTGTTCACACGTGCTTAGAGCACGCCCTCTTCCACCGCACCGCTGGTAGTATGCTCGAAAATAAAACGACTGTTGATTTTTGAGCAAGCTCAAAATAAGCATGCTTGTTACTAGCAATGTCTAGACACACATGCTACTAAGTAGCAAGTGCTCGAAAGAAGCATGCTTTTGTGCTACTAATAAGCATGTGTGGCCCGGACTTTAGAGGTACCTACTTATTTACCAAAAACCACGATCCACTACTACGGTCTGTTCACGCGCATCGGTCACGCCTACAAGTGACGTCAGTGCGGGAAAGAATCGGAAGTAGCGTTATGCGTTAATATGGCGTTAATCCATGGCTGCTTTTGACATTTATGCGCTGACGTCATTGCGCGAAGTAGCGTTCCAGGCCATGGTAGCCATGGTAGCCAATATGTTGTTGTGACGTTCAAGGCTTTTTGACAATTAAAGCGTTGGCATGGTTGTAAACTTGTTAACCTAAATCACCTACAAAAGTAAAAAAACTAAGGATGTATTTGGTTGCCTAGGTCTCCGTGTCAACATCCTTCTCGCAGTGACGTCAAGCGCAGAAATGAACGAATTTGAGACACGAAGTGAGCAAACCGGTGTAGTGGATCGTGCCAAAAACCGTTATCACCCTAGCAATATGTAGATTAAAGGTATGTACCTTATTTGGTTGGTCACTATGGTAACAAAACACAAAGTGTCAACTGAAATTTGAAATACAGAGATTCTGAATAGTACAATCATGAAGAAGCTCGTCGTAAAGAACCTGAGACCTGCTGCGGTGCTAGTTGAAACTTTCAAATTCGATAATATGGCGATTTTGGAAAAGGCCGTCCTTAACGTACACAATTCAACTACTCTCGACTATTCTTACGAAGAACTCTACAGGTTGGTAGAAGGTATGTGCACTTACAAATACCACGACTTTCTCTACGAAAATTTATACGCCATCATCGAAAATTACCTAAAGGCCAAAGTACACGTCTTTTATCAAGGAGATATAGCATTCCTGGATACTTTAAACTGGACATGGGTTATGTTCTGTAAGCAAACAAAACTTCTCATAAATGTGTTTCTATACTTGGATAGATCAATCATCAAAGAGAATCATGCGAAAACCTCCATTTGGAACATGAGTTTAGGTCTATTTAAGACGATAATCGTGTTGAATGCAAAGATAAACACAAAGTTAATAGATTCCCTACTTGCGTTGATAGAATCTGAACGTCAAGGGAAAACAGTCGATCGCCATTTACTGAAGTCCTTGATAGAAATGCTGTATGAGTTGCAAGTATATGAGGACACTTTCGAGCCAAAGTTTCTAACAACAACTAACACTTTGTATCAGACAGAGAGCGATATATTGATAGATGAATACACCTTGCTCCAGTACTTATATTACGTTAATCGTCGTCTAAGAGAAGAGGAGGATCGTGTTAAAAACTACCTAAAACCATCAACTGAGCGGAAATTGATATCCGCCTTGAAAACTCAACTATTAAAAACGCACCTCACTAAAATTTTATCCAAAGGAGTGGACGATTTGATCGACAATAAGAAGACAATCGAAATTGCATTACTTTACGATTTACTTGGCTTGATTCCAAGTGGACATGGCGAATTGTGCAAGACCTTCATCGATTATCTAAAAAACAAAGGCGTGAACATTGTTCAGGATCCAAATAACGACAAAAACATGATACAAGATTTGTTAGACTTCAAAGATAAAATTGACAATATCGTGTTTATAAGTTTCAAAAACAACGATAAATTCTGCGAAGCAGTCCGTGGCGCTTTTAAATACTTCATCAATAAAAGGCATAATAAGCCTGCGGAACTGCTAGCTAGATTCGTCGATTTTAAACTGCGCAGTAAAAATGTCGATGAGAATATCGAAGAGATTTTAAATAAGATAATGGTGTTGTTTAGGTTCGTTCAAGGGAAAGACATATTTGAGGCTTTCTACAAGAGAGATCTGGCTAAGAGATTGTTGGTTGGGAAATCGACAAGCCAAGATACGGAGAATAGCATGATTAGCAAGTTAAAACTAGAATGCGGGGCTACTTTTACAGCTAAACTCGAAGGGATGTTCAAGGATATACGTTTAAGCCAGGATATCAACAGCTGCTTCAAACAGCACCTACAGAACAACAAGAAGCATAACATAAACACGGAGTTGTCTATTAATATCTTAACGAGCAGTTTCTGGCCGAGCTACCCAAATTACATAATAACCCTTCCCGAAGAGATGGTACATTTTCAGAGCATCTTTCAGAACTTCTACGTTCTAAAGTACACTGGCAGGAAGCTCCAGTGGCAGCAAAGTTTGGGACATTGCATCCTAAAAGCCGATTTTACAAGCGGTAAAAAGGAACTACAAGTTTCTCTATTCCAAACAATCGTCTTGCTGCTATTCAACACAAATAATGAGCTAAATTACACCGAGATAAAGGAATCCCTAAACTTGGAGGATAACGAATTGAAGAGGACTTTGCAATCTTTAGCTTGTGGCAAGTCGAAGATTTTGTTGAAGACCCCAAAGGGAAAGGATATCGAGGAAACTGATAAGTTTTCGTTCAATGAGAACTTCACGGATAGACTGTTTCGTGTCAAGATCAATCAGGTTCAATTGAAGGAAACTGTCGAGGAACATCGTGCCACCCAGGAGAGCGTTTTTCACGATCGGCAGTTTCAGATTGATGCTGCCGTTGTTAGGATTATGAAACAGAGGAAGGCGCTCGACCACAACATGTTGATTTCGGAATTGTACGGGATTCTGGATATTCCGCTCACTCCTTGCGATATAAAGAAAAGGATTGAGCAGTTAATTGATAGAGATTATATTGAACGCGATAAGGACAATCCGAATTTGTACAAGTATGTGGCCTAGATTGCCGTTGAGTTCTTCTATTCTTGTGTGTGTTTCTTATACTGTATTGACGTTATGAATATAAAAATAAAATCTCTTTGATAATTTTTGTTCACTTATTTACATACGCATGTGCGATTGTTCTACACATGGTGAATGTTCTACACTAAAGTTGTAGGTAAATATAGTATAAATTAGGACTCACCATGACTACTGTTTTGACAGTAGTCATGGTGAACTGTCACTCATCATAACCTCATAATTCACCCAGTAGCGGCGCAGTGGTTTATTAATGCCAAGAAAAACATAGTAAATTGTTCGTTAGCGGTTCATTGGCAATAATTTCTAATGTGGTAAATTTGTGAGTACTAGGAATCGAATGTAAACATAAATATATCTTTTAAAGTCTAGGTCAGGAGCCTATACAGGAGTGTCAGAATCCTTGATTTGCCCGCCTATGAACTTAATGTGTAACAACCCTCCAGACCGCTCAACTTAACTGAAACGCACAGTAGTATTCACGTGTTTGTTTTCGCTACATTACTTACGCATTTTGCAAAATATATTAATATGTAATGATTGATAAATTGTTTTAAATAACGAAACCGCTTTGGGTGTCGTTATGCACAGATTATTTGTATTTTTTTATTTATCCTACCAATAATTTTTGACGCAAAAACATCCTTGACTTTTTCTCATGTAAGCTTTTCAAAATTGTATACCGTTAAATGAAGATTAGAAAAACAAAAAAAGGCGATGTTAATATCTGAAAATACTGTGCTATAATTTTAATCGCTACAACTATTTTTTGCTTTAACATAAGGTATAAGAAATAAGAATAAGTTTCTTTCTGCGTCTGAGTTTTGAAAAACGGACATCAAATTCAAAAATTCAAACTAGGCTCTTCAAATGTAACAGCAAATAATTTCACAAGAACGCGACATTTTTCTGAATTTTTGATCTCCATATATAACGAGTGATCTAAAATGACTGAGGACAGGTTGAATTTCCCGATACAGTTTTGAACTTATTTAGTGTTACTAAGATGGTATGCGTGCATGATACAGGTTATGAATGATCACTGTCAGATACCATAGCGAACTGGTCAATAAGGGTTACGTTCCTCTGCAACGATATTTCATTTTTTTTCTCAATTAATTTGTTATTGGATTCTTGAAGAGTTTTTCTAAAAATATATAATATTAAGGATTTTTCATTATTCTGGTAAGTTCATCCAGTTTTCTTAAATTAAATTAAGCTTTTAGAGAATGCATCCCTTTACAAGGAACACCTACGCCACTGGACCAAAATAACAGCTGTCATTTGCAACCATCACAATTATTCAAATTGGCGGGAAATTCAACCTGTTCTCAGTCATTTTAGATCACTGTGTAGATAATATACCATTTTTAATTTTGAATATCGGGCTTTGGATTTGAATCGAGGTTCTTCAAATATCATAGTAAATAACTTTCATAAGCATCCAAAATATTTTTATTAATTGAGTCCGCCATTTTTAGTTTTTAGAGCGTGAAAACAGGTTTGAAACCATAGCCCCAAAGTTTTCACACAAGTTGACAAACAGGAAATACCCACGTTTCAAAGCTACACGTCAAAGCTGTCAGCGCTGCCAGTGTGTAGCGTTGTATGAGGTTAAACATGCTATGTCGACTATTTGACAATGACAAATTAAAAGAAAACACGAAGTTAGTTAGGTTAGGACCGAGCGGTAGTGAATGCCCACAGTTCATTGGTGGATGACGCATGAGACAACCGCTCTACTAACCAAACGTGTGTTCTACGGGGATAATTATGGGAATCTGTTAAACATTTTATATGCACCACAAAGGACATTTTCATCAAAATCTTCATTTTAAAATCAATCAAGAATAACCATTTGCAGAAAATATTTTTTTCTAAAGCGACAAATAGTTAGTGTAAAATCTTGACAAAATGAGGATTTCTCTAAGACAAGTTAATCTGAATTAAGTTCTGTGCTCTGAAGAAGCGAACTACATGGTTCGCGAAACGTCGGCAATTATGAATTTTGACGCACGGCATAACCCGGAATGGAATATTATTTAAATTAATTACAGAAAAGTATGTTGTTATCCATTTATTTAGAGTAATCACTGCTATATACAACAGACTATGATAGACACAATTTGTATAGGGTACAAAACATTTAATTCTCTTAATTTATACACTATCAACTAGTAGGTGGTCATACACACACATATAGAATTTTTTTATTTATATAGTATATACAGAATAATTAACAGATTTAACTTAACAAGATATGTGAACGTTGTTTGGACATATATTGGTTCTTATTTACAAATTATGATTATTTTGTTATAACCCTGTGACGGCATAGTATGGTCGCTTTCGAGATTATTATGTGAGAATTTTAGAGTTTACACAAAAAAGTTGTCTGTAGAAATTGCGAAAAGACACATAATGACACATTATGTAATTAAAAGTACAATAGTCATTCAACTAAAACAATAATGCAATTTGTGGAATCTCACATTATTCCAATAAGTCATTAATTTATAAACAAAAACAAACAATAATGGTTCAATAAGAAAGAGATACATTTTCTTTTACCACCAACAAAAGTACTTCAAACTAACAAAGCTACATTCTAATAGTTTACAGTTTACAAAAATAATAACTATCCACGTTTGGTTAAAAATCAATGACTAGACATCATAAAATTTGAAAGACTAACGTTTTGGGAATCACTATAACATTAGTACAAATCTGACTGATCATGCTATATAATTTGAATTTTATTTACATGAGTTTTTAAGCTTACATTTTCCCCATTTACATTTACAGCGGCGTTTCTAGTGGGAATATAAGTCAGAATTTGCCCATTTCTGATCAAAATACCCAATATTTTGATAAAACAAGTTTAACAAATAATAAACTCGCAACGGGAGAAATTCAACGATAGAACAAAAAATAATCACAACCTTTTAGAGAGATATTTGGATTAAAAAGCTGAGATCACATTATAAAAATCACATCGAAAGAGGTATTTTATTTACAGAGAACCTACAGTGTTTTCAGACTATATACAATAATATAAATATATCATTAGGTATTAAATTTATGTTTATAGTTGTAGTTTATACTTATATAATACGTAGTGTTAGTGTAAGCAGTCGTTTTTGTCTCCTTTCACAATTGTTTCTCTTCCTACCGCCAAAATGTCCTTACATTGGACACTTATCTTATTCTTGAAGAGTATTTTTTAATATATTCCTATTTCCTCTTGTCTGTCGATGTTGTGGAAACTACGACAGTTCGATGTTTTTCATTGTTGGGATATTTGTTATATGTAATTTTTCTGATTCCACAATAATATTTATTGTTTGAGAATTGTAACCAACTATTAGCTTGAAATTGGATTGTGGCATAAACACATTTGACTATTAATTATACATACAGATTACTAAATTATTTTGTCGAAATGTTGGTATTTACAATCCCGTATCAGCTTATACCTTTTCAATTTCAACTACGTATAATTTCGACAAATAATTTTCCTCGTAGGGTGTGTTTATAACGAAAACAGACCCTCAAAATTCTTTCAAAGTACCTACTACAACCTAATAGATTTGTAGATGTGTTTGAAGATCTAATTTCGATGTTAAGGCCCACTCACACTAAGTCGCCATAACATTGCGTGAGTATATTAAAAGTTGTAGATCTAAATTTTCTCCAGATGTACATCAAGATTAAGATTTTTGAAAATGTTTATAATTTTTGAGATTATTTTACTGATTCTTGGAATAACCCTGAGAAAAAGAAGGTCAGATATAAGAAAATTTTTTGAAATTACCCTGGATAAATGACAAAACAGAAAATTCTAGATTGGTATCCAAGCAGAGATATGATACAAACAAAACTCGAGTGTGACAGTGCCGTGAGTTTCGAAAAAACTAACCGCGTATAAGTAAAGTATACGTGACACCAACACGCATTCGTATTTATGTTGGCAACAGTATTATAATTTGACAGGCTATTATTTGACAGGACTTACACTTGTAATAGGCAAATAAGTCCAATACAGTTGCCCTTTCGGGATTCGACGTGGAAAGTGTTGAATTTCGATATTCCATGACGTCCGGAAATTTTACTAGAGCCTGGCACCCTAAAAACATCCCCTAACATGCACGTTCGCGATTATTGCATTTTACCGCAAAACTAGTCCCTATACAGTTCTGCACAAAAATAGGTATTTTACACTTTTTCTTAATTACGACGGATCTTAAACTGCAAGCGTCCCAATATAGAGGTTTGCAGTTTAAGAACCACACCACATACAATAATATAATATCTTTATTATTTCAGTATTACTAAACTCATAATATGCCGGCAGCTGCAATTTTCAGTTCCCATCATACAGGGGTATTCCAATATCAACATTTCCTTTTGTTAATGATTTTATATTTACATTTAATTCTACAATTATTGTATTGTAATAAATATTCAACAAAAACATCTGTCTAACTCTTTTTGAGAACTCATAAACTTATTCCCGCGATACTGGGCTAAAATTAGCAAAAAAGTACCGATATATTGGGGCGCTCGTAGTTTGAGAACCACTGTATACAAGAAAAAGTGGTAAATACTTTTTTGTGCAAGACTTTATTAACATGGTTTTTGTACAGGAGATAAAATTACAAAATTGAGTCAACATGGCGACCAAAAACTCGCGAATTTGTGCGAAACTTGCCTCCTGTGATACCAGCGATGAGTTATTAAGAAGTAGGACACTCGCAGCGGTACCTTTGATGTCGGTGTTCCAAGTTTTACAAAACTAGCAGGCGCGACAGCCATGATTTAAAAGAATCCGCTAGGTGGTTACTGCAGAAGAGGCAAATTTATGACTTCAAACCATGCTTCAAACGGACACTGACACTGTCACATTGACAGGAAAGTGTAAAAGTCACTGTCACACTGACAGGAGAGTGTAAAATCCTTTGCCGCTGTCATCAAGCTGTCCGTCACTGGTCCGTCACTACTCCACAACCTGACGATCAAATAACAAATAAACTAGCGCCGCGCTGCGGGAAAACAAGCAAGTACGGCCAACGCTCGCGCATGCGCGCTCAGATTTCTAATGTCAACTGTCCCATCTTGTATCTATATGTCTCATCGCTGGTGATACCAACGTATAATTACTATAAAGAATATCGTAACGGCATATATTTGGTCAAGATTTTGAGGGCGCATACCTGGCCCGAGGCCCAGGTTCACCATTTTCCCGTAAGGTGGCGCTAGCTTATTTCTGATTGCATTTTTGTGCTCAAACACAATATTAGTGAATTTCACACTCAATTATCGAGAGGGAATCTTTAAAACGGTATTACATCGAATTTCATAATTTTTAAGGTATTTATTTCATATCTGAACTGTGCTGGCGTTCTGGTAGTGGCGCCATCCAGTATCATTTTAACGAACCATATACCATAAGGGCGACACTGAATTATCGAAAGGGAATATTTAAACCCGTATTACATCGTCATTCACAATATTAGAGGAATTTATATCATAATTGAATGATAAATCACTTTATTCTTAATCAATTCTTATTTAATAGCAGATCCATTTTGCATGCGCCATCTAGTATCCTTTAACTAACTGGGGCCTCATCCCTTCCACATTTCTGAAAAGTTGGGACGCCGACATCAAAGGAGCCGACACCTAATGCGACTACTTTATAGTTCATATACGTTGGTGATACCCCAAGCTCCGTGATTCCAAATCTGACATATTTGAATAATTCAAAATGGCGAATTAAATATGACGAGTGACGACCAAAAATGTGAAATATAACTAGAAATGAATGTACGGACATACCGTATCATACGGACTAGGGTTGTGGCTGTAATTTTTAATTTATTTTCAAAATTAACATCTCGCCAGTATATCACCTTTATACAAATGATTATTAAAAACGTGAAAGGTAGGGATTCGCATGAAACTTATTTCCTATCGTATTTTAAGCTTCCTGATTCTAAATCTCATGTCAGATTGTGTAAATTGATAATGGCGGATTCAATATGGCGCACCCAAAATCAAAATATATTCAGATTCACATGAAACTTTTTCCTGCGACATTTGATGATCTCTAAATCCAAATCTGTTTTTCAAAATTCAAAATGGCGGATTTAATGTTACAAACCAAAGTCTATAAACTGAGCAGTTAGAAAAACTTTGGAAAAACGTACAATATAGTTCTTGCTTGTGTGAAAACGATTCATAAAATACAACAATATACAGGGTGATTTTTTACATTCATATGTTTTCAACAATGCATATATAATTTAAGCTCTTTCACATGTTCATATAAGCTCCAACAGCAAAGTCTTGTAATATTGCAGAAAATTAGTTTTATGCAAATCGAACATTTTCGGTCGCCATATTGATTCCGCCATATTTAATTTGAAAATTCTGATATAAGATTGAGAAATCAGGAGACCTGTAATATTACAGGAAATAAGTTTTATGCAAGTCGGATATATTTTTACATTTTCGGTCGCCATGTTGGTTCCGTATACATATATACCAAAAAAATCTGATGTGGCCAGGCACATGACTTTATCATACTATATATAAAATTAATCATTTAGCTGCATGAGATTCCATTCGATCGAGATCGGTGGTGTCTGCATTAAAAGAAAACTAGTTATCCAGGATTTGACAGATATTTTGATACTATTGACAGTAGGTATTGTCAAAACATCACCGCTTGACACTACCTACTGTCATTATAATAAAGCTTTCGATCGCGATCAAATAGAATTTGCTCATGCAGATAAACTATTAATTTTACAAAAAAATGTCAGAGACACAAATTATTCAGAATTTCCTCTACTTTAATTTATTATTTAAGAGTAAACATCCAGTTCCTTTGGACCCTTTTGAACCAAAAGCTTTTCAGCTCTAAGTTTGGTCATGAAACTTCTAAATATGAAGTTTCGTCCCGATACCTTTAGTAGTTTTTCCGGAATCGTCGCCACAAAAACGGGTACACACACATACACACATACACACACACACACAGACATTTTTTTGAACCTTGGTCAAAAATGTTCAGGGGACCCAAAAAGACATATTTCTGCTAAAAACTCAAATTTTTTTTTGGCACGATTACAATACTTTACATAGGTACTACGTATGATAAAGTAAAAAGGACACATACTAGAAAATTTTGAACAACTGATGTGAGATTTGGAATCAGAAGTCTTGTAATTTTGCAGAATATAAGTTTCATGCAATTCGGAAATTGTTTACATTTTCGGTCGCCATGATGACTCCGCCATTTTGAATTAAAAAATCTGTTATCAGATTATGAATGAGGAGTCTAGCAATATCGCAGGAAATAAGTTTCATGCAAATCGGCAATATTATATAATTTTTTGTCGCCATCTTAGTTCCGCCATTTTGAAAATCTGATATATTTGGAATCAGAGACCCCAAAAACCTCTTATGAGCATGTTTAACACATGTGTTTCAAAAGCCCAAGCTTATTACGAGTTTTGGCCATGTTTTCGGGATTTCTCGCTACTGCACTGTGGGCTTGCAGGATTTTATAGGGGATTAATTTTGTATGCTAAAATAGCAAAATCGTTACTGAATTTCGGCAAAATGCAAAAAACCTTGAACGTACACGTTAGAGGTGGCTTTTAGGGTGCCAGATGGGTGCCAGGCTCTTGTAAAATTTTGCGGACACCATAGAATATTGAAACTCAACACTTTCCGCGTCGGATTGTATTGAATTTGGATTGTACTGTATTGTATTTAACTTCATAGCCCATTTTTTGTCTAATTTAAAGTTGACAAATGTCATATTTTAGTTACATAATATTATTCACGTACATATGTACTTCAAAATTACTTTTCTCTTGACTTGACGTATATAATCGAAAGTAAACATTTGTCCGTGATTAGACGCACATGCCAACTCTGGCTAAAAATACAGTGTTTACTTTTTTATCTTGAATTCCTTGGTTCCTTGTTTTCTTTCAATCCCGCAGAAGCAGCTTCTTTTCGTCATAATTCGTCATAACATGTAAGAGATGATCTAACTTATCTTATCAAAGACATTTTTGACTTGCATATAGGACTGAGCCTTTATAAACACACCCTTCAATCGCAAAATAGACTATCTTAATTTTTTAACCGCACAGCCTATGGAATACAGTCATTCCTCTTTGTGTTTATTGCTTGTTTTACAAAACTGCTTTACAGCTCAGCATCAGCATTCTCCCATAAATTCTTAAACCATCGTATCACCGAAATAGTTCCCGTCCTGTCAAATGGCGCTAGCATTCTCCGCGAAGAAATCCTTCTCCGCTGAATTCACCCTCGTCTGGCGTACAGAATCCGTACTCAGGTGCTCACTGGAGAATTCCCCAAACGACCCATTCCTCTTAGCGTTGACAATCACCGTTTTGGTACCGTAATCAGTGATGAATTTATCATTCGTGTTGAGTGCCACTGATTGGTAACCACATTTGCACCAGACTGGATAATGCGTGGTCAAAATCCTCTTGAAAGCTTCACGAAACTCTGTGTTGAAGATGGAGTAAATAATCGGATTGAAGGCAGAGTTTGAGTAGCCCAACCAAGTTAAGATTTTGAAGGTTATGTCTGGTATGCAAGTCTTGCAGAATGCTGCGACTATGTTGATGCAGAAGAATGGTACCCAACATATGAGGAAGACGCCCATGATGATGCCGACCGTTATGGCGGCTTTGTGGTCGCTTACGTGGTACGGTGAGCTGTGATGGTTGTGTAATTGAATGTGAAGGGCTTTGTTCTTGTGCTTCACGCTCTTCTTCTTCGGCGTGGCGCCCTCTGGAAGGTCGATTGGCCTGGTTATTGCTCTGATGTTCTTTACGTGTTTTTGGGCGTAGCAGTAGAGTCTGCAGTAGATACCTGGAACATAATATAAATAATAAATAAGTTTGTTTGAGTCCACTAGTGTGTCAATCAGGATATATTACGAGCAACAACATTTGTTAAGGTTGAATTACATTATACTTATTTCGTTCAAGTTTCAAAACTAGAGCTCTGTCCCTTGCCTAAGAGTAGTTAGTTACGCTAGTTGGTGCGTAATAAAATTAATGTTCCTTACAAAACTTGTGATAATGCGTCAAAATCCCCACCAAATATCCTGTTTTAAAGAAGAAGAAATGTAAACATAACCTGACATGTTTAACTAATATTTTAAAACATGAACAATTATGCGAGTTCCGTCGTTGTCCGCCGTACCAAAACTGGCGGGCCATGTCGGATGACGTCACGCGCCTTTATTAACAACGGGTGGCATTTTTCGGCCCGACAAATTAGGGGATCGCACGACAAATTTCTGTACCTTAACGACAAAATATGCATTTGAACGACGAACAATGAGTTTTATCTACGACTCACATATAATAAGTTCATTGCATACGCATCTATGACTATATAATCCCCATCATAATACGCGCAAATGATTATAGTGACACTAGCTTTGTATAATAATGACAGTTCGTTCGAATAATGACTTCATTATTTGAAGGAACTGTCATCATTATACGAACGTACTGTCAAAGTCAGTCTAAACCCACGTGGATGACACTTATTTGACATTTCGCCTCGCCACCATTGACAAATACATTTAAAAGATTTTATATAAAATGGAATTTATGAGTCGTAGATAAAACGTCGTATTCGACTCGCACACAACTGATATAAATCGGTCGCATGTTTATATGCTCGCCTACGGCTCGCGTATAAACTTCATGCTCGCGATTTATATCCTTAGTTATGTGCTCGTCAAATAATATACTATTATCGACGACTCACATATAATAAGTTCATTGCATACGTATGACTACTATGACTATATAATCCCCATCATGATATGCGCCAATGATTATAATGACACTAGCGTTGTATAATAATGATAGTTCGTTCAAATAATGACTTCATTATTTGAAGGAACTGTCATCATTATACGAATGTACTGTCAAAGTCAGTTTAAACCTACGTGGATGACAGTTATTTGACATTTCGTCTCGCCACCATTGACAAATACAATAGGGTATTTGACTATTTTTGGAAAACCATCTTAATGTGTTTATTCCTTCACTCTACATTGTATATGCATTATTTTTTGTAATTATTTCCACAATATTTCATAAAAATCAGCGTTAAAAATTGAATCACAAAAAGTCCCGCCAAAACGATACTTTCTGTTGTGTGACGTCACCGGTTAGTGATGTCAAGATGTCAAGATGATGTGATGTCAAGATGTCAAATCGGCCCATATGGTCTGTCAGCATCGGCATCGTCGCCGTTTGGTAATTGTGTTGTATGATGTGTTGTTTTCACAATTTCTACATAAAAATGGGTTATAAATGGTGTATAAATCCACAATGCAGAGATACGTCAAGAAAAACTCCGGATAAACTATTTGTAGCTGTTCCGCAAGATTTGAAACTGCGATGAAAGTGGTTGGCTCGTAGAAATCCAAATGAAATAAATAGCCGCCAATACAAGTGTTTTCTGTTGTGAAGATTACTTCGACATAAGTAAAACTGACTAGAATAAGTTATATATCGTATTTTCGAAAGGTATTATCTGATCTGACAGCTGAAGGTTATGGCTATCCTAACCTACAAAGTTATGCTTACATGACGCTTTCGTGCTATTAAATTCAAACGGGAGAAGCATAAAAGCGCGTTCGGATAACCCGGTATTTTACGGTGAGAGTGACGCGCTGCATAGTAGACGGACTAACGTCATACGGCGTTTATCTGCATATAAGAGAGAGACAGCCGACCCAAGTTATCTGAGCATTGCTCTCCCCATACCATACCCTGACAAACCGAACGCGCTCTAAGGCGGACTAACGAATGACATCACTGGAGACTGACCCAATTACAGAGCGTTTTCAATCACGTGATAGGACGTGAATAAAATTCAATTTTAATTTTGGTTTTTCATAGAAATAAAGCATTTTTTTTTGAAAAGTAATAACAAATAGTTTTCTTAAACTGTAATCTATTAGGATGACTATAATACATGCCATATTTTTAATACAGTCAAATACCCTATTAAAAGATTTGATATAAAATGGAATTTATGAGTCGTAGATAAAACGTCGTATTCGACTCGCACACAACTGATATAAATCGCTCGCATGTTTATACGTTCGCCTACGGCTCGCGTATAAACTACATGCTCGCGATTTATATTGTTAGTTATGTGCTCGTCAAATAATATACATACTATTAACGACAGAAAATGTAAACAAACGTCATAATATATGTTTTAATGAAAAAAAAAGTAAATGAAAGACAATATTTGTATTTAAACGATAAAATCAGCAAACTACGTGATTTAACCTCAAATACCATAAATGACAGCAGCATGATAAGCTAGGCCAGCGGTACAAAACTTCTTCCATACTCATACAAGGTGTGTTTCATTGCCACTGGTAATCAGTTCATTTCATTTTGAAACGTATTCACTTGTCTCAAAGAGCGTTTTATTGCGCATTCAAAATGAAAGTGAATAGATTTCAACTGATCATATTCAGTTCCCCCTTCACCCCTGAAGGACAAGCCGGAAAAGATGATCAGTTGTATTCAAAATGAATTGAAATTAAATCAGCCAATAGGAGGAAGGTATCAGTCTGCAGTCACATGCCTGTCACGATTGTATCTCGGATAGGTTATGTGTATTTGTTTTCGTTGGTGAGACGGGTTCATATGCAATTCGTACTTAACTCCTTGCATGTCTTATGCAAAATGTCCGATACAAACATAACCTGTCGGCCTAACTACACGTAACACGAATGCGTATGCGCGCGCGCGATGGGTACACTCAAATGTGTTTTATTACTCGTGTTCAATTCACTTCAAAAGAGAATCATTTCGAATAGATACGAACTGCACACGGGTGGCAATAAAACACACCTACAGTGTGCTACCGTTAAAAGTGTGGTTATGTGTAATTTGTTTTTAAGTTCGCAGAAGAACGGACATTGGGAAAACTTGAAAATTATTCTGTGTATTGTTCAGTCAGTCTTATATATTTAATTTAATCATATTAAAAAGGAAATATTTTTGGTTGTTACTACAATAAAATTACACACCACAGTTATTAACTTACATAACAAAAATAATCAATGAACTATTGAATCAGAGCACTGCACATATATTATATCCAAGTAGATACCTAATTTGTCAAAAATACTATAATCTAAGCTAAGTGCCATCAATAAACACAATCGAACAGTCTATGGAGAAAACCCTACCAAAAATAGTTTTTACATGCTCTATTTTGTTCATTGTTGGCCAGGATAGTCACTTAGCTTCGGCCGTTGTATTTTTGACAAATTAAATACTTGTACATATGTGAAATGCTTTGATATCGAGATGCATTGTTGTCACTTAACTATGAACAATTTTACTCACAACAAACAACTTCATTAAAGGACTGGACCGAAGCATATCAATGGCTACAATTAAACAAAAAAGCTCTTGATGAGGGTACTAAATATTACACAATATGTTCTACTAAATCAAAAGATAAAAATATTTAAATACACAATAATTCAAGACAGTAATTTAAATATTTGTTTATTTTTTTTAGAGAATGTACGTATATATATTTAATGTACTTGACCATTGTTTATTAGTTTCTTTAGTTAAATACAATATTATCAATTTAATTTGTTTTTATTAAATTTTTGCATACCCCACACTACAGGTTAATTTAGTTTTATAGAACCAAAATTAAATCATTAAAACTCAAAAATCAAATCAATATGACAAATACTTTTCACAAACAAACAACAAAGTAAAATTACATAGTCTGTCGTGCTAGTCAATTAAACTGTCGTTAAGAATCCCTATTTTGTCGTGCTGAATACATATTCTGTCGTGCACAATTTGTCGTTGAGAATACCTAATTTGTCGGGCCGATATACCTATATTTCCCATTAACAGCACCGGCAAGAAGTCAGTGTTGCCATATTGGGGATTTTCCCCCAAAAGTGGGGGATTTTTAGGCGCTTGGGCGAAGTTTTGGGGGTATACAATGTCTGGGGGATTTTCTGGGGGCAAACTTTTCTATTGAGGGATTTTTGGGGGCATTTTATTATCAATTTATTTTATATTTTATTGATAACTAATTCCCATCAACAGGCTGTTTCCACCGCTGTTCCAAGCTTAGTTGCGGATTTGGGGGATTCTTATCCTTAATCATTCCTGTTTGGGGGATTTTCTTTTCGTTTCACCACTGATAGAAACATTGAAACTCATATCTACCCCCTCCCCCCGAAAGGTTCTCCGAAAAGGTAGAAAAAATTGGGGGATTTTGTTGCCGAAACGGTTGCTTTTGGGGAATTTTCACTGTTAATTGGGGGAAACCGTAAAATCGATCTGGCAACACTGCAAGAAGTTCACAGAAGTTTCGACTTGATCCGCCGGACCAAAAAAAAAACTCAAAAAAAATCCGTTCATGTGTTGTTCGCCTATTAGAAACATCTTAGATATTTTCGGCGATATATCTAAACAAATATTTAATGAATTTTGATCGGACTTTCGCATACAAATACTTTATAATCCAAAGAATATTTCAGAGCAACCCCATTCAAAGTTGCGCGCGGACAGTTAGCTTAAAAAACGTTTCAAATGAGTTAATTTTCAGTTATTAAATTTTTTTATGAAAAAGTAAATGCCCGACCGTCAATTGTTACTGACTTATGCCGCCATCGACACTTTCTTTAATGGCAGCTCATTATTCTTCGACTGATTTTGGTAGATCTATTATAGTATATGATAATACAAGTTTTATGAGACAAAAATTGGCGCACGAGTTGTTGAAAAAAAAATGGAACGAGTGCGCCAATACGTCTTATAAAACGAGTGTTATATACTATTTTTTCTACTTTGCAACATTAATTTTACATAAATTTCGAAAATTATGGTTGTCATCTTACAATCTAGAGTAGTTTTATATTCAACAGTTGGTAGTATATGATATTGTTAATCCAATCACTGTTGAAATGTTATACCTCATACCGCAACCCGGTACGGAGCAAACCATAGGCATCTAAAATTGATACATGATTTAGAATAATGTAATTTCCAATATAAATTAATATCTTACCTTTACTAACTTAATTAGGTACTTCATAAAATACTACACTAATAAAACAACCAATAACGTAAAACTATCAACTATTGAATATAACAATATAAACGCAGAATAACGATTAAACACGAACAAAAGCAACCTTTCTAATTCACTAAAAAACCTATAACGAGCTGAGCTGGCAATAATTAAACGTATCTTTGAACAAAATAAACGAGCGATGTATGCGACGTGATTCGAAGTGTGCCGGGACTCTAGTGACGTCACGAAAGTAGAGCATATAGGGATCTGAGGGGGGTATATAAAGTGGACTATAGGAAAGATAGCAAACTGGATAACCTCTCTCTTTATAGACCTTGGTGCAGTGTTACAATACAGTGTGCATTCGGTTGCCTACATCTGTGGTCACACTCAATTCAAGCATGGGAAATGTCTTTGTATTTATCCGACGGTATACCAATCGTCTCTTTTGTGACAGTATTTACACTTGTCCGATTCAAATTATCATTTGTGCTCAGTGGATAGTCAGACCCTGCCTCGACCTACCGGCATGTCGTCTTTCGCTTGCGCGACTTGCGAAAGGGATGACAAATGAGCCATGTTAATTTCGGGTTTCCTTTTGCATCCAGTATCAACCCTAACCGTCCTAATTCTATACGAAGCCTACAAATCGACGGTACGGGCTTTTGGTTCTGTTCTGCCCCCAACCTCTGATTGTGGTTGCCCCTTGCGACCGTTTTAAAATAGGGGTTACCAACAACCACCAACAACGGCCACCCTCGACAAATCCTAACATACAAATGACGTATGTCTGGAACTGTTTGACGAATTAATATTGAAGCCATATTGAAGCTGAATTATCAATGTTAGATTTGACGCAGGGGTTTATTGTAAATAGTTGATTGACCCTCTCCTTTATTTTTTCAAGGGCTATCATCCCAAAATACAATTTATCATTATGCAAGGTTATTATGATACAATAGTTAATATATAGGGAAATAACGGTTAACCTTGAAAGAGCATATGCCCAATGACATACCTAATAAAAATGTTTTGTCGAATATCGTATGGTCTAACGTAACGCATTCTTGAGAAAATTAATAAAGAAAAACAGCATCCGACCCTGTCCAGCGCAAGAAAATCGAAGACCGACGGCGACGGATTGCAATTGTCTTCGACGGACGGCTCGTATGCGTAGTAATTTTGATCGAGCGCGGCGCGCAGTTGCGTCGCTAAATTGCTTTGTTTTTTTCCGACAGGAATCACCTTGCAATCACAATTTTTGTAAGTACGCATCACATATTTGGATAACATGCGAACTAACATTTTAATTTTCCATTTGATAAATGTTCGTATGTAAGTTTGCAATCGTCTTTCGGTCATGCGCGATTGGCTGTTCACCAGGGCAGGCCTTAGAAGATTTCTTTAACACAATGTTGTTGGTACCTACTTAAAACTAAGAAATAGACTATACGTTATTTCTCCAAGACTGCTTGTATGTCCTTGGCGGATATGTTCCTTCAAGGTTAGCCGTTATTTCTGAACCACGCTGTGGAATACTATTATAATACAATCGTCAACATACTATTTATACAGGTGTCTCAACAGTGCGATCTCGGAAGATTGTGCCTCTGTTAATAAAGATATTTTAAAACTGATTTCACTCATATATACAGAACGACGAGGCGCACATTTTAAAATTATTAGCGTGTTCCATAAGGTAGTACCAACTCAAACTTATGTTTTTTTAAATGGAACAGCCTATGTTTAGGCACAATTTTGAATTCCTCGCGAAATTTTGAATGAAAAATAACATTACCTACCCTAAACTTCATACTTTTTGATTTATTGGAATTTTTATGGAAAAAACAGCAGTCTAAGAAAAATTTTATATTTCAATACTTGTTTACTTGTTAAATGTGTACAGGATGGTTATAATCTACAACAAAATATAGCAAATATGTTTTCGTAAGAAAGTTAATTTTTTTCATGGAGGAAGGAGGAGTCGCCATAAGCGTTCGGATATGGGACCACTTCCCCCACTCCGGAGGACTTTTAATGTCAAAGTGACATTCACAACGTTGACGTGTTACTATTTTATTTATTTTGCTTATTTCGCTTTGTTTAAAGATATTATAGTGAATTTGTATGCAGATATACATAAAGATATAACGTCTCATTGCGCTGTTCGCAGCTGCAACAGCAGAAAATCAGCTATAAATGATATTTCGACCGGTGTAACATTTCATCGGTAAGTGACTATATATGTAAACAATGTACAGGCTTGTACTGGCCGCACGCACGAACATTTTTTTTAATATGTATTTGTTAAAAAAATTGATTAAATAAATTCTTAAAAGTGTTCACATAGCGTTTTTTTATAATGTACCCACTCGACACATTACAATATATTACAGAAAAAAATTCTTGAAGTTTCTGGCCAATTTCATAGTTAATCCGGACCTGGCAGGCGGCCAACTGTCAGGGTACTTTAGTGTCATGTTAGCCCCGCCCCCCGGGGTAATTTTCTCGCTGCTAAATGTATAGCGTATAGCGACTCCATCTTCCTCCATGATTTTTTTAAATGGAATCTAATTGTGTTTGAATTTTACGTATCGTTCTGCAAAAAAAGTACACACCAGTGCTAAAATAAACATTGCAGAGATAACTAGTATTCTTCATAAAAAATCGATTTTTCTATCAATAAGTGCTTCTACACTTACATTAACCATTAAAGCAGCTAAGTATTTAGCTAAATTACCGTTTTCTCGCATGGTTTCATCTTCTTTTAATAAATCAAAACATTTGATCATATCTGCAATTTAATATTATAATTTGAAATAAATTTTTACTTATACTCTGTAGGCTATAAAAATCTGTGCTAAACAAGTTATTAAGGGATAAAGATGATATCAAGTTGTTGTTAAAGAGCAGGTGTTGTTTTACATATAAAACAAAAGCAATTCATAACGCAATTCAATATCAAGCACTGTACATTTATTTTTCCCTAAAGATTAATACTTAATATTGTTTTGCAAGAAATAGAAATTTATAACGGTAATTTTATGTAAATTTTTACGAAGAATACAAGTTATTTCTGTAACGGTTTATTTTAGCATTAGTGTGTGCTAGTACTTTTTTGTGCAGAACGCATTTTTGTTGCATTTGCCAAGAAACCATACAATGTCAATTAGTTACTCCTGAGAAAACTTCGCCATATTTCCAAAAATTATGCAAATCTAACCTAACAATATCACCACCACTGACAGATACCTTAATAACTTGTTTAGCACAGTTTTTCATAGCCTACAGGGTATAAGTAAAATTTTATTTCAAATTTATCATATTAAATTGCAGATGTGATCAAACGTTTTGATTTATTAAAAAAGATGAAATCATGCTATAAAACAGTAATTTAGGTAAATACTTAGGTGGTTTAATGGTTAATGTAGGTGTAGAAGCACTTATTGATTGAAAAATCGATTTTCTTTTATGAAGAAGACTAGTTATCTCTACAATTGTTTATTTTAGCACTGGTGTGTGCTAGTACTTTTTTGTGCAGAACGATGCGTAGAATTAAAAAAATTAATTAGATACATGGTGTTCCATTTAAAAAATTACCTTTCTTAGGAAAAAAATGTGTGCAGATTAGGACCACCCTGTACACAATTTGGATATGATAGTTAATCACGCTAATAGAACGCTTCTTACTTAATCATACTCTAAGCGTGCGCAATAAAATTAAAAACAGGTATTGAGATATACAATTTTTCTTAGACTGCTGTTTTTCTATAGAAATGCCAATAAATCAAAAAGTATAAAGTTTAGGGTAGGTAATGTTATTTTTCATTGTCGTAAAATTTTGCGAGGAATTCAAAATTGTGCCAAAATATAGGTTGTTCCATTAAAAAAAAACTTTGGGTTGGTACTACCTTATGGAACAGCCTGTACACACGTTAATAATTTTAAAATGTGCGCCTCGGCGTTGTGTGAAATATGAGTGAAATCAGTTTTAAAATATCTTTATTAACAGAGGCACAATCTTCCGAGATCGCACTGTTGAGACAGCCTGTATACGTCGAATACATTTTTTTAAAGGTAGGGTCTTTTAACTTGATTTATTTGTAAGGAGCCGACCAAAGTCCATCCTTTTTAAACCTTGTTTACTTTTCCAGTTTTTAATACCGCATATCCCTAAGTTTGTTCATTTGAAAGTTACAAGTTACCCAAGTTACAAGTTGTATTTAAAATTAGGTATGTGTTTCATATCTGTAGCTAGTCATTCCCTGAAACTTTTATTTGATTCTTTTTTCTTTCAAAATTTACAATTGATTATGAAATCAATCATGACTGGTGTAAAACATTTAAAGTCATAGGATGGACTTTAACGCTTTATTAGGAAATAACTAAAAAAGCGTGTACCACCCCTATTAAAGCTAACAAGGCCAAGGAATTATTATTCGCAGGCAAACAAACATTTTTTACAATGCGTAGATCACATTTTTGTTTCAAATAACTATTTCTGATCACGCTAAGTTCAGCGACCGCCACAAATTTAAAATTGATAAATATCAAAGATACTGGGTCACTGGGTGTCGTTGTTCAAATGCCGAATCGAAATGGAACCTCGCGATTGCATGTCGCATAAGTACCATGCAAAATGATGCCGATTTCATGACTAGATAATCAGTGGCAATGCACTACAGTGAAATATTAGATGAATCTGCGATCATAAAAACCACTACACACATAATTTTCCTTGATTAAACTGTTTAAACATAATTTGTGATTTTGTTTGTCATGTTCACCTTAATATAAGTTTATCTGCGACTCACGTATAATAAGTTTATTGCAAACGTATATTATGACTATATAATCCCTACCATTACACACACCGATGATTATGATGACAATAGAGTTGTATAATAATTACAGTTTGTTTGAATAATACTTCATTATTCAAATGAACTGTCATCATTATACGAAAGTACTGTCAAGTCTGTCCAAAACCTACGTGGTTGAGAGTTATTTGACAGTTCGCCTCGCCACCATTGACACACACACACACACACACACATTTAAAAATTGTAAATGATATTAAGTTTATGAGTCGTATAATAAGGCTCGCGTATATACTTCATGCTCGCGGTTTATATCCTTATTTATGTGCTCGTAAAATAATATGCTACCTATTCAACAAAAATACTGTTAGGAGAATTGAGTTCTTTTTTGGTTCACAAGTACTGCCAAACTAAGGCTGGGGCCACGGACCGAGCGACAGCGGGGCGGTGGCGTCGGCGATCGTTGTGTATATATACATGTATATATACCTATATACATACGTATATATAGATATATACACAACGATCGCCGACGCCACCGCCCCGCTGTCGCTCGGTCCGTGGCCCCAGCCTTAGTGTTACAACTAAACTAAAACTAAAATTAGAGAACTAAAATTATTCAGAATTAAAGTGTCAAGCAAGAGAGCTACAACTGATTGCTTTTTTGACATAAAAATTAGCAGGAAGCCGCCTGTGCCATCCTGTGCAGGACAGTCAGTAGTATATTCCCACTATGTTTCCTACTCGAAAATGCCATTTTTTAATTTTTTATAAACAATTATCAACAAAAAATCACGTTTTATTTACTTTTTTTTTATTGTAAATGGAAAACTATTGAAGCAATGTTAATGGTGCAACAGGATGAACTGTAGAGAATTAAATTACGAAGAGAATGACAGGTAAAAGGATCCGATCGAATAATTAGAACCGGAGAAAAGCTGGTAAAACCGGACAATTTTGCTTTTTTTAAAATAAAAATCATAACTCCACCATTTTTGTTAACAGCTGAAACTTTGCACAGTGGTAGCTATGCACATGTACTTTAAGTGCGCAAAATGTGGATTCGGTAGACGTGTACAGCAACAAAACGTCTATTCTGTTTTTTCGATAAGACCTGTTTAAGTGGGTAATAAACTACTGAGAACATGAGCAAAAACGCCCGCGCCCGCTTGAGTGGTCGAGTGATGGGGAAGTGTGCGATTAGAGGGGACACGGATATACATATATATACGCGCGCGCAGCGCGCTTGTATTACTATCAATGCCGACTAGATATATCTAGTCGGCATTGATTACTATAGATACGCGCTTCCCCGCGTCGACCGCCTACCCCCACTACTCGACAGGTTTGGAGCGCGCGGCAGTTTTCGGTCATGTTTGCAAGCATTTTTCACCTATTTCGCAACATTTTAACGCAAAATCAGAATAGACGTTTTGTAGCAAATACTTTCGCAATACGTAAAAAAATTAAAATTGGACCACCTCCGACGCATCCAGGCTCGCCCAATCATATTGCATACAGATATACAAATTGCAATTGTGCAAAAACTAATCACCGGACAACGCGTGGGTTGTCCACACTCAAAGTACCCTTGAATCGCTACTTTCACGCGAAAAGCCTCCGCTACAACTTTGAAAATGGCGGAGTTATGAATTTTTGAACAAACGCATATTTTTATGGTTTTCCGAATTTCCTCCGTTAATATTAATTCAATCGAGTCCGTGCAGGGTTCCTTTTTTTCGTCTTTTCATTCTCTCATTGCCACAATTTTGGTTCATTAAAACATACTCATTTTATTTTCAAAGTGCTGCAAGAACAAACAAAAATAGGAAAATGTATATGAACTATGAACCGATCAACATGGTTGGCGAAACGTCAGCAATTAAGCATTTTGATGGATGGCATAACCTGTCAACAATTTATTTTGTATATTACTAATTAAGTTTTCCGATAAAAAAATTCTGATAAAAAATTCTATGATTTCTTGTTTTTCCATTTATTTTGATAAACATAGATTTTTCGAATATTCATAAACGTCTAGACAATAATAATCAATAAAAAAATCTAAAGTAGGTATGTTAAAAGAAAATAACTTTAGTATGTTAAAAGAAAATGACTTTGGTCTGCTCCATAAGAATGAATCACACTGTAATAACAAGTATATCATGTTTGTAGCATTTGTAAGTCATTTCCCAAACATTTGATTTGATTTTTTCGTGTAAAATTTTCAGAGGGCAAGTTTTCACACGTAACGTTTCTTGGTTAAATTTCAACTGACTATATAGGTGGTGAACGACGATATCTTAAAACTATAAGAAATTGTTTCCCTCACCTCCACCACTTGTGAAAGCTTTTCGTATGTGAATTTACTTTTAAAATTTAATTTTTTTATTTCATTTTAAAATTTATATTATTATATCATAAGAATGAATCACACTGTGTAATAACAAGTATATCATGTTTGTAGCATTTGTACGTCATTTCCCAAACATTTGATTTGATTTTATCGTGTAAACTTTTCAGTGGGCAAGATTTCACACGTAACGTTTCTTTTTCAAATTTCAACTGACTATACACAGTGTGTCCCACTTAAGAGTGGAACACCTTTATATCTTTTTTATTTTTAGTCCAATTTTAGTAATTTTTTCTTTCAAAAACAGAACACATATTGCTCTATCTACTGCCAAAAACCCAATTACCTCCTTTAAATGCAAAGCACCTTGTGATGGCTAAATCAATGGCAAAAATCAAGAAATCACTTTAGGGATTTTTTCATCGAAAAATTTTACTAGTAATAATTGTTCAGAATTGCCCAAAAACCCTAAAGCCAAAATTTCAAGAAAATTACAAAATATTGAAATTTTCTTAAAAATAATTCGGTCAGTAAATATTATTTGCAACATCTTATCTTAATTAAATACGACAAAGCACTTTGACAGTTGAGGTTTTATTTCAAACAAAATTTCCACAGCACACTTTTTTAAGCGCAGCTGCCTATGCAAATAATATTTACGGACGTAGAATTATTTTTTAAGAAACTTTCAATATTTTTTAATTTTCATGAAATTTTGGAGTTAGGGGTTTTGGGTAATTCTGAACAATTATTACTAGTAAAATTTTTCGATAAAAAAATTCCTAAATTGATTTCTTGATTTTTGCCATTTATTTTGTCATCACAAGGTGCTTTACATTTTAAGAAGGCAATTGGATTTTTGGCAGTAAATACAGCACTATGTGTTCTATTTTTGAAAGAAAAATTGTAATAAAAATAAAAAAGATATGAAGGTGTTACACTCTTAAGTGGGACACACTGTACATGGTGAACGGCGATATCTTAAAACTGTAAGAAATTGTTTCCCTCACCTCCAGCATTTGTGAAAGGTTTTCGTATGTAAATTTACTTTTAAAATTTAATTTTTTTATTTTATTTTAAAATTTGTATTATTATTTACATAATATTTTCCCCTACATACTACTGTGGAACATCTCATTATCAAAGTATTATATTTCCTTCCACTAGCTTTAGTTATGACTTATGAATAACTATCTCGACGGCTTTGATGTTTACTATACGGAAGGAATATTTATAGCTCAATAACGTCGACAAAGTTTAATAACTCTCTCTACAAATGGCCAATTTGTAGAGAAGATAAAGAATATGCAGAGTGAACTTCTTATGTGCGCTTAAAGGCCAAAATAAAACAAAAATACACTCACCGATCATAACGATGCATGGTACGTAAAATGAGATGCAACTCGATACAACAGCGTACGTTGGTGTTAGATCCAGGGCGCAAGTGGAGTAATTTTTGCCACCGGTGTTATAAATTGGTGGTGGTTCAGGTGGCCTGTGGAGTCCTAGACTTATCGGCACGAAGGATATCAGCCCAGCCAGGAGCCATATTGTCGCTATTGAGCCAACAGCCACACGACGTGTCACCCATCTACCATACCTGAAGAGAAAAGCAATACGAATAATCATCTAAAATCTAAACAATACGTTGTGTGGTTATTTGAATTTCCCGCCATATGCTTTTGTATATTGTATATATTGTTTATTGTGTATATTGTATATTATAATGAAATGTTTGTAATAAATAAAAAAAATACTTTTGACGTAATACATTTACTTTGTCGTTTTGACGTATTTATTATGAAAGAGGCCATATTTAATTATAATCTCAAACTCACAGTCAAAAAAGTTTTCAAGAAAAAGACATTTCCAAATTCTGCGGAACAAAGATTATATGAATGAAAAGTGGAAATAAAGTTGGTTTTTCTACTCCTATTGATGAATGCATTCATTATCATGGCAATTTATGATAAGTAATACTAAGCATTCCCCACACACATGGCAAATATTTCATTCCAGGCTCCTCATACCCCGCGCGTCGTGAGAAATATTTCATTTCTCACGGCTTTAGAACCAATCACAGCTCTGGATTTTTCATTTCCATTGTGTTTTGATACACTGCTTAGCGACATTGCCAAGGCATTGACAACGTCTCTAAGTGACAAGCGCACCAAACAGTTTTAATCTGCCAAAATCCTGCAAACCATCATAGTGACATATAGCCGTCCCTATTTGCAATAAACTAATTTATAAAATTTGATTGCATGGTCGTAGAAAAAGTATAGTATTCCATTCGCAAGCAATGGCAATTTCTCATTCGAACGTTTTGCAGCACTCGAAATTGCTTACATTACTTGCTCATAGAATAATATACTATTTCATAGCAATAAAACCGAAAATATTATAATTATAATAATAATAACAGTTGTTAGTTATGTACTTTAAATGTCTAAACATCCTATACATGAATGAAAAGTGGAAATCAAGTTGGTTTTCCTATATACAGGGTGTTCCTAAATATCATGTAAATACGAGAAGGGGTAATTTATTGGCTTATTTAATGACTAAAAATTCATATAAACATAGGTCCGCAAACGCTTCGTTGCCGATCTACAGGGTGTTGAAATTTCAAGATTTTTTTAGTTTTTTCTTTATAGCTCTTGTATCCTAGTTTTAATTTTTAACAGTTTTAACAGTGGCGAATAAAATGTCAAGATAAATACAGACAAAAGGTTATCTAAATCAAGCCAAGGCATACTAGACCAATTATTAAAAAAAAATTAATTTCATCTAGCCAAACACAGAAAAGGTTTTATTTTTTTTCGCGATAATGGTAGTAAATACGAAAAAACTACAAAAGATTAAAATGCTTTAGAAAAAACAAAAAATGCATTTTGTATTTTAGAATCCACCAGCGGCGCACCGAAAAAAAGTTCATGGGGAGAAAAGGGGGCATGACCCCTGAAAAAGAATCTCCCTGTATATTCTTAAAACCATTTGGTATGCCCAATGATGTAAATCCTACAGCGTAACCTATATTCCAAATTAGAGCTAAATATCTCAAAAACTACAAGAGCTATAAAGAAAAAACTGAAAAAATCTTCAAATTTCAACACCCTGTAGATCAGCAACGAAGCGTTTGCGGACCTGTGTTTATATGAATTTTTAATCATTAAATAAGCCAAAGAATTACCCCTTTTCGTATTTACATGATATTTAGGAACACCCTGTATAGGCTGTCTCATGGAACTGTTCCATTAGAAGTTTTTGATGTTCAACTAATTCTATATAAGTATTTTAAAATTTTGCAGAATCTACTCGATCAGTTGTTGACTGTCACTTCCGGTCCACTGGTAGATATGTACTTCGTTATTTTAAATGGAGTTACATTATTTTTATTTTCTTTATTGTTTCCACGTTTCAAATTACATCGACTTTTATTTGGTTTCCCTATACCTAAATACCAGAATGTTTTAATTTCCTACTATATAATTGTTGATTTTTTGTTGTTTCAAATTGAATATGTTGGTCATTATCATTAATGATGCAGTTTTAACTTTTAACACTTTTATGTTAACAAAATAATGTTTAGTACATTATTATGTCTTATGTACAAGGTATTCAAAATTTGCATCTCAAGTGTTTTTGTTCTAATGTAAATTCATATACCTATAATAATAGGGGACGAAATCATATGTAAAATTTACGGTAAAAATTTCAAAATGTACAAGATCGTTACATTAATATGTATCTATGTTTAGAAATGTGAATAAGAACACAAAATGTTTGTTGAATTACTACATTAAGAAATGACAATTGGTCAAAAAAGATAACGTAAAACGTCATAGATAATAAAATACAAAACATGTCAAAATATTAAAAATATTAAAAAGCTATCAATATCTAAAAAACGAGAAAAAAACAAAAAAGAGATAGTATGGAATGATAGAGCGCAAGATCTTCTTTCCAAAGGTGTATTGATATATTGGATTGAGCAGATTCTGATTCAAAACTTTCATATATAGAAATAGTGAAACATAAAAAAAATGAACTCAGATTGTTGCACAAAATTGAGCTAAAGAAGTGAAATAGTTGTCGGTTTTTAGCATTCATATGGTATCCTCATGATATGCAGTTTAAAAACAACATTTTCAAATGGGTGAACAATTCAATATTTTGCAATTATCTCTGTATTAACTATTAGCGCTTTGGAAAGGATATGTAATCATTCTTAAACGTCTAGTCTGAAAAATTGCTACTAAAAGAAGTACTTGATCAGCTACATGTTTTAAATAATATATTAAGAGTGCTACTCAATATAATCCCACAGATAACTTATAGGGGGTAAACAATTCAGTGATAATATCCTGGAAAATGTCTGTGTTTTGGAAAAATATAGTAGAATTTGCTATAAAAATATCGCTTTTGAAAATATAGGTCAAACTTTATTCAGACAGTAAGTGTCATGCTAAGTTAAAACTTTCATGTGGTACGTTTTGTTTTGAAATTCTCAAGAAAGTTACAGGCTGTTTGAAAAACAAAAGCGTTAACAAAGTACTTAAAACGGCTCTAACTTCCTAAGGAATTCAGAAAAGTCCATAAACAACCTTTTACTTCTGAATGACATTTGACAATTTTTTTCTGTAAAAAGCTTCATATTGATATGGATTTTTATTTTGCTAGTTAACGTAAAATGTTTTATAGAACTTATTTGTTTTTCAACTTCTTTTTAAACTTACAGCCGTTTGAAATATTACCAAAACAATGAAAAATAAAAAATCAAATTAATATCAAATAATGAAAAACCGAAAAAGTAACAATCAAAACCCATTACAACAATAAAAGGGAAAAAAATTTAAGTAAAATATTAAAAATGATAAAATAAAATGAATTAACAAATGAACAAACAAATCTACATAAAACAGCTTACTGATTTCTTTTCTTGAAAGTAAATGTTATTTCTAATAAAAAGATTCATATGGAATAATGTTTTCTCAATTTCTTAAGAAATTGGAGCCGTTTAAAATACGGTATTGTTAATATTTCAAACGACTGTAACTTTTTAATGAATTGAAAAAGTCCATATGAAATTTTTAATAGTATGTCATTTACTATCTGAAAAAACTTTTTAAGGATTGGAAAAACTAGGACCATATAAAAAGTTTTACCCATTGGCACTTTGATATATTAACATTTAGCTGTATACAATTTAGTCTCCTTTCTGCAATAATCGCAAAATACTTAATTTACCATAATTTCTGTAAGACGTAGAACAAAACATGAACTTTTATTCAGTTAGTCAGCCTAATATGTATTTGAGTGTCCAATCTATTGTTTTTACCAATATGGTAGTTCATTATAACAATTCCATTAAGTGCATAGCAGGAAATTCAAACATACCACGAATAGGTACAATTATTAATACATAATAATAATTCCGTAGATATAATTTCATTATATCTACATGTGTTAGTTTTGTTTAGTTTTAGTTGTTACAACGCCACCATTCTTTTCAACCCATATTTAAATATTTGTTAGTAAGAGAACAAAAACTTAAGAGACATTTTTCATTTGAAATAAACCTTACATACAATTATTTCCCATGGGATAAAACCGTCGCTTTCCGGATATTCTCCATTATATCAATTTTAATACTGGTCCGACTTGATGACATGGTTGCCATGGTACCGTTCTTGCGCCATTCGCGATTCGTGAAAGCAGTTTTTAGCAATAGGGCGTCCTTCGTTTTGTCCCAGGTGGTTTCAATATTAATAAATGCTGAAAGGAATAATAAGATTTTTGTTTGACACATGCTGTCAGATTCTCAGAAATCAAATCCAATTTGTCAAATGTATTTAGGATTAATGTTGAATCGTCCAGGGCCTGAATCCTGAAAGCAGGAGAAACGCAAGATTTTAATAAATCACAATTTAAATCAAATAATTCATATTGATTGATCCATATTGCCTAATAAATGGAAGTAGCTTCTACTATATTAATGTTTAAAGATTTATAGATTTAAATTTGTTATAAAGCACTTGAAGTAAATTTTCATTTCAATGTCCATGACACATAAATTTCATTATATCTAGAAACTTTATCATACGCTCATAAACTTTTACCGCTTTCAGAGTTCGTAAATCCGTTAAAAATATTTATTACGAAAACGGAAGAAAAAACGTCGTATTGCACAGGTCCAGAAAACTATATATATGTTAATATTCTATTATACGTTTCTCTTGAAATTTGCATTTATATGATCAAGCCGCAGCATGTGCATACCACAACCTCATATACCAGACAACAAAGATGTCCCCGCTTTTGCGGGATTATTTCAACTGTTTTCCCGTTGAAATTTAACTTACATTTTACCCAAACAACCTCCTGTTTAT
Organism: Aphodius sticticus; assembly: GCA_963966075.1. NCBI lineage: Eukaryota > Metazoa > Arthropoda > Insecta > Coleoptera > Scarabaeidae > Aphodius > Aphodius sticticus. The sequence continues at coordinate 15,900,409 of OZ014509.1, forward strand.
GTTACTTTATGAACAATCTGTTTATCTGTTATACGCATAGTTGCATATTTAACTGCCCCTTTACTTTCAATTTTAATATCAGTCGAATTTTTTTTTGTTCAAGAACATATTATTGTAATATCATATAGAATCATATAATAAAACAATATCGCAAACATGAATTGATTTGAAAATACAGGGTAGTAAAAAAGTTTAAATATTTTGTCTATACAGGGTGAGTTATTAGTATCCCGGCGGTCGATAGTTAGTAAATCGTTTGAGAAAGAAAAAATATTTTATACAAAAGTTGTTTGACCCGCCATTTTCTATAACGTAAAATTATTTTCATTCATACAGGGTGTTGCATTTAGGTGTGACGGAAAGTATGCAAAGTTTTTTAAATGGAACGTCCTATATATTTTATTATATTATAAATACTACTAAATTTGTTTATCCAACCGTGTATGTTGCTAAGTCACAGCGTTAATAGTTCCAGAGATATTCAACTGTTTTTCCAAAATATGCCCGTTGCAGGATCTTTTTAAAAGCTATGTAAAAACGACATTTTTGCCGATTTTGCCTTTAAACTATGTGAGACATTAGTCAAAGCCAGTAGGTAGATGATAGTATCCAAAGATATTAGATACACTATACAGGGTGTGCATTGAACTTAGTAACTTTTGATGTTTTTCAAATGGCTTTTTTTCGAGTTTTTTAAATGGAACACCGTGTATAATATGTGTTGGCTGTAATAAACCTTTATTGCGCTCCAATTTACGTCTAGTATGTCATACACCAAATGTTACTATTTTTTGTGATATTTGCAATTTAACGAAAATGTAATGCAATTGTAAAATTTAAAATTGTTGTGAATAAGGTATTTGGTAGTTTGATGTTAAGTCTTCAAGTGGCGATAGAAAAGATAATTTAGAAACGATTTAACCAGCTTGATACTACAAAGTATTACCGTTATCAACATATTAATATTTTTATATGAAATTTTGTAAGTTATTTTGCCGTATAGCGTAAGGCGACCGAACACGCGATTTAAAAATTTCTAACTACTGCTAAAGTAAACCCTAAACCCTGTACATTTAGGTTATCTATCGTAAAAATTTATTGACTTCTGAGTGTTGAAAATCAGATTTTCTTTGATGTGATTTATGTGCTCACACTCAAATACCAAATATGCTACAAATACAAACTGATAGGCATCTTTAGATTCAGATTTTCATTCATAGCACAAAATCTATTAAAAACACTTCCAAATAACCCACTTGCCATTCACATTATCAATATTACTCATACTCAAGTTCATACTTAAGTTTGAACTGTCTCTCCAGAAAAATAGCCTATTTTAAACCAATTAACAATAGTAAGTAGATCGTGTTGGTTGTTTTGTACTGAATACAAATCCGTTCTCAAACGTAGCTCATCAAGATAGGTTTTAGCGTTTCTGTTTGTTTTTGTGTATGATCGCACATACTATTACAATGAAACGTCTCCGCACAATTTTCACAAAAGTGAACAATTTTTCACTATAGTCCCCCTAAAACTACACTTTTTTTGGTTTAGTTCGGAGCCCAACTGAAGTTACTAGCTCTTCAGCTTCGCTCGCTGTACGTTTGTAAAAATTGCAAAACGTATTTATAAAATTGTGTAATACATTGATAACCGTAATACTTTTTCTAGGAATAAAACTAGTTAAATAGGTTATACATGCCTTCTTCTATAACGCTTTAAATATTTTACATCATGCTACCCAGCACACTGTATACAAAGCAATATTAAGATACTAAATGGCATACTACTCTTTAAATTCCAAATATCACAAAAACTATTAAAAATTGATATACGATATACTGAATATAAATTACAAAGCACTTAACGGACATTTCAATTAGCAAATAATATACAGGGTGTTCCATTTAAAAATCTCAAGATAAAGCGATTTCAAAATGTTTAAAAACTAGTGCATGCTACAATCACCCTGTATAGCGCATCAAATTTTTCATGACATCAACATCTAGCTATGGGTTTAGTTATTATGTGACCATATTTTTAGGACAATATCCGCAAAAATGTAGTATTAACGTAGTTTTCAAGAAAGGCCTGCAATTGCCAATTTTTTGACAAACAATTGAATATCCCAGAAACTATTTACTTTACACAAGTACATCTTACACAGTTGGAAAGACAACTTCCTTAGTATTCATAATATGGCATGATATACAGGACGTTCCATTTAAAAAAAATTACTGACTTTCAGTCACGGCTAAATGCAACACTCTGTATAAATGAAAATAATTTTACGTTATAGAAACTAATGAGTCAAACAACTCTTGTATAAAACATTTTTTTCTTTCTCAAACGATTTGATTACTATCGACCGCCGGGATACTAATAACTCACCCTGTATATAAAAGAGATCAAAATAAGGTCAAATTTATTGTGAATATAATGATATCCAATTTATTTCAAGAGGTAGAACAACTGTTAAAACTCAACGTTGCGCATTTGTGTATTGATTAATTATTTAAAATATATTTGATCCATCTTTCTTTTTAGTTTTGAAGACAAAAACTTAATATTGAATTTTTAAGGTCAGTTTCAGAGTTATATTAACCTGATTGAGTAATCGAATTCTTGATAGAAACGTGTCTTAAGAACGTTTGGTTTATCTATTTTGGCAAATTGATTATCATGAAGATGCGCAACTTTACGTTAAGTAGTTTAAGTTTTTCAAATAGTTTCAGATAAACAAAATCAACAATTATTCTCGCGAAATAGGGAGCACTCTTTAAAGTAAAAGCATGAATAAGGAAAAATAGTTGTCTGAGAAATATAGCACCCAGAATTGGTTCAATAATAGTATTAGCAATTTCGACTATTTTAACCAATTTTAAGCCACTTAAATTAATGAATAACAAACTGATTATTTTTTGTTGTCTTGGAGATAACAATTGATGATTGTTAGGTTTTTGTCTTCAGAATAATATCGTTAAAATAACGAAGAAAAATAACGAAAAAACGTCACCGACAAATTTCATAACAATCTCAAAATTATGTAAATTCTCTATCTAACATCCGCCAATTTCATAACGCTAATGACATTTGCCACGTTGGTTTCATAAAAAAACAGCTCCCCCTATGTCATAGATCACACTGTATATTATTTTCATTATAAAAAAATAAAGGAATAAGACAAAAAAATGAGTAAAAAATCTCCCTTATATAGCTTAAAACGTAGTCAATATATGTTAATAAAATGTAAAAATCATCAAGTTTTTATTTGGATTTTGTTTTACGCCATATGGTACATTTTCCCATATCCGCATGACATATGCAGACTTCCACTTTTTTCCACAAAAAATCGATACTAGTCCTTGTAAGTAAAATATTTCTAATGGAATTCTGTACCTTGGTGCAAGAACCAATGTAACTTTAGCTTGTCTTGACTTTTGCGATCTATTTTTTGAGATTTTGCTTGAAAATCAAATTATTTTGACATTGTCTCGCAAAACTCAAGAGTCAAGACTAACAAAAATGACATTGGTTGTTCCTGTAGCAAAGTACAGAATTATTTGTTTAAAATTTCTTTACAATTCTTGAAAACGATAAAAAATAAATAAAACAATAAGACGAAACAAAATAAAAGTATGTAGGTACTACTGCCATTTTAAGTAAGAAAGTTTATATGAACTTAAACATAGTTCATCTGGTTTAATAAGGTAGCGTTTAAAATACTAACAAAACAGAACACAAAAAATGCAATCATAATAAAAGAAATCAACAAATAAAACTTTTTACTGATTTTCTTAAAAGTCATTTTAGAAAGTAATTGTTATTATTAATATTTTATTTTACTTTTATTTTTCTCTTCTGTTAACAACTTTTGAAAGAATCGAAAAAGCAACTTCATATGAAACTTATTACTCAAAATAACGCCACTCTGGATATTTAGCTGTAGATTTAAGACATATTTTACTTTTGCAATGAGTGCTTATTGCAATCTTATCAACAGTTATAATTAATTAAACCGGAGTAAATGGTGGACTAACCACCATAGTTGGTTAGCAAAATGGCAATCTGTGATTTTCATTTACTTATGGCAATTGATTTTATAGAAAAATAGTAAAATACCTGTTTTGTTAAGAAGTAAAGCTAAGTTCTCTAATTAATGTAAAGAAATTTTTTACCATAAAGTTACATTTGTTATTATATTAACGTTAAAACCGGGGCTATACATTCGTATACTTGCTAAATAGCAAGCATTTGACAAGTATTTATAGATATTATGAATATTTGCCAAGAAAAAAACCTGCTCTATTGAGTCGACCTCTAAAATAAATTTATATATTCGACGTTCGGCTGTGCGGACGAGTTTTTTTACACCATATACTTGGTATTTGCAATACCCAGTTGAAGTGGGTATAGCAAATGCAAAGGCGGCAAATATTGGTGCATTTATTTGTACGCGATGAACATTTTAGTACGCTGTTTAATTTATCCATTTTTTAATTACGTTTTGTGTGTAGTAGGTCGTATACGAAGATTGACAATAGATTTGTAATTATTAGTAAGATTTTTGATTTTTCTAAAGGGCGAAAACCGCATGAAATTGTAATTTGTGAAACCGTCAGTCAGGCAGTTTTCCGGAAACCGTCAGACAGAAATTAAAAAAAAATATTGTTGTTTTTATAGAATTTTATATACTTTATTTGCTTGTATTTATTATATATTTGTCGATTTTTATGATGTTTATTATTTGAAGAGAAACGAAAGCGGTTAAAAATATTTTAATAGTAGAGACAATTTTGTGTAGCTTTTTTATTCAACAAAAAGCTTATATTTTGAAAGCTCATAAATGAGTATCATCTATATTGTTCATAGAAAAGCATCAACTTAGGATACGCTCTGTATATGATGAAGAAATATATCTAACATTTCTTTTATGGGCAATATCTTTATATTTTTACTTTATCATACGCAGTATGTAAAGTATTGTAATCATGCCAAAAAAAATTTTTGAGATTTTAGCGGAAATATGTCGTTTTGGGTCCCCTGAACATTTTTGACCAAGGTAGAAAAAAATGTCTGTGTGTGTGTGTGTGTGTGTGTGTGTGTGTGTGTGTGTACCCGTTTTTTGTGACGACGATTCCGGAGAACCTATTAAAGGTTTCGGGACGAAAATTCATATTTAGAAGTTTTATAACCAAACTTAGAGCTGAAAAGCTTTCTGTTGAAAAGGGTCCACAGGAACTGGAGGTTCAGTCTTAGCATTTTTGAAAGATATTGCAAATAAGCCGCCATTACTGGAATTTCGTCGAAATAGTTAAATAATAAATTAAAGATGAGGAAATTCTGAATAATTTATGACTATGACATTTTTTGGTACAATCAATAGTATAGTTGCATGAGCAAATTCTATTTCATCGAGATCGGTCGTACCGTGGTATTAAGATTAAAGGTATGATCAATTTTTGGACGAATTTACGACCGCTACTGCGCAGGTGGTATATAGACAACCAACATTGCATATGTCAAACTTAGGGGTTATGCCACTAACAATTTATAGAATATAACAGACAAATGTACTTGTATAAAAAGAAAACTTTCAAGCATTTGCATTATGTGCGCAGAAATAAGCATAAATAAACAAAAATTGGTTTGGTACTAGTTATGTTTACGTTATTAGGGGTTATGCCACTAACAATTTATAAAATATAACAGACTTGTATACAAAGAAAACTTTCAAGCATTTGCATTATGTACGTAGAAATAAGCATAAAAAAACAAAAATTGGATTGGTACTAGTTATGTTTACGTTATTATTCCTCAACCATGCAGCGCCGCCCAGCGGATATTAACGTAACGAAGATTTTCGCAGATTCTCATCCCCATTCCACATGAGTATGAGCATACCTCTAATAATAATACCACGGGTCGTACTGCATTTAAACTAGTAGCCAGGATATGTCAGAAATTATGATTCTAATGACAGTAGGTAATGTCAGGCTAATGTTTTGACATGATTTTGACAACACCTACTGTCAATATAACCTGCGTTCGGATATTGTACACCGTCACTTTTTACACCCAATAACACGTAAGTGTCATTTGAACGGTGTACCCGGTGTCACCGGTGTACAATATCCGAACGCAGCTTAATCGACATAATATCTGTCTAGTTCTACTAGTTTTATTTTAATGCAGACATAGGCGATCTCGATCAAATAGAATCTCATGCAGCTAAATTATTAATTTTATATATATTATGATAAAGTCATGTGCCTGGCCACATCAGATTTTTTTTTTAGTAGAAATATGGTTTGCAAAATGTTCAGTGTAAATAAATCATTATTAAATTAAAAATGAAGCGAATTGTGTGGCTAAACCAATCCAGTAAAAGCCAATATTCAATCAAAACAGAATATTTAAAATGTTGGGGATTTAGATCGGATGCTAAATGCTTTCACGTAATATGGAAATGTATAAATTTGTCGGAGTACTTAATCTATAAAATACAATTCGGCCATGTATGTTAAATCCCTCATAAATTACAACAAAATCAACTTTACTATACAACATTGACATGTATAAATTTTATAATGTCAAAATTTCCACTCGAGGATACGTCGACAAAACGGCGAATGCTCCGTAATTCGAATTTAGCTCGGACGGGATTACCCTGAAAATCCCTGAAAATTTCGGCCGTAAATTTAACCCTAATCTCATAATAAGCCTCCCCTTATATGCATCGTCGAAATTTACAAATAAACAACAAGCGCCAGAAATGTGATCTAAGCACCAGGTTCACTTTTTTTCGGTAACCGTTGGATAAAGATTTAATTATTTCGTAAATCCCACACCAGTTAATGCAGTGGACGCAATTTTGCGCCAGTCTTTTTTTCTGTTCGTTTTCATTATAATCTTGCCTGTGGCAGTTATTCTTTGGTATCTGCATATTTAACGTAGCAATTAGCGGAAAAAATATAACGCACGGGCGACGGGCAGATGTGACCATTGTGCATGAATAATTTACATAATGGTTGCTAGAATCGCAAGCAATAACCGTAAAAAGTATTTTTTGTCCAGTTGAAATGGAGGAACGCCCAGCGCGCCGAGTTATTTTTAATTGCACGGGGTTTATAAACTGCTGCTACATTTTTCATTTGTTCTGTAAATAAGAATTGTTATTAATAGAAGTGTTTTACTTCATGCGATAAAGCCGTTTAAATGGAGACTATGTAATTTCGAATAAAAGTAGCAAATAGTGTAATGAGAAAAGTAATTCTTGTGTTTCACAAATCATAACAACCTGACTGTTTAAGTCAGGTAAAAATTATCAGTATTTATTTACACAATAAATACTTAAAACGTTTATTGACAAAATATTATCTAAGTAGACAAATAAGAAGTAACTTAATTGATAAAACGTTGAAAAGTCTGATCAGTTTTTGCTATCTTGTGTCTTGTTATATCCAAACGTCGTGGACGACAAAAGGATGATCATGTGTGTTGATTTGATGACGAATTGAGTGGTTGATAGGAAGTGATAAATTTAGAGTTGAAAATAAATGTGGAAATCTATGTAATATTTGTATAAATTTGGTTACAACCGTGAACAATTTATGAGAAGGAATATTTCACTGAATAAGTGTACCTGATGTTAGAAGAGCTGGACAAGGTCGAAAACGAAAAACTACTCAAAACCAAAACCGATTTCTTCTCATTTCGTCTCTACGTCAGCGTACTGCCACAACACGAGACTTCCTAAACGACCTAAAACGAGCACATGGAATAGAAATATCTGATCAAACTGTTAGAAACAGATTCAAAGAAGCGAATTTGAAACCAAGAAGACCTGTCCGCCCACCACGCCTTACGCAGCATCACAAAGCAGCGCGAATGAGGTTTGTTCTGGATCACAGAGATTAGCACTTGGCTCGTGTATACATATAGACGTCCTGGTGAACGCTACGCAGCCGCTACTATACCGGAAGTGGATAGATTTGATTGTGGATCTGTGCTGGTTTGGGCTGGAATAAGTATAAACAGAACTGATCTTGTTCATCTTAATGCAGGACAATGCAAAGCCACATACTGCCAACAGCACCAGAAACGTTTTACAAGAAACTGGAATTCAGGTCATGGAATGGCCGGCGTTAAGTCTTGATCTGAATCCTATTGAACACGTGTGGGATCAGCTTGACCGACGTGTTCACAAGCGCCCTAATCCACCACTAACCATACAGGAACTGTCCCAACCCCTGATTGAGGAATGGGAAAGCATACTGTTACGAAGTAAATTAAAATAAAGTTATTATTATGTTCGAATAGGTTTTATAAAATAATAATGTCGACGGCCTGAGTTGCTCAATGCTTGCAGTTTCAAAGTATGGGTTTCAGACGCCGAGTTTGCACAAAACTCAAGTGAACAACCTCGACGTTTGATAACCTAAATAATGGTAATGACGTATTTGGACAATTGATATAAGTAGCATAGCGGAGTATCGAAGAATTGTATTTTGTCGGTATTGTGAGTGTGACATCCGACACCCATACGAGAAGGCAGTGGCCTGCCTTCTCAGCTGTTTTCTCGGAGTATCTCTTCAACAATTATACACGTATGTAAAACCAGTGTGAGTTTTATTTACATCCACCCTGGCCTGGACCAGTCCCATAACGAGCTACTCAACATGGTGGAGGCGCAAAATGATCCCAAGGGAGAACAACAACGGCTCATTTAGGTCAGTGTGGCAAGCAACAAGAGCAAGAAGAGAAGAAACGAAGGACGAGGAATAATTACAATGAAGCAAGCTTAGAATTGAGTAAGAAGAAGATTATGATGGGTCCAGCTGCAGATTCCAGTAAAATTTCTCCACCCCGCCCCCAAGGAGACATTCTCTGGAATTTCCCGCTCAAGTAGACGGACATTCGCAGATGCCGATTGGAAAAACAAAGAAGCAGAAGTTAGTATTTGTACATTTATAGTGTTATTATAGTTTAAATGTTTGATAAAAAGATGACGCTGACGTGTGAAAAATATGAGATTGCACATTCTCACTACGATGGAAGCAGTATTCTGTCCCTGGTTCTCGAAGAGAGGAGGAATGAAAATAGATCCCACAAACAAAGCGGATGGATGGTCATCTACAAAAAGCAGCCGACACGTGACGCACCGCTGTACAAGCATAGGAGAGTCTGTGTACACGGTCGAAGTCGTCTTTAAAGATGTCTCTTAGGTAGATGACCATCGCTATCCTAGAAGAAGGAAAATTGTGGGAGGATCCGACAACCAGGGCAGATGTATAAGAATGGAACAAGTCACATACAATGGCGAAGAAATTGGATCTCAAATACGGATGGATGGTCGTCTGCAAAAAGCTGCCGACACGTGACGCACCGCTGTACAAGCATAGGAGAGTCTGGGTACACGGTCGAAGTCGTCTTTAAAGATGTCCCTTAGGTAGATGATCATCGCAATCCTAGAAGAAGGCAGATGGTGGGAGGATCCAATAATCAGTCCGGTGAATGAGAGTGTGGCAACCGCATACGATACCAGCACGACGAATTTGTAATTTTGTGCGTGTTGATTTTATTTGTTTGTGTTTTGTAGGGTGATTTTCTCTTTTTTGTATGTAAAACAGTTTTTGAAATTTTTTTCTATGTATTTTTTCTTGTTTTTTGAATTATTTCGTCTGTACAATAAAAATATATTTTGGTTGGCGTTTTGCTGCCCCGCCTTGTGGCTGTAGATTTTGTTCAAATTATGGCATTGCTCTGGGACGAGCAATTATTGGCGAGGAGGGTTGTTACGAAGTAAATTAAAATAAAGTTATTATTATGTTCGAATAGGTTTTATAAAATAATAATGTCTACGACCTGAATTGATCAATGCTTGCAGTTTCAAAGTATGGGTTTCAGACGCCAAGTTTGAATAATGGTAATGACGTATTTGGACAATTGATATAAGTAGCCACATAGCGGAGTATCGAAGAATTGTATTTTGTCGGTATTCACGAGTGTGACATCCGACACCCATACGAGAAGGCAGTGGCCTGCCTTCTCAGCTGTTTTCTCGGAGTATCTCTTCAACAATTATACACGTATGTAAAACCAGTGTGAGTTTTATTTACATCCACCCTGGCCTGGACCAGTCCCATAACGAGCTACGTAATCCCAAAAATCACCAAAAATCACATTCCAGACTAGTGCGAAGCATGCCACGCAGGTGTGAGGAAGTGATTCGTGCTTGTGGAGGGCATAAACTGCATTAAACCTCACCAATCCACAGAAAACCCTGTCATCGATACTATGACAGTCATTTCCATTTTGTTTTGCGGTATTTATTTACATTTTTAAGTGTAACTTAGAAGTAACTAAAAGTTGTAACATTGTTTTTGTAATTTTCTTTAGTTAAATATATGCCGTTGAATATGCCAAATTTGATTTGCCTAGAACTATTATTTAAAAAGTTACAGGTTTCGAAAAAAGTGTTCCTCTAATTTTTTTGAGCAGTGTATGAAGAAGATCAGCACCAATAATAGGACAAGATCATTTTTTGTAATAACTTTGGTTAATCGCTGCGCGCAGTTGCTGCGTTAGCGTTAAGTCGCTTTGTTTTTTTGGTATAATTTTTTCTTGTCAAACTACTATAAGTATTAAACTATGATGTCGAGGTACCGAAATGTAGTTTTTATTTAAAATAAATTTTAATTTATTACCTACATATACACCATACAGCGAACCTACTAAATGCTCCGTAATTAATTACCTTAATGGCTTGCACATTTGCAAGTAATTCTAATCAATTAATTATTGAATTAATTGCGACCGCTTAATGACGTTACCTCAGATTGACGCCAGATGTCGTCCTGTTTAATTGTGCTTTGTTAGGAAACGGTTCAGCAAGCTAACGGAACCTATCTAGAACCAGGTTTAACTAGCGCATAACACTTCAGTTAATCGCCAAAGCAATTGATTTATGTTAATTACAGTCTGCGAATCAAACGGTGATGCGCTAAATCATTTTCGGACGATATCGTACCAACCTGGCACAAGTTACAAATTGCGAGCTCCCTGCAACTGAACTAAATTGGATTAGGTACTCTGAGTGGATTGCAAGGGCACGATGCATGTTTGGTTTTATAAATCAGTTTAATTTTGTAATGGTGTGCGTCAGTTTTTAAATCAAGGGCACAAATAAGGTGGAAATTTGCTGGCTTCTAAAGCAATAAACATTAATTACATTGATTAGACGGCCAGCAAATCAAAGTATGCAATTTATTCGTATGGAGCTGGATTATTTTAGTGGTAATACATTGAAAATGTCATATGGATTTTATCATCTCATGAGCTGTGAAATATAGAGAATGTGTTTCGTTGGATTTTCGTTCTAAGAACCGTAAGTTAATTGTATTTGTTTAAGTAGTTCCGTTGAACCTCTCAGATAAATTATATGGGTTATGTTTAGGGTTGCTATATTTTATGGTAACACTGTCGGGACATTAGTGACAGGGAAAATACACAGTGTGATTTTACTTGTCTAAGCTAACATTAACTTTATTATAAGAGATATAAGAAAAATTTAAGGAGCAATAATAAACGCAATAATTCCTAGTCAAAATCGCATCGAAAAAAACTTTTTTGTAACACAACATTCTTATTATTTAACAACATTCTTGTTTTTCTTGAAATATTATTTGAAAATTTCTTTAATATAATATAACGGTAGGGATTATTATCTTTTAAATTCACAATAATGTTTTTAGAATTAATATACCTACTTATGCAACCTTAGTTAATGTAAATAAAAGCATTGGTCACAAATTGTTAAAATAAATAAAAACGATATAAAATGAGAATATATAGGGTCAGTCTTTGCGTATAATTTTATGTCCAGTTTTTGAGAAAATTAGTGCCAAAATGTACAAAAGAGGTTTCTTTGGGGATTTGGTTTTCCTAATAACTGGAGTCAATTCACAATTTATGTTTTCTGACCTGATCCAGTTTCTATGACAAAAAATACCAGAACCGGTTGTAAGTTGTTCGATATATTTTTATTAATATTGTATGCAAACTTATTAAATTGAATAGGTACACATAAAAATTCATACAAATATTGCTTTTATTTAGAAAAAAATAAAAATAAGTTCGACAACCGCTAGTAACCCCTAAATATTATTTTAAATAATGAAATAAATGATATAATTGTTATTCAGGTCATATAACATTTTAAAAACGTCAAAAACATGTTTGGGCCAAAAAAGTCCAGCCTAATCGACAGTTTGTTGACACATGGTTTACACCCACGTAAGAGTGTCTTTCTTCAATTTCCAAATCCATTATTTACCTAAATGGAACATACAACGGAACATACAACGGTCAGTACAAAAAGCCCTCTTTATCTACGACTCACATATAATAAGTTCATTGCATACGTATCTATGACTGTAGAATCCCCATCATGATACACGCCAATGATTATAATGACACTAGCGTTGTATAATAATGACGGTTCGTTCAAATAATGACTTCATTATTTGAAGGAACTGTCATTACTTGTACTGTCAAAGTCAGTCTAAACCTACGTGGATGACAGTTATTTGATATTTCGCCTCGCCACCATTGACAATTACATTCGAAAGATTTGATATAAAATCGAATTTATGAGTCGTAGATAAAACGTCGTATTCGAGTCGCACACAAATCGCTCGCATGTTTATACGTTTATACGTTCATGCTCGCGATTTATATCCTTAGTTATGTGCTCGTCAAAAGCAACCTACAATAACAAATAGAATGGGAAAAAATGATAAATAATAATTAATAATAATTAGGGATTTTTTATTGCTTAACTGTTCATAGATGTTCAGAATTGTTAAAATCCTTTAAATATTTTTTTATCAGATTAACACAATGAGATTTCCAAGAAAAAAAGAATTGATAAATACTACAGTAGCGCGGTTTAGTGGTAGTTTCTTATAAGAAAATGTAAACCGCACAGTTTGTAAATTGTTTTGTAGCATTTCCATGTCGTATGTAAGGTTTAGTTTAGGTATAATTTCTTTTTCGTTTTTCTTCATTTATTTTAATATCCCTGGACCCAGAGGCATTGGTAGCCATTAGGTATATGTTTAATTTCTGACACATTTCTGAACAAAAATAAAAATATATTGAAAAAACTTAAAAAGGTATAATAGTGTTGTTACACACTGTTGCAGTGAGATGTGAAGAAAATAATAATACTATAATTATTAAGTAAGTATCCATATAATTCCCGGTTTGTAAAAAAATAAGGATTTGCCGCTGTGACTTGATAAAAGTTTTCCCAGATGTCGATTAAAATTATGAAAAAATATAGTATACAAATCAAATAACTACCAAACGCGTCGGGACTTTACACGACTTAATCGGGACGTCGGGACAGCTAGGCCAATAACGGAGACAGTTCCGACGTATCGGGACGGATGGCAACCCTAGTTATGTTAGAATTCACTATTCATGTCTTTGTCTAAATGCGTTAGGCACATTTTCATTTAATTTGTAAATTTATAATAATTGTTGTTCTCTTCTGCATTTTAATAACGGCAAACCAGCCCTCGGAGTTAAAAGATATTATTGAGAAGCCTTTAGCTTCAAAGGTTGTTCAGCTCTCTCTAACTAAGTCCCTGAGCAAGAATGCATGAATAGGCCTTCGTTCGTAGGGTGGTCTAAAAGGCTGGTGCTACCAGAATATTAAGAACGCCACCGTAAGTAAAGAGTAAATTAGAGAGTTAATCAAATTAGGGCTGTAGGTAATTTAAGGTATACCCAAGCCAAGCCTAGTTTAGAAGCGCTTTCTACTACCATTGTGTTGGACAACGGGGAATTCCATCAACATTCTTCCATACGTCTGTAGGAATGTGTGGAAACTTGTGTGTGTGAACTCGTGTACCATGCGTGTGGAAACACGCATGGTACACGACGCGGCGAGTGCCCTAAATAAACGAATGCGCCAAGATGTCTTATAAATCAAGTGTACTACACTATTTTTCTACTTTGCGTCAATAATTTTATATAAACTTAGAAATTGTGGTTACTATATTTAGAATCTAGGATATTTTGCTGGTACCGTGTTGTAGTACTGTTGGTACTGTAGTAAACTGTCAACTTCGTAAAGTTGGGATAGAATCATGACAAAATCTTATTGTGAATAATTGCGGTGAGTGGAAGAACAGTAGAGGTCCAAAAATTGACATTTTAAACTAAGATAGCAGTGTTGTATAAAATTTCTCGATCTTTTCGAAAATATGAAAAAATAATCATATATATTACCAGTACTGCTGTAGAAGCACCGCACTTCACGCAATGACTGGAAGAACAGAATAAGTCCAGGACATACTCTGCTTTTCCACTCATTGCATGGAGCGCGGTTGTTTTTAACAGATGACATCATAGACATTTTTTTTAAATGACAACCCTATATTTTTTTTAATGAATTTGATCGATCTTTTGATTATCTTAATGGTAGCATAATATTTTTATTGCCTTGCATAAGAAAATTTTCGAGAAAAAGACAATTGAAGGTTATGAAATAAAAGTGACAAATCGACCGAATTTAACGAAATTTTGGAATTAAGTATTTTGCAACCATGTGAATTCACTGGAATTATTATCGTTGATGCAACGTTTCCAGTTTCTGAGATATAACCTCAAACTTTTGAATTTGAAATAGAACCGCCTGTATATTTTGACATTTTCTGTTAGTCTTCCATTGTCTATTCAATATGAATATGAATGTTACTACGCTTGTTACAGTATTATATCAAAAATATCTAGAAATTAACTAAAACCTTTATTACTTAGGTCTAAAAATTAAATTACCAAAGAAAAATAGATAACAAAAAATACCAACAAAAAAATAAACCAATCATATCTAAAACAATGTGTTCTTGTCATGGTTGAGAATCCTCCTAAACCAACTAGAGTAGTTGCAGTAGGAAATGTAACAATGTTTTGTTATCAATTTTCTCCTTTTAAATTTTTAGACTTAAGTAATAAAGGTTTTTGTTAATTTCTAGATGTTTTTGATATAATAATGAAGACTGTAACAGAAAATGTCAAAATATACAGGCTGTTCTATTTCAAATAAAACGTTTGAGGTTATATCTCAGAAACTGTAAACGTTGCATCAACGATAGTAACGCCAGTGGCTGCAAACTACTTAATTCCAAAAATTTGTTAAATTTGGTCGAGCCGTTTCGGAGATTTTGTCACTTTTATTTCATAACCTTCAATTGTCTCTTTTCTAATGTAAGGCCATAAAAATATTATGATACTACTAAGACATATCAAATTCATTAAAAAATATAGGGGTATCATTTATTTATCGTCATTTATCGTCATCTGTTAAAACAATTGAAGGTAAAAAATTAATTTGATATCATAAGGTTTATTTTGATTATAAATCCACGTGTACGAGGATTTTTTAAAATAGCAAACCGTTTTTGAGATTTTGTCATGTTTCCATACTTTACGCGGTTTCAAACTTACAAAAGAAACTAAAAATCGTCCTACACTTCCAACAAAATCAGCATACAAAAACCCAATACCTACTTATAAATTGCTTACTTCAGAAAAGTGATGCATTATTTTTGTTGCTCGTTTATTGTTAATATAACAATAAAATATTTTATCGGGTTGTTAGGGCTCCAAATAAAAGTGTCAACTAGCTACCCCTTTCTATTTATTCCAATATTTCGTCAAAATTTTAATTTCTTCTGGGAACTAAAAATAAAATTACACAATACATGAACATGACAGGAATACAATCAAAAACGGATGAAACATACCAAATAACACTTTCAACACATAAACACATTAATCGACGAGAACCGCAGTAAACAAACAAATAGAGGAGCGAATGCTTTTGTAATAGATTTTGCACTGCCACAACCGGTAATATCAGAATTGTCGCAACAAATAAAACAATTCAACAAAATTAACACTGCTGAACAAGTTGACATCTACCAAACGATTACCTTATAACAAAATGAAATAACATGACATGTAGGCTAACATGAATGTGAATATTTAAAAAAGGAAGTCGCTAATATAAGCACCCATGATAGTAATATTTGCGTCTGTTGAATTATCATAACCCAAATTTAGTAAAAAAAAATTGTAAATTCTACTCAAATTTTCTGTGTCCGATCGCAAGTTCATGGCATTATTCGTTCCTTTTATTCCAGCTATCTCAAAAATGAGTCTCACACGGAGGTTACGTTTCCTAAACAGTATCCTAACGGTTTTGAAGTCGATAATATGTTTTTGTTTATAGCATCCTGAGACAAAGCGCTGGTTAGTTTATAGTGTATTATAATACAAGTTTTATAAGAGAAAAATTGGCGCACGAGTTGTTTTGGACACGACGAGCGTAGCGAGGAGTGCCCAAATGGAACGAGTGCGCCAATGCGTCTTATAAAACGAGTGTTATATACTATTTTTTCTACTTTGCGACATTAAACTTATATCAATTTCGAAAATTGCGGTTGCCATCTAACAATCTAGAGTAGTTTCATATTCGACAGTTGTAGTTGTGGTAACATTCCCAAATATGATTGACGCGAGCCAATGGCGATTGAGATGTCAGCCTTATTTGACACTTGACGTCAATATCATCAATCTTGGAAAACTAAAAGTTACTAAAAGTTTGTGATCTAGTGTTTTCATAACGACACTGAAAGCGGTTTCGTTATGAGGTTATAACGAACGCAAAGTAGAAAATAATTTCTAATATCAAGCCTGTGTTGGCACATAACTAGCATCACAATCAGCACACGGTACAAAATAAACTATATTAGACACATACTCTGATGGAGTCTTTTTTAATAAATAATGTCATCTAAACACCTTAAGTAAAAGTAAGGTAAAACCTTCCTATTTTGTATGGTCTACCTCGGAAGATTATCATCATAAAAAAAAGAAAGTTTCGTATAGTAGTATATTATTCTATGAGCAAGTAATGTAAGCAATTTCTCACGAGAACGTTCGAGTGAGAAATTGCCATTACTTGCGAAGATGCGGTTGCCATCTAACAATCTAGAGTAGTTTCATATTCGACAGTTGTAGTTGTGGTAACATTCCCAAATATGATTGACGCGAGCCAATGGCGATTGAGATGTCAGCCTTATTTGACACTTGACGTCAATATCATCAATCTTGGAAAACTAAAAGTTACTAAAAGTTTGTGATCTAGTGTTTTCATAACGACACTGAAAGCGGTTTCGTTATGAGGTTATAACGAACGCAAAGTAGAAAATAATTTCTAATATCAAGCCTGTGTTGGCACATAACTAGCATCACAATCAGCACACGGTACAAAATAAACTATATTAGACACATACTCTGATGGAGTCTTTTTTAATAAATAATGTCATCTAAACACCTTAAGTAAAAGTAAGGTAAAACCTTCCTATTTTGTATGGTCTACCTCGGAAGATTATCATCATAAAAAAAAGAAAGTTTCGTATAGTAGTATATTATTCTATGAGCAAGTAATGTAAGCAATTTCTCACGAGAACGTTCGAGTGAGAAATTGCCATTACTTGCGAATGGAATACTATACTTTTTTTACGACCATGCAATGAAATTTTATAAATTAATTTATTGCATATAGGGACGGCTGTATGTTACGGTTTACAGGATGTTGACAGATTAAAATTGTTTGGTGCGCTTGTCACTTAGCGACGTTGTCAATGGCTTGACAATGTCGCTAAGCAGTGTATCAAAACACGATAGAACTAAAAACTCCAGAGCTGTGATTGGTTTTGGAGCCGTGAGAAGTGAAATATTTCTCAAGACTCGCAAGGTATGAGAAGTCAGGAATTAAATATTTGCCATGTGTGTGGGGAATGGTTAGTATTACTTATCATAAATGGCCATGATAATGAACGCATTCATCCATAGGAGTAGAAAAAATAAATATACATCATTAGTTTTATACACTATTGGCTAGTGCGTATAAATAAAAAAACAGAGTAAAAATGTCATCCATACAACCCGTATTAACATTAGGATCTTGAACCTACAAAACAGTTTCTATCTCTTTAATCACAGCACAATCAAATCATCATAATGTTTTCTTTTATTACAACTAACCAAACTAACTTCAAACCAAACTAACTACACCAAACTAACTAAAGTCCTACAATATAACCACGTGAACACTTTCAATTAAATAATAAAACTCATATCGTTCATTTCAGGAGATAAAATATTATTTGACGAGCATATAATTAAGGATGTAAATCGCGAGCATGAAGTTTATACGCGAGCCGTAGGCGAGCGTGTAATCATGCGAGCGATTTATACAATATCCGTTATGAGTCAGTCAAACACGACGTTTTATTTACGACTCATAAATTCTATTCTATGTATAATATTTTAAATGTATTTGTCAATGGTGGCGAGGCGAACTGTCAAATAACTGTCATCCACGTTGGTTTTTGACAGACTTTGACAGTACGTTCGTATAATGATGACAGTTCGTTCAAATAAAGAAGTAATTATTTGAACGAACTGTCATTATTATACAACGCTAGTGCCATTATAATCATAGGCGTGTATCATGATGGGGATTATATAGTCATAGATACGTATGCAATGAACTCATTATATCTGAGTCGTAGATAAAAACTGTTAAACACGTACAAACTTGCTCATTTGAATGTTGATCATTTATTTGAAATTTAGAATTTTAAGGCCTTGTCTGTTTAAAGGTTATCTTAATTTGGTTGCCCAATCAAATTTATTGTAGAAACCGGTATTACAAATGGATGGTTTACAAATGTCTAATTCCAAAACGTATTTAGTTCAGATTTAGAAACTAAAATTCTTCTTTTAGCTTTCGTTTTGACCAATTAGGGCCGCGTACCTTAATAAATAAAAACAATAATCAACATCTCACAAATCACAAATTATCCTGTATATAAAATGTCGATTTGTCATGATTCATGATTTAAGAATACCTAAAAAGTTTGATTACTATAATGTGTTTATAATATTATAGTAAATTGTTGCTTTTTCGTTCTCGGGAAAACGTGAAAGTGAAAATTTGATTTTTCTCTTGGAAAGCTTCTTAGAGAGGTTCGATGAGGACGGTCTACTCTGTCGCTTTCCCTAAAATTGTTTACAAACTCGGGTGTAATGCAATTTACCAGAGGAACCCGCGCAGTGTAACGAAGGGGCTTGCTCTCTGAAGACGATGGCTCGGACTTTTTGGTCCTCGATCTTATGCATTCGAGAAGCCCCTGGAAATTGTTTTCATTTAATAATAACATCTGCAAACGGGGAAAATTGGTTTCGCGATTGTCTATTCTCTCTCTAAAACCAATAATGTGAGGACCTAATATGTTGTTTTTGATTTGTTTATTGTCGACAAGTTTTGTATTACTACTTATTTAGGGCAAGTTTTTATAGGGGTCGAAAACAATGTTTTAATTCCACAATGGAAACGGATCTAAATTTTGCGCTGGAACATTTGCTTTTGTTGGAATCACACAGCGAAAAGTTCTGCCGTTCCCTTTGTGGATCACAGCGCTTTTCAAAGAGTACTGCAATGTCATTGTTAGTTTTAAGCTTTGCTTGACTATAGGTAGTATTCAGCACATGAACATGAAAATGGATAGCCGAGGCTGGGAGCATCGTCATAAGCAGCAGCCACATATTAGTTAAGTTAATTTTGGATAGAGAGTACTTGTTCCCTGTAAATTCGTTGACCGTACAAGGGTTTCCATAGCCAGAGTAAATGGATACCTTTGCATCCTTTGTTAGCTCTATACCGCCGTTTAAACACTATTTGAAGTAAGTAAGTGGTACTAATAAGCTCATCATGGCTTTAATATGGTTAATAGTAAAGGTAGGAGGTCCGCGTATATTGTATACAGTGTGTTCTAAATGTGACGTGAATATGTTGTGAGATTGCCAGTGAGTTCTGGTTTAAAGGAGAAAGTTGTCATTTGGAAATTGATCACCTGGATCGGTTTTGTACACTGCTCAAAAAGTTAGACTAAACACTTTTTTCGAATGTTGTAACTTTTTAAATAATAGTTCTAGGCAAATCAAATTTGGTATACTTCAACGCCATATATTTAACTAAAGACAATTACAAAAACAATTCAATAACAACTCTTAGTTACTTCTAAGTTACATTTAACAATTTAAATTAATAACACAAACAAAATGGAAATGATTGTTATAGTATCGACGACAGTCGGGTTTTCGGTTAGTGGTGGATTTAGGCGCTTGCGAACACGTCAGTCAAGCTTATCCCACACGTGTTCAATAGGATTCAGGCCAGGTATGTGGTTTTGAATTGTCCTGCATTAGGATGAAATTTTGACCGACGTCATGTGCAGCAGGCACAACATGGTCCTCCAAGATGTTTTCGATATGATTCATGGCATTTAGTCTACCAGGAACCACAACAAGATCAGTTCTGTTGTCTATACTGATACCAGCCCAAACCATCACAGATTCACGACCAAATCTATCCACTTCCTGTATAGTAGCGGCTGCGTAGCGTTCACCAGGACGTCTATATACACGTACTCGACAGTCGCAACGAGTTAAACGAAATTGGACTCGTCTGTAAACAGTACAGGCGTCCAGTGACGAAGTTGCCAATCTCTGTGATTCAGAGCAAACGTCAAGCGCGCTGCTTTGTGATGCTGCGCAAGGCGTGGTGCGCGTACAAGTCTTCTTGGTTTCAAATTCGCTTTTTTAATCTGTTTCTAACAGTTTGATCAGAAATTTCTATTCCATGCGCTCGTCTTAGGTCGTTTAGGAGGTCTCGTGCTGTGGCAGTACGCTGAGGTAGAGAGGAAAGGACAAGACATCGGTCTTGATTTTGAATAGTTTTTCGATTTAGTCCTTGTCCAGCTCTTCAACATATTGGCCAGTCTCCCGAAACCGATTCCATAAATACTGAATAACAGAAGGAGAAACTCGAAGGTCCCTGCTAACATGTCGAAATGACTGGCCATGCTGAATAATTAGCTGCTCATGCTCAAAATATGAACCACAATTTTGACTTCGAAAACGTAAAAATTCTAACGTCAGAAGAAATTTATTATGGAAGATTGTTCTTTGAAATGTTTCATATAAAAGCATGTACTTACACCATAAATCACCGCACATACATTGAAGGCATGAGCAGCGTGTACTCCAACGTCGTTGAGTTGTATAAACAGTCTAGTGAACAGCACAGAGGTCAAATTCACAATTAAGTTAATTGCTGCAATTCATATTATGCTGAACTGAGTTCTTTCTTGCCGACCTGCTACATAGTATTCTACCATACCGACCTTCCAAAATTGTTCTAATTTTTACCATAAGTTTTTGCTGTTAACCTAAAATACCATGTGATAGGCCGCTCGCGGTGTTTTGTCTCGTTAAATTTTAATTACTGTTCTTTTAATAGAAATGACTGGTGCTAGATTGTGCTTAATAAACGACTGACAGTTGATGATCTCCCGTAATAGTTTCCAAAAACACTGTAAGTAATTTTTAGTCACTTATACATGCACAACTTTTTCTTTGTGCGTTTTGCGAATTTCATTATATTTGATTATTGTCTTCGATTTTGTAGAATTAACCCGTTCTGATAAAGCCTTACCAATAAAAAGCGAAACGTTAACGGATGAACCAAGTGTTTCATTGATTTTACTCAGACCGTTCCCGAAATATCCTTTGTTTTGAGTGCCAACAAGTGTCTGTCGATACTTCTTGCTAATCATGCTGAATAAGGCCGACAGCACGAGCAACTTGCACTTCACTAAGATGCATCATTTTACTTCTAATGACGTTTCTAATCAACGAAAATTGACATCTGAATTAATTTGTCATCTTCAGTAGTCTTTCATACGTGAATTCAAAGCATACTAGAATTTTTTTCCATTTTGTTTTGCGTTATTAATTTACATTTTTAAGTGTAAGGTTTAGACGTAACTAAGAGTTGTAACATTGTTTTTGTAATTTTCTTTAGTTAAATATATGCCCTTAAAGCAATCAAAATTTTATTTTCCTAGAACTATTATTTAAAAAGTTACAGGTTTCGAAAAAAGTGTTCCTCTAAATTTTTTGAGAAGTGTATGTATGTATGTATATTGAATATCTACAACCAGGGATGTTAAATTACGGTAATTAATTTTTTTCGTAAATTACCGTTGAAATTAAAACTGTTAATTTTAAATATTAAATTACCACGTAATTAAAAATTAAGAATGGTAAATTACGATGGCGTAAATTACCGGGTAATTAAAAATTCAAAATGGTAAATTACGTTGGTTTAAATTACCGGGTAATTAAAAATTCAAAATGGTAAATTACGCCTGTTTAAATTACCGGGTAATTAAAAATTCAAAATGTTAAATTACGCTGATTTAAATGACCGGGTAATTAAAAATTCAAAATGTCAAATTAAACAGATCACTGTAAGTTATGATTACTACTAATGTTAATAAAAATGTTTGGTAACCTTAAATTATTATTTTGTAGATAACTAGCTATCTCTGATCTTTTGCCTGATTTGATAGTACTAAAATCAATGCAAAGACTACATAGAAATACTATTTTATAGCACTACTACAAAAACAGGAAAATCAAATAGAATAATAATAGTAGAAAATAAACAAATTAATTCTGTCCACATTCACAAAATAACTCTCCGGTTCACAGAGGTTTTTTTTTGTCATTTGCTATTTTTCTAACACGGCATATTTATTAAAAAGTGAACTCTGAGTTCTGACAAAAAATGGCTTCTGATTTCAGAGCTGCATTATCGGATTTGTTGGATTGGCGAAGGGGCTTTCCACTTCTCTATTCATTAATACAAAATATTAATTCTGTATTTTCTCAAGTAATGTCGGATTATGTGGAATAGTACAAATATAACGTTTACGGGCGATGGGACTGTCATTGGATGTGTTAACTTTACCCATAGACCCATTTCCATTGGCTAAATGACATCTTGAATAACATTGTCACGCACGAGTCCGACCATGCACCACGCGGATTGTTAGGTACTTCCCAGGCAAACGCAAACAACAGTGCACTTGTCGACTGCTTAGGAGGGGTGGGGCGCCTTCATGCGTCTACTGATGGAATGTTTTTGAAATTAATTTATAAATTCCGGTAAATTACCAACGATAATTAAAATTGTCGGTAAATTACCAACGGTCATTTAAATTGACGGTAAATTACCATCGGTAATTTACGCCGTAAATTACGGTAATTAAAAATCGGTAAATTACCATTAATTACGGTAACTAATTCGGTAATTTACTCGGTAAATTACGCTTTTACATCCCTGTCTACAACTACAACTTATTACTATTACACAATATTTGCGTAAAAAATATATAGCGGTCAACAAAATAAATATTTCAGAAGAAAAATAAAAAAAAAAATATCCCCTACTCGAAATCGTGCTTCTTTCGATCTGTGACACTAGAAATCTGGCAACCCTGCATTAGACAGTGAAAAGTTAACAAATCCAAAAGGGCAGGCGACTTTACATAAAGAGCGTCCGAAGAAATATGCCATTTTAAAGCCACAGAAAATATCCGATGAAATGGAGAAAAATAAAGAAAAACAATTTATATAAACGGAAAACAGTTATAAACAAGTTATAAAATACAATGACAATGATTGTGCGTACTATAATATTAACTAACATTACTCTGCATATTACAATATATTTAAAAGCAATAATTTTTCTTTTCACAGCAATGATATGGTGGTTTGTTTTCAAAATAGCTTAAAAGGTATTAAGAAATAGGTGAAATAGGTATCAGATTTTAACTTAATAATCACCCAAAATTTTCAAATGTGCTAAATAATTAGTAGACAAATAAACTACTTCAATGAGTTTGTGTCATACAACAAAATATGCCAACCCAGGAAAAAGAAACTAAAATATTTACATTATTTGTACTACATAGTTTGTGTATAATGGATGTGTGATATCTATAAAGGAAGGTGAATACTATTTCTTCGTAGCTCATGACATGTAGTTGCCAGGTGTGTTTAAATTTTTATAGTGTCAAAATTAAAAAGACAGCTTGAAAAGTTTGTGAAAAGCGGAAGAATTCGGAATTTAAAAAGCTCGTAAAAAATATGGCCTATAAACCAGGAGGTGTTTTCCGTAAAAAATGCTATTATTAATTTTTCACGTCTAGCACGATCCGTACCTTTTGTGGGTTGAATGCAAATGCAATTTCGCTTTTAGAAATGCTCCGGCGTCGGAGTCGCTCAAAATAATATTTTAATTGCGTTAAGAAGAATCGCTAGCACAAAGGTATTCCTTTGGACGTTTACTCAGTCCCGAGAATAATTTAATTAAATCCTTTGCCTCAGTCCGTACTTGGCTTGTCCGCAGTCGTACGTTTCATTGTAGGGAATATTCCTGGAGAAATATAACGTCTTCCAGACGTGCCCGGGAATGCATTAGGAGTGAGTCCGCTCTCCAGTGCTCTTCATTTAAAACTGTGGAAGGAGATGGTGGTGTTTTGCAGGGCTCACTCGTAGATGTCGCTCGCGCTCGGTTTTCGCAAATTCCATTGTCATGTAAATTCCTTTGTCACCAGCAGGGGGTCTCTCAGCTCTTCCTCAACTTCAGGCATACTCTTGTATTTAACCTATACAACAGTTGCTTGATAATTAGGAATATCGAAAGATATTAATAAGGTTCTTACTGAAGAGAAAGCGTACAAAATTTTGTGGACGTTGTACGCAAAAGTAGTCGTTTAATACTTATTTTTAGGTTTGATCTACTTATAATAGTAAAAATGTAAACAGTCCTGTCAATAATGACTTCTTTATTCAAAGGAATTGTCATTATTGTTTAAAGCTTCTGTCAACACAAACGTGGTTGACAGTTGATTGACAGTTCATCTCGCCACCATTGACAAATACATTTAAAACATTTTGATTTGAAATGGAATTTATGAGCCGTAGATAAAACTAGGTATTTGACTCGCACATAACGGATATAATTCGCAAGCATGCCAGCATTATGTGCTTGTCAAATAACATACTATTATATCAACCATTTGAAATACTAACTACCCAAAGCAAACCATTTGTTTCTATCAGGTCTAATTTAGATTTGGATTTAGATTTGGTTTTTACTAACAAAACACATTAAAATTAAAACAAGTTGTTTTATACACACACATATTGTTTTATAAAATCCTCGGCCATTATATTTTATGGTTTTACTAGTTTATTCTAGCAGGAGCACATAACTATAAAATAATATATAAATCGCGAGCATGAAGTTCATACGCGAGCCGTAGGCGAGCGTGTAAACATGCGAGCGATTTATATCCGTTGTGTGCGAGTCGAATACGACGTTTTATCTACGACTCACAAATTCCATGTTATATCAAATATTTTAAATGTATTTGTCAATGATGGCGAAGCGAACTGTCACATAACTGTCATCCACGTAGGTTTTGACAGACTTTGGCACTAACGTTGTATAATGATGACAGCTTTTTCAAATAATGAACTCATTATTTGAACCAACTGTCTTTATTATACAACGCTAGTGTCATTATAATCATTGGCGTGTATAATGATGGGGATTATATAGTCATGGATACGTATGCAATGAACTTATTATATGTAAGTCGTAGATAAACATTTTTATTTCAAGTTGGATTTATGATCTACAGTTTTACTCGACGTATGACGTCATCAACATATTTTTCTTGAAACCTGCTATTTTGGTTATTGATATGATAACAAGAATTTTTTTGAATAAATTGAAATTGAATATTAGATATATAATGATAACTCTGGAGCATAGATATTGTGATAAAAGAGGAAAAGGTGGTCTTAATACATTATTTTGCGCTGCTTACTAATTTGAACTCAGAAGCTGTCCATCCATGGTATCAAAAACAGTTGAGGTCAAAATAAAAATTGCCTAATATAGACAACTACCCCCCACTATTTTCCGCAATTGTTCAAACTTACTGTTAGTCGTTTGAAATCTAACAAAATCGAATTTTAAACAGCTTTACTTTCTTATGGAATCCCAGAAATCAATAAGAACACATGAAACTTCTTAAGTCGACTGTATATACGTTTATAAAATATTTTTTCTACTTTGCGTTCGTTATAAACTCATAACGAAACCGCTTTCAGTGTCGTTATGAAAACACATGATCACAAACTTTTAGTAACTTTTAGTTTTCTAAGATTGAAGTTGACGTCAAGTGTCAAATAAGGCTGACATCTCAATCGCTATTGGCTCGCTTCAATCATATTTGTGAATTTTACCACAATTACCAACTGTTGAAGATAAAACTACTTTAGATTGTAAGATGACAACCGCAATTTTCGTAAAATTAAGGTCGCAAAGTAGAAAAAATAGTTTAGAAAATAAATTGCTTCCGGGTTATGCCGTGTGTCAAGATTTGTTAATGCTGACGTTTCCCGAACCATGTTGCTCACTTTTTCAGAGCTAACTGAATACTGTATGTATTCAGTAATGTACTGTAATGTATTCAGTTAGCTCTGAAGAAGCGAGCAGCATGGTTCGCGAAACGTCAGCATTAACAAATCTTGACACACGGTATACCACGGAAGCAGTTTATTTTCTAAATGATTCTGGCCGTGAAAGCCTACGTACTTACTTAGAAAAAATAGTGTATAACACTCGTTTTATAAGACACGGGGCACTCCTCGCTATTGTATTGTAAAACTTGTGTTATAATATACTATATTTATATTTTACTCGGATGTTCGCGGTAACAAATGTACCGGTTGGTAACCGTTGGTTCTGATAGGCCACTACGAATTCTCGCTGTGATTATGCTATTCTTTTCACACTGATATCTGAGCTCCATGGTAACCAACGGTTTTCAAATAGTTATTTTTGTTACCGCGAACGGAGCTATAATGAATTGAAAAACAAATAAGTCTATATGAAACATTTTACTGAGACCAAAATAAGGAAATTGAAATGCATGTTTTACAATTTTCTGTTAAATACAGAGTTTAAGTGTTATTTTGAGGATATTTTGAAATTTATAGGATATTTGGTTCAGCTATAACAAAACTCACGTTTTTACAAATTAAATTCATCAAAAAAACTAAAAAAGTACAAAATCGTAATATCCAAGGTAATTAATAATTAAATTATTACAGTGGGAAATTATAATTTATAAACGATTTTTGTTTCTGTTGTACAAACTGTCTCCTTATTTGAAACTGTGTTTAAAGTCGGTTTAGATAAGCTCCACTCAACTTTATTAAAACTCGAAAAACACCATTTACCACTATTTCACAGCAAATTGGTTTGTTGAGTACCAACACATTTTATCTTCATTTCTTTTTAATTTTATCTCGTTACGTGTCGCCGGCGTGAAGATATCTGAAAAATTTAATAATCCGTGCTGTCTACTCTAGAGCAGAATCTCTACGTGCAAATCCGCGCCCCAACGGATTTTAATATGCATCTCATCAGACCCTCAGTGTTTTAAACCTCTCAACTCGTCGAGTTAAAACAATTACCTTCAAAACCCAGATAAGATGCTAGACGGGCGTCCTGAGTGCATTTAAGAAACTTACAACCCCTCGAAAATCTCGACGACCGACGTCTACCATATCTAATGCTGAGAGGCTGTATAAGATGGTCCCCTGTCATTACCTTCACCGCCAGATCTCGTAAGAACGTACGATAGCAATTTGCTTAATTTAGGTTATAATGTTTGCGAGGGGTGAATGGATAATGACGAGAATCTGTGGTATTAAAGCCAAATGCTGGTTGAAAAATAGTAAACAACAACAAAAATATGAATAATATAATTAGTATACAAAATTAAAAATAAAGCCACAAATGCTCGGAAGTCAAATTAGAAAATTTACCACAAATGACGGTCCGCGAAAATAAATAAAAACTAAAATCAGGATATAACAACATTAACAACCATTAGTAGTATTGAAACAGGGGTCACAAAACTTCTTAAGAGGAGGGCCATAAGAAACTAGAAATTATCAAGTTGATGAATTTTATTTTTTTCCCAAACCAAATGTCGTATCATATTTCTCTTCAGAAATGTTAATAGTATATTATTTGACGAGCACATAACTAAGGATATAAATAGAGCATAAAGTTTATACGCGAGCCGTAGGCGAGCGTGTAAACTTGCGAGCGATTTATATCCGTTGTGTGCGAGTCGAATACGACGTTTTATCTATGACTCATAAATTCCATTTTATATCAAATATTTTAAATGTATTTGTCAATGATGGCCAGGCGAACTGTCACATAACTGTCATCCAGGTAGGTTTTGACAGACTTTGACACTAGCGTTGTATAATGATGACAGTTCGTTCAAATAATGAAGTCATTATTTGAACGAACTGTCATTATTATACAACGTTAGTGACATTATAATCATTGGCGTGTATAATGATGGTCATAGATACGTATGCAATGAACTTATTATGTGTGAGTCGTAGATAAATAAAATAGTGTTGCAATGTAAACTTACTTGGTTTTAAAACAGTCCTATGATGTTAGCTATACAGCGTTGTTATGTTTTAAAATATTTGTTTTAAAACATTGTTTTAAACATGTTTTAAAACAAATATTTTGTTTTAAATCATTTTTTTTAAAACATGTTTAAAACAGTTTGTTTTAAATGTATAAAGCACTTTTTTTAAACATTGTTTTAAACATGTTTTAAAACAAATATTTTGTTTTAAACATGTTTAGAACAGTTTGTTCTAATGTTTAAAATACTTTGTTTTAACACATTATTTTAAACATGTTTTAAAACAAATATTTTGTTTTAAAGTATTTTATTTTCAACTTGTTTAAAACAGTTTGTTTTAAATGTTTAAAATATGTGTTTTAAACTACCGAAATTTGGACAACATATTTAATTATTTAATCAGAGTTGTATGCTGGTCTTCAAGATTTTTATGCATTGATCAATTAAAAAATCAAGAAAATATTTAAATATGGTATTTATTAATAAAAAAAAGTTCTTTATAAAATATAATAATACATTCAGTGATAACATGTAACTACAATAAACAAAAACTTTTAGAATAACTTAATACCATACCGGGCGACGCACGCCATAGGTGCTCCCGTTTATTTTTTTGTTTATAAAACTGGACGAATGAAATTTGGGAAAGTGTTAATAGACAAAAAATTCCATTATTTGAGATACTCTTGAGGTTAATATGACTTCCGGTTTTTCCGGAAATGACGTCATCATTGAAATTTTAAATGGCACCCGATATTCTTATTGTGATATATTCTATCAGGATGACATTCTGAACACAAAAATATATCGATCGTCAATTTTTATCACGAACGCAACGCCAAAATATCTTTTTGTGTGTTAACTTGGTGACTATGAATTATTGAAAATAGTCGAAAATTGTCAAATAAACACTAACTAAATCGATTTTGGCCGACATTGCATTACTGGCGCCCTCTAGCGTCACAACAAAAAGTCATTCACACAACAGATTTAGCTCTACTGTGAACTGACGTATGAAAAAACGCCGATGAAAATGTTTACAAATGAACAATTGCGTGATTTAAAACAATTTTTATTACTTATTTAAAACATGTTTTTTTTGTGATGTTTTAAATGTTTTTTTCATGTTTTAAAACGTGTTTTGTTTGCGAAGTGTTTAAAAACATTGTTGCGTGTTTAAAAACATCATTTTATAAAAAAAACATGTTTGTTTTGTTAAAAATAAAAAAACCGTTTTTTATAACAACCCTGTAGCTATACTAAGCTATATTAATATTACTTATATTACCAATCTTATAGTACTAATATCACCCTGTTGCAGTGTTGATCCTAGATTAAGTCTACCATTTCTGCAATTATTATGGGAGAAATTTGTATTTCTAATTTTTTTTTATTGCTTCAATGTCCATATTTACTATGAACCGGTACTCCAGAAGAGCCTGTTCATAAAAACTTGGCAAGTACAATGACTTTGGCCAATTTCACTAGTTGTAAATACCAACATGGACAAAACATTTAAAGAAGTGGAAATGATTATCATTTTTAGTTTGTATACTAAGAAAATAATTGTTCACAAAATTATGAATATTGAAATCATTGTTTATGAAAAATTTAGCAGCAGTTTCCTAACACTCCTTCAGTGTGGTAGAGCAAATAAAATGAAAAAATAGAAAATGTTCATATATTTTAACACCGTAGATATCTCATCAAACTATCAAAAAATATTAAAATTACACAATAGCCTATTGGTTGCGGGATACATTCAGTATCGAGCAATTATCTGGTTTAATATTCTATTTTGTTTTCAATATTTAAACCAATAGAAGTAATTTCGAAGCTATTATTATTTATACTAAATTTTTATTAAAACACGGATATCGACACTGCTTTATTTTTCAACTCAGTGACCATATTTTCCATTAAATTCACGAATAAATAACTGAAACCCGTCAATTGTATCCTTTTTCGCTTCACGTCCATTTCTTGTAATTTTAGGGTAGAACTGTGTTCAAATGTAACAATCAAGATATGAATTTGTGTAAATAATGTTGGCACATCCACCATTTTGGCTCTAGTAAGCATTGGGAAAATTCTGAAATAAAACAATTGGGTGAGGATGTTTGTATGACTGTAATTTATTTTCTGTATTAATTCTGAAGTATGTATTATACTAATAAACTAGTATTAACAAAGAAACAGTTCCATTACCTCCAGCAATGCAATACTTGCTTACAAGAACCCTGTCTCCCAGAAATTACCGCGAGCATAGAAGGAAGTTGCGTTCGCAGCATAATTATTTTCAACTTTGCGCCTCCCGGCGAATATTTTAATCAGGGCATCTTAATACAGGATAACCCTTGGTTCATAAACTCTTCGCTGAGAGCCTGAGTCCACAAGGCGACATTAACACGACGTGAACTCGCTTCCTAAATAGCTGAAGCATGTTATCCTATCGTACAGAGGGCACCACTATACCCCAACAGCGCAGTGGCGTACGTTAAATTTATACACAAGGTAAGAAAATTGGTACCAGCATCATTTTGCTTTCGGATAAATTATATTATACAGAATATGTGTATATGTATAACTACAAAATTAGGCAGATTTCACTTAAGAAGCATTCAAACCCAGCTGGATTTTTGTATACATCTTTTTTTGGACATTACAAATAACGTGCAACAAGTTCGTATCTATATCGTCTCTGGATCGCGGTCAAATATGACCTAATTGGACTTTTTTAAAACAATATTTTGTTTTCTATTGATTGTGCAACAATGAGCATTATTAAGAAATTATTATATATATATGTCGCGGTCAAGATTTCCCCAAAATATCAGAATTTTGCAATTCTTACCTCAGACCTGTATCTCACAATTTTTTCATATTTTGTCGTTCTTCAGACCGATTAATTTTATATATTACTGATTCTTCCTAATGAATCGACTACATTTAGCATTACAAGTACTTCATCTATTATTATAGGCGAGCACTCGTTTTTGGGTATTTGTATCTGTACTCTGAATTCCCTATTTTCTTTCAACCAAAAAAAAAGTGTTTTTTTGTCATAATCATGATAATACGTTCTATCACAAATCTACAATAATTTGTCTTGTTTTTTAATCAATATCGTTCGAACAGCAAACGTATTTCAATCAGTTGCTACAGCAATATTGTTTATATCTTTTGGAAAAATTGTTGCATAAATCTCTATCATACCTCAAATTGTAGGTAGTTAAAAGACCTAGTAGCTGTTCGCCGTTCGGAGTTTTGCCCTAGAGACAACAACCCCAAAATGGCAATAATGTCCGACCGAATAGCAAGAATATTTCAATCAGTTGATACAGAAAATTGTTTATAACTTTTGCAAATATTGTTGCATAATATCCTAACACACCGCAAATTGTAGGTAATTAAAAGACCTAGTAGCTCTTCGACGCTCGGAGTTTTGCCCCATAGACAACAACCCCTAAATGGCGATAATGTCCGTTTGAATAGCAAACAAATTTCAACAGTTACTACAGAAAAAGGTATATAACTTTTGGAAAAATGGTTGCATAATTTTTTATCAAACCTCAAAGGTTCAATATCTCAAAATATTATCTTCTCATATTTTGATGTTTCTTTAATCCATCTGTGAAACAACTTTCTATGTTGTACTCGCGTAAATAAAATAGAGCAATTATTTTCCATAATACATTCTATGCCACGATTATTCAAAATCCGAGATCCACTTCTATAGATGACACCCTAAAAAGTTATTACACTTTCAAATCGGAAATTTAACCGATAATACAGAAATCCGCACGTTCTCCCACTATAATCTAAATCCGATTAAACGACAACCACCTGACGTGACCCCATTTCCCTATATTATGTCCCCCCACTAAACCTAACCTATACCTTACCTCAGGGGATCCTTGATATGGATGTATCTATCCAAGGAGATGGCACATAGGTTCAAGATGCTCGCCGTAGAGCACATCACGTCGAACGCTACCCACGTGTCGCAGAATTGAGCGCCGAAGATCCAGTAGCCGAGTAGGTCGTTCACGCCGGCAAATGTCATCACGAGGGAGGCAACGAACAAGTCTGCGATGGCCAACGATGCCAGGAATAAGTTTCCTATCCGTCTCAGGCCTCTGTCCGTGTAAATGGCCACGCATACTAGGATGTTTCCGGCTACGGAAAGGAATATCAGTAGTGAGAGGAATACACCTGAAATTAGAAAAAAAATGGTGTTACAGTGTTACAAACATAATTTGTTTAAATTTTAGAATAATATTGTTGAATAATGCCTTACAATTACAGTAATATTATTGTAATTCTAAAGAAATAATTATTTTACAGCAATGTCGCCGGAACAGAATAAAAAGCCACATTAGTGCAAGGAATCGCATTATTGTTGTTTGAATTGAAATTTTGAAAATGCATTTCGTATAGGTATATAACTCTATTTTTCATCAAAACGGTGACGTCCAATACAGAGAACTGTCTAATTCAGATGTTAGCATTCATCCATAGTTCACTAAGCTGACTGATCATTAACGCATAATTTATCCCCCCCCCCTCCCTGCTGTAAACGATATTTTTACGGTACGATTTTCAGCAAAATATTAAGTATTTGGTGTCACTGTAATCGGAAAAATATTTTCTATCTAATAATCAGGGTGTAAACCTGAAGTACACGAGAAAAAAACAACAACTCATTGGCCAAAAACAAATCAAATTGAACCAAGTAATGCATTATCGCGAAATCAGCGAAATCAATTTAGTTAGTTTAAGTTAGATTTAGTTTCAATTTTCGACTATTTTCACGAAGTACACGCAGAAAAATTACTCATTGGCAAAAGAACAATTAAATCACGCTAGAAGGCGCCAGCAATACAATGTCATCTAAAATCAATTTAATTATTGTTTTAGAAAATAAACTGCTTCCGGGTTATGCCGTGTGTCAAGATTTGTTAATGCTGACGTTTCGCGAACCATGTTGCTCGCTTCTTCAAAGCTAATTGAATACTGAAGACCAACCAAGAAAGGCTCCCTTATATACCTGAATTTACACCTCACTGCGCACATCTGGAGCTACCGCTCCATGTGGTTTTCCACCTGACCGCGTTAGGATCGATTTCCAGACCCTACTAATGTCAGTACCGTCCTCGCGATTGATGTTGTCAGGATGTTTGTAAATTTCGATGGCTTCTCTAATAAGCCTTCGATGATAATTACCCACCCTTGCCAACATCTTCGCGTCATCGAAATCCATTGTGTGTCCCGACTCGTGGCAGTGTTGAGCAACACCGGACTGTTGAATCTTGCCTAGCCGGGTGTCCCTACTGTGCTCCTTGATTCGACATTCGATGCTTCGTCCTGTCTGTCCTACATAGCATGTTCCGCACTCACATGTTATCTTGTACACCCCTTCGTTCTTCAGGAGTGGTGTGATATCCTTTGGGTTAGGCAAAACATCCTTTACCTTAGCTGGTGCTCTGTACCTTACCGTGATACTCGATTTCTTCAGTACTCTACCGATTCTCTCTGATTCTCTCTGAAGAAATCGGGTATCGAAATCGGGAAAAGTTGTTATTACCTCAAATTTCATTCGTGATGGTTAATTTTGTTAAATAATTTCCAAATGACTTCTTTTGTCACCCTTTCAGACTTTCTTAAGCTTACCAAATTCCAAATAAATTACGTAATTAACAACTAAATTAATGTTTCTGCAACTTTCGTAAATTATGTAGAATAATTAATTAATCCTGAAAATTAACGATTTATAACTGTGTGTATTTTTCTTTAAAAAAATACCTTAAAACACTGAAACAGAATTGACACTGACCGATGAGTTAAATATACGTCACAGAATCTGCACAGTGTATTTGAACAGTTAAGTGATGGAGCGACGGTCATGAATACAATCCATCATTTTCAGCGAATTTACGCCCCACGGAAAAACAAAAGGTTTTAAACTTTAACTAAATACATATTTAAGCCACAATGTACTAAATGTGGAAAACGTATCATCATATCTTTCCTCAAAGACATTTTCAAATTAATGTGAGATAGCAGAGAATTTATAATGTAGATTTCCATTTGAATTGCAAACAGTTCAGAAATTATTAAGGCAAAATAATGGTAGGTGACAGATTTCAAAGCTCAGCCGGATATGAAGCGTTCTTCTTCACAATCTGACATTGTTCCTTCCTTATTGTTACCTAACAAAGCAATGGTAATGAGCAACTTTCGAGTACAGACTTCAAGAGTACCTCAACTTCAGTGGGGCTAGTTACGACACAGAAAACACATTTCTATAATCACCGACTTGACAATTTTCTTTTCTATGTAGCTAAGAAGGTATCGACTTTTTTATAGAATCAAAATATTCTTTTGTCAGTAATATACTTTGATATTTGAAATAAATAAACACCCAAGATTATTTCTAAATTTTAATTGAATATAAAATTCAATATTTTTAAATATGGGCATATATTCTCAATTTTGATATTGTGTATCTTTTACGAACATTCAGATACTGAGATTAATCAAGACGCAAAATGTTTGAAATTCATATGGCTTTTTAAAATAAATAAATGAATAATTTATTCTGTAAACCAAAAAATCAGCGTAGAACAATTCTTTGTGAATCAATTCACAAAGAAAATAAAAATAAACAACGTAATTAATAATAATTATGACAATAGGGTATTTGACTATTATTGGAAAACCATCTTAGTGTGTTTATTCCTTCACTCTACATTGTAAATGTATTATTTTTCGTAATTATTTCCTCAATATTTCATAAAAATCAGCGTTAAAGATTGAATCACAAAAAGTCCCGCCAAAACGACTTTCTGTTGTGTGACGTCACGCCGTTTGGTAATTGTGTTGTATGATGTGTTGTTTTCACAATTTCTACATAAAAATGGATTATAAATGGTGTATAAATCCACAATGCAGAAATACGTCAAGAAAAACTCCGGATGAACTATTTGTAGCTGTACCGCAAGACTTGAAGCTGCGAAGAAAGTGGTTGGCTCTTAGAAATCCAAATGAAATAAATAGCGGCTAATACAACTGTTTTTTGTTGTGAAGATTACTTCAACATAAGTAAAACTGACTAGAATAAGTTATCTATCGTATTTTCGAACCAGGTATTATCTGATCTGACAGCTTAAGGTTAGGGCTATATTAACCTACGAAGTTATGCTTACATGGCACATAACTGCTATTAAATTCAAACGGGAGAAGCATAAGAGCGCGTTCGGATAACCCGGTATTGTACGGTGAGAGTGACGCGCTGCATAATAGGCGGACTAACGTCATACGGCGTTTATCTGCATATAAGAGAGAGACAACCGACCCAGGTTATCTGCGCATTGCTCTCCCCATACCCTACGCTGACAAACCGAACGCGCTCTAAGCGTACTAACGAATGACGTCACTGGAGACTGAGCCAATTACAGAGCGTTTTCAATCACGTGATAGGACTTGAATAAAATTCAATTTTAATTTTGGCTTTTAATAGATATACAGCTTATTTTTTTGTAAAGTAATAACAAATAGTTTTCTTAAACTGTAATCTATTAGAATGACTATAATACAAGCCATATTTTTAATACAGTCAAATACCCTATTATACAAATCAAAATTGTGACATTCAAAGTATTCATTTGCACTAAAGAATCCCTTCAAGAGAAGGTATTTCTTGAGTTTAATTTTAAAGTTCTTATTAGGTTCTTATTTAGTACTTAACGGCCCTCCCAAGTTCCTTAATTACTCCACCAAAATATCATGTTGGTATATATCCATAAATAATTCTTGATTACTAATTGATTGAATACAAATTCTTGAGTAACTGCTTTGCGTGCGTGTTGTGCAAGGATTCAGCAAACGTGCTGAAGTATTATTCCAAGGAAGGACAACAATTAATTATCATTGTCAGAAATTTGTTTCCCATTTAACTAACGTACAGCTGTTGTATCTGTCAAAAAATCACCACCAAGAGAAGGTACTTCTATTAGATTTTATAGCAAAAAAAAGCAGAAGCAATGAAATAAAATTATTGTAGTATCCAGTAGCCCATTGCTAGTTTAATACAATTGATTTAATCTGGGCATACGTAAACTATAAAGGAGAAAGGTATTTGTCAGGCAATTCCGTCATACGAAGATCGAAGAAGCAACCGTATACACGTGTTTCGGACTATTAGTCCTCATCAGTACGGTCTAGCCAAGGAGCAAGATGGACACTCAATGGAAAAACACTCAAATGGTTCCCTACAGGGGGTGACCAATGTCGCCAATTTGGTGCTTCAGTCCCCACATCTTCAGGATTCGAAGACAAGAAGTGACGTCGCGCCGGAGGTGACTGGTACACCCCAGGTACACCATAGCCCATGGAAATTAAAGGAAAGCTGGTTAATCGACGGTAAGATATAAAGGAGAAAGGTATTTGTCGGGCAATTCCGTCATACGAAGATCGAAGATCTTCGATCTTCGTATGACGGAATTGCCCGACAAATACCTTTCTCCTTTATATCTTACCGTCGATTAACCAGCTTTCCGTAAACTATAAAGTTGAAAAAGCTACAATACATTTAAAGTTAATGTCATGTTAAATTTTTGCAACGAAGCACTGTTCCAAAAGAGATATGGCAAAATTGTGTTGCACATTGCAAGAAAATCAAAACCAATATATCGAAAAAATATTGTTGACTCATTTGTAGAACCAACTATAATCAACTTGCATGAAGATGATGATGATGATGATGACGAATTATTAGACTACAACGACAGCAGTACAGACAGGTTTGGCGCCAGAATCTACAGGAACGACTACGTCATCATCATCAACTACTGATTTTCGGCAGACATTATATTGTGAAATAATAATAAATCACAAAACAGTATGTATATACAAATAAAGAAAAAATCACGTATGCTATTTACAAAAATAAAACGGAACGAAACAATGAAGAAATATTGAATACGGTCCTGAGAGTTGATCGTTTGAAACCATCGCGCGAAGCGTCGGTTCGCTTCCCGACTGTAATCCCCTTTCCCCGAGGGGAACCATCCTGCGCACAGAATCGATTACATTCATTTCACTCTTAAAAATTACCAAATAATTTTTTTGTTATTACTCTAAGAGCACAGCACCTTAAGTGTAACCTGAACAAATATTTATATTTTTTTGGTAAGTGGTTGAGGAGAAAAAAATCGGAAAGTCGAGCATTATTTTAAAACCGCAAAAACCGGGTACGTTTTTTTACTTCTCTCGTGCTCGTGGCTAAACCGACAGGCGAAAAAATTTGATAGTCACTCATGTTATGTAGAAATGATTCAGGAGTATAACGCACTTTATTTCAATTTTCTTTTGTTCAGCCGTTTCAAAGTTACGAGCTTTCAAACAGAGGGCTCAATACTTTTGCAACCGATAGTAGAGAAAATATAAATACCTTTGAGGATTGCTGAAACCTTGTTTTTTTAGTTAAAGCAAAAAGAAGCCTCATTTCACTCATCAATCATCATTGGGAGAAAGTCGTCTATTTCTTCATCCAGCCAGCACAAAACAAAACACCGCAGACCGCCGGACGTACTATTAAAAGGTTCGGAACGCAAATAAAAGGTCGAAATCTGTTTCGAAAAGCAGATTGGAGTTTCCATTTCCGCTATCGGGCCGTCTATTCGGCGAGGGGTGCAGGGGGGCATACGCCATTCGAATTACGGTTTTGCAGCTCCCTCTATTACGGGCGGTATAATTGAAAATTAATGATTCGCGACCTCATTCATCGGAAATTCATCGTTTCGTTCGAGTATTCGTGCTACCGCTGCTGTTGCTGTTGCCTCTCAATTCTCTCGAACAATTCGCACAATAAAATTCATCTCGAAGCGCGAATTCTACGCCATTATCCGCCGAGCGGTTATATAACCGCGATCTTATCGGTTGTTTGAAAATAGCACATTCGATTTAGTATTGTACTATGTTGACTATGTTTGCTTTTGAATATGTCGATTGCTTTTGGAAGAGTCTCTTTTCATTGTATGCCTTCGAAGTTAAGCTAGTGTATCTGATGGAATATTTAGAATAAGAACCTGAAATGCTGTTTCCCGACCGGTGCAAGTATGCAATAAGACGAGCCCCAGGTGTGTGTGCTGGGACCATTACTTTTCAGTGTCATTTGTATGCTGACAACATACAGATTACATGCACTCCAATCAGCAGGAATATTACATATTGCAGAAGGCATATGTGCTATAAATGATGAAGTTTAACGCGTGAACCATACTGGGTGAGTCACTAAAGTCGCAGTGGCCGATACTGTATTTATCTTAAGAAGTTTATAATATTATTTTATACAAAAGTTATTTGGTTCATCATTATCTACGACGGAAAATTATATAAATTTATACAGCATGTTGCATTTATGTGGGATGCCCTGTATACATGGGCGCCGTTACAAAATGTTCCAGGGGGGCAAGATTTTTTTTAGTAATAAAGGGTGCGGTAGTGTGAATGTCTATGCTATTAACTATTTTGTTAATAGCAACTATTATTATTGCAACTATTATATATTTGTTGTAAATAACATTTATAATTAGATACTTTATTCTTATTTGTTAGTTGCTATTCTAAAATTAATAATGCAGCCTATACTGTTCGTGAACTTAAATTGCATTCACCATGAAAAATCCCCATTGCTTTTAAGGTTGTGTCATTTTTTACACCTTATTTTATGTATATTAGCCACGGTTGTGACTCCTGTATGCTCGACAACTTACCTGTTGCATATTGATATTAAATGAATTGCAAAAAAATTTGCTACCTTTCAAACGTTTACTAATGTGTAGTTAATAATTTTGATTAAGAATTGTTTGTAATTATATAATTTTTTTTCAGAATCATTGAACTTTTATCCTAGAATTTAAGATTTGGTCTGATTGTCAACCTGTACTGAAGAATCTTATTACTTAAATGTACATTTTATTAAATTAAGTAAATTATTATAATTGTTGTTATATTTATAAGCTGTATAGGAAATCAATATACAAACCATACTGACCTTAGTAGACAATTTTTTTAATGTACTCATGTCCGGAAATGTATTGTTTGAAGGCTGGAGAGTCGGAGATGGAACAAATTTCACAAACAGCATAGGGAAAATTGTGTCATATATCATACGAAGGCACTTTTAAAACTAAATAACATTTGATGATTTGTCTGACTTTTTTTTTTATTATTTAACGTCTTTGAAAGAAGTTAATGAGAACCGTTTTGTAATTTTAGT
Source organism: Aphodius sticticus (assembly GCA_963966075.1). Lineage (NCBI taxonomy): Eukaryota > Metazoa > Arthropoda > Insecta > Coleoptera > Scarabaeidae > Aphodius > Aphodius sticticus. The sequence continues at coordinate 15,940,231 of OZ014509.1, forward strand.
ACCATTTTTGGTGAGTTTCGGTCTTTAGTTCTTTTTATAGAGACGTTAAACAAATAAAGTTTCACATGCAAATTACCTATTTGGTTTTGAAATTTATTATTATATCTATGATACTTCACACTACCTACTTTCTTAATGCAGTTTCTAAAGTTGGTACCATATTCCGGCTCTGTGCAGTACTTACCTACCTAAACGGTGTCAGGTGTGTTTCTGGACATGAGTTTGGAATCAAAAATTGACTATTCAGTATACTTTGTCTATATTTTACACCTATGCTTAACACCCAGTATATTTGAGAAAACAGCTCAGCAGTGCAAAAAAATTGCGAATTAATGGAACCTAATAAGTATTAAGTAAGTACGTAGGCTTTCACGGCCAGAATCATTTAGAAAATAAACTGCTTCCGGGTTATGCCTTGTGTCAAGATTTGTTAATGCTGACGTTTCGCGAGCCATGTTGCTCGCTTCTTCAAAGCTAATTGAATACTGAAGACCTACCAACAAAGTCTCCCTTATATACCTGAATTTACACCTCACTGCGCACATCTGGCGCTACCGCTCCATGTGTTTTTCCACCTGAACGCGTTAGGATCGATCCAGACCCTACTAATGTCACGCGATTGATGTTATCAGGATGTTTGTAAATTTCGATGGCTTCTCTAATGAGCCTTCGATGATAATTACCCACCCTTGCCAACATCTTCGCGTCATCGAAATCCATTGTGTGTCCCGACTCGTGGCAGTGTTGAGCAACAGCGGACTGTTGGATCTTGCCTAGCCGGGTGTCCCTACTGTGCTCCTTGATTCGACATTCGATGCTTCGTCCTGTCTGTCCTACATAGCATGTTCCGCACTCACATGTTATCTTGTATACCCCTTCGTTCTTCAGGAGTGGTGTGATATCCTTTGGGTTAGGCAAAAGATCCTTTACCTTAGCTGGTGCTCTGTACCTTACCGTGATACCCGATTTCTTCAGTACTCTACCGATTCTCTCTGATACCCCACTTACGTATGGTAAGCAAGCGAACCCCTTTGACTCTTGCGGTTCCTCTGAGACTTGCGGTTTTCTTTGTGTGACACCCCGTATGTCAGACTTGGTGTATCCATTCTGGCGTAGGGCACACTCCAAGTGTTTCCGTTCGTCGTGCAAGGTGCTAGAGTCGCATACCTTCTCGGCTCTGTTGAACAAAGTGTTAATAACACTTCTCTTCTGTTGGGGGTGGTGGTGTGATTTGGCGTGCAAGTACCGATCGGTATGTGTCTTCTTACGGTAGACTGTATGTCCAAGTCTACCCGTTGACGTTCTGTATACACAGCACATCCAAGAAAGGCAGCTGATTGTCCTCTTCTATTTCCATCGTGAATTTGATGGAAGGACTAACATTGTTCAGGTGGTTAAGGAACTCAGTAAGTCTATCTCTACCGTGTGGCCAAACCACAAAGGTATCGTCGACATATCTGACCCAGTGCTTGGGTTTGAAGGGACTTGATGTAATGGCTTTTTCTTCAAACAATTCCATGAAGAAATTGGCGATTACCGGTGACAAAGGTGATCCCATGGCTGCACCCTCTACCTGCTCATACATCGCTCCCGCCCACTTGAAGTATGTGGTGGAGAGACAATACTCTACAAGATCCGGAACATCGGTTGGTAGACCTAGGGGGACAAGTGTTGTCCGGAGGCCTTCGACTGCCTCCTTAACCGGAACACACGTAAAGAGTGATGTTACGTCGAAACTTACGAGTATATCCTGAGGGTCAATGACAACTTCCTTCAAAATCTGAATAAAATGTTCAGAGTTCTTGACAAAAGATGTAGTTTGTCCTATAAACGGTTGGATGGTTTTCGCCAAGTATTTTGCCAACAAATAGGTTGGGGAGCCTATTGCGCTAACGATTGGTCTTAAAGGTACGTTATCCTTGTGGATCTTTGGCAAACCGTAGATCCTAGGTGCCCTCGGGGCTTGAACAAAAAGGCTTCTTTGTTCCTGTACGGGAGTCGATGATGATTTAACCAATTCCTTCACTCGCCTTCCTATCTTATCTGTTGGGTCCTTGGAAATTTTACGGTACGTATTCGGGTCCAATAGATCGTCCATCTTCCTGTTGTAGTCCTCCTTGTTCAATATCACCGTTGCATTCCCTTTGTCTGCTGGTAGTACTGTGATATCCTTGTCGTCCTTGATGGTTTTCAGAGAGTACTTCTCTTCTTTGGTAATATTGCTCTTTGGCGGGGTGGCTTTCCTAATTATCCTGGAAACCTCTTGACGAATGTCCTCTGCTTGTACACCTGGAATTTTGTACAATGCGGCTTCTACTTCCGTAATAATTTTCTCCTTAGGTATTCTTATCGGTGCGATTGCAAAGTTCAATTCTTTGCCTAGGACCGACAATTCACCGGTGGAGAGTTGGTGATTAGACATATTTATAACTACTTTGTCCACAGTAGAAGTTTTGGTCACAATCTTCTTAGCCTCTAACCTAACAAACTTCTTCTTGTGAGTTTCGGTTGCTTTCTCAAACTAGAACTCCGCCTTTCTCCATGTGGTGGAATCAAGCTTACCCCAATCTTCGGCTGGCAATCTATTTGCTAATTTGAGATGAAGTTTTAGCAATTTATCTGTAGTGTCCTGTAAAGATCTGTACGTGAAATGTACCCTTTCACTAATAAGTATTATTAAACGAAAGTCCCTAATATGGTTATTTTGGACTACAGCACAAAACCGTAAACTTGGCACAATTTATCTTGTGTCTCTTTCGCGACGAAAACGAGATAAACAATCTAATGAAACTGACATTGGTGACGATTATAATCGGTATAGTCATCATTAGGATAAAAATGCTGTTGCGCCGGGCAAAAGAAGTGATTTCAGGGCCGCAAAAAGTGCCCAGCGTCGATAAAGAATCACTTTCCTGGCTTGCTACACAATATACGATAGTAGGTAGTAAAATGTAAGTAGGAGTTTTTTTTACTTTATCATACGCAGTATGTAAAGTATTGTAATCGTGCCAAAAAAAATTTTTGAGATTTTAGCGGAAATATGTCTTTTTGGGTCCCCTGAACATTTTTGACCAAGGTACAAAAAAATGTTTGTGTGTGTGTGTGTGTGTGTGTGTGTGTGTGTGTGTGTGTGTATGTGTGTGTGTACCCGGTTTTGTGGCGGCGATTCCGGCGAAACTACTAAAGGTATCGGGACGAAACTTCATATTTAGAAGTTTCATAACCAAACTTAGAGCTGAAAAGCTTTCTGTTGAAAAGGGTATAAAGGAACTGGTGGTATACTCTTAGCATTTTTCGAAGATTTTGCAAATGAGCCGCTATTTGTGTAATGTCGTCAAAATAGTTAAATAATAAATTAAAGGAGAGGAAATTTTCTATAATTTATGTATATGTCATTTTTGGTAGAATTTATAGTTTAGCTGCATGAGCAAATTCTATTTTATCGAGATCGGTCGTACTGCATTAAAACTAGTAGCCAGGATATGTCAGATTTTTTGATTCTAATGACAGTAGCTAGTGTCAAACGCTAATGGTTTAAAAATACTACTGTCAATATAGGCTGCGTTCGGATATTGAACACCGTTACACTTTTTATACCCAATAGCACGTAAGGGTCATTTGGACGGTGTACCCGGTGTCAACGGAGTACAATATCCGAACGCAGCTTTAATCGAGATATCTGTCTAGTTCTACTAGTTTTATTTTAATGCAGACATAGCCGATCTCGATCAAATAGAATCTCATGCAGCTAAATTATTAATTTTATATATAGTATGATAAAGTCATGTGCCTGGCCACATCAGATTTTTTAATTCAGCGCGAGGGCATCACCGAATAGTTTGGGAGTAGTTGCTTTTTACATAGTTAGTTAAACATAACCACACACAAATATAAACACTTTGTTTGCATTTCATCAAAACTAGCTTTTACTAATAATTCTGACATATCCTAGGGTTGACCAATGGCATAGTGAAAAAAAAACAGATATTTAATATTTTTAATTCACCAGATTTTGTAAGCGAAACTGAAGCTTATGAATGATTGATTTTAGAATCCTCACAATATATCTGAATGGTGTGAAGATAATTAGAAACTATTTTTCGTAACAGAATCGTATTCCATAACAAAAAAAAACATGTGAATTACCCTGTATTACCTGTATCTTGTGTTTGTGTGTTTGAGTCAACATCGTTATGTAGGGTATTCCTGTTAACAAACAACAAAGTTTACAGGAAAGAGGAGATTACATCGACAGAAGAGCAAAAACTAAATATGATAATAAAAATATCTTAAATTAGAAATAAACAATTTTGTATATCCAATTACATTAACAAGTTTTTCATCAAAACAAATACAACCTTAATCACTATTTACATTTCCAACATTTACTCAATTCCTTCCGTTGCCTCTTCATATCCAAAGCAAGATTTTTAGCGGGTGATGCTTTGAACCTAAGGCGATTTTACCATCCTCTCTAACATCCGCCCCTCTATATATATAGCTAGAACCCTAAAAGTCTTTCCCGGGAAACAGAATCTTATTTACATTAAAGGGGGTTTAGGGCATGTCGCCTAAGCGTACGAAAGGACCAAGGGGGTAACATTTTGTAATGCCGCTTCTTCATTCTGCGCTGCTGCCGAGAAGCGTGGGACCGTCTTATTTGGACTTAACCGACCGTCTCTGGTACAAATCCCACCCCTCGGGGATTTTCCACAAAACGATCTGCGAGCAGCAAATTAAGCAATAGGAATTGTTTAGAATGTACGCGTCGAAGAACAGCTGTCGCTTTTAAAGTTTGTTCAAGAAATGTATTCTATTAGGATGATGAGTTCTAAATGTTTTGAGCTCTTGTTGTTAAGTACAGGCTAACAAAATGTTTTCTATAATTTAACATGTAGTATCATGTAGTATTATCTGGTAAAATACTGATAAGCCGTGTTAAGCTGTTTGAGACAGACGTATTATGAATTCTGTATGATGTATCCCTGTAAAGCTGGAGTATTACCAGATGCAAAACGTTTGTTTTAATGTACAACTGCTTATTTGAAAGTTAGTTTTCAGTAAGGTTGGATTAAATGATTGTTCTAACGCAGTGGTTCTTAACCTATTCAGTACTTTTACCCATATGCCCTACTTCAGATTAGGGTTTTACCCCTTCATAAAAAATACTATGCAGTACGATAATAACGTCTTATATTTTTAACATAATTCCTATGAAGTTTACATAATTAATGTGAAGGTTGGTGTTGCTTTTTCTTAACAAGATTTTTAATGGTTACTTTAGATTCTGATAATGCACATCGAGTCATGCTTTACATTTAGCCGATTCCTAGATTTTGTTTTTATAGACACTAAAGTTATAAACCCGCTTTCACATTTATAACTAGTACCAAATGAAACAAAAATTCTTAAAGCCTTGTCGGTTAAAATGGAATATTAAGTCCACATTTTTGTCCAAAATGTAGCTATATCATGATCTTGTAATTCCACATTTAATGAGGTGCCTTCGCAGGGCTGCGGAGTCGGTAAAAAAAAATTCTCGACTCCGACTCCAGATATTTTTTGTTGTCCGACTCCGACTCCAGAAAAATTGCATGTAAATATATTTTCAAATAATTCTGTGTAATAAATATTTTACATGTAAATAATCACAAATTTAGCGCAGATTAATACAACCAAGCAACATTAAATTTGCTATGAAAGCAAAAACAGTACCAGGAAAAAAGAAACAAATTTAATAAATTAAATTTCTATTTTAGTATTTTAATATCTGATTGTATTAAACATATTGCTTGCGGGTATCAAATTACTTACAAACAAATGCTGAACCCATAAGCAAAACAGAAGTTTTATTTGTGTCCAGCGAATTTGTTGGCAAACACATTTAAACTTACAATCTAATTGTAAATAGAAAACGGGTTATAAGATATCAAAAAGGCCTATTGATCGGACCTCAAATAAAAAAGTTATGACCACATTAAGTATATTAAACTGTTTTCTCATTAGATAACAAACAAATCGGTACTGCTTTGTCAATTTAACCAACTTTCTATCTCTAATAATAACAAAAGCACCCAAAGACAGTGTAAAATACAATATAAAATTCATTCTCATAAAAACAGAATAAAATGCACAATACGTTTATAAAATTGTAGTAAGGAAACAGAATAGCAACCAAATTCTCCTGCAAGGATGCCTTTACATAATTTTGTATTATTTTCAAAGCTGAAAATAATCATAATTATGGCGGCAACAGGTTTAACTTCTGGATAAATGATTATTACTAAAGTGAACTACGGCCCTACTTCTCAATCTCATTTAATATCTCGTGTTCAAATTTCCTTTTTCAAATTTCTGCGGATTACTTTTGTTAATCGTCTTTACTTTCGTTCGAAAGTGTTTTTTGTAATTTGATTATTTACATATGTATGTAGGTAGGTACTTTGTAAACGACCTAATAGAATGTTTAGTTTAATTTTTTTAATCTCTACTGGGGCAATGTCTATCTCGCATGTTGTTTTTCTACAATAATGAAACCTGGGTTCGGAGTAGGAGTCGGTACATTTTTTCCGACTCCGACTCCTCTGAAATTTGTCTGAACTCCGACTCCACAGCCCTGTGCCTTCGCGTAATTCCAGAAATTGAACTTAATCTTCGTCTTTAAATATTTAGACGTCTGTAGAAAAGTGCCTCAACACTCAGGAATAGCTTATTCCTGGGTGATTATTTATGCCCGGGAAATAGCAATTCAACGAATCTATGAAAAAATATAGTAGTGGAATGATGAAGTTGGTGAAGCAGCATTTTTTCTTCGTTACGTGAACTTTGCATTCGTACAGTTCTAGCTTTCCTACAAAACCGGCAACTTTATCTTGCGTTATCAAAATATTGCTCATATTTCCTTGCAATGAAACTTTTAAACTGATAATTTAACTGAAAAAATCAGCCAAATACGCTAGCATATGGATAAATGTTTTGTGTTTTATTTTTGTGTGAAGATTCTTCTCCTTTTCTGTTTTGGGATTTTCAAAAAACAAAGGTGGTTTCTTCACGCTGCTTAAGCACTCTATTCAAAACTTTTTCCCTTGACAACAGTTCAAAAATTCTAGAATTTAAACTATTATATAGGGCCGACGAATACACGAGCCAATTTACCTAAAAAAAAAATTAGAGCTCGGTTACCCATCCCAGATTGCAATTTTACCCCCAAGGGGGTAAATACCCACAGGTTAAGAACCACTGTTCTAACGGCTTTAAAATTTGTATTTCTGTAAACATACGATAACTTTACCTAACTTTAGAACAAAACAGCATGCGCTTTCATGCACTGAAAAGCATCGAAGAACTAAGTCAAATTGGCAATTCGGTGCTTCATTTGTTACGTATTATTATTTTGTACCTTTAACCATTGATTTATAAATCGAATACTGCCTAATTTTCAAGAATGACAAAATATTAAAAAATATTATACAGTAACCAAAATATTGATAATTCTGGAAAACATGGACTTTGTGAATGTCATCAAAATGCGTTTTGGATAGAATTATTTACTCTGGAAATGAATTGGGACTAACACAAGTGAGAGATTATTGGAATCACACAGCACCAGTTACTATAGTTTCTTCTACATCATTTAAGTTATCTTAGTCCAATTACAGAATTGGATATATGGCAAAAAATCTTAAGAATGTTTGGTTTAAACATGAACATAGTTAAGGGTCATTATAAATTATTGTAGTCGAAGTAGGTCATGTCCATGTTACTACATTTCTGCAGCTTTACACAAACAAGTATGAAACTTACATTAGGTTATGCAACCAGTTTAACAGTTGCGTATAGAACAGTAGTATCATAGTAGTATTCAGTTCAAATGACTGTTAAATAATTCCTGTAATGACTGTTAAGATATCCGCAAAAAAAACTGAAATGTTAAGATATCGTTTTTAATTATTTATTCAAAACCAAACGTAGCTAGATATTTGAAACAAAAACATTCTACAGCGACTTTTTAACAAGGAATGCCGTGTTATTTTTTTAAATTTGAAATTACATCAAAGATGGCGGCGTAACCATGGCCAACTTATGTTTTTGTTATGGGCGCCATGTTGAATTTTGGCATTTTCCGATAGTCCTGTTGTTTTCTCATTTCCGCAATGTATAACATGTTGGCATTATTTTTTAATACAATGGTTTAATAATATTCAAATGTTCTCGTTGTTTGTCGTGCTTGTCAGGTACCCAACTGGTGCTTGGTTACAGACCGCCGGCGCCGGACTAACCAGAGTGCTTTGGATTAAAAACATTCAGATTGTAAAAGAAGCAAGTTTATACAACAAAAAGCTTATTTTTTAGGTAAATGTTCAAATTGGTGGCCATTTTCTTGAAGGCATAAAACCGAGCCAGCTTGTCTACATGTGCTCTTCTAAATGTTCTTCCCGGAATACCATTGACCGCATTTGTTATTCGATCCCGCAGATCCTCGATATTTCTGCGAGTATCGTGATAAATTTCGTCGTTGACAGTTCCCCATAGAAAATAGTCTAGAGGACTTAAATCAGGCGATCTAGCAGGACATTCCACGACTCCACCATTACCAATCCAGCGATTTGGAAATTGTAGATTCAAATAATTTCGTACAACTGCAAAGTTTGACTTGTGTGGGGTTTGTACGGTTTCAATTTCTTTGTTCGTAATGCTCTCCAAACACGTGTTTGTGGCAATTCCAATTAGAGGCTACTTCCCGCGTAGATATCCGAGGATCGTTATTGATCTAAAAACCAGTAGTGGAAGCATTGCAAGTTATGGTAATCTAACGTTTACCATTTCCAAAATATCTTTCATCGGTTTAAACATTTCCATGAGGATTATAAGAATTGCGGGGTTTACTAAACGATCCATGGTCCGCTAAATTTCTCTCCAATGTTAGGAATATTGTACGTTGGGGCATTTCTATGAGAACAATAATAAACCCTTATCATATCACGCTTTTCGTTATTGGTAAACGGCATTTTACATCCACAATCAACCACAATTAAGGTTTATTTGGTTAAATGGCAAACGAGTCCGGCGGTTTGTAACCAATCTCCAGTTAGGTACCTACCTAAAGGTTTTGATTATTATACCGTTATTTTAAAAAATAATGCTAACAGTTATACATTGCGGAAATGAGAAAAGACACGACTATCGGAAAATGCCAAAATTCAACATGGCGCTCATAAGAAAAACAAAAGTTGGCCATGGTTACGCCGCCATCGTTGATGTTATTTCAAATTAAAAAATGACACTGTACCTTGTTAAAAAGTAGCTGTAGAATGTTTTTGTTTCAAATGTCTAGCTACTTTTGGTTTTGAATAAAAAATTAAAAACAATACCTTAACATTTCAGTTTTTTGCGGACATCTTCGAAATGATAGCTTAAATTGACCAACACAAAAATACGACACTGCCAAATTTAAACATAGGCTCTATCTCCACTAATAAGCGAGATCCCCATGGTGAGCCTAGATATAGAATCACCCGGTATATCTAAGTAACACCAATAGATTCAGAAACATTATACCATAAATACACTAAGATCGGGTAAGAAAAAATTGTTCAAAATCGATGCAAAAGTTACTATCCCGAAAGTAAGATAACAATAAGTCTATAAAAGTCCTAATAAATTAGTGAAGACAAGTTGTCATTGTGATACCAATCAATTTTTGTTTAATGTTATCGTTTTTTCACAAACATAATATGATAATTTTTGAGTAAATATATCGAGAATATAGATAATCAAAGTAAAAAAATGGATGGTTTTCTACCGGCGCCGCCACCATTTGATAAACAGTTTGTTAAGGGCGCTAGCTACGTAATCGAGGGTCGTAGGGTGGCCTAAGTGGTATCAATAGATTCGCAAAAGAGTACAATATGCTGTAAGCGAAGATTAAATAAAGAAAATGACGCAAAAACCGATAATAAACCTTATAGTTCTGAAAGTGAGATTGCATTAAATCACAAATTTTAATCAAACATTGAAGACAAGTTATTATCGTATTGCAATAAAACATTTATTGGGTGAAATGAATATAACTGAAATGGTCATGACAAAATATGAGATAACATTTTATTTTAAAATTATGTTGTAATGAGCGAGTTTTAATGACAGGTGCACTTAACCTCACTTTTATGTTTTGTCATTAACAATCAGAGATCTGCGGAAAGATAACTTCACAATAATAGACAAAAACGGCCTGTTTATTGACTTTACAGTTTTCAACAAGTGTACCAACCTACGTGCTTTTTTAAGGCATACCAGAAGATGATTTTAAAAACTCTTGATAGACTCTAATAATTAGGGACCAAAGTAAGTAAAAAAAGTTAACACAGGTCATAAGACGAACCATTTCTGAGATATGGCAGGAAATGTGGAAACATCTAAGCACAAATTATGATTATTGCTGTGAACACATCTTTATAGGGCTACCTAAAACTTATATACCCAACAAAAAGTGTCTTTTCTTCGGGTTGGAATAAACCTAGTGTGAAATACATATTTTTATATTTTAGATATTCATCCTATAAGAATTTATATCGGTTTTTACCCATATAAATTCTTATAGGATGCATATCTAAAATATAAAAGTTTCAAGTGGTCCTATGCAGTATTATCAAGGCTGATGAAGGCTGAAAAGTGATCTCACGTTGTAATCGGAACCACAATTCAGTCGCTTTGCATTTATTAGCAGTTTATTATACCGGCGGGGCAGCAACTACGGATGTAAAAGCGCGGAAAAATATGAATATAAAATTACGAAATTTGAGATAAACCAGGTGCATCCTTTGTTCTGCCTGATAGACGTATATGAAATTTTATATACACAAGGAGTAACCTCATAATAAAAGCTATGGTTTTGTTATATTTTAACAATTATACGTCAAGCTTGCGAAGAAATGAGAGTTAAATTAAATTAGCTCGACTATTATGTCTAAATTATTCATTTTGTAGGACTTCTACGCTTTTTTAACTATTTTCTACAAATTGATTTATAACAGTCCGACTTTACTATGTATAGCCAGTCTAACCTTTTCAAGACGTCGTGTATGTAAGCACGAAAAAGTGAACATTAGTCAGGGAAATAAGCAATAAATCGACTTGATGACAATAAATCGAATTGATGACGTAATGCTATTCTCTTAACGCATTGACTGTATACCAGGAAATATGCAAATGTATGGCGATGGGTTTCATCAATGCTTGTATAAATATTCGATTAAAATTCGCGCGTTGAATCAGACACAAAGCCCCTTTTTAATTACAAAATTCAGTTGATTAAAACATCACGTCCGATTTATAGGGTATTATTGCACGTCTCTTAACTAATTGGGGTGGATGTGTACCTTCGATATCGAATTTACTGGCATATAGACAGAAGTTGATATTAATAGTGCGGAAAGAAGTTTCTGCGAAATCTCTTATTAATTACGACATTTGGTCGGATATTGAACAGTCTATAATAGGTAGAAATTAACCGATATTATTGTATGGTTTCCGTTTCTAATTTGGGTGCGACTGACATTACACATTACACATTACACATTACACATGCTATTACACATTACACATGCTATACTCTGCTATACTATCTCATGTGGGACTTTTAACCAGCTATGTGAGCGGCAGGCAGCAGGCGGTGATGGTCGAGGGGAAGGTGTCGTCTATGTTGAATGTTGAGTCTGGGGTGCCGCAGGGGTGGGTGATTTCTCCGCTGCTGTATACTGTTTACACGAGCAACTTTAGCAGGGCCTTCAGGCACTGCCGATTCCACTTTTATGCGGATGATACGCAAATCTACTACTCATTTCCAGCTTGCGAAGTAGATGAGGCGTGTGGGCGTGTTAATGAGGACCTCGATGCGTTGGTGAATATATCCCGCCAGCACTCACTTTCAATTAACCCATCCAAGACCGAAATAATTTTATTTGGGCCAAAACGAGCTAAAAATATGATAAGGGATAAAATAGACATATCTGTGGACGGCCAAAAAATAGAGCTTAGGGATTCCGTAAAGAACTTGGGTGTTGTTGTGGACGAAAATCTAAAATTTAATTCGCACATTAACAGATGTGTCCGGGGTGCATACGCAAGTCTGAGATTAATATATAATAACCGGAATTACCTTAATTATCGTACTAAGCGAACGTTGTGCGAGGCTCTCGTTTTATCTAGGTTCAATTACTGCGATGTATTGTATTCCCCATTTATATCTTGCATCACCAAAAATAAAATTCAAAAAGTACAGAATTCTTGCCTGAGGCTGCTCTTTGGAATCAAACGACGCGAGCGCATAAGTCATAAATTAATAACTGCGGATTGGTTGAATATGCAGAGTCGTAGGCTTGCACATAGTGCCACTTTGTATTTTAGAGTCGTGTTGACTGGGAAGCCCCCCTACTTGTTTGTTAAACTGCGGTTCCGCTCGGATGTGCACACGGTAAATGTTAGGTTTAGGGGTTTACTCACGCCACCGATGCATCGCCTTGAACTCTTTAAGAATTTATTTACATACCAGGTTACCAGGATTCTGAATGACGCGTTTCGACAGTTTGGTGTGTGCGCCTCTGTGGCGGAATTCAAGACATTGTATCGTCGGTTGTTGTTGCGGGCTGGGGAGAGAGTGTGAGGTGTGATCAGTGATCACTGAACAGGGTCGGCAGTGAGTGCTTTGCTTGTTTTGTTTTGTTCGATTAATTTGTCTTTGATTTGTGTTTCTGCAACTTACTCTTTCGTTAAATATACATTGGTTAGATATAAGTTAATTAGTTTAAGCTAATTTTGCAAAATTATTTTTTTCTTTTATACTATTAAGTTATGGTTTGGTGGAAGAGCAACATAATATGTTGAACCACGCCATAAGATTGCTGCTTTTCTGTCTGAAGTTGTATCTTGTTCATCTATCATTTATTAGCAATAAAGACATTTATCATTATTATTATTATTATTATTATTATGTTGAATCGTTCAGTTATATTAGGAAGCAAAGTATTGATTTATAAATATTTCTTACCAACTAGCAGGATGGACATCATAGTGACTGCATCCTGACGTTCAGGATCCTCGGTGGCTGATAAGGATGTGTCATTTGACAAGATCTGGAACAATAAGCCTTCATAAATATATATTTTTACTTTCCATTCACAATGCACACATTGTAACACTGTTTTTGGTGCTACAATTAACAAACTGTAACACCGTTTTTAGCAACTTTTCCTAAGATTGGTCACATTGATATCAAATGGAATATGTCAAACGTCCTACAAATAACCACAAACTGCATTTTTAGAGTCGCTTGCAATCGCATAAACGCGAAATATGTATGTTCTATTCATATTTAAACATGCGTGTAGCATGCTACAGTATGGGATGGGGCTTTCTAGTTTTGCTCTGTTCATCAAAATACGCCAACATGACGTTTTCGGTGTTGTTTTGCGACTCTGGCCATAGAGCATCATTGCCCTGAACTAAACATCAAATCCTCCTTTCAGATACCTGAATAAGGAGTGATGCGTAGATATGATCGGGTTCAAATACTGCCACGGGATTGTATATGCGCATCAATTTAATTTTTTATTTCTACCATTTTTGAACTTCCCCCTCGATATCTAAATCGACGTGTTTCCACTCAAAGCAATAATCGCATCAGGTCAAGAGTTATTAAGGGTTGTGTTATTCCATACCTTCCATTTTCAGTGTAGTCTATCTTAAGAACCAATCGATCGATTTCACTTTTTTAATCATAGTTGAATAGAGAATTTTGTGCCCTTTCAAATCATGTATCACAAGGTAGGGAGTGCAATCCAGAGGATCCATTGACTACGTTCTGTTATTTCAATACGGATATTAAACAGATTAAAAGTTTATAGTACTTATTAAAATTTAATTTTAACCCATCGGTTAATATCCGATGAAAATCTTTAAATTAAATCATTGTTGGTAGAAAGAAGAATATTCTAATGCTCTTCTAGCATTTACCGCAACGTTTATATGACAGAAGAAATATTTGAAAAATAAGATAAAAAGCAAAAGAAAGCAAAATAAAAATAGCACCAAATGATTTGTTTTCTCCTAATTCGTACAGATTTTTGTAACATTTTAAACCAGTTACAATAAAACAGCATAAAACAAACACATTAAAAAATAATTAAATGACAGGCACATTGTCAACAAACAATGGCATTTTTACATTAATAATAAAGATTTACATGAATAACGGTGTAATTATTTCCATGTATAGTTATGTAAAAGTACATTTATGACAGAATATTTAAAAGCATACTGACACTTTTGAATTTAGCAAACTTTCAGGAAATCCATAACAAGAAGACTACATACCACAACAATTTTAAATTTTAAATGTGTTCTGTTTTAAATACATGCAGTTCCCCAGTCCAAGTACCAAATTCTTGCCGTTAAGTCGTGAACAGAATATGCCCTTTTTAGTATTGCGTAAATGTACAAACGTCCATCCGTTGGAGTGGATATAATTGATGGAAGTATTTTGCTAGAGATAACTTATAATTGAACGTGTTCTGTTCGAATAAACTTGCCAGCATAGGCCGGGTACGTCGGGCTACAAGTTAACAATTGACGGCTAACGAATGAAGCCCATACACGGTATACATAATACGGACCAAACAGGAACGGCAGATGCACAAACATGACCCATCCATGTCCTGCACATGACGTATATTGACTGCGTAGTATTTCGAACACGGAATCAAAATGTCAGGTGGCACTTTCAATTTACGATGTGAATGCGCCTAATTGAACGCGGCTAAAATAGTGGTAATGACTGTCCGCGCTTCGAACTATAACTCTTCAGCGGAAATAGAAAATTCAACATTGAACTGGTTGGCGAAACAAATGATTTAATGGAGTTTACAACTGTGATGTCAGGATTTTGCTTTTTGTGGCTTTACCAAAGTTGATGGAATATAAACGATTACACTGGGGACATTGATTTTGCTCTACGGGGATTAAGAACAGATTTCTGTTAAGTTTATGTGGAGAAAGTTTATAATACATTTTTATGTCATAGTCAGTTCAGGGTCTTCAATTGTTTTGGACTATAACGTCATTGACAGTTATTTTCTTGACCACGCTCTATTCTCTTTATGAATTCTGAAATATTGTCTTACTGGTGGTACAAGTTTATGCCTTACATAAGAAAATATTGTGACTTTTAAATAATAAGTTAACGCTTTCCAGTCTCAGAGTTTTATTTCCTATATAGATTTAAATTTAAGCCAAAGTTTCGCCAATGTTCTTTGGTTTCGTCAGGGCTCAATCTGAACTGTAAGAGTATGTAAAGAGTTATATGACAGGTTTTCGGGTACATTGTGACTTTTGCGCGATTTTGGCAATTTTTTTGAGTTAATAAATGTCCAGAGATTTCATAAGGGTCTCAAAGTAAACCTCAAACTTAGTACTTTTACTTCTAAGCCTAAAATTTTACAGATATCTTTAAAGAACCGACAGCGTTTTTTTAAGTGGTGTAAGTGCCAAAAAGTAACAAAAATTCAAAAAGCGAACACCATGGCCAACTTTCGAGACCGGATTCATGTTCAGAAATACTTCACTTTTATTAATAAAACCCAATTCCAAAGAGATGAAATTTTCCTTTCTTACTAATATTTTATTGCATTTTATTTGAAAACGTTCTCATGTAACGCCTTAAAATTGATATTCCACCAAATAATCAATTTGAAAATCAATTAGAAAAAAGAGGTTGACAGGGAAAACAAGCGATGACATCATCGTCAAAAACAATTGAAGGTCAGAAAGTATAAAAATATTAAAATGTTTATTTTGACCAAAATATAAAATCGATGAACAAAAAAGTTACTACAAGACTACATCATAATCACATTATTTTTTAAATTACAATTGTCGTGACAAGCTGTTAACTTGTGTCTTCACAATCGAATTCGTAAAATTAAAAAGGTATGAACAATGTTTCTAAAATACGACACAGTAGTTGTAATATATTGATGCTAAAGTACACTAATATTATAAAGGGTCATTATAAATGATTGTAGTCAAAGTAGGCCATGATGTCAAATGTAAAGATTCTGGTTGCACCTCTATTTAAATGGAATACCACTGTCATACACAGAAAAGTTAAATTGGTTGCATAATCTATTTCAAGTTTGACACTTGTTTGTGTAAAGCGACAAACATTTTCTAACACAGTCATGGCCTACTTCGACTACAGTCATTTATAATGCCCCTGTATAATACCTAATATTTGGATTAGCTAATGTTTGATAACTTTTGCAATTAATTAATTATTAATTTAGATTGGATTTTCAATACTGTAAACAAATTTATCAAGATTCGTAGAACTTATTGTGCTTGGAGAACGAACATGATGTTTAGGAAGTTTAAGTTTAAGACTAGCTATGGTGTAATTAAGCAACTTGGTCTGGTTCACAAGTAGTCTGTTACAAAGCCATATCAATTCCCTATATTTAGATTTTTTTTATTTATCTCATGTTTGTAAACGACACAGATTTACAAGAAAAACTTTGTTAGTTTAGCTTAAATGTTCATTACCATTTGTGAACTTTACCCGCTTTTGATTATTTTTTGAGCAAATGTTCAACATTTTTATCAGGAATATCACAAGCTTTTACAATTAAAAATAAAATGGCAGTTTATTTTAAATTGGCATTATACCGGAAGAACCAATGATGGTATGGTGGTCTAAGTGTGGAAAATGTAAGGTGTTTGCTCAGATTCTACGTAGTTCACAGAAGTACTCTGTTGCAAAGCCATATTAATTTCAAACATTTTGTATTGCATATAGAACAATATTTAAGTTAGCATGTGCATTATTTTTGTAAAAACTTATTTTACACAAATCTGTCGTCTCTCCAGGTATAAGAAGTTCTACAATTTCTTTCTCAAAATACCAAAGCTAGTTTGCAATTTGGACGAATTTTGTTTACAATATGACGAAAAAATGATCTATACCCATAATTAATTAGAAAAGTTATTAAACATCAAACTTAAACAAAATATTAGGTACCTATCCGTTTCTTTTGTGCCTAAGACTGTAGTATTTCTAAAATAGGAATTACCTGTTGTTTTTTTGCTTACTTAAAATCAGAATCTACGAAAGTCAAACCAAGCCATTTGTGCAGAGAACATAATTTTATGGGGTTTCAGTTATTTTGTTCTGACTTTCACTAGAAACACCCTTTGGAAGTTCGTTTGTTCCAGATTCCGTATGGTTCAACTTTCTAAAATTATTTAATGAACATTGTAATGATCGGACGAAAATCTCTTATTACAGTTTGATACTCAAACATATCGTCAAGCAGAACTTTTGCACATTCAACAACAAATACTATAAGCTTAACGATGGATTACCTATGGGAATGGGTCTGTCTTCGGTTCTCTCCGAAATGTACTTAGATTATATTGAACAAGAATACATTATTAACGACAGCAATCCCTTCAAACGTCATATCACTAAATGGATTCGCTATGTGGACGATGTGTTTTGTCTGTGGAATGGTAACAGTGATGAGCTTGACAACTTTTTGATTTTTATAAACAATTTACATAATAAATTAAACTTCACTTTAGAAATAGAAAACAACCAAACATTGAATTTCCTTGATTTAACATTGACTAAAACTAACAATAAAATAAAATTTGTCATTTTTAGAAAACTATCCTCTGTTCCAACAATAATCTCTTTTAATTCAGCACATCTATGCTCACAGCTCAACAGATGCCTTACATATCCTTTAGAACTCAATTCAAGAATTAAAGATTTAAAATTTACCATTCACTTATAACAAAACTACTATTAAACTTAACAAAATTCTACCCAAATTTAATATTTTCCCTGCTTTTAAAAGTTCTACCCAAATTTATAATTATCCAACTGCAAAATCCCCACTGCTATCGTGGATTGTTCTGGTGTTTACTCGATCAGCTGCTCTAATTGTTCTTCGTCTTACATAGGCCAGACTGGAAGGAAAATTTCACAAAGAATCAGCGAACATAAAACGAGAAATTCTTCAAATTTATTTAAACACAAATTAGAAACGGGTCACAATTTAAATTATAAAATCTTCAAACTTTGGCATAGATGTAAAAAAGGTTATAAACTCGATTTACTAGAGCAATGCGAAATCGAGAAACTTAAATCTAATAAAAGTGTCAACCTACTTAACGATCAAATCAATTTTCCACACCAACCACTTTTCAAATACATCCTTCAGTCTGGCCCGTGTGAGACGAGATAGATACCTGTAATCGTGTGTGACGCTGGTTGCATACTTATAGTACTCGTCGTTATTTTTCCCATTCATTTCCGTTCACTCTCCAAACGAGACGCATGTTACTTCGTCGCTGATCTTCACTTTTAATTTTGTTTTCAAAAATCGACCGTAAGTTTTTGTTATATTATTGTAATTCTATTTTGCAATAGTTATTTTTTAAAATGTAGTATTGTACTTGACTTTAATTTTCACAGGAAGCTTTATCTAATTATTGTTTCTTATGCGTTTTAGATTTAGGCTGATGATGATCATTAATTGATCGAAACCGGTACCATATTAAAATAAATAACAATCAAGCGACCAAAGAGGTTTTTATTTCCAACGCCTATATTTCTCTAGTTCATTTAATTTAATTAGCAAATTAGGTGTATAATAGCTTAGCTTGAATTCGATTGTGTTGTAACTATTTGGATTGTTTATATCATCGTAAAAACAAACGGAGGTGGGATCAATTGTATAGACTTAGTAGCATGATTTGGAAGTAATAAGAAGAAGGCAGTTACAAAAATGGAACATAACCATCTTCATGCATATAAAGCAATAAGCTATATGTATGTATGGGTAAACATATTCGCTGTCTTTATGTGCTGCTCATCGGTTTTGTTTTTAGGGTTCGGCGTCTATGTTTCTGATTCGTCGCCTGGCTGCTCCGATGGCCGTAAAAGAAGCGAGACGACATCGAAATATAAATTTGATTTTAGCGGAGAAGAGACGTTGTGCACGACGTGTCGTAAAAGGGCTCTGGATGTCGTAAAGCGCAAAAACTGCCGAGATAAAAATACAATGATAAGGGACGTTAAATTTGTATTTTTATATGTCCCAATGGTGACAATAAAAGGAGCCAATCCATTAAGTGACGGACTTATCCTTATGGGACTGTGCTTCAAACACTTTCGGCTGTTAACCAATTTTTACACGATGGCTCAGCTGAACGTAAAAAATACAGGAAATAAATAAAGTACATAAAAAAGACAATTAATGTAGAGCAACCAGATCCCATCTTTTAATCATAATTTAAATTACCTCATTTATCTGTGGGTGGATGGTATATACTTGACACCAACATAAAAAAAGAACAAGCAGTACAAGAGAATAACTCAATAATTTTATAAGGTCATGAATGTAGTCATGGTATCTGCTTTTATTCATATGTACAGGGTGAGTTATTACTATTAGTATCCCGGCGGTCGATAGTAGAGAAAAAAACCCTTTCAACTGTTTTTCCAAAATATGCCCGTTGCAGGATGTAGTTCATCGAACTTAGTAAATTTTGATGTTTTTCAAATGGCGTTTTCTCGAGTTTTTTAAATGGAACAACCTGTAAAGTATGTATTGGCTGTAATAACCCTTCATTTTGCCTCAATTTACATCTAGTATGTCATACACCAAATGTTACTATTTTTTGTGATATTAGTATCTTCAAGTGGCGACAGAAGAGATAATTTAGAAACGATTTAACCAACCTTATACAAAGTAATCCCGTTATCAACATATTAACAATTTTATAAGTAGTTTTGTAAGTATATTTTGCCGTCTATCGTATGGCAACCGAACACGTGATTTAAAAATTTCAAACTACTGCTAAAGTAAACCCTGAACCCTGTACTTTTAGGTTAACTATCGTGAAAATTTGTTGACTTCTGAGTGTTGACAATCAGATTTTCTTTGATGTGATTTATGTGCTCACACACAAAAACCAAATATGCAACAAAATCAAACTGATAGGCATCTTAAGATTCGGATTTTCATTCATAGCAAAACAATCTATTAAAAACACTGCCAAATAACCCACTTTCCATTCACATTATTAATATTACTCATACTATGATTCATATTATCCCAATTTTGAATTGTCTCCCCAGAAAGATAACCAATTTTAAACCAATTAACAATAGTAAGTAGATATTTTTGGTTTTTTTTTTGTACTGAATACAAATCCGGTCTCAAACGTAGCTCTTCAAGACAGGTTTTAGCGTTTCTGTTTGTTTTTGTGTATGAGCGCACATACCATTACAATGAAACGTCCCCGCACAATTTTCTCACAAGAGAATAATTTTTCACGATAGTCCCCCTAAAATTACACTGTTTCTGGTTTAATTCTGACCCCAACTGAAGTTACTAGGTCTTCGGATTCGCTCGCTGTACGTTTGTGACAATTGCAAAACATACTTATAAAATTGTGTAATACCTTGATAACTGCAATACCTTTTATATGAATAAATCTAGTTAAATAGGTTCTAAATGGCTTCATTTATAACATTTTAAATAATTTACATCATGCTACACTGTATACAGAGCAATATTAAGATACTAAATAGCATACTACTCTTTAAATAGCAAAAATCACAAAAACTAGTAAAACTAGATATACGATATAGTGAATATAAATTAAAAAGAACTTAAAGGACATTTCAATTAGAAAATAATATACAGAGTGTTCCATTTAATAATTTTAATGAAAAGCTATTTAAAAATGGTTAGGGCTAGGGTTAGGGGTTAAAAGTTAGGGCATGCTACGATCACCCTGTATAGCGCATCTAATTTTTCATTACACCAGCATCTAGCTATGGGCTTAGTTATTATGTGACAAAATTTTTAGGACAATATCTGCAAAAATGTAGTATTAACGTAGTTATTAAGAAAGGCCTGCAATTGCCAAATTTTGGACAAACATTTGAATATCTCAGAAACTATTTACTTTACACAGGTACAACGTACACACTTGGAAAAACAACTTCCTTAGTATTCATAATATGGTATGATATACAGACGTGCCATTTAAAAAATTACTTACTTTCCGTCACGCCTACATGCAACACCCTGTATAAATCATGAGTCATGATTTATATGATTATATGAGTCAAACAACTCTTATATAAAACATTTTGTTCTCTCTAAAAACGATTTGTTGACTATCGACCGCCAGGATACTAATAACTCACCCTGTATATTGAATTATTGTATTATTTTCTGTTCGTTTTCAGCCTAATTTCCTTTGGTAGGTTTCAAAAAGTAGAAATGAGAATAGATGCGCTAACAATTTTAAGATAATATTGTAAATGGTAACCACATATACCATGGCAATAAATAAATTTTTTAATAGTATTTTTATTTAACGAATTTTCTCGAAACTGTGTTTTACAAATAGGTACCAGAAAGAGTTGTCAGCGCTTATCATCTAGCACTTCTTATGACATTGTTCGGCAGTAAATTCACATTTATAAAATCCACCACATGTTGTAGTAAACTACGTTACAACGTTCAAAAGATCATAGGAATTTTTTGGGACGATATAAACGCCCTAATTGAACGATGGTGCATCGCCTGAGCTTTCGAGATCGAGTCAAAACGGCCTTTAAGGAGTCTTAGGTTTAATAATTATAATTTGACAAAACGTGAGTTGGTTTTGTGACCGAGACATGGGAGTCAGCTTGACTTGTAGGTACTATTATTATATTATTAGTGATTTATTTTGATTATATGTGGGGAGGCTTTTGAGATTTCAAGGAAAGCCAATGGCTGGGCATACAGTGTTCAGGCACTAACTTGAACACACATGGGGAAAATGTTTATTATCAATTTTTCAGAAAATCTTATTTCAGTAAAAAGTTTCTTAAACCTAAAATGCATATATTAGAATGTAATTATCTGCTTGCATGAACAGGGTGTTACCAAAACTACGAAAAACTCTAAAGAGTAAACCTTAGTAAAGATATTTTAAAAGCCAATGTTATTTGAAAAAAGTATTTAGAAGTATTAGAGGTCATCAAATACGAAATTATAATCACCTTCTCCATTGCACATACCGGGTGTGCTTATTAACAATTAACATTTTTATTCTTGTTGCTGGATTATCTTAAACCTAAAATGCAAATATTAGAATGTATTTGCTTGCAAACACTGAAGAGTACCTTCATCTCTAAAGCTATGTCAAAATCTGATTTGAAAAGGTATTTCAAAATATTAGAAGGCATGGAATATAAAATTATAGAACCTTTGACGTTTCATATACCGGGCAACGCCGAAGGAGATTATAATTTCGTATTTAATACCCACTAATATTTCAAAACACTTTTTCAATTTTTGCATAGCTTTTAAAATAAATAAAACTCTTAGGAGTTTTTCATTGTTTTGGTAACACTCTGTGCATGCAAGCAGAAAATAACATTCTAATATTAACATTATTGATATTAAAATAATAATTAGAATCACATTTAAATACTCCTTATTTTTTTAAAGCGATTTATATGTGCGATGTAATTTTGGGATACCGCGCAGTACGTCACGTCGTCGGTCAGGTTTGTGAGCGGTCGGGTCCGGAGCCTTGGTCCACAGCCCGTATTTAAAAAAAAATATTGTATTCGTCGATTTAAGCAGTGTTGAAGATGAAAGCTAAAAATTGTAAATGAATAAAAGAAGTTAAACCAATAGCTGCAATCAAATATTCTCACGTAGCAAAAAGAGATAAAGCAACAAAATTTATAAAATACAAGGGAGATTTTCTTGGTAGGTCTTCAGTGTTCAATTAGCTTTGAAGAAACGAGCAACATGGTTTGCGAAACGTCAGCATTTACAAATCTTGACACACGGCATAACTCGGAAGCAGTTTTCTAAATGATTCTGGCCGTGTACGTAGGCTTACTTACTTAAAATATTTAAATATTGTATTTATTAATAAAAAAAAAAGTTCTTTATAAAATATAATAATACATTCAGTGATAGCATGTAACTACAATAAACAAAAACTTTTATAATAACATACCGGGTGACCCACGCCATAGGTATTCCCTTTTATTTTATTTTTTATAAAACTGGACGAATGAAATTTGGGAAAGTGTTAATAGACAAAAAGTTCCATTATTTGGGATACTCCTGAGGTTAATATGGCTTCCGGTTTTTCCGGAAATGACGTCATCATTGAAATTTTAGATGGCACTCTATATTCTTTGTATGATATGTTCTATAAGGATGGCATTCTGAACACAAAAATATATCGATCGTCAATTTTTATCACGAACGCAACGCCAAAATAAGTTTTTTGTGTATTAACCTTGGTGGCTATGAACTGGTGAAAATAGTCGAAAATTGTCAAATCAACACTAAGTCGATTTTGGCCGACCTTGCATTACTGGCGCCCTCTAGCGTGACAACAAAAAGTCATTCACACAACAGATTTAACTCCACTGAGAATTGAAAACGCCGATGAAAATGTTTACAAATAAAGCAGTTGCGTGATTTAAAACATGTTTAAAACAATTTTTATTCCTTATTTAAACATGCATTTTTGGGTGTTTTAGAAAATGTTGTTCTGTTTCGTGTTTAAAAACATCAATTTATAAAAAAAAAATTTGTCTTGTTCAAAATGCAAACAACCCTGATTCAAACATTTGCAGAGAATACCAGACCGTTCGGTTTGGACCCAGAATCCGCAGCGTCATTACCAACCACTGATTTTAGGTAGAAATAATATTGTGAAATAATAATAAATGACAAAATGGACTATGTATATACTTCCATAAATAAACATCAACAGTACGTATGCGATTTTCAAAAATTAATTCGAAAAATGTCTCGTTGAAAAATCAGTACGCATGTATGCCATATGTAAGCGGGATTCTTACATATGCTGTCAAAACTCGTTTCACCACATCCTTAAGGTGGCGTTTAAATAGGATGCAGTTATAATTTTCAATCGGCTATTACATGTTTAAGTTTCTGCATCAAAAAATATACGTTAGAGTGAACTTTGTACCTTTACAAATAATAACAAAATACCTGGCTCAATTCTGTCAAGTGTAGTTGACGAATTCTGTGAATAACGGGTTTTTTAGTTGCAAGAAGACTTAGTACATAGCCACCAATATGACCTTAAAATCCGTCACCTAGACTCGACAGAATTGAGCCGGATATTTTTTGTATTATCGGCCAGTTCCAGTTCCCTTTAACTTACAATTTGAATGGAAATACCTAATCATTTCGGTGTAAATCTGATTACAAATTTATGAAGTATATTTGGTTGCCTACTCATTACGACGCCAACCTTAGGGAGGATTCCCTGGTACATTTAAGTCCCTATACGACCTCTAACAAACCTGAAGATTACGCAATTTAGACTCGGTGTGTGCATAGGCTAATTTCTCTACTACAGGTGTTGTAGAACTTATTCGAACTTCGTGCAGGTAATTGCCGTATACGAGGTATAGGAGAAAGTTCAGCGAACTACTCTCTCGTAAAGTTTATAATTAAGCACCGAAAGGAGATTTCCAGACGTTCAGACATTGAAGTTGGTGTTCGGCACGTATAATTGGGGTCATTATTTAGTACCTTTAGTGTGTTTAAGTGCCGTTTTTTTGTCTTCGGATGTTGGCCGAGTTTGTACAGCCGGGGAATATTGGGCTTTGGTAATTTCCAAAGTTTCCGAAACTAATCTTGGACACGATCTCATAATGAATTTTCTTTTCTTCAGTTTAACTTTTGGATGACCTCAGCAGATGTTACCTTAGGTCGAAGTTTGTAGCGTGGTGTCTCTCGCATTGATTAGTTTCCCGTTCAAAAAGTAACTCCTGCAATAATGTAAATATGCTCGAAATAGTTAAATTTTATTCTCTTCAAGACGTCAGAACTGACCGAACTGACCAAAAATACAGGTGCAAAATTGACAAAAACTGCAATGAAAATTCTTAATAAGAAACTAATGAATAATAGAAAGGCGATAATATGAATTAAAATTTACCCGATTAATAGGGAAGGGAATGTTTAAAAGCAATTATACATGAAAATGTTTCATGCTGATGCTAATTAGCACCATGTGAATCAGCATGTTTTTTAAAAAATATGCCGAAAATATCACGTGTAAAATATTATAAACCGTATATGGAAACTAGGTCGTCTGTGGTGTCATTCGATAGGTCTTTTTAAACAACAAGTTTCATTTTAAACTTTTTTTTGCAGGAGAAGTAGGTCATGTGGGGTATCATAGGATAACCAAAACAGCTTCATCTGAAACGTTAACTGGTTAACATAATCGGAGAGAGTCAAAGACAATTTTCTTCAAAATATTTGGGACCGAGATATATGTATCTGGAAAACGAAAGAAAATCGGAAATATTAGTGTAAAGTTTTGTATCTTCTAAATCTAATTCGACTGAAACCTTAATATAATATTAAAAAAAAATCTTATAATTGTTTTAACTTCTCTATTTAACTCTTCTATGCTCATTAGAGTGTAAATATTAATTATTTCTACTTCCTCGACGTGAACAAAGATTCAAAACTTTTATAGAATACTGTCTGCAAGTATTGGTGTTACTTTTACACGTTACCCAGAACACAATCACAGTATGCTTGATATAAAAGTATATTATTTAACGAGCTCATACTTAAGGATATACAGTGCTTCCCAAAAGTAACGGATAAATTCAATAAAACCTTAAATAAAAATATTTCAGAAAGATGCTCTGACACGTCGATTTTTATTTTTAAATTACTATCCTGACATACACTTTTCAGCCCCCCACCCCTTCGCCCCTAAGGGGTGGCAACCCCAACTTTAAAAATTCAAATAGCAAAGTACCCCTTGCGATACCTCAATTGATAGATTTTTTTATTCTGAATACAACGAAAAAAAGATTATCAAAATCAGTTGATAAATAACCGCGATATTTACCAAAATGTATTCAAAGAAGAACGTCAATATTCGAGTAAGCGCTGTTGAAGCGGGCATAGCAATATCGTTCAAACAATTGCAACTTGTTTTTACTTATGTCAAACACAATTCAGATTTTTCGTCATTGAAGAAATAGTAGCAAAATAAGATTTACAGAAGCCGAAAGAATCGAAGTTTTAATGATTGGGTTTGGAGATAGAAGCCGGACGCATGACGAAGTTCGTGTTTTGTTCAACGAAACGCACCCGGACCGTCCGCCAATACCGGAATCTACAGTAAGTCGAATCGAAAACAAATTTCGCGATCTCGGTCATGTACGGGATAAGCCTAAGGCAGGACGTCCATTGGCCTTAATTGAAAACCGACAATTGGATGCTATTTTAATGGTGCAAGAAAATCATTCAACCCTTGCGGAGGTCGCTTCACAAGTTAGTGCGTCAAAAAGCACAGTGTCCAGATTATTTCGAAAACACAAATTTCACCCGTATGGAGTGCACTTGGTACAAAAATTGTCCGATGATGACTTTGATCGACGAGTGCAGTTTTGTGAGACAATGATGGAACTCTCTAATGAAAATCCTTGCTTAATTAGAAACATCGTTTTTTTCTGTTGAGGCAACATTTTGTCTGAATGGCACCGCCAATAAACAAAATTGCCGTTACTGGGCTCGTCAAAATCCGCATTGGATGGTGGAAGCGAACACACAATATCCTCAAAACCTTAATGTGTGGGCTGATGTGGTGGGTTCTAGAATTATTGGACCAAATTTTTCGACGGAACACTGAATGGTGAACGTTATCTGAAGTTTCTACGAAATGAACTACTACCTACTTTAGCGGTGTTGTTTCCCAACGCAGAAGATCCTGATAGACACAAGGACAGAATTTGGTTACAGCAAGACGGTGCGCCTCCACATTATGCGCGACAAGTTCGAGAATACCTCGATCAAGTATTTCCTAATCCAAATATTTTCAAATTTCCTAATGGATTGGTAGATGAAGGCTTATTGAATAGCCAGCAAGATCGCCAGATTTAACCCCACTAGATTATTTTCTTTGGGGCTATTTAAAAAGTAAAGTTTATTTTAATAGACCTGTAAATATTGAGGCGGTAAAGGAAAGAATTCCTGCAGTAATTCACTTAATGACTCCAGGAATGTTCGAAAACTCGAAATAAAATGTTAGAAAATGTTCAACAAGCGTTTGGGGATAGATTAGGGCATTGTCTCGTCGTTAACGCGCAGCACTTTGACAATTAATTAAGGATTAGTTAATTAAATTTTGTTATTCCTCAATTTCGTTTTTTTTCTTTGTATTCAGATTAAAAAAGTCTATTAATTGAGGTATCGCAAAAGGTACTTTGCTATTTGAATTTTTAAAGTTGTGGTTATCACCCCTTAGGGGTGAAGGGGTGCGGGGCTGAAAAGTGTATATTAGGATAGTAAGTTAAAAGTAAAACTCGACGTGTCGGAGCATTTTTCTCAAATATTTCTATTTAAGATTTTATAGAATTTATCCGTTACCTTTGGGAAGCACTGTATATCTCGGCATGAAGTTGCACTCGCCGTAGGCGAGTGTATAAATAAAATAGCGATTTATATCCGTTATGTGCGAGTCAATACGACGTTTTATATAAGACTCTGAAATTCAATTTTATATCAAATATTTTAAATATATTTGTCAATGGTAGTGAGGCGAACTGTCAACCAACTGTCAACCACCGTATGTGTTGACAGGAGCTTTGTATGATTACTAGTCGCACGAGTTGATTTTTAGGATATGTTACTGTCACCCGCTGTCACGTTCATCCAAATTGTCAAAATCGAGAGCTTGTGATTGGTGCACTTAGTACACGGATTCTGTTAAGTTTACATTCACACGTTGGGGTGATTGACATGCGCATTTGACAGTGACACAATATGAAATCCATATTAAATCTATCGCTTTTATCATACAAATATGTTTATAGACACGCAAGTTGGATCAAGGTTCCATTATTCATGTTAATAATCCTTTAATCGAGCTAAAAATATTTCAAAACAACACCAAGATAACAAAGTTCAAGTCGCACGAGCTAATTTTTAGGTTATGTTACTTTCACCCGCTGTCACCATCATCCAAATTGTCAAAATCGAGAGCTTGTGATTGGTGCACTTAGTGAACGGATTCTGTAAGTTGAAGTTGAGTGAACAAATCCGTGCGTTACGTTAAGTTTTTCTACGTTAAGGGAATGTAAACGAACATATAATTCAATGGAGTGCCACTTTCTCTATAAGTTTTCGTACGATAAGTTAAGTTAAGTGGATGTAAACGAGGCTTAAGCCGCAACGATCTAAGTACAGATCAGCAACATATCTCAGATATTTGCAGAGCAATTGATGTAGAGGAATGTCCCTAGTAGCTCAGAAAAACGCAATCCAGGAAAAATGGTACTCTCAAGGTGGCTTACAACAGGAAATATAATTCTGCGGTTGTATATGGCTTGTCATTAACCTTCAAAATGCACCTTGTTACTTTGAGAAGGACTAGGCGTTCTGCATGTAACTAAATATGAGGCACACGGAAAAATTATTTGTATATAAGGTGTAATGAGTATATTAAATGAGTGAATTAATTTGTAGGGGTTACAAATCTTCATAATGTGACCCGAACCTACCTCTAGTACGCAGATTTTACGTAATTTATAGAAATAACGACATGTTCAGTGACAACTCCCAATTCACCGAAAAATTAATCAAATTGGTTAAAGTGAACACCGTTGGTCTCAAACAACATTCTGTACGGCGCCTCCAATTTGCACTTAAATAGCGGCGTCTAATTTCATTACAAAGTCTTCGAGTAACCGCAGCATTCTGCCCACATTCTCCGTAAATGGGCATCATGTCTACATAGGTACTCACTATTATTCATTTTGACAAACAACTACCGGAACGCAAACACATGCTTCTTAAAAACGTAAAGTGTTAAATTCTGCATTTTCAATAATTAATTACACAAAACTAGTGCCAGATGGACAAAAGAAATATTGGACCTTTTACTCCAAACAGCGACATCTTATAGCCCCAGAAATTACTGCACTCAGTTTGCGTCCACCCAGTAGGTATACAATAATTTGTGACCATCCTGCGACATACCTACATTGTTTTGGTGCATTCTTCAGTGTAAAGTACCATGATCAGCTATCTCCCGTCGTAATCTATTCACTTAACCAAACATGTTCCATCTTATAAACCCTCTATCAAACACTCATAAAATGAAATGTCAGTAATTTTTTGCGAGATGCTATTGAAAGTGGGTAGCCGACCTTTTTGGGGCAACTGTTGGTGTGAATGGGTGTGAAAATGTGCGAAAGGGGGTGAATAAAACACGTCTCTAGTTGTAAATCAACGCGTATAGAGGACGGGACAGGGCATTGAGGGCAATATCCATAAATAGCGACGCACGGCCGTCACCACCAATATTTCATATTGATACTAGTGCTAAAAAATTGGCGATTTTTGCTGAGATTGCGGTCGTTTTCCTTATATTCAAGAACGTCTGTACGTGCAAGGATTCTTTGCGATATTTTCATCCTTTGTTGATGTTATTTAAAGCTCCGCTCACCTGGAATCTGGTCTGTGAACACCTGTCTGAACGTCCATGTTCAAAGGTCCTCGATTTCCATGGTAGTGCATAAAAGAATCTTTTGATGTATTTTAAGATGCCCATGGTAACTTTAGATGTTACTACTTTGCGACGCGACCAATTTTTTTTATCCAAATATTAAAGGAATTTTAAGCTCTTAAGACCTAGTTCTATCTCTCCTAAAACGCGTGTTCAAATAAAAACCTTATTTATTGTTCAAAGTTTATGAAAATTTCAGTGTAACTTCTTAGATAAATAACGAGTTGGGCTGGATAAAAAATAATTTTTGGAAAGATAAAAATTAGTTTTACATCTGCTGGCACTATGGGTGCGCCTGTGTTCACCGCAGTTTGTTATGTTGGCGTTCTGTGAGTTGTCGTTTTGTCAATGCAGAAAATTTTAACACCTGTTTTCTTTCTGAAAAATTGTTACTCTAAGGTAATCTTTAACATCTTGTTAATTAGTATAATTATTAATTGATTTAACTGTGTCTTGTAGCTTGTTGGTGCTGTCTAGCTGATTATTTCTGGAGGATTGTTCCAGTTGTGATGCGTCGGTGCTTAGCCTCACTTTGCGTGTTGATGTCTTGGTTGTTGCTATATTGAGTCGGACCGTTGTGGGAGGTGATTGTTTTGCACTCTGGTGTGAAAATATGTGCATAAATTGCTTTTTTTCTTCTTGCAGTTCCTGAAGAAGTTGTAAATACACAACGAAATATTGAACCGAAATAAAAAAGTCCATTAAAAACTACTTAGTGCAGTTTTCATCAGCACCTGCCTCGTAAAACCCAAAAAAAAAATTAGGAAATCCTGTGTATTGTATTATATTTTATGTTCAACAATTCCCCTAATTCCGACACTAAGCGTAGGTATATTTTGATCCGAAATCAGACACCTCAGTGAACCTAATTCAGACAGTGATCCTAAATCAGACACTTGTGGTACATTATTCCGACAAATAAAAACGTTAAAGTAAATATTAAGTGTTTTAAATATTGTTGAATTGATTAGGAACGCAATGAAACACTAATTTATAAGCTATTCAGTATTCACTTGTTTCGTTTCTAGGGTAATTATTTAAAAAACACATTACACCTATCAGGTATGAGTATGAGTAGCTTCTAAAAATAGCTGTAGGTGAGTTGTGATTACTACCTGTTCAAAACGTATTTTTTCTACTTCCTCAATTGACACATAATCACTGCTTTCGGTGTTACAATTAGCAAATTCATTGTTTTACTAAGGGCCGATCTTACAAAGCACGTTATACCATGGTATAACTAAAAATTGGTATAAATACCAGTATAAGTTGTTATCACTATGACAACACAAATATTTTAGCCAATGGGAGGCGGAATAGCACAATTTATACTGGGAATAACTATTCCACTACTTATACGTACACTAGTAAGATCAACCCTAAATCAGACACTTGTGGTACATTATTTCGACAAATAAAAAGTAAATATTAAGTGTTTTAAATATTGTTAAATAATATTTATTATTAAGAAATGTTAAACATTTATCTTTTACCATTTTTAATGAAATATATATAAAACAATTCGTTAGTCTGCCCTCTCTACTTAATCTGTATTTTGTTTCTTGCATGTGGAATTTTCAGTGTTCTCTTTTTCTTGGCGCCGCCTTTTATTCTCTTCCTTTTTCACTTCCTTTCTTATTTCTCTGGAATGTTTTTCTTTTGTGCTTCCTTCCAATTATTAACAAATATTCTTTCCAAGCATCAGAGATAGTGTTACAGAAGAACAGTTTCTTTTTACTTTATTTAGGTGTTTCAGGCCAAAATAATGATTTTTTTAATGGAAGCATAACTTCAACTGTTATCTCAAAAGGTGGTGTATTAATGCCAAAATCGATGCGCTCTGCTGCTAGTATTGCATCTTTCTGTCTTATTTCAGCATCCCCTATGATACTGTCGATATTTATGACGGAATAAGGGACTATTGACGATCGTAATTCCGGCACCCTGTAATAATTAGGGATTATTGATGTCCGTAATTCCGACAGTCATGTCGCAATTTGGACAAAATCCGTACAATTAATTGTAATATAACAAGCGATGTTAAATATGTTATTTTCTTGTGCAAAAACAGCAATAGAATAGAGCCATATGTATTACTTTCAACCATGTATACAATTCCGACACATGTCTGATTTACTGACGTGCTATATTTACATGTACCTAATTCCGATACACTTAAATTTATAAATAATAGTAGTTAAAAGGGCAGTACACTGTATTATTATGAAAATATAAAGCATTTTTAGTCACCTAAATAGAAATTGTTAGAACTTTCTTAATTACTGTTATCCTGTAGCGATGTAAAAAGAAGTCGAATTGCAGTTACCTTATAAGGAAAAAAATCAACTTTTAGTATAACACTCAATTATCAAGATCGTTCAAACTTCTAGGTTATATTCTGAGCGTTAGAACATTATTACAATAAGAAACGACCTCACTAAGTTGACAGTAACTTCAGTGCTACCATATGTTGCCCGCCAAAATACGGGCATTGTTTAAGTTAACTCAATATAGTAGCAAGAATTTCAAAATGTATATAAAATTATTCATGCAAAGTGGTGTCAACGGATACAATATCTGAATATCCGAAAGCATTAATCGACATATCTGTCTAGTTCTACTGGTTTTATTTTAATGCAGACATAGCCGATCTCGATCAAATAGAATCTTATGCAGCTAAACTATTAATTTTATATATAGTATGATAAAGTCATGTGCCTGGCCCCATCAGATTTTTTAGAACGGTTTTAAAACCGACTGAATGAGTCAAATAAATATTAAATAAGATAAAATAAAATATCGCCAATGTCCAATTTATATTCCGCATGATCCTGATGAACTTTAGTAAATTATGTAATTATGTAAGGCTTCGTTAGTAAATTATGTTTTTAAAACCATTATATAATATATCTTAATGAACTCTTTAAATTAATTTATGTTTCTTGGGGAAAAGAACTGAATAATACCGCAGTATTCCTGGAGTGTACATGGCCGAGGCGTCACATTTAAAATGTTTAGCGCAGTGTGAAAAATTTATTCGCCGCAATTTCCTCTCTCCAGAGGCGATATAATGCCTCGTAAATCATCGCCGCAACAAACCAGACGTATACAAGACATAAATTTTCGCGCCATCATCGCCCACTCCAAATATACACCCATAAATTCGCATAAAACTCAACATCAAAAAAGATAGACCGGGTATCTTTTACGCCAAGACTCACTCTGAACGTAATATCTATGTCGTATCTTATAAAACAAAAACAGTGTTGGTTAAGTTGTTTATAATCAATTTTATATACCATCTATTTTGTTATAATTTTCACTTCACGGTATTCAGTCAAATAGATTTGTTTGACAAACATATTCTGTTATGAAACAGAATATTAATTAATTACGAAATTAATTTTATTTATTTTTATTTCATTTAGTTTTTTTGCGTTCCCAGTGAACTGTGAGGCGAGGCAATCCTTCGCCACAATGTCCAACATAGTAGGTAGAATGTAGGAAAATAAAGTTTGTTTTCCTCTGAAATGAAGCATTTTGTTTATTTTGAATTGTTTACATTGTATAGCCTTCCAAAAGACAATCTTTGACAAACACTCAATGGTGGGTCAAAACTTGAACTTGAAATGAAAACTTGAACGCTGTCAGCAATTCAAGGTTCCATGAATTAAAATAAGCAAACCCCATAGAATAAGAGAACTATTTAACAATTTGATTGTGTTTTTCACCCAAAATGTTGAAATAAAGGTGTTTTATCTAATTCTAAGTTCTTTGTTTTGATTAAAACGTTTGGCATTGTAGCCATAGCAACCAAACATGTTTTTCCAAATCAAAGGGGTTATTTTTTCTTTAAAAATCAAAATGTTTCTATATACAAAAATCTTATATATTAAAATACGTGATTTTGACATTTTTTTAAGCGTAACTCGATCTAGAATCTTCGTACGAATCTGAAAGTAATTCTTAAACTTTGTACGTTTATTTGAAATCCGAAACGTTTTTTTGTTCAGTGCAAGAAATTTAACAAGATTTCGCTCAAAACGCAAAAATTACTTTTTTAAATATTTACGTCTCGTTTCTTTTACATCTCAACTTTTTCGAAAACCTGACATGATCTTTTGAGTTCGCATTGGCACTTAAATTCCAGTGAACAAAACTGTAGTAACAAGACCGAATTAAGTTCTATAAAAATGAAAAATGTTCTAATTTGAAGCAAAATTACCCAAAATCACCTTGAATTGCTGACAGCCAAATTATACTTTTTAAATATGTTTCCTGTATCTGTTTCTTGCTACAATAGGGTATTCCGGTGTTTTTGAAATTGTCATTTTTTACAAAGTATGGGTGCTACTGTTTGCTACTTCACAAGTAAAATATCAAACATTGTTTTAAATTAAGAGAAATCGTTGTTTGAAGTTTAAATTAGGATTGGTCTTTGTGACGTCACAAAGACCGCTCAAAGTGAGCGACTTGATAACGTTGCTATATTTAGGGTGCACGTAGTAAATTTTTGTCTTCTGTTGTGTCAACGTTTAGAATCGCTCGTTTGTTGACACCTACTTTGGTTATTAAGGTTATATCAAACACTTGTTCAAAATGTATAAACTCCAACGCCGACATTGTTTTGTGCCGGGCTGTAACAGTAGTAGAACAGTAACTCCTGATAAGATTTTCTTTACATTGCCGACTAGCGAGATGAGAGATGTTTGGCTTCAAGTTTCAATGATCAAATCATCTCTCAAAAAAGTTACCTTTATATTCGTTGTCAAACAACAGGGTCGCCAACCGTCAACTTGGCCGATCAGCTGTTCGAGAGCTGTCCGCTGTTGCCACCGCTACTAGGGATCGGTAATCATCGTGTATTTCCGAGGGTGGTCGGTGAATTCAAACGAAATGCACTTTTAATTGCAATTATCTCATAGAAAAACTAAATAAAAAAGCTCATAGCTTAACTTTATGAATCTTCATAAATTGTACAATAGGTTAAACCGAATATCTGCTTAAATTTTGACATGACCGGAATACCCTATTCTGTCTTTGTAGATTTATGGCCCTTCTTAATGGTCGGTTCCTGGTATTGACGGCACCCAGCATCTCAATTTATGTTAAGAGGGGCGTTTATCCATATACCAGTTACATGCAAAACACGGGCGCATAAAAAGCAGATCGGAGTCGAAACTATTGCACTCATGTGTAAAAGAAAGCTACTGTTGGAATGTGTAACCAAAGGGGATTGTTCCGGGATAAATGTAAAATTCAACCGCGCTTGCTTTAATCATGAATTTAATTCGAGAAGAGAAGCTAATTTTTGACACAATATGCTGGTTGATTTCATGGTGGCTAAGCCAATAGCATTAATCCCGTAACAGGGGCTAATTTATGGGTGACATTTCAAGACATAGCTCTTTAAAATTGACCCAGCCGTTGTCAAGTTGATCTGCGTTTTATGCAATCGTTCGAATTACAACGAATTATCACCGCCAGGGCCGCGTCTAGGGGTTTACGGGCCCTAGGCACACCTGAAATTTCGGGCCCCTCAACCTACATATCGTATATGATAGAAGACAAATAATAATTTTTTTTTAAAAGTAATAGAAATCTTATTTTTTATGTTGATAATTTTTATTAAAACTTTTGGTGAAAATATGTTATTTTACAAACCTATAATGTTTTTTTCTGATTTTGGCTTCAATAAATGTTTTGATGATATCATCATAGTAGAGGGTTTTTAGAAAATCCGTTTCAAGTTTTGCAAGCGTGTTGAGGTTTTAGTTTTAGTCCGGATAATTGCAATAAAATATGGTTTGTTGTTTCTATAAATATATGTAACAATAACTTACTAAAATTATTTTATTAAAACCAAACAGTGGCTTTATACGCGAGTGCAGGTCATCTAAAAAGTTTGGCATTTCTAAAAACTACAAATTTATTTTTTGTGATTTTCAGTTTTTTCATAAAACTCACCTAAAAGTATTGTGGGTTCTGCAGTTTACATTAGAAAATAAAGCGTTTGGTATTTTGCGGTGCGGTTTTGAAAATACTCGAATTGTTCGAGCATTTTTGTGTCTCGCAAGGAAAAAGCAGATTATTACGATAGTTTCTTTTTACTTTATCATACGCAGTATGTAAAGTATTGTAATCATGCCAAAAAAATTTTTTGAGATTTTAGCGGAAATATGTCTTCTTGGGTCCCCTGAACATTTTTGACCAAGGTACAAAAGAATGTCTGTGTGTGTGTGTGTGTGTGTGTGTGTGTGTGTGTGTGTGTGTGTATGTATGTGTGTGTGTGTGTGTGTGTGTGTACCCGTTTTTGTGGAGACGATTCCGGAGAAACTACTAATGGTATCGGGACGAAACTTCATATTTAGAAGTTTTATAACCAAACTTAGAGCTGAAAAGCTTTCTGTTGAAAAGGGTCCAAAGGAACTGGTGGTTTACTCATAGCATTTTTCGAAGATTTTGCAAATGAGCCGCTATTTGTGTAATGTCGTCAAAATAGTTAAATAATAAATTAAAGGAGAGGAAATTTTCCATAATTTATGTATATGACATTTTTTGGTAGAATTTATAGTTTAGCCGCATGAGCAAATTCTATTTCATCGAGATCGGGCGTACTGCTTTAAAACTAGTAGCCAGGATATGTCAGATTATTTTGATTCTAATGACAGTAGCTAGTGTCAAACGCTAATGTCTTGAAAATGCTACTGTCAATATAGGCTGCGTTCGGATATTGAACACCGTTACACTTTTTACACCCAATAACACGTAAGTGTCATTTGGACGGTGTACCCGCTGTCAACGGAGTACAATATCCGAACGCAGCTTTAATCGAGATATTTGTCTAGTTCTACTAGTTTTATTTTAATGCAGACATAGCCGATCTCGATCAAATAGAATCTCATGCAGCTAAACTATTAATTTTATATATAGTATGATAAAGTCATGTGCGTGGCCACATCAGATTTTTTTAGATATTAACCCAAAATCTCAAAAATGGCATCAAAATACCAACAATCTCGTTTTTTGGCACTGCATTCTTTAGGTAGGCTGAAATGTAATCTTGAATCTTGAAACTTACAAAGAAGAGTGTAATCGATATATCACTATATGAAGGGTTATTTCATTACTGTTAAAAAAGGGGCCAAAATTGCCACGTGTCCTATTAAAACATCTGGCATGCATAAATTAACGGAATTCTATCAAGTCCAATTATTTTTTAGGGAAGCTAAAGTTATGTCAAAAAATGTGATGTTATGGAGGCTCATCTACAAACAAACATGGAACATTCGTGGAAAAATATTCCATGAAAAAAAGTACTGAAATCACCGAAATCATGCATAGAGGGCCGGCCGACTTCCGCACCGATTTCGGAACGCGGCCCCGAAGTATCGTTATATCATATGGGCAATATGCAATTGAATTTGAGTTGTAATAAATCGTATAATTATTGCTATAAAGTATTTTTGTTATATATACTTAATGTTCTAAAATTTTATATTTTTCAAGTCAATTTATTTATTATTCAATTAATGGGCCCTAGCCCCCTATTTTATTTAGGGTGAAGGGGGCCGCTTACGGGCCCCCCTTTCGCCGGGCCCTAGGAACGTGCCTATTTTGCTTACTGGTAAACGCAGCCCTGATCACCGCGGAGCTCAGTAAAGAAGATTTCTGTAATAAGTCCACAAACCGAGACACAGGAGAAAAGTACTAACAGCTCAGATCAATATAACGAACAGTTGACAACAACTGCAGTAGCTGCCTATTGGCAAAGTGCAGAAATCGGCTGAACAAATTAAGTAAGTATGTTTGTTTATACACAAGGACTTGAGTACAACGGTTCACCGTTAGATGGAACCACGTCCTGGATGTACTACAGACTCAAGGCCGACATCAATCTCACTACCATAAACGCCCCTGTTAAGACCATTTTTCAAGAGCATTCAAGATACCGCTGAAGTATAACTTTGTCAGCAAAGCCATGTATTTTGGGCTTTTATTTGTTTTATGTATTTCATAAGCATATAAATCGCGGTTTGTAAATATTTTAAACCACAAAGAAACGAACGAGAACAAAGCATGGAAATCTGAAATATGTTTACTTCGCATTATTGTCAATTTTGCCGTGCCCATTTTCCTTTGTATCGTCCCCGATACTCGGTCGGTAATTGCATTACTTTCGCCGACAACGCAATTTTCTTTTGTTTGCCGACGTGATCATCCCTCCTCAATAAACAAACAAACATAGATTCACGCCCTAATTGTCCCGATCCACCCTTCTCACCGACTCCACGCACATAACTACGGCTTTCGCAGTTTTCCATATCGAATTTTACCCCTTTCCGTATATATCTATGTATATAATTCGATGCCTTTTAGTTCAGCCGATACCCCCATCTCTATCCGGCCGTTAAATCCAATTTAAAACTTCAAACGGCCGACCCCAGTGCAGTCCAATCGATGTGAGCGCCATCTCACGGTACGCGCGGGTACTGGCGTTTTTCGGGGGTTGGGGCGTTCGACACGCGTCGTGGACGAGGGCCCCGAAAAGTCGACGGCTGCAAATTGAAATCGATTACGCTGTAGGGACAACTTCAAGCGATTTTCGGGGGTATTAGGTTACCGCATTTTAAATTCGTATTTGTAATGGATATCGGTAAGGTAAGGAAACGATACTTGATTTTTGTATTGTTAAGGGTTTGTATTAGGAGAATTTGATCCTCATTAAATTATTAACCTTTTTTTTTAATTTATAAATTCATAAAATTCACAAATGAAAAATTTGAGGTATCTCTCAATTTGAGGAAGAGATCAATGAAATCATTATGGGATTCATTATGAAAAGTAGAGTTGCCATATTGTTGCGTCATGGCAACTCTACTTATGGATGGTCAGCATTTCAGAATCTTCCAACAACTAACAACTATTCCCTAAGACATTTTTAACTTAAATCTAGAACGTATTGTCCTTTTTTCTGTCGTTGGGTCCACTCCAAATGTTGCCGCTCGTAGTTCAGAATTAGAATCGCATACCTTCTTGGCTTTTCGAAAACAGTGTTAATGACTTCTCTTTTGTTGTGCTATTTTGCTAGCGGTGTGTGCTTTCATTTGAAGTCGTCAAAACTAATCTGCTGAAATCTTTTCTAATTCATCGTGAATTTGATGGAAGGAGTAAGCCTGAATATCATGGCACGGCATACCCTAGAAACACTGTGTTTTCTAAATGTATAGAGAAAATAACTCAATTTGTTACTTATCATACATTCAATTTTGTAAAAATGTAAGAAAAAGTTTTTGAAAACAGAAAACTCTATAAACCATCAACTTTCTAGACTTAACTTTAACAAATTGTAATAATAACATCAAATATAACATCTGCAGCCCACAGC
Source organism: Aphodius sticticus (assembly GCA_963966075.1). Taxonomy (NCBI): domain Eukaryota; kingdom Metazoa; phylum Arthropoda; class Insecta; order Coleoptera; family Scarabaeidae; genus Aphodius; species Aphodius sticticus. The sequence continues at coordinate 15,979,283 of OZ014509.1, forward strand.
TTACAATTATTCCGTACGACTCAGCAACGTATAGAGTCTTTCGGGTTTCTCCTAAATCGATTTATAAAATTCACCCCGAGATTATACCTCTAAAGTCAATGAATATGTATGACATTGCCTTGATGAATTCTATGTCTATGAAGGAAGTCAACCGATTCTTTGGACAAATTTTAAACAAACCGCTGACTTTGTAACACTTAGCCCTCGCGTTGGACCAACTCGAACAACTTGAAATCTAAAAACACATTTTTTTTTGTATTTCTTTATTAATAAAATCATAATGATTGGCTTATTGAAACTAATCTAACACATTAACCATCAATTAATACCTGAATTCTTAAAACTGGGTACTTAATTACGTAATAGCCAGCCACTCGCGTCCCATATTTAACTTTGTCCTAAACTGGAAGCTCACTAGCACTTTACTCACAGTGCTCGGCATTTTACTCATTCACTGAACTGGGATTATTTTTTAATCTTCTTACTACATTCCGGCTGTCAAGTAGCTGCTGGGCCTTTACGTGATAATTGACGTTATAATAGGCGAGATTCAAGCTAGGCTTGAAATCTCTTGAATGACTTGTGGGACACCAAGGTGCAGGTCACTGTTTCATCTGTGCCAAGGAGCGTTAACCATATTCCTTGGTACTTTATTTTTGAAAGTATGGAACGTTGAATATTTGCTTTTTTTTTGTACAAATTGGTTTTAGTATTTGGTTGTAAACTTGTGGCTTATTCTGTTTTGACAATTGAGATTTTCTTCCCAAAAGCTAGTACAGTTCTCTATATTTGAGACCAGGCTCGGCTAATAAGCACATACGAAACACAAACGTTAATTTAATAAACGACCAAACTCAGTTTCCTGACAACAACCTTCATGTACACTATCAGTGTCTTCCCCGATGGACCTAACTATACCTATAATGGACATAATTTTTAATTTATCGAGAAAAAGTCATTCCTTATAAAGAGTTTTAGATGTCCTAAAAAGTCGAAAGCCATTGTTAATATTTTGATTTAAGAAACAGGATGGTTAGAATGCACGAAAATGTTAAATTGGCCGAAGAGTAAACTATCGGTTTTTCGGAATTACATCAAAAATGTTATAAGTAAAAGTTAGTTTGAAATAATTTTATGCTCAAATATCAAACTTGAATGTTCTATTTCAAATTTTACATCTCGGACCAGTGAAAAGACATTACATAAAGGTGAAAAAAAAATTTAGAGACCACAATTATGATTGATCAGTTGACAGTAGTAACAGCGTATCCAACCAATTTGTTGATAGAAGCTGATTGAAAGTATGTTGACTTTAGAGCAAGTGGTTTATTTAGTTCTTTGTTACGGCATAGGTGAGGTATCGTACCGCCGTGCTATTGAACTTTTTAATAGAAAATACCCTGAGGTATACGTTTCTATCAATTGTGTTCGTGAATTGGTTAAAAAATGTCATGCAACAGGAGACGTGAAAAATATCAAGAAAAAAAGCGAAAGGACGAAGATGATGCAGGAGCTATGTTGGCTATTGATTCCGTGAACACTTGCCCAAAAAAGTCGTTGAGGCAAAGATCTCGAGACTTGAACATCAGTAAAAGCCACCTGCAAATGATCTTTTCAAATCAAAGATTTCATCCTTATAAACCAGTACTAATATACACTTTAGTAGAAGAAGATGATGCTCGTCGATTAGAATTTTGCCTATTAATGGGAGAACGAATTATGGTCGATAGATTTTCCTACAGAAAAATTATTTTCTCTGACGAAGCGACGTTTACCACAAATGGAGTTGTTAGTTCACAGAATTGCAGATATTGGTCTCAAGAAAATCCAAATTTCCGTATTACAACCAATTCTCAAAAATATAAAAAAGTGAATGTTTGGTGTGGGATTTATTACAAGAAAATAATTGGACCAAACTTTTTTGACGGTACTGTCAACCAAAACACTTACTTTGATATGTTGGAAATTTTTTTGCTACACACAGAAAAGTAAATACTTCACTCAAAGCAATACCGCAAGAAAACTATACCGCAAGTAGATATTTTCTCAAGTTGAGAATAAAGGGATATGACTCAAGTATAAGACTCTTAAATGACAAAAAAATTTTTCAAGCCAAGTAAATATTAAGTTTCATTTAAAGCAATAGCCGCAAGCATATAATTTTCTCATGTTTTGAGAATATACTTCGCTGTGTGTACCTACTTTGGATGAAATTAACTTACACCTCAGGTGTTCACTGCACTATCAACACGACGGTTGTTCTGCTCATAGCGAATGTCAAGTCAGGGATTGGTTGAACAGACATTTTCCAAATAAGTGGATTGGACGATTCGGCCCTATATGATGGCCACCACGATCACCTGATTTAACGCCGCTTGATTTTTTTCTGTGGGGTTATTTAAAACAGAAGGTGTATGCGAATAATTTCCATGATAATGTAGACATTCTAAAATTAAAAATTAGGGAAGCAGTAGACGAAATAAATGAAGACACAATTGATTTGGTATATCGGGACTTTAGAAGAAGATTGGAAAACTGTAGCTGTAGGAGGGGAACATGTGGAGTAGTGTTTTGTTAAATTACTTTGTTAAAAATAATGTACATTGAAAACATTGAAATTTGATATCTGGGCATAAATTTAAATATAAAACAACTTTTACCTATAACGTTTTTGTTCTAATTCCGAAAAATCGATAGTTTACTCATAGGCCAATTTGACATTTCTTCTAACCATCCTGTATGTTAAATCAAAATATTAACAATAGCTTTCGACTTTTTAGGACGTACAAAACTCTTTATAAAGAATGACTTTTTCTCGAGAAATTAAAAATTACGTCCATTATAGGTATAGTTAGGTCCATCGGGACACTCACTGTATATCTCCTTTTAGATCTAGTCTGATGATGACTTAACAAAGTCGAAACTAGCTCCAAAGTAACTGATATATACAAATTAAAAAGGAAAATTTTGAAAACTTTCGTATTTTCAAATTTTTCCAATATTATTTGAAAAAATAAATAAAATGGACAAAACATTGTAAGGGATTCTAATTCTGGATTCCAAAATTTCATATCTCTATCATTTTTAACTACGGCAATGCCGCTTCACAAATCTACCGTGCACTGGACCAATATCTGGGATCTAAGAACTTGACATTTGAGCAAGAATTACATTTTTATGGATGTAGAGTTTCAGTCATATCAAAACTTTTAAATATTAGTAGAAAATAATATTCTAAACTTCATTTTTAAAGTAACAAGAATATACACTTCTTTATCAATTTCAGAATAACCAATCTGGTCAAACCAAAACAATATTTTGTTGTTTGTTAATCTAATTTCTGCAGTATTTTGCTGTAAACATGTCAGTGTACAATGTACATATTGCTTTACATAAATTAAACCAATTGTACAAAGCGTAGCACGTCATGATTTCAACCATATACGTTGCTGCGGTATGTAATAAAAAAACAAAATGTCTCACGATGGCACAGTTGGCAGACCTTACAAATATTGCGTATGCGTTTATGCAAAGAAACGATACGGAAAATGACCGGTATGTTGATATAGTTTTAAAAGCAATGCATTCTCGTGTTATAAATACATTATTTTATCGAGAATATAGTCCACCTCCGTGATATTGGGCCTTAAATTCCTTGTAGCCATATTTACTCTATCTGATTACTTTCCCACCACATGGCAACTTTGTGTAGTTCCGTGTGATTAACTATGATTATCCTATCTATACTGAATTTTCCTCTTTTTACGCTGTTTGTTGAGGACCGTGTACAATAGATACCTTTCTCCAAAGCCTGGGTCGTCCTTCGGTCTATAGGATATAGATAACAGCTAATGCACTTCGCGTTCGAAGGTAAAGTGGGGATTTCCGAAGTCCCATCAGCTGTGAAAATACTTCTTCGCTCTGAGGAACACCAAAAAAACACCTCCACGACCTGAGATTCAATTTGAAGTCGAAAAGAAAAGAAAAAATACAACCGCAACAGCGTCGAGCGATTTGCAACCATGGCAACATCAAACGAATTACGGTCGGAGATTTTGGTTTAATTTTCGAATTACGTCACCTTACGGTCGGTTTTCCCAATTACTTGGGCTTTCTAATTGGATTCTGCGAGGTAATTAAGGCAAGAAGTTTCACGCTAAGGTAGATACAAATTTAAATACGTATATTGACGAGAGCATACTGCACTGGGAAAATGCGGCTTTAGCTTAATTAATCTGTTTTCTGCTCGATTTAACGTGTAGCGGCATCTAAACGATGCCTTGATGCTACATTAAGTTTGATAATGAGGAGATTTTTACGATTCTGTTAAAGTAGTTGCGTGAGATTTTATGATGCGTTTAATAAAAGGACGCCAGTGTCTAAGTTTAATACTAAAGTTGTCAGCAAACTTTGAGAGTTAGCCGTAAAACTTGCTTTAATGAATATATAATGATAATTTAAGTAAAACTTTTGTGTGTGTGTGTGTGTAAAGTGGTATGTAAAGTATTGTAATCGTGCCAAAAAAAATTTCGAGATTTTATTACGCATTATTTTATTACGCACGTTATAAATTTGGGTTTTCAAATAGTTTCTAGCACTCAACAATCTTCTTCACGTCTTTTAAAATTCGAAATTTTGTTTGTAGAAAATGAAATGGCTTCTAGCCAGGTACGTCAACGCGTAATGACAGGCGTATCAGGCTCACATAGAACTGTGTTATTGTTTTATATATACGCAAGAATATATATATATATATATATATAAGGTTGGATCTCTAATGGGAATTCGACGGGAGACTTAATAATGCTACAACTCTTCAATCATTAAGCCAAGCTTTCGGCGTATTTATTTACCGCCTTCTTCAGGGCACTATTAAAATTACAACAATTAATTACTAAACAACTACAATATTCTAACAATTTCACTTACATGGTATGTGAGGTTAAATAATAAAATGGACATCTTCACAACTAATATTCCCTACTCTGCATTTTCCGGCTCAATTGTCCCAGTTTAATAGACATAGCCCTCCTTTTCAATCTTAATACAAAACACTGTTGCTGAAGGCGATGGACTTAAAACTGCAGGTGAACGAAATAACTATACTACCATCTTGTGGCATGTGTACTGATTTTTTTGTTTAAAATATGTGTTGCCAACATCCTGACCCCTTTATCCCCATCCACACAGAACCAGACTTGAATTTTAAAATGTGATTGCATCTTCAAACAAACTATTATCATTTTGACCATTTTCCGATTTATATTCTAAAAGGTAGGTGTAAATATTACTCAAATTTTGTATATCTGATCTTCTATTAATTGAGTCGTTAGTTTTATGTATGTGATACATCTCTAAAAAAGATCTTTTGAGGTAGTTAGTTTCCATGCTTAATATTTTGACTTCATTATAGTTTATTTTATGATCTTGTTCATTTATGTGTATTGCCAAAGAACATCTCTGCAAATTGTTTTTACTATCGCTCTTATGTCCAGCTATCCTACTTTTAACAAGTTGAGATGTTTGTCCCACATAATACATTTGACAATCCGAACATTGTAGCCGATAAACGACATTTGATTGTAGCAAAGGAGGTGTTTTATCTTTTAATTTACTAAAAATTGTGTTGATTGTTTTTATACTTTTTTTAGCTATCGTTATGTTTTCTTGCTTGAAGATTCTTATAATTTTATTTGTTAAGTCAGTTACATCTGAAATTGTTAGAATATTGTAGTTGTTTAGTAATTAATTGTTGTAATTTTAATAGTGCCCTGAAGAAGGCGGTAAATAAATACGCCGAAAGCTTGGCTTAATGATTGAAGAGTTGTAGCATTATTAAGTCTCCCGTCGAATTCCCATTCGAGATCCAACCTTAATTATTAACGAACGACAGTGACTCCTTGCATATATATATATATATATATATATATATATATATATATATATATATATATACCATAAACCTTAGTGGGAATTCAGTCAAAAAACGTTTTTTCTTTTTTATATTTTTTATTCCATGTACCAATATTTCGGACTAACTTGTGTCCTTCTTCAGGGTTCTAAAATTGTTTAACAATATATTAAAATTATAAATAACTACCTATAACTAATACAAACCGGAGAAAATTAGAATGTAAGTGTAAAAATCATGAAATATGTCATGAAACAAAGTTTGAAAAAGTTTATAAACAATGAAAGGCCTACGTTAAAAAATATATATATATGTATGATACTAGACACTAGAAACTAACCTAAATAAAAATGAAATGACATGAATGGCATGTACCGTGTCACAATTGGTTTAAATTTGTTGGATGGATGTCTTTGAATTTTAAAAGATAACTATAAATTGAGCTTAGATTGCTAATGTCAGTTTTTTTGTTCATCGTACAACGGTTATCATTTATATAATACATTTCTAAAAAAGAGCGCTTGAAAGAATTAGTGTCACTGTCTAGCACTTCTATATTTTGAAAATCCATATTATGTCCGAGAGACATGGGAAGCCAAAGCACAAGCGTTAGGCCTAATTCTGGTATCACTTTTGTGTTGTGCAATTCTTCTTTTTATGTGTTGAGAAGTCTGTCCAATATATTCTTTAGGGCATACACTACATGGAATTTTGTAGATGACATCAGAACGAAAATCTAGCGGTAATCTTTACTTTTGAGAATAATGATCCTAATCTCTTCAGTGTTCTACGACCAAACAATAAATTTTGATCCCTGAATATTTTAATAAGATTGGGAGTGAGTCCTGCTATGTAAGGTAATACGTTAAATTTACTTGAACCAGTTCTTCTTGTTACTTCGTTATTTGTTGGTGTCCGACTACTAAAAAGTAGCTTCCTAATAAGAGGTTTTGGATAAGAATTTTCTTGTAAAATATTTCCAAATTTGTGCAGGTTTTTGTTTACAAGGGAAGGATGAACAATTTTTGTAATTCTTTGCTTTTGAGCTAAAATAAAGTTCTTCTTGATATTCATTGGATGGTAAGAATGAAAATTAATGTATCGTCCAGAACTGGTGGGTTTTTGATACCAATCAAGAATTATTTTATTATGTTGATGTCTGATAACCCTGGTGTCGAGGAAAGGGACAGAAAAGTTAGATTCTTTTTCTACGGTGAATTTCAGTCTTGTATGGTGGGAATTGAAAATGTTCAAAATCTCATCTTCTTTATTCTCTGGTACTGCACAAATTAAGTCATCAACAAATTTCTTTATAAAAGGAAGCTTGAAAGTTAATTTAGGTATCTGTGTATCTAGCAAAGTGTCCATTACTATATGAGCCAGTATTGGACTCAAATTAGATCCCATGGGACATCCAAAAATTTGACTGTAAATTTGGTTATCATATTGAAAATAGCTAGAGGCAAAAATAAAATCCAGTAATTCTAAGAACATCCTGAGAGAAATTGAGCATGTTTGAGCAATATCATCCCATCTGTCACTTATGTTACTTTTGACCAAATCTAAAGGTATGTTACTATATAAAGAAACTACATCCAAACTAAACATCCAAATTCATGTTATTCTCAAAAGTAAAGGATCCATTACCGCTAGATTTTCGTTCTGATGTCATCTACAAAATTCCATGTAGTGTATGCCCTAAAGAATATATTGGACAGACTTCTCAACACATAAAAAGAAGAATTGCACAACACAAAAGTGATACCAGAATTAGGCCTAACGCTTGTGCTTTGGCTTCCCATGTTAACTCTCTCGGACATAATATGGATTTTCAAAATATAGAAGTGCTAGACAGTGACACTAATTTTTTCAAGCGCTCTTTTTTAGAAATGTATTATATAAATGATAACCGTTGTACGATGAACAAAAAAACTGACATTAGCAATCTAAGCTCAATTTATAGTTATCTTTTAAAATTCAAAGACATCCATCCAACAAATTTAAACCAATTGTGACACGGTACATGCCATTCATGTCATTTCATTTTTATTTAGGTTAGTTTCTAGTGTCTAGTATCATACATATATATATTTTTTAACGTAGGCCTTTCATTGTTTATAAACTTTTTCAAACTTTGTTTCATGACATATTTCATGATTTTTACACTTACATTCTAATTTTCTCCGGTTTGTATTAGTTATAGGTAGTTATTTATAATTTTAATATATTGTTAAACAATTTTAGAACCCTGAAGAAGGACACAAGTTAGTCCGAAATATTGGTACATGGAATAAAAAATATAAAAAAGAAAAAACGTTTTTTGACTGAATTCCCACTAAGGTTTATGGTATAATAACATACAGTCGTTAAATTATCAACTTATATATATATATATATATATATATATATATATATATATATATATATATATATATATATATCGTTCATTCATGAAAACCGTTGTTTTGGCCGGTTGTCGTGCTTTAAGATTGTACAATTTTAAATGGATACTATACTTATTTGACTTAAGAATTAGTTCCATTAATATTTGTTGTTAGACATTTCTACGTCAGGTACATTGATGGTATAATAGTACAATCACTGATGCTGCATAGACATGTATGCGGTTATATACCCACTAGGAGACCTCTCTTTCGACGAGAAACTATTGCGCCATCTATCGCCATCCTTCACATTACTTTTAAAACAACGACTTTCAAAACAAAAACTTCAAAACGACCAAAACAATCGTTTTCATAAAGCAAATATTTTGGTTGTTTTAATGTAAAGAAATATTCTATTATACGTATGTGTTATCTTAAAACAAACAAATTATGTTAAGAATGTAATTTTCTTAACATTAGACAACCATTTCTCTGTGTGTATAATTTTCAAATATGGGAAATTTGTACGTCCCAAACTCACAGGCGATGCACCATAGCATGCGATCTACAAGTGAGGAATATTTGTCTTTCAATATTTTATCTGATTTTAGCATATAGGATATAACGCACAAACAAAAGTACTATTTATATAATTCATGGTTATCATCAAATATTGGATTAAAATTTTTATCAACAATTGAAAAAAATTAAGTTTGCGTATTTTTTCTGATACATAAGGATTATACGAAATGTTTGGATGTAAAATTACTATGATGATGACGCAACGTCCTAATATGCCGGATGCGTCGTCTGCAAAAACTCAAATGTATTATCATTAACGTTTACCTATCTTTATTTAATGCCCACAAGAGCCGAAAATCGTTATTCATAAATACTACTAAATAAATGAACAGTGAAGAACGACCACTACGACAACCACTACTGAATGCCTCTATAACATCTACGTAACGTATATTCATCAGAAATATCTATTCGTTTAATTGGCCAAAAACCATTTGAAATTTTCCCATCTGTACTACAATATAATCTTGATAGTCATCCGTACATGGTATATAATTTCGTTTTGTCTGTATTAAATACAGACAATCATCGATTGCGTGACGAACTACAAATTATCAAAATATATTGTTATTATTTTTCTGGTATTTGACCAACATGCATCAGCAGCAAATTCAATATTTTTTACTCCTGACGTTGATGACTTTGATGACTAAAGTTCTATTGTTCAAACAAGACGCGTACGTCGCCAATTTTAACTACGCCAAAGCAACTTACTTTAACAAACAAGTATTTTACGAAGGTCAATTCGTAAGCAACAAATACAATAGAACCCAAAAAGTTGTTAATTTTCATGTTTGTGTTGCCGTGGAATTGAATAAAGAAAACTTCAAGGTAGGGAATTTTTACTTTGAGACCTTTTTAAAGCATTTTTGCACTCTTCAAAACAGCGAAAATAGATACCATAATGTAATATTTTAGATGAACATAAAGATGTATAAATTAGTGCACAATGTGATCAGTTTTCTGCTACTACAGTTTGATGTATCTGCTTGTGATACATTGGAAAAGAATATATTTAGCTTTGGGAAGCTAATGGATCATGGTAACTTTACCCATTGCCCTATAAAGAAGGTAAGTTGTGATGCCATTCCGCTTTGAACCAAAACATAACAAATCCAATTCAACTAACTAATAATATACTTAATAATTGTTAGTTTCATTAAAAAAGGAAAATAACTCATGGAGTACCTATTTTATAGGTACTCCATCTATTTTATATTACCTATTTTCAATTTAACATGGATTTTCCAATACTACTTAGGCGATAAAATAACCAGAATATTTTTAGGGATGTTACCAGGTTAGGGATTTTATGTATGATTCCAGGACATTGCCACCTAATATACCAGCCGGAGAATACAAACTTCTAGTGAATTTCATGTATAATGCCGTGAAGGCTGCAACGCTAGAAGGCTTTATCGAAGTTGCCTACAAGGTATAGTTTCGTAGTAAAACGTATCCAGTATTTGTTAGTATTGCACAATAAATCTAGTATGTGATGTACTGGTAGTTTATATTTATTAATTAGTGTTTCACTTAGTTACTATGACCGAAAAATTTTTATCAATAATTACTGCAGAATTGCGAGTGATTAAACCAGTTTGACTTGAAAGTATCTAAATTATATTCACTGAAGCTGTACCTAAAATCCGACTACCACAATTTTAGTGATGTATGGGAAAATAATGTATTTGGCTGTAGTAAGCTAATGGAGAATGGCAATATTACTTTTTGCCCCGAAAAAAAAGGTTAGCTGTAGTGTGATTACACTTTAAACCAAAATATACGTACCCAATTTAAATAATATATAATAATACTTAGGAACTATTAATTTAATTAAAAAAGTAAAATAATACTTTATTAACTTAACTATTTTAGCGATATAATTACCAGAGCATTTTTAAGGATGTTACTAGGTAAGGGATTTGTTCTATTAATCTAGGGCACTCCCACCTAATATACAGGGCCACCCTAACCACAGGACTAAATGGGCTATAGCCCTGGGGCGCCAACCTTTTGAGGGCGGCAATTTTTATTGGTGTTATATTTTTTGTTATTATTAGTTATTTTGACATTAGTTGATTTTATTATAAATCTTTTCATGAGAAAATCAACCAAATAACCTCTTCTAAATGAAATAGAAAATTGTATGTCTGCTCTTAGAATTTCCCAAGTTACTTATATATGGAGTATCAATGAAAAACATTCGGATTTGGTTCGGTTGGCGCAAGTTCTCTATGATGTGCCAGCCTAGGTTTGCCATATTTTACTTATCAAAATATATGAGACATCTGGTAAACATGTATGAGATCATGAAAAAATATATGAGATACTGATCTACTTGATCATGGTTTCATTGTTGTTCATTGTTAATAATGACAACTGCATCTTTTACTTTGGTGTTCCAAATTTACTGTACTTTTATTTTATATGGGCTTGTTATGAGGTGTTATTTTTTAAGAAATGTTTTTTTTTGTAATTTTTTAAGAAATATTTAGTGTAGGAAGCATGACCAAATCTCGGAAACTGTTTGTTAACTACAAAAATTCTTGAACACGTCGATTGTAAATTATACACATATTTGTAACAAATTCAATTTCCCGTTTTGTACATAAGTACAAAACATAAGACGTCATAAGACGTCATCGACAAATGGCAAACTCCATATTTTTCTTGTTGATGATGATAGATCTGTTAATTGTCTTCATGGTAGCATACAAATTGTATGACCTTACATCAGAAAATTTACGAGAAAAAGTTTAAAAATTAAGGATTTTGTTTGTGAATCAAAAGCGAATAGCGGTTTTAGGTAGATATGTTTGCAAAAAGAATTGAACAATCAGCATACTACTTAGAATCGTTGTAAATGATTGAAATATATTGTGACCTATCTTTCGGGATTTCAGGTAAACGTACAAGTATTTTCATACTTTACGCGCTCAATGTCTACATACCATAAATATGAAAATAACAACTTCCACTAAAATGTTGAACAGTGTCGTCCTAATATTTAAATGTCTTAATAACATTTACAGTAGAGAAAAAGCGGTTCAGATTTGTATAAAACCAGACAGAGACCAGCTGCTTTACTTATTAGGGATGTAAAGACGTACTATATACAGGATGTTCCTAAATATCCTGTAAATACGAAAAGGGGTAATTCTTTGGCTTATTTAATGACTAAATATTCATATAAACACAGGTCCGCAAACGCTTCGTTGCCGATCTACAGGGTGTTGAAATTTCAAGATTTTTTTAGTATTTTCTTTATAGCTCTTGTATCCTAGTTTTAATTTTTAACATTTGGTGGTGAATAAAATGTCAAAATAAATACAAACAAAAGGGTATCTAAATAAAGCTAAGGCATACTAGACCAATTATTTAAAAAATTTTAATTTCATCTAACGAAACACAAAAGCTTTTATTTTTTTTCACGATAACGGTGGTAAATACAAAAAAACTACAAAAGATTAAAATGCTTTAGAACAAAACAAAAAATGCATTTTGTATTTTAGAATCCACCAGCGGCGCACCAAAAAAGAAGTTCATGAGGAGAAAAGGGGGCATAACCCCTGAAAAGATCTCCCTGTAGATTCCCTGTAGATTCTCTCCCTGTAGATTCTTAAAACCATTTGGTATCCCCAATGATGTAAGTCCTACAGCGTAAACCATATTCCCAATTAGAGCTAAATATCTCAAAAACTATAAGAGCTATAAAGAAAAAACTAAAAAGATCTTAAAATTTCAGCTCCCTGTAGATCGGCAACGAAGCGTTTGCGGACCTATGTTTATATGAATTTTTAGTCATTAAATAAGCCAAAGAATTACCCATTTTCGTATTTACATGATATTTAGGAACACCCTGTGTACTATAAATTATTATGATACTTATTGCATCCTTTAATTGATGTGAAATTTGCTTATCGAATTATGTAACTCAAAAGCTATGTTGGCAAAATTTGAGTGTTTGCACTATTTTCGTACAAACTAAGCTGACAATTTATTATATGGAAGAATGGTTTAAAAGCTAATTTATTCCCAATTTATTCCTTATAAAGGGAATTTGTAGGAATTCCCGCAGTACAGGAACTGCTGATTTATGTTTTTCTAAGATTATTTTATATTTGATGGCAAATCTAATCAAATGTTTCAACATAAAGCTTTTGGTAATTTTTCAAGGATAATAAATAATTGACTCAAAAATTGCGTCTACATTTCCTAACGTGGCCACAGCACTACGCACTGCGCATTTTAAGTAATGCTACTACAAATTCTTTAGGGCAGAGCAAATTAAATTATTTGAGTAGTTTATTTATATAGAGTGACCTATTTAATAACTTAAATACGTGTGATATCAATTTCTAAAAGAAAACGAACAACAAGTATATAAGTTACTTTTGTTTTTGTTTACTATAAACGTTGGTATTTTCATTTCGTCTTTTTTTTCGAATTTTGTATAAATATTAGGTTTTTGTTTAGTGTAA